>CM060961.1:610667-1290667 GCA_030765045.1 Tenodera sinensis | reverse complement strand
TATCCTCTGTCGTTTTAACTACGTGGTAATAATATCCGTTGGGATATAGATTCAGAAAATGAATAACCATGTTCCATTTAGCACAAGTATTAGTTCTCCAAAACTGACACAAACAACAACGAATATCTCCGAAATGGTTCACTCTACAAACAAATTTATTCATACATAAATTTTGTAATTTAGCAAGATCTGCAGTTTTTGTAAGATTTTGTCTGTCTCTTACGGTTTACCAGTTATACAAGGTCATCCAGAGTAAGCAGGACTACATGGGCTATAGCCAGAAAATTCAAAATATACATTTCACTTGGCATAAAAATATCTTAAACATATGACACTTTAATCAAAATCGTTTGTAGCATTTTCAAGAAAATGAAAATTTTCTAAAAATTTACCTTGTAAAGGGTAGTTTATAGTGGAGCAATTTTCTTCAAAATCTTTGTGCCGCATACTTCAAACACTTTGGTTTTTAACCGACTTCTCGTTTTTGAGTTACGCTGTTCAGAGGCACACACGGACCTTTTTCTTAAATGCTTTTTTTTTTGGAGGGGGGGATTCAGGGGTCCTCAAAACATACATTTCCGGTGAAATCTCGACACCAAATTTTTGGGTGGAACACAATACTTGCTCTACTATTCATAGTAGACCAATGACATATTCCTATATGAGAAAAGTATAAGTCGACAAATTCACACAGATAATAAAGAATATCCCGGAAATGGTTCACTAAAAACAAAAATGAGGTATTTGAAATAAGTTGTGTGTTTTAAAGAGATCCACATTTTTATTTAGTAAGCTTTTATCTGTGTCATACCGTTTACCATCTATATCGCCTGTTTGTGTCCGTCAGTGTATACTGACTGTCCCTCCGACTGAAGGAGTGGAGTGGGATGTAGCTGCTCACTACGCAATGTTCTCTAGAGAGACAAGGTTGGACATCGCAGGTTTAGAGGGATCTTACAGATTTGACTGGTAAATCGAAGTGAGGTCTTCAAGTGCACGGAATATATTGAAACGAACGGCCGCAGTGTCGTAGGAAAGATTGCAAACATTGATTAAACCGAGTTAACATCATCGCACGCACACCCTCTAGGAGGACTCTCAATGCTCTAGCGGCGGCATGAAGCTCAACCAAAGGAGTGAGGCATTGGCTCCAAATTGTGACGTAATTTGGTTTCGAATTTGGCTTTAAACTGTACACACACGTGGCACAGGTCCCATACGTGTCTACAGAGACCTTAGCGCTAGACTGGCGCACAATTTATATCAAACACACCTTTTACTTTCTCTACTATATTAAACAGAGAAAGTCTTGTATTCCACCCAAAAATTCTATGTCAAGATTTCACCGGAAATATACACTTTGAGGTCCCCTCAATCCAAAAACAAAAACATTTTTAGAAAACCTCCGTGTGTGTGTGTGTGTGTGTGTGTTAGCCTGTCGGCAACATAACTCAAAAACGAAAGCTTAGTTAAAATCCAAAGTTTGACGTCTTTCACGACACGAAGATTTTGACGAAAATTGTTCTACATTAAATTATCTTTTACACGGAAACTTTTGATTTTCTTGAAAATGGCTCTTAACGATTTGATTAAAGTGTCATATGTTTGAGATAATTTTTATGAGAAATGAAATGTATATTTTGAATTTTCTGGCTATAGCCTATGTAGTCCTGTTTACTCTTGATGACTTGTATAACTGGTAAACCGTAAGAGATAGACCAAATCTTACTGTAGATCTTGCTAAAATACACAATTTATGTCTGAGTAAAGTTTTTGTGCAGTGAACCACTTCCAAGGTATTTCGCGTTATTTGTGTGAGTTTTGCAAAACTTAAAACTTTCGTCAAATGGAAGATCGATTCTCATTTTTTATATGCTAAGCATGCAAAGAGAACGACAGCTCCACGCTTCAAAAGGTTTCACTATCACTCAAAGTCTACTGTATTCCCATATTCCCATTGTACCTACAAACAAATAGGCAACAGGGTAATTTGTATAAATTTTTATCTGTATTAACATGGAAGAAGATATATAGAAATTTTAATAGACACACACACACACTCACACAGACGTGTGTGCATCTTTTTCCAAAAATACTTTTTGTATTCGAGTGGGCCTCCAAAGGTACATTTCCCGTGAAATCTGTGTATTGAGTCTGAGGGTAGAATGCAATACGTTGTCTACCTGGTGAAAAACATGTTAATTACGATATTTGAGACTTGTAGAGTAGAGTTTGTTTTTGGATTGGTCCTTTCCCGTCTGTTATTGTGAGCGCTTGCAAATCATTCCCAGGAACAAATTTATGAGGGAATTTAACTTTAATTGGCTCTGGAAGCTCTTGAATTTGTTTAAGTGCATCATTTTAATTTGAAAATCGATATCTGCGGTCAACTTCAAATTCACAATTACGCAACATGCGAGATAATTTAACTCGATAACGAAGTGCCTTTGGGAAATATTTCGGGAAGATTTTTTCTTTAATTCACGGTTTGTAAATTTATGTGGTGGATGTTTTTCACTAAGTGGCTTAATTAACGTCATTTGGATCTTCAGGCAACAACAGTTTTATAACGGTATTGTTCGACAAAACTCGTCCAAACATTGAACTGGTAGATGTGTTTATGTAATGTTTTTTAATTGATATACCCAGTATAGCAACGGATGGGCGGTCATGAGGTAATATTTCTTGGGAGTGGCATTCATTTTTACTTTCTCTATTTTTATAGCGTTAACTATTTGCGAGATAGTTCTTGTTATTTGCCTCGTTATTCATAGCTGGCAGTTTGAAACATGTGAGCATCAGCCCAAGCCTACTGTAGGTAAGTTATTAATGTTTCTCGTCAATGACTGTGGAGTTGGCCACAGTGTTTTCCGCAGTCCTTTGTTTTTGCAGCCAGCCAGCCAGCCAGCCAGCGCTCCTTGAATGTATAGCAATTGTAAACAGAGCCGCAAAAAGCCAAACCTTTGTGTGTTTTATTTGCATCGAGTAGGAGGACGGGACGGGACGGGACGGGATTAGACCAGCAAGAAGAAGATAATTTGCATTTTTAGTAAAATTACCGCAGGAAATGGAGGAAAAACCACAGAGAGGGAGAGAGATTCAACTGCTTTGCATTCACTGGTCGGTTTGTGTCGATCCTCAAGCATCCAATTTCGGAATTGAGCCGGCCGCGGTTTTGTTTTCACAAACATCAAATGCAACAAATTAGATTTCTGTCAGACTGCTGGCTGACTGGCTGACTTGCCCGTTCAAAAATGTTTTGGCTTACATTTTTAATCTCCTAACGCCCTTGGCATCGTGTTGTATTTATTTCTGTGTATGAAACCTTCTGTTTAAAGCATAATTACAGTGAAACACGAGAAATGAAATCTTTTAATGTACTGCGCGAACTCTCTTGCTCCATAACCCACAGCACATAAACGTTTCAAGGGGAGATGTGGGTTAAAAAGCATCACCTCGTAAAAATATCTATAACTCCTGCACTTTCTAACGTAGAAAATTCAAATTTGGTGTGGTAATTACTAATGCTTGTGTAATTCTTATAATTCGTTGATGTCTTCGAGTTGTAGTATGCTTTTGGGTGTCTAAAAACAAACTACATTTTCTCAAAAAGTGCTGCAGATATTTCATTGAATATTTTTATAGGTTATGTTAAGTATACAACACATAAACCCGTGGAACAAAAGTTTTATATGTAATTAGCACTTTTGAAATAATAATATAGTTAGTTTGACATAATTCTTCAAAATCCATTCGAGTAAAATCTCACCAACGTTTAGCTAAAATGTTTGTTGAAATTCTGTTCCAGGACATTTATTATCAAACTACCAAATTTTATATATATACAGTTTAAAGTGTAAAAAGTAGGGTTAAAGATTCACTCTGACTTTCATTATTGCAGACGTGTTTCAAACATGGCGACTTCTGTAAAAGCATTTCGCCATCTTGCTCACAACACACAAACAATACTTAGAAAACTGACAGTCAAAGCAGCTAGAAATATAAAAATGGCACACTAACATTCACTGGTATTCAAATTATTTTTAATACTTTACCCAAGATCTTGTATTTTGCTTGAAGTCAGGATTCAGAAATGAAATACTGACAGCAATAACCTAAATGCAGTACTCTCCATCCATAAGTGTTTAACTCATGGCCAGAGCCTTGGTGATAATTTCCTGTTCCGGTCAGTGATACCAACACATACATAACCTCTTTATCCAAATGTGTAAGAATGTCGGCGAATCTTCACTCGAAGTAAAATAAATTCTTTTGTTGTTTACGCGCTGCCAATTGCCAGTATGATATGAGCGTCGTCGGTGTGCCGGAATTTCGTCCCATCTACTGACATGGAGCTGCCGTTTTCAACCATCGATCTAGGCCGGATTTGAACCTGCACCCTTGGGATCCGTAGGCCAGCGTCTAACCAAATGAGCCAACCAGACCGACTCGAAGTACATAAAATAATAGAGCGTTATGAACACCAAGAGAAAAATCTGATGTGTTACACTCACATGACTTTCTCTACTTTTGTACCAACCATACTTACAAACTTTTATTCCTGTGTCTTCTTCATGTTAGTTGAGATAAACATTTGTACAAATTATCTTATTACTTATTTCCTTCTAGGTACAAAGAGAATATGGGAATACAGTAGACATTAACTGATAGTTAAGAGCTGCTTTCTATGTCATAACTTCGAAATTCGCTTCTTTTAGCATATGCTACAGAATTAGATAAAAATAATAACTTTCTATTTGAAAATTCAAACGAATAACAAAGAATATCTCGGAAACGGTTAAAGCCACAAGTATATTATTTCGAAGCATAAACCGTTTACCTTGAGCGACGTTTCTTTTTTACTTGTTAAACATATAGTGATCATCAACCAATAACGACTTCCCATTTAAGAAAATCATGAGTGTTGGGAAATCTCGGAAATGTTTAACTCTACTACAGATAAAAATAATTGCAAAAAGAGCATTATTTGAGCGGTATATTACCGGGAATAGAAGCCAGGACTTGGTAAAACAGAGTTTGAATCGGTTTGTGTGCATATTAATCCAGATGCTGATTAATGATGAGATGGTAATCTGTTAAAAAGTGCTTGCGCAGTGCAGTGTGATGATATCGTGACGTATTAGCCACGTGGGCTAGTCTGTCAGTTCGCCCCGTGTTTACTCAAATAAGCTGGTCCCTACAGCACCATTACGTCATTCCTACCACCAACACTTCACCATTCCCAACAAACTGCACTTTTTATAATTATTATTTATGTACTCGTATATACAAAACTGGTAAAAAGGGGGAAGTAATTGTTTTTGGAACTTCATAAATCGAAATACTCCTGTTTGTTGCAAAAAATACAAATAAATAAAATTAAGGTTATGTACTTCTAATATGCATCTATTATATGAACCAGAGCGTTGGGCCTTGAACAAAGAAAATATGGAAAGGTTAATTATATTTTAAGAGAAAGTATTAAGAAAGATCTGTGACTCCATAAGATATCAGAATACGATATAGATGTCATTATGCTTATTGAAGACAATAGTATAAGATAATTTTGTCTGTCTGTCTGTCACGAAGGTGGATATATTATCCTGTGTCAGCCAGAACTACTACGGTGGGCCTCTAACAGGTGCAGGCAGTTCTTCAGTCCGACTGAGTTCTAGGTCGTCACAAAGTTCGGCTGTTGGCTCAGGAATGCTGCAAGAATGCGAAACGATAATTTTTAACAAAAATCCCGCAAACAAGGCTAATATTTATATGGAAATGTTTCAAAAAAATTTTATTACCTCAAAAATGGCTCTAAGGATTTTAATTAAAATATTATATATTTAAGACATTTTCACGAGAAAGAAGTATCTCGATTTTTTGTCATAATTTCTGCATTCTTCAGACTTCTGTATAAATGGTAAACTGTAAAAGATACACAAAAATTATATCTCGTTAAAGCATAATTTACGTCAAATACATAATTTTTAGGGCCATCCATTTTCCATATATAATTCGTTACTGATTTCAGGTTTGGAATACTTTCAATTTTCTCACATAGAAGGCCGCAATTGCTAGTCATGCAAATAGAGTGGAATTATAAAGTCATCATATAGCGAACAGCTCTTAAAGTCACTTAAAGTCTACTCCAGGGCGCTGCAACTTTCTTCTGTCCACCCTGTTGGAATATACACGTTTCTCGAAGGTTCTCGTTAAGTGAGTGTCCCCAAGTTGAGGAGGTGGTCTGAGGGAGTGTGTAAATGTGTCCTGTCCAGGGCAGAAAGTAAATACAACTTATGGATGTGTACTGGGAAGATATTCTGAAATCACCGGAGGGAAAGGGAGGCAGAAAAATACATCACGGGCGCGGGTCTATTGTATTCCCATATTGCCCTTGTACCTACAAGAGAATTAGCACTAAGATAATTTGTACAAATGTTTGTTAACATGAGGAATAAGAGGTTCGGTCACACATCTACTTGTGAAGAATCAATCCTCTTTGCTGTCGCTCTAGGTTGTATAGTTTATTTTATTCGTGTCCGTTTTGACGACGCATCTTTATTGCTCCATTAGCTCGTGCAGTGAGAGTTATAAATAGCATCTCTCTGTATGTAATCTTGCTAATTGTTTTGAAATAGCAAGGCTTTCCCATCACAGTTCATCGACGGGCTTAGCCCCTGGGGGTGGAGTGGGCCCACATGTGTGTAAAACCTTGTAGAATTCCATTTACATAATTACACGCTCTGCATCAAGCCTCCCTCTTTTAATAGCTCTAAATCTCTCTTTTGCTATCCATTAAACGGGCAAGGCATTATCCTGAATTTGTAGAGTTAATCACCCGATAATTTCCCAATGTCCTGACTTCAAAGCCCGATATATGTGTGTGTGTGCGAGCCTATAGAGCAAGCTAATATCTGAAACAATGATCAAGCTATTACTGTTTTCATTGTCCTGTGCAAGAACGTTTATCTATTTCAATTTTAGTCTCTATAACAAACTTCGGAATGTTAGCCCATGGAGTTATGGAAGATATTTGTGCCTATGCCTCTAACGAGTAGAGCTTTTGATATTCTTATATCACATTCTCTTAGCAGCTAACATATTCTAAGATCGTGCTCGACTTAGTAAAAGGAGTCCGGGTCGGGTCGGGTTCCGCATGAGCACCCCGCTTAGTAACGTTATGAAGGGTTGAGCTGAGAGAATACTAACGGTGGCAGGCCTGAGGAGACACCAAAGTAAAGCGCAGGGTCATTAAGAGTTACATATTTATACTTCCCAGTGGCGGCTCGTATGGGCATACAGATGTCCTACTAAGTGTTTTCTACTAACTTTTTACGAAACACAATGGAATTTCTTTCTCTACTATCTCTACTAAAGCACTTATTCAATGTTCTGTATGATTCATATAAAATGCAACGCCTGACATTCACACAACTTTTTCTACTTGCTTTTCTTCCTGTAGTATTTGGAGTTCTTGACATGGTGTTTTCCCGGTGTTTCTATTTATTTGTTTTGTTTATTTTGGGTTCTTTATAGTATGTAAGATAAGCCTAAAATTTGTGGGAATAAAATCGTCAAACCACGTTGCGAAATACCGTAAAGAAATACTACTCGAGATTTTCATATTGCGGATAATGTCTGTTGCACTTCATATCGTCATATGCAACCGTCTCGCGGTATTACTATAGACTGGTGGCTCCTTGTGGAGCTTCACTCAGCAACCTTGTTAGCTAGAATCTTATATTTAAACCCTGAATTTTGATTTATTACTTTGATCTATAAAGCTACCTTATAAGGCGCCAGAAAGGCAAAGTCAAGAGTTAGAAGCACGCCGACAAGGTTGGCTCAGCCCCAAGGGTGGCGCGGTACTCGAAATGAACCGACCTATGGGGGGCCAGAAAACCAGTGACTCGCCTTCCATTCCCCTGCCGCGACTCTTCCAACCCTCCAAACCTGAAAGTAACCTAAGAGAATGCAGGGTGAAATAAAATGAGTAAACTAATTCTGAGGATATGGAAATAGTTCGCAACATTCCCTGGCGATCCCGGGAAACCTCCGAAAAAAACGTGAGTCAGGATGGGATCGAATCCACGACTTTCTGAATGCGGGGCCTGCATGAGCGCTTCTTCCTGAAACAAAACAGTTTAAGCAGTTTCTGCCCCTCTTTCCACTATACTTCTAATTAGTAATAATATAATTGAGGGTGGTAAAAGTCGGAATCCTATCTGGGCCACAGACGTTTGGTGTCACTTCAATATCTATTATGTTTTAAGACTTCAGTAGCAATGTTATATGGTTACCCGTTTCCTGTGAGTTCGTTACTAGAAGTTGCTCGTAGAAATGGCAGTTTGTCCGCAACAAACTGCAGGTTACCTTGGCTCACAAGTTGTTCTCTTGATTGTCAAAACAATAACGTTGCAACAATTGTGAGGAACATCCGTCGTTACTTTGGTTAGGGTCGACAATGGCTGCAGTTCTGTGGCTAACAGTTAAGCAAGAGCTTTCAGGTGGAACGAAAAACGACCAATGATTCATTTTTGATGTCTGAGTTTGTTGGTTATTCACGACGAGGTATGTCGACCTCTAATAGTGTTAAATGTTAATACTTTGAACCTCAGTAATCTTCGGAAGTAGTTTAATAACTCTTTATTGTTATTGGTAAACATAAACCTTATATATTACTTATCTTATAATAAAATAGGGCTGCTAAGGTCAAATGACGTTCTGCATACCCTAGCGTCGTGACATGGCTTTCTGTATCAAGTCCTACATAAGGGGAGGGTAATCACGTAAAGAAGAATATTGCTTGCTCGTGTGTGTACAAGAGGGTTGTGTGGAATTTCCAGGCACAAAAACTAGACATGAGTTTTTTATCAGTGTTAGTTAACTAGGGAACAAGGCAAGTTTTTGGCACGATGAGGTGAGGTAAGGTATAAAACTGCATGTTTGGCGGGTTGCATGTATCCCCTTAGGAACATGAACGTAGTTCAGAACTAGAGCGCCATGTTCAGCCAACTCTACAACGTCGAGCTATCGATTGTGCGTTAGGTTGGTAGTAACTGTTGCGTATGTCTGTCTGTCTGTCTGTCTATCTCTTTTTTTTTTTTTCTAGCGCACTCACTCCTGCACCAGGATTCCCCAGGCTTTGTTTATTACACACAGCATCCCATTCTATCACAGTTGCTGTTGATTCTCACGTGAAATGTGCGCAACTATCTCACGACTTCCTCTACTACATTTGTAAAAATTATCTTATTATCAATTTTATTATAGGTACAAGGGCAATATGGGAATACAGTACACTTTAACTCTTACTAAAACGTTCGGTATGTGATGACGACCTAGGGCTAAAAAAACCTATACGTTCTGAAACATTCAGAGAAATAACAAGGAATATCTCAGAAATGGTTAACTCTAAAAGACAAGTATTTGACATAGTCGAGCATTTTGTCCAAATCTACATTTTTATGTCTATTATTGTTTCTCAGTCATTCAGAACGTTGACAACTTCAGAGAATATTTACACACAAAGCAGCATATACGTTTCATTTGTCATAAAAACATGTTGCACATTTACCGTTATTGAAACCTTCGTGTCACATTCTCGAAATACTTCATTTTTGAATTATACTGTTCACAGACCTTTCTGTAAAACTTTCTTTTGGATTCAGGGGTTCTTAAAACATGTATTTCATCACTATTATACAGCAAAAGCAGCTATATATGAAATAGTCCATATAAATATAATTCGACAGTCTGACTCACTCTCACTCTACTTGACAATTTATCAGTTAGATCACACGTATTATCATATTACTTGTGATAATAGAAGGAGCTAGACTAGGTCACTATTATACAGGACAAGCAGCTATATATGAAATAGTCGATATAAATATAATTCGACAGTCTGACTCACTCTCACTCTACTTGAGAATTTATCAGTTAGATCACACGTATTATCATATTACTTGTGATAATAGAAGGAGCTAGACTAGGTCACTATTATACAGGACAAGCAGCTATATATGAAATAGTCCATATAAGTATAATTCGACAGTCTGACTCACTCTCACTCTACTTGAGAATTTATCAGTTAGATCACACGTATTATCATATTACTTGTGATAATAGAAGGAGCTAGGCTAGGTCACTATTATACAGGACAAGCAGCTATATATGAAATAGTCCATATAAATATAATTCGACAGTCTGACTCACTCTCACTCTACTTGAGAATTTATCAGTTAGATCACACGTATTATCATATTACTTGTGATAATAGAAGGAGCTAGGCTAGGTCACTATTATACAGGACAAGGAGCTATATATGAAATAGTCCATATAAATATAATTCGACAGTCTGACTCACTCTCACTCTACTTGACAATTTATCAGTTAGATCACACGTATTATCATATTACTTGTGATAATAGAAGGAGCTAGGCTAGGTCACTATTATACAGGACAAGCAGCTATATATGAAATAGTCCATATAAATATAATTCGACAGTCTGACTCACTCTCACTCTACTTGACAATTTATCAGTTAGATCACACGTATTATCATATTACTTGTGATAATAGAAGGAGCTAGACTAGGTCACTATTATACAGGACAAGCAGCTATATATGAAATAGTCCATATAAATATAATTCGACAGTCTGACCCACTCTCACTCTACTTGACAATTTATCAGTTAGATCACACGTATTATCATATTACTTGTGATAATAGAAGGAGCTAGACTAGGTCACTATTATACAGGACAAGCAGCTATATATGAAATAGTCGATATAAATATAATTCGACAGTCTGACTCACTCTCACTCTACTTGGGAATTTATCAGTTAGATCACACGTATTATCATATTACTTGTGATAATAGAAGGAGCTAGACTAGGTCACTATTATACAGGACAAGCAGCTATATATGAAATAGTCCATATAAATATAATTCGACAGTCTGACTCACTCTCACTCTACTTGAGAATTTATCAGT
The DNA here is from genome assembly GCA_030765045.1 of Tenodera sinensis. Taxonomy (NCBI): domain Eukaryota; kingdom Metazoa; phylum Arthropoda; class Insecta; order Mantodea; family Mantidae; genus Tenodera; species Tenodera sinensis. The sequence goes on along the minus strand of CM060961.1, from coordinate 1,279,670 downwards.
TAGATCACACGTATTATCATATTACTTGTGATAATAGAAGGAGCTAGGCTAGGTCACCATTATACAGGACAAGCAGCTATATATGAAATAGTCCATATAAATATAATTCGACAGTCTGACTCACTCTCACTCAACTTGAGAATTTATCAGTTAGATCACACGTATTATCATATTACTTGTGATAATAGAAGGAGCTAGGCTAGGTCACTATTATACAGGACAAGGAGCTATATATGAAATAGTCCATATAAATATAATTCGACAGTCTGACTCACTCTCACTCTACTTGACAATTTATCAGTTAGATCACACGTATTATCATATTACTTGTGATAATAGAAGGAGCTAGGCTAGGTCACTGTTATACAGGACAAGCAGCTATATATGAAATAGTCCATATAAATATAATTCGACAGTCTGACTCCCTCTCACTCTACTTGAGAATTTATCAGTTAGATCACACGTATTATCATATTACTTGTGATAATAGAAGGAGCTAGGCTAGGTCACTATTATACAGGACAAGCAGCTATATATGAAATAGTCCATATAAATATAATTCGACAGTCTGACTCACTCTCACTCTACTTGAGAATTTATCAGTTAGATCACACGTATTATCGTATTACTTGTGATAATAGAAGGAGCTAGGCTAGGTCACTATTATACAGGACAAGCAGCTATATATGAAATAGTCCATATAAATATAATTCGACAGTCTGACTCCCTCTCACTCTACTTGAGAATTTATCAGTTAGATCACACGTATTATCATATTACTTGTGATAATAGAAGGAGCTAGGCTAGGTCACTATTATACAGGACAAGCAGCTATATATGAAATAGTCCATATAAATATAATTCGACAGTCTGACTCACTCTCACTCTACTTGAGAATTTATCAGTTAGATCACACGTATTATCATATTACTTGTGATAATAGAAGGAGCTAGGCTAGGTCACTATTATACAGGACAAGCAGCTATATATGAAATAGTCCATATAAATATAATTCGACAGTCTGACTCACTCTCACTCTACTTGAGAATTTATCAGTTAGATCACACGTATTATCATATTACTTGTGATAATAGAAGGAGCTAGGCTAGGTCACTATTATACAGGACAAGCAGCTATATATGAAATAGTCCATATAAATATAATTCGACAGTCTGACTCCCTCTCACTCTACTTGACAATTTATCAGTTAGATCACACGTATTATCATATTACTTGTGATAATAGAAGGAGCTAGGCTAGGTCACTATTATACAGGACAAGCAGCTATATATGAAATAGTCCATATAAATATAATTCGACAGTCTGACTCACTCTAACTCTACTTGAGAATTTATCAGTTAGATCACACGTATTATCATATTACTTGTGATAATAGAAGGAGCTAGACTAGGTCACTATTATACAGGACAAGCAGCTATATATGAAATAGTCCATATACATATAATTCGACAGTCTGACTCACTCTCACTCTACTTGAGAATTTATCAGTTAGATCACACGTATTATCATATTACTTGTGATAACAGAAGGAGCTAGGCTAGGTCACTATTATACAGGACAAGCAGCTATATATGAAATAGTCCATATAAATATATTTCGACAGTCTGACTCACTCTCACTCTACTTGAGAATTTATCAGTTAGATCACACGTATTATCATATTACTTGTGATAATAGAAGGAGCTAGGCTAGGTCACTATTATACAGCACAAGCAGCTATATATGAAATAGTCCATATAAATATAATTCGACAGTCTGACTCACTCTCACTCTACTTGAGAATTTATCAGTTAGATCACACATATTATCATATTACTTGTGATAATAGAAGGAGCTAGGCTAGATCACTATTATACAGGACAAGCAGCTATATATGAAATAGTCCATATAAATATAATTCGACAGTGTGACTCACTCTCACTCTACTTGAGAATCTATCAGTTAGATCACACGTATTATCATATTACTTGTGATAATAGAAGGAGCTAGGCTAGGTCACTATTATACAGCACAAGCAGCTATATATGAAATAGTCCATATAAATATAATTCGACAGTGTGACTCACTCTCACTCTACTTGAGAATCTATCAGTTAGATCACACGTATTATCATATTACTTGTGATAATAGAAGGAGCTAGGCTAGGTCACTATTATACAGCACAAGCAGCTACATATGAAACAGTCCATATAAATATAATTCGACAGTCTGACTCACTCTCACTCTACTTGAGAATTTATCAGTTAGATCACACGTATTATCATATTACTTGTGATAATAGAAGGAGCTAGGCTAGGTCACTATTATACAGCACAAGCAGCTACATATGAAACAGTCCATATAAATATAATTCCACAGTCTGACTCACTCTCACTCTACTTAAGAATTTATCAGTTAGATCACACGTATTATCATATTACTTGTGATAATAGAAAGAGCTAGACTAGGTCACTATTATACAGGACAAGCAGCTATATATGAAATAGTCCATATAAATATAATTCGACAGTCTGACTCACTCTCACTCTACTTGAGAATTTATCAGTTAGATCACACATATTATCATATTACTTGTGATAATAGAAGGAGCTAGGCTAGATCACTATTATACAGGACAAGCAGCTATATATGAAATAGTCCATATAAATATAATTCGACAGTGTGACTCACTCTCACTCTACTTGAGAATTTATCAGTTAGATCACACGTATTATCATATTACTTGTGATAATAGAAGGAGCTAGACTAGGTCACTATTATACAGGACAAGCAGCTATATATGAAATAGTCCATATAAATATAATTCGACAGTCTGACTCACTCTCACTCTACTTGAGAATTTATCAGTTAGATCACACGTATTATCATATTACTTGTGATAATAGAAGGAGCTAGACTAGGTCACTATTATACAGGACAAGCAGCTATATATGAAATAGTCCATATAAATATAATTCGACAGTCTGACTCACTCTCACTCTACTTGAGAATTTATCAGTTAGATCACACGTATTATCATATTACTTGTGATAATAGAAGGAGCTAGGCTAGGTCACTATTATACAGCACAAGCAGCTATATATGAAATAGTCCATATAAATATAATTCGACAGTCTGACTCACTCTCACTCTACTTGAGAATTTATCAGTTAGATCACACGTATTACATACTGTGATAGTTTAATAGCTTCTGTGACTTAATGTTTTGTCAGAAACCTGAGAAATGTTGTACAGTATTGGCTTGGAGGCCGTCAAAAACGGCGCTATGGAACAAATCGACAGCTCACACGTCGGTTCATCTTATAGAGGAACGAAAAAGTTCCATACATATCAAAATATGGTAATTATGTCTGTCTGTCTGTCCGTCCCTAGGGCTGGCAACGTGCAACTTTCTGCTCACAACCGTCACGGTAGTCGTCAAAATTACAAAGTTGTCTTTTACATGTGAGTCAATTCCATAGAGCGTTGCTGATATTGTTATTTACGGAACAGAGGAATTGTTCCAAAACAGAATACCACAAGCTAATATGTGATACGCACTCACTCGAATTTCTGGTCCTCTGGTAGCGCTACTGTTTAACAAGTGGAGACCCGGGTTCGACTCACCATAACGGTGTGGGCATTTTCTGCCACTGGGCGTTGTGGAACGGCGTACACTGAGCCTCGTTATTTTCCCGACAAGCCACTTGAGTGAGAAGAAGTGGCCACATATGCTGCCCGGTACTGCACCTGTGGTGGAGGACGCAGCGGCCGAACGGTTGTCCTCTCTGAAAGGGCTGTTAAGCGCCGCAATGTTACTAAAGTATTAGTACATGCGGATATTAAATTGGCAGTCTGAATCTCCAAAAAACTAGTTTTAGAAAGACGTTCATGATTGTGTGCGAGCAGCAGAACTCAGAAATTAAAATTAAGTTAAATACGAAATGTTGTGTTTAGATTCATGCCCAATAAGAAATATAATAATTATTATAAAAATGAGTATGAATTGTTTGCGGAACAGTGAGTAGAAAGAAATATATGTGCACCAGTTATTTAAAGAGAAGACCATGTGAATATAATACGTTGCGTTTATATTTGAGTCATATAGAAAATTGTGTGCATTGTATGCTAAAGAACGAGTTGAGAAGCATCTGTGAATGTGTGAATCAAGAGAAAAGAGAGCAGAGAGGACTATGTGAATGTAACACGTTACATTTCTGTTTCAATCATATTGAAAATTGTGTGCGTTGATTCTGGAAGAGGGAATAGAGAAACAAGTGTGAATGTGTTCCCTTAAAGAAAAGTGAGTAGAAAGAATCGTGTGAGTGTAATACGTTGGATTTCATTTCAGTCCTACAAAATTATAATGTACGTTACGCGAGTAGAGAAACAAATGTGATTGTGTTTCGTAAAAGAAAAACGAGTGGAGAAGAGCGTGTGAATGTTATACGTTGCAATTTTACTTCAATTATATGGAAAATTGTATTAATTTTTTGTAGAAGAGCAAGTACGGAAGGAAGTGTGATTGCTTTCATAAAAGAAAAGTGAGTAGAAAAAGCAGCGTGAGTGTAAGCATTGCATTTCTTTAGAACATTGCATGAAATGTTTGTAAAAGAAGTGTGAGTGAATTGTGTAAAAGAAGAGTGAGTAGAGAAGACCTTGTGATTGTAAGACGTTGTGTGGTAAAATCTGTAAAATAGGAATCTTGTGCACGGAAAAAAGAGTAAGATTTGCCAGGTTGAAGAGGTGCTGGGGTTTGTCAACTATATACGACAGAAACAGAAGTACTGCCGAGTAAATTCCATTCAAGTCAGATAATCTATTGTTAAATGCAATAATACGGGCTACAGATCGTGCGGTCTGGATTACCTCTGTTAAGTTGGCAATAATGGAGGAGGAGGAACAGCTGCAATCCGATTACCTACAAGTTGGCCAGACTGAAACCCAATAGTGCCAAGGAAACTGTCTTGTAGGGCTATTGTCTGTCCGTTTGTATAGGAATAGGAAATCAATATGCATGATTGGAACATGATTGCTTCCTCATTTGAATACAGATCTATATATAGTTATGCGTTATGAGGGTGCAGACTTAAGGGCGGGTTCTTGACGTTAAACTTTCTCTAATGTTGTACTATTCCTATATCTTCTTCATGTTACTTGACGAAAGTTTAAGTACCACACTAATAACAAAGAATTTCTCCGAAATGCCTCACTGTACGAAAAAATTTATTTCTACATAAATTGTATGTTTTAACAAGATCTACATTTTTTGCACAGTAAGATTTTGTCTATCTCTAACGGTTTATCAGGTGTGCAAGAGTCATCCAGAGTAAATAAGACTACAGGGGCTATAGCCAGAAAAATCAAAGTATACATTTCATTTGTCATAAAAATATGTTAAACGTATGGCATTTTAATCCAAATCATTAAACCCATTTTCAAGAAAATAAAAATTTTCGTAAAATTTTCAATGTAAAGAAGAGTTTAGGGTGGAGGAATTTTCTTCAAAGTCTGTTATGTTGTCCACAAACTGACACACCGATTCAGGGGGCATCAAAACATATAGATATGTGTGGAATGCAATAGTTGAGAAAGTAAGAATTAGATAGGCGGATGCGTGATACGTATTTTTGTTGTGCGGTAGTTAGACACACAAGCAGGAAGTTGTGTTTACATTCCGTGGAGCCGCTGTTCTTGTCAGTAATTTGATTCTCCCACACAGTTTCCTTCCTCCAGCTTAAATAATGCAACAAACATTTAATTCAGTGCGCACGCGCATGCGCATCCTCATGATAACTTGTGCAAATGTTGGGTTAGGTTTGTCAACTTGTAACTAAATTACATGTTTTATGTTCTTGTTGCAGTGACTTACAAAAACAAATATAATGAAACGAGACATGCGAGTTGTACCCAGAATCCACGATACTGTTTCTTCATGTCACAACATCCATCCCGTCTGCGTGTGTCCTTCGCGCATGCGCATGAGCTCCGTCTTCTTACTTGCGTGAAATTGCTTTCAGATGACAAATAAGATAAATAGAACTATGTTATATGTTGCTTCCGTATTACCTACATAGTATACACGTTTTGAGGTTCCCAAATTTGAATGTCCTGTGATATTTTCTGAAGTTCTCTTCATTTATATAACTAATAAACTCTAAGAGTTACATAACATTTATTGAATAATATTTTTCGTAGCGTTAACTATTTCCACGGTAGTTCTTTTTATTAATTTACTCAAATAAGTGGACATTCCCATTCCCTATCCCTCCGTCTTTCTCTCTCACTGTCACTCGGCCGTTCTCTCTACATCTTCTCTCCTCCTTAACCGCCCTCTTTACCGCCCTCTTCCTCTCCGTCACTCCTTCTCTCTACCTTTCCCACTTTCTCTACCTCTCTCCCTCCTCTCTATCCCTTTCTCTTTCTCTCCGTCTACCTCTCACTATCTCCCTCTCTCCCTGGCTCCCTGACACTCCCTCCCTTCCGCCCATCACCTAGCTATTAATGTTACGTCTTCACCAGTAGACGAGTTACAAACACAATTCTGCCTTTGTCCTCCACTTGTGGAACAACGGTAAAGAGCAAAATGCAGATTTGGTGTATGTAATGAAGTGCAGCAGTGTTTTTAATAAAATCCACTTCTGGTTGAAACCCTTTTTATTACTCGTTGGTGCCCCGTAGTTTCATATGTGAGTTACAGCAGCACACCTGAGAACACGCTATATGCGCAGATAGCCAGTACCTTCTAATTCAATTACATTCAATTGCTCGCCCAGTTGTTACCTCCAATATTTTTATACCAACTGCACGAAATTAAAATCAATTTCCCTCCGTTCTGTTCGTAAGCGAGTGGCTAAACTGCCTTAAAAATCTGTGTCGCACTCACATGGCTTTCTCTATTCTTGTACTAACCATTCTTACAAACTCTTATTCCTATATCTTCTTCGTGTTAGTTAAGATAAGCATTTGTACAAATTATCTTATTGTAGGTACAAGGGGAATATGGGAATACAGTAGACTTTGAGTGATAGTCAACTCTTTTAAAGCTTTGAAATTCCGTTCTCTTTGGACACTTAACATATAAAAATGAATAACGATGTTCCTTTTCACGAAAGTTTTAAATTTTCCGAAACACACACATAACAAAAAATATCTCCAAAACGGTTCACACTACAAAAAATGTATTAGGACATTTTTTGTATAGTATGATTTGGTCTATTTGTAACGGTTTACCAGTTATACGAAAGTTATGCAAAGTAAACAGGACTACATGGACTGTACCCAGAGATTCAAAATATACATTTCATTTCTCATACAAATATCTTAAGCATGTGTCATTTTAATAAAAATCAAGAAAATAAAAATTCTCGAAAAAGGTTCCATGTAAAGTGTACTTTAGGTTGGAGCAATTTTTTTTCAAAATCTTCGTGTCGCATCCTTGAAAGATATTCAAATTAAATACCAACTTTGGTTTGTAAACAACGTTTCGTTTTTGAGTTATGCACACACACACACACACACACACACACACACACACACACACACACACACACACACATACACACACACACACACACACACACACATACGCATACACACTCACGCGCGCGCGCATTCTCTACTCACTGTTCAATATACAATTCACACAGTTTTCAATGCGTGAAATAGAAATGCAACATATTACATTCACACGGTTTTCTCTACTCAGTTTTCTTTTATGAGACAGAATCACACTTCTTTCTGTACACGGTCTTTTTTCGCGAAACCCAATCACACCACTTTCTCTACTCATTCTTCTTTTCTAAAAGAATCACACTTCTTTTTCTACACACTCTTCACACTTCTTTTGTGAAACACAATCACACTTCTTTTTTTACTCGCTCTTCTACGAAGATTTCATATAATTTTCTATACGATTGACCTAAAAATGTAACTTGTTACATTCACAAAGGCCTCTCTACTCAATTTTCTTCTTGTGGTATAAAGGGTTATTGAACAGTGATTTTGTATAGTTCTTTCTCGGTGTTTTTATTTATTTTGGGTTCTTTAAAGTAACTCTAAAAGCTGTAGGCATGAAATCCTCAAGCTAAGGCCAGCGCCGGGTATTTCATCTAGTGTGTTATAAAATTGATTGTATTTTACTTTAATTTTATATAATTTTTTCCATTAATTGAAGGAATGCGGGAGGTTTTAAGAATGTGTTGTGTGTATTGAAAGAGCAAGTTAGCTAAGGAGTAGCTGGCATGTGCTGCACAAAGGGTCAGCACGAAATACCAATAATAGTAACCACCACCACACCACCAGCAGCACAAAGGCAGGCTCGCTGGCCAGAAATTGGGAAGTGCTCTGTTATAATGTAGAACAAAGTACTACACGCTTTCTCTAAACATACATCCCCTTTGGGCTTCGTGTGTCTCAACTAATAATGTTACTTACAGCAAAAAATTCCATGTCGAGATTTCACTGGAAATACGTGTTTTGAGGCCCCCTGAATGTGCGTCTGTGTACAGCATAAGTTTAAAAAAAAAAAGAAAAAGAAAAAAAAAGTGCGTTAAAAACCAAAGTTGGTATTTAAGTTTAATGTCTTTCAAGGACGCGACACGAAGATTATGAAGAATATAGTCCCACCCTAAACTACCCTTCACATGGAAAATTTTTCGAAAATTTTTATTTTCTTGAAAATGGCTCTAACGATTTTGATTAAAATGTCATATGTTTGAGATGTTTTTTATGACAAATGAAATGTATATTTTTATTTTCTGGCTATAGCCCCTGTAGTCGTATTTACTCTCGACGACGTTTGCATAACTGGTAAACCGGTAGAGATGGACCAAAGCATACTATAAAAAAGGTAGATCTTTTAAAATACGCAATTTATGTCTAAGTAAATGTTCTTGAAGGGTGAACCATTTCGGAGATATTCCTTGTTAATTGTCTGAGTGAGTTTTGGAAAACAAACTATCGTCAAATGGAACATCGTTATTTATTTTTCGTTTAAGAATGGGTAGTACAAGTGTAGAGAAAGTCATGTGAGAGCAATACATGGTATTTTAATCAAAATCGCTGCAACCATTTTTGAGAACATCAAAATCTTCCTTGTAAGGGGTAGTTTAAGATAGAGGTGTTTTCTTCAAAATCCTTCACAGACGGACATATGGGCTGGGACATTTTCTGATGAGAACTGCAAACAGATCGCCTCTCGTCTCACAACATAAACACAATAAGATGGACTCTAGATTGTGCCATTTTCAATAATTTAAAGTTGGACCATTGTGAGCGAGTTGTCTGTACTGCCCCTACGTCGTGTGTTCTCAGTGCCCAGATATCAAACATTCACAGTTTCCTTTCTTCAAGCTGCACTATTAAACTTTCACTAGCAGTTTCCATGTCTGTTACTTCCCTTCAATAATGTTGGCACACACTCGGGGGAATTCCCCACATCTTCCTCTCTGTTTACACTCCATTACATCTGGATATACCTAACATAGCTACTAGAATCTGGTCCATCCCCAGGTCGCGGGTTCTCACCCGCTGAAGGGCGATAATCCTTACATTCGGAAGGGAAGTAAAGCAGGTTGGTGCCTTGTCATACTGTTACGGCTCGTAAAAGCACTTCAAGGCTGATAAAGAGACCTGAATAAAATTAATTGGTCTTTTCAGGTGCAATATAGATTGGGAACTTGCGTGCAGACTTAAATTGTGTATTTATTATTTATTTATGCCAACAAACTTACTGTTGGTGTTTTTAAACACACAAGCCGTGTGTGGGCAAAGTTTGAAAGGTATAACTGGAACTTAAAAATTCAATGCCACAACTGGGATTTGAACCACAGACCTTCCGCTTACCGGGCGGCTGCTCTAACCACTGAGCTATTGTGACAAACTAACAGAATAGTGGTTTACCAAGAGAAATACGAACTGGTTTGAGAATTTAATGCCATTCTGGCAGTTTGTCACAATAGCTCAGTGGTTAGAGTAGCCGCCCGGTAAGCGGAAGGTCTGTGGTTCAAATCCCAGTTGTGGCATTGATTTTTTAAGTCCCAGTTCTACCTTTTAAATTGTGTATGTTAACAAGATGTACAGTAAGATTTGTTCTATCTTTTACGGTTTACCAGATATACGAAAGTCATCCAGAGTAAACAGGACTACATAGGCTATAGCCAGAAAATTCAAGATATACATTTCAATTGTCCTAAAAATATCTTAAACATGACATTTTAATCAAAATCGCTAGATCCATTTTGAAGAAAATCATTTTAAAAATGTTCCATATGAAGGGTAGTTTAGGGCGAAGAAATTTTCTTCAAAATCTTCGTGTCGCATCCTTGAAAGACATTAAACTTAAATACCAACTTTTCCAGAGACCCTCACATTGTGTTCAGGGGGCCTCAAAACATACATTTCCGGTGAAATCTCGACATGGAATATAATACTGAGAAAGTAAAAATGAAGCAGGTGGAGGAGTAAGGGCGGGTATCGAAGCTGGGATCTCCTGAAGCCAGTTCACCCTGGCGCCTTGTGTCTCCATACAAAGCGAGCATAAAGAAACGTAGAGATAGCAAACGTCACAACTCGGAACAGAGAAATGATGAATACGCGAGGTCATGATCCAGTTGGAACAACTTGATCCCATATCGGTCGCCTATTAATCTTCCAGATCTGCATACGTCACAGCTTGCTTGCTTCCTTCCTTCCTTCTGTCTGTCTGTGAACAGCCTAACTCACAAGCTAAAACTCGGAGAAAAACCAACATCGCTATTTTTAAGGATGCGACACGAAGATTTTGAATAAAGTTCCCCCACCCTAAACTACCCTTCACATGGAGAATTTTTCGTACATTTTAATTTTCTCAAAAATGACTATAACGATTTTGATTAAAATGTCATCTATTTTCTGTTTATAGCGTATGCAGTCGTGTTTACTCTGGATGACTTGTGAACCATAAGAGATTTTCGTAGAGTGAACCATTTCGGAGATAGTCCTTGTTATTTGTAATACAAACTATTCTCAAATGGAGTATGGTTATTTATTTTTTTATGTCCTACTGCACCCTATGACGCGCCTCCTGCATCGCCCCTTCCCTGCGTCTCTCACCTCTCCTCTCTCACACCTCCCTCGCACACTCTACTACGAAACCTCCTAGACAAAGTATAGGTATTTTATTGTTCACACAGTGTAGCCGATATAGTGGTATATTCAATTTGACATTTGCGTGATGCCGTTTGAAGAACATGTTGATAATAACCCAGAGCTGGCAGGCTGGCTGGCTGCTGTATGTACGTAAGCAAGGAGGGTCTATCGATTACAGTGCAGTAATTATGTGATTTCACAGTTGTGATCCGACAAACAAACACTTCATTAGTGTTTTGTGCCCAACACTATTTCCACATTAGCACTAAATCAGACCTCGTGTATGTATCTCTCAAGTGACTGCTACCTAACTACGTCATGATTGATGACGCGCTACGGACAGACAACCTGCCTTACACATTCTACTACTACGTGCTATAGTAAGTGTATTCAAGTTTAATGTCTTTCAAGAATGTCACACAAATATTGCTCCCCCCTAACCTACCATTTACATGGACATTTTTTCGAAAATTTTTATTTTCTCGAAAATTGACTATTTTGATTAAAATGTAGTCCTGTTTAGTCTGGATGTCTTTTGTATAACTGGTAAACTGTAACAAATAGACAAAATCTTATTGTAAAAACATGTAGATCTTGTTAATCCTGTAGAGTCAACCATTTCGGAGATATTCCTTGCAAAAAGAAACTTTCGTCAAATGGAAGATCATTATTCATTTTTTTTATATCTTAGCCGTGCAAAGAGAGCGGAAGCTCAAACTTTTAGAAGATTTGACTATCGCTCAAAGTCTACTGTATTCCCCTATTCCCCTTGTACCTACAAGGAAATAAACACGATAATTTGTACACAGGAATAAGAGTTTATAAGAATAGTTAGTACAAGAGTAGAGAAAGTCATGTGAGTATAGCACATCATATATTTTAGTATAGCCTTGATACAGAGATTTCCCTGGAAATACACGTTTTGATGTGCTGTGAATGCGATCAGTCTGTGCATGTGTGTGTGTATGCTTATCTGGCGATGAATATAACGTAAAAACTAGAAGCCGATAAAATAAAGATGTTGAAGGACGTAATATTTAGTCTTTGATAAAAGTGAAGGAATATTGTAATGCAAGTTGACTATGTATAGGTGGAGTGGAGTGAGTGGGATGGTAATATAAACCGCCCCGACACAACGCACCAACCACCATCTCTCTGGGGCCAAATTGTCAAGTCCCCGATTAAACACTTCATAAAACACATTTAAAATATTCTTGTTAGGTAAATTAATCTGTCAAACATTTCGAAGGTATAAACCGTTTTTAAGTTCAATCGAATAAATTTCAACTTTCTGGAAAATTTATTGTAATATAACCATTCTCTTATTTCTATACCTTCTTCGTGCTAATACAGATAAACATTTGTGCATTGCTTATGTTTGTAGGTACAAGGGGAATATGACGTGATAGTAAGCAGCTCTGAAAATATTTCACTATGTGATAGCTATGTTTTATAGTTAAGACATAAAAAGACAAAGAGCGACTTCCCTTTTCTGAAAAAGCGTTATATAACAACGAATATCTCGGAATTGGTTAACTCCTAAAAATCACATAAAGTGCGTACTTTAACTAAATGTACATATTTGTGATTTATGAGTTATACAGAAGCAGAACAGTAATTGTGACAGCACGTTAGAGACGACCCGCCACTGACGTTGAAGGGTGTGGCCGAATGCCTTTGTGTGTGCACCAAATATCATCCTTCAAATGTTTTGTCAAACATCGATAGCAGCGCCCGGCGGGTCCACGGACAATGTAATTCATCATGTTCACAAAAGTTGCAGGCTGCGGTGCTTATTCTGTCTCTTACCAAAATGGGTTCAAAGGCGCTTAGTTGCAATATCGGTCGTGAGGAGTGCTAGTGTGCAAGTGTTCATACAGGTTGCATACGTCACCAGCAACACCGCCGCGATCTTTCTCCGTTGTCTAGCCCCTGTATAACTGGGAAACCGTAAGAGATGGAGACAATCTTACTATACAAACATGTAGATCTTGTTAAAATATACAATTTATGTCTGAATAAATTTTTTTGTAGCGTAAACCATTTCGGAGATATGTCTTATTTTTTGAGTTTTGGAAAACTTATACTTCTGTCAAACGTGATATCGTTATTCATTTTTACATGTTAATCGCGTAAAGAGAACGAAATTTGAACGCTTTACATGATCCGACTATCGCTCAAAACCTACTGTATTCCCACATTGCCCTTGTACCCACAAGAAAAGAAGCAATAAGATAATTCGTACAAATGTTTAAGTCAAGAGTAGAGAAAGTCATGTGAATGTAAGACATCAGATTTTCGCAGCAGCGATGGAAGACTGCGGTTTGTCCCGATTACTCAGTTATCAGAGCTATACATAAAAACAGTGATATAGTTATGTTAATTATCGTAAGCCCTATTGCACGGGAGAGCTACACAGTCAGAGAAATAATTAACACAATCTTATCTAAGAGGTACAATTATTTTCAATTCAAAATAAACTCGGTCCAAGCTCTTGCTACAGTTTTAAGACCTGGCTGCGGTAGTTTGCATTTTATGAAGCAAAAAAGCTTTCACAAAGAAGATTACACAAAATAAGATAATAATGGAGCTATATTACTATAGAGATTTCTCTTTTTTTTAAAAAAAAAGAGAAAACATTGCAAGTGTGTATATATGGAACTGGAGGAATGAACAAGATTTTGTTGGAATATCTAGAATGTTGAAAGAACCTTCTCATTTTTATTTTTTCTCCTTTAGAGGGTTTTTTATTTTGCATACTGCAGCCTTCCTTCCTCCATTAGGCGGCTTTTTTCCTCATTTCGTTAAAACCCTTCCTCGACGAGGGCAGGCATTGTAAAAGAAGACAGACATTTTATTTAAAAATTATTGTTTCGGAATTATAAGGGGAAGCGACATCCCTTGTCACGTGATACTCCACCTGGGGGCTCGAAACAAACATCTGCCCTCGTGAAGATATAGCAGTTCTGTCTCTGTCTCTCTGACTCTGTCTCTCTGACTGACTCATTCAAGAGCGAGCACTCTGGTAGTCGTGTAGTCGCCTGCCTGTATCTCGCTGCAACGACCATACATATATACTCTTATCCAGAAACGCTACTAAATCTGCTTTTCTTTGAAAGTTAGCCTCAATTCTTCTTTATATTTATTTGCCGTATTTCTAACGATTTGGATCAAATTTTGTATTTGGATAAGGTTTAGCATTTTAAATTTATCTATATAGTTGTCCTTCCTAAAGAACGCGATTTTATATACAAACATTTATTTTCTCTTCTACAAATAAGACATGCAATTTTCTGTATGTTTGAAACAAATATTTCGTATTACATACACGCTCTTTTCTCTACTCACTCATCCATAAAAAATTTCCGGAAATGCACGATTTTACACCGAACGTTTCTGTATTCTTCCTTGTACAAATAATACACAATCACAAAAGTTTGTGTACGTTTGAAATAGAAATACTACGTATTACATTCACAATGCTTTTTTTATGCAGTTTTAAGTAACACAATTAAATCTTTTTCTCTACCCACTCTTCTATAAAAAGTATTATGTTTAGTTAACGCTTTAAGTAGTAAGGGTGGGGGTAATATAAGCAAGTAAGTTACTGTTTTGCTTTTCAAGTTTACGTAAAGCACGAAAACCGTGTTCTAATAACTGCAAAAAATACGAAAATAACCGTTTGTGGAAGAATGAGTAGAGAATGTCGTGTGAAAGCACCACATCTGCTAGTGATGTTTGTATAAGGTTGTTTCGACTCTTCATAACTATCTGTGGCATTATCTTTTTTCCTTATTTGTTGGTAAACTTGCTGAATTAACCACTGCACATTCTGTTAATTGAATAGATAGAACTGCTTGTGTTTCTTAAGACGTATTTCCGGCCTCAAAGACCATTTCTTCTATCATAACGAATTATTACGTGGTTATTAATTGTTCAGTTAGTGTCGCCAACTGTAGCTATTACTACACCAAAATAGCACTGCATTTCAATTTCGTAACTGTACTTTTAACACTTGTTCTTGAATAATTTATGTATTTTTCCAGAAGAGAGGTTATTTGTTAATGTTGAACATAAAGTAAGATTATAAAGTTTTCTGTAACAACAGCAGGAGAATACCGAAATACGTGGAATTCTTGGGTTTCGTTTTCTTCAGTTGGCAGTGCTCAACTGAAATAATCGAAATGAATATATTTTTAGGTTTTCTGTCCGATTTCCTATTAATCGGACACTTCCGCTCCTATTCGATCATTCTAACTCGGTTATTCTAATGTAAAACTTAACAGAACAGCTTACAGAAGCTGCTAACTGCAGTAATTATTGTAAAATCTAGTATCAACGTAACCTGTGTGTGTAAAACATGAACATATCTAGAGAATACAAGGATATCAAATACAGTGAATTAACTACTTACCCACTTCGTATTCTGTTTATTCAATCGATGTAATTGCTTCTGGGCTGTTTTCCTTCTTTAAACTTGCTTCTTGTCCGAACTTCAAGAAATGCAACCATTTTGCATTATTATGGACATTTGCTAAACAAATGAAGCCTGGGAAAAGTCCTACTATGGTTTCCCTTAGTATTGACTTCGAAGTGAATATGTATATATGACAACAATAGTTTATAATATAATCCACAACACTAGGTTGTAATTTGCTAAGGAGAAGAGATTTTTACCCACCTTTCTGATGGTAGCATTTGCTTGTCACTGTCTCTAACATATAACCCTTCATTATGTGCATATGAACACATGAGTCGTGTTGTTCATTAGTTAATTATTCTTTGTCTCGTGATTCGCTCGCTCGCTCGCTCTTAGAGCTTCTATGTAGCGAAAAGCGATTAAGCCAATACACCACCATTTTTGTTCGGTAATAGGCTTGAGCGCATGACACAAACGGCGCCTTGCCTGACATCTGTCGGCATAATGACAATTAACCTCCGTCAGTTGAAATTGTGTTTCATGCAATTTCACTGTCCATTTACTTGATGTGTAATGTCCTTGCTGGCAAATGGTGCTTATGACGACACAATTACCACACACACACGCACACACACAAATATTCATATTTTTGTCACCTCACTCACCCTCTACTACCTAATATAGATATAGGCAAAAGTACACATTTTCTAAATAAAATGTCGGTTAAATACCAAAGTAGTACTTAAACTCACTATCTTTCAAAATAGAACACAAGAGAATCCTTCCCAATCCAAAAAGTAGCAGAGTTTAAGGTTATGTATGACTGAAAATTTAAAATTCTCAACTAATAATGCTTTTTAAACATATACAAAAGGTGTAATGGAATACAAACATGTTACAGCTCAAATTGTCGCCCATTTTCTGCTGATAGTTTACAATTTATTTGTTATTTTCTACTTTAAAACTTTTTCGCGATAGAAAATGTTCTAATGTTTTAACCCCAGATTACATTTTGAAATTACCTTAGATTTGTCTGCGTCCTTTAGTGTAGTAGGTTTTAAGTTTGAAAATTAAAAATGTATAAGTACTTAGACACATGTTACAGTAAAACATATGGTAATTGTTAAGCCTTTGAGAAACTTCGCATTGACGTTTTCTAACCTGATCTGGTTGTTCACCGTCAAGTAGGACTGGTACAACTTTGAGCTTGAAGGGTTCTATCGCAGGGATATGTGACTCGCTGTGGTCGCCGTTTGCTCCTGTATATGCACGGCTCCAGCTGTTAGTACCACCACGTCCACATATTTGTAATATTTCTAGTCCGCTGTATATAATAATAAATGTAAATTTTCCATTCTCCCTTTGTTATCGATCCTAACCTTATCTTATGATCGACGATTACCATGCTTACTGACTTTGAATAGCGTTTACAAAACAGATATAACCTCCAAATTCACATTACGCAGCAAATGTATCGTACAATGGATATAACTTGACGTGTGAAATATTAACGTGAATTTTATCATTAGTTCACTCAGATACACAATTCGTGCTATACATATTACTGCATTATTAAAACAAACCCTATACATACCCCTTACATACAAAGAAAAATGTAGACAGTTTCTTATGTTGGTTTGTACCTTTTACAAAAATAATTATCTGAAAAGTAATCAATATTTTAAGAAATAAAACTGTAAACTACAGGTGATATTATTTTGAAGTGTTTATTTGCAATAGTTTGTGAGTAAATGTTAGGTTACGTAAGATAGGGATTTTGCAGTGTGTTGAAGCAGGTTATGTATGTAGGGTATTTGGTCGTTATGAAGGTGGTAGTGCCATCACATGTATGGTGAAACAGATAAGCTGGCATGTTATAAAAAGTTGGCCTCGCATATCGCTTCGTACAAGACACAAGGAGCTAAAAACACACGGCTCATTAATTCTTCAGCAAGGCCTTCCTTCCTTCAGTCCTACCAACCTGTCTAATATACATTTACTTTACCTGCTCCATATACACATAAGCTAATAATATTTCTAGTTTTAGACTAAATCTTACTGTAGAAACAATATACATCTCGTTAAAATTCGCAATTTATGTCCAAATAAATTTTTCTTTAGAGTGAACCACTTCGGAGATATTCTTTGTTACTTGTGTGAGTTTTGTAATACTTTACAATGGAGGATCATTATTGATTTTTATATCTTAGTCATGCCACTTTTAAAACATTTGACTATCACTCGAGGTCTACTTTCTAATATTCCCCTTGTACCTACAAGAAAATTAACCATAATATAATATGTACAAATGTTTCTCTGTATTAACATGAATTAGAGTAATTGTAAGAGTGAGTAGAGAAATTCATGTGAGTGAAACACGTGACATTCAGAACACAACGTACGAGGTTATATGAGTGAAAGAAACATGGAAACATGAAAGTGATTGAAACTAAACTCTTGCTGCTCTGAGCTTCAATCAGTTGAAGGGCCATTGTCTGATGATTGCATCAATTAGTCACGTGACTTGATGTGACGTGACGTAGGAATCAATACTGACCACTGTCACTGTCTTCCCATCAATCACCGCCGCCATAATTGGGCTTGTTCGCACCGTCATAAAGCTTCCCTAGGGAAACACCCTCTGCACCACTCGTTTGTTCGAATGAAACCTCCGCGGGCGGCATTATGCGGATAAACTGGTCCCATGCTGGGCGCCACTCCGCGTCATGGAGCTCTGTGTTCACAAAAAAATCCATACCATATGGACATCAAGATAGACTCGCACTGGCACATGAGCTGTTTACGAGCCTAGGGTGATTCCTTGGACACTTTACAGTGAGGAAACTTACCCACCAAAATATACATTCAGTAATCTGTTTATTTCCTCTACATCATAGAACAGAACACTGACAGAACCAAGGAAATGCACAGGCAAAACACCGCGCAGCCTGCGCGGAAGTGTTTTTGCTCTCGCGGTGGTAGAGAAAGGGGAATTGAGCTGGTGAGATTTGTATTTAAGCCATGAAGGTTGATCACCGTTGAAACATATGTGCGATAAAACTGGGCAGCTGATGTTTCTTGTGACTCTGTTATCCCGTCGCAGTAACATGGGGAAAGAGCAAACATAAAATCAGGAGCGAGCGAGCCTGAAGCAAATACAGGACTAATTAGGCGCTGTCAGTTGTGTTTAGGGTTTTTGTGTGTCAGCCCGCTCCGAGGGGCGCTTCCCCTTAATTAGGACTGCAACATATCTTCATGCTTAAAACTGTGCAATCTTCAACTTTGTCTTATTCACATAGACTTGGTCTAGGGAGGCCACGTTCGCCTGCCATCTAGGTGGCCCAGGTTCGATCCCAGCATTTTTAGAAAAAGGTCCGTTTGTGTGTCTCACTTTGGGCAGCATAACTCAAAAACGAAAACTCGGTTAAGAGCCAAAGTTGGTATCTAAGTTTAATGTCTTTCAAGGATGTGACACGAAGATTTTGAAGAAAATAGCTCCACCCTAAACTACCCTTTACATGGACAAATTTTCGAAAATTTTTATTTTCTTGAAAATCCCTGTAACAATTTTGATTAAGATGACATATGTTTGAGATATTTTTATGACAAATGAAATGTATATTTTGAATTTTCTGGCTATAGCCTATGTAGTCGTATTTACTCTGGATGACTTTTGTATAACTGGAAAACTGTAACAGATAGACGAAATTTTACTATACAAAAAATGTCGATCTGGCTAAAACGCACAATTTATGTTGTAGTGTGAACCATTTCGGAGATATTCCTTGTTATCTGTGTGTGTTTTGGAGAACTTATACTTCTGTCATTTGGAACGTCGTTATTAATTTTTTTATATGTTAACCGTGCAAAGAGAACGAAATCTCAAAGCTTTAAAATATTTGACTGTTACTCAAAGTCTACTGCATTCCCATATTCCCCTTGTACCTACAAGGAAATACCAACACATCAGATTTTTACCATTGAGAATGAAACGTTTTGTGTTTAAAGGATAATTTTGGTTCAGGGATATTAAAACATGTATTTCCAGTGAAATACCGTTATAGACTTTTTATCCACAATACAATTCTTTCTCCACTTACTGTAAATAGGCAAGAGAGAAGTTAGGAAACGATAAAGCTACGAGAGAAGTTAAAGTTGTCATAATAATTGATGATATTCGAAGTTGCCGTTTCTAAATGCCATAAAGACAGACACACAAGTAAGTATGTAAATCGCTGCTCCACCTGTTGAATGTTCTCAGGTGAAGGGAAAATGATATACCTACCTTTCAACTTGCTTCTTCTTCTTCTTGTTCTTCGAGGGAAAAGTGTTTTATAGATATCTGAATAATTCATGGATCGAACATAATTCACGCCATCCACTTCATTTGTATATGTCAAACCAAGTTCGTGCTTGTTTCTCCTGCATAGACACCAAAAAGTTAACTTTGTTCAGATCAAAATTACTATTAATCAATAACATTACGTCATTTGGCTAATCGCATCTTCACAATGTTAAAATTATGTATCTATCGAGAACAGATATCGCTCCACAGACTTCCTGAATTCCTTCATACGACTGTTTATGTTTTGTGAAAGTGAGGTTATACATTTTTATTTTCCCCAATCTATGAACTCTATATAGATTTTACCGTACATGTTTACTTACTTCTGTGACAATTACCTGCAATTAAAGCAGTTCATATATTTACTAACCCATTTAAAGGTTATAACAACACGCTATTGTTCACTTCTAAAGGTACAAGACAAAATTGTAGGTTACGAAAATTGTTGGAAGTGTCTATTTCGCTCGGTACGAATCACTTATAAGTCGCCACTATATTAAAGTAAGTAGCTATTTCCTATTAGTAGTTTTAACTCAAGAAAGTGTTGTTACCGTTTAATTTGTGATGTATAATATAATTTCTTTAACTTGGCCAGCACAGTGAAATTCTCCCGTTAGAACGCTGCAAGCTCGCAGGCGGGCGCTGTTTTCCTTTGCCGATATTGTAGTATTGGCAACGCGGGTGTAATATAGGTGGCAGCAGCTGTCTTGAGAATTATAATGGCGCCGTTTTTATGATTAAAACGGGGAAAACTGTTGTATAAGGGACAGATTATGTCTTCTTTTTGGACAGCTTTAGTCTGCAGAGGCGGCTGTGGTCCCAAACACATGTGGAAATGTCCCTGAATATTAATATTTTCACTTTTTCTGCGTCTTTCAACAACGGTAAACTATGAAGTTCTTATATAATGCAAAGTTCAGATATAAAACTTGAAATTTTGTAAATTAGGGCTTTCGAACTCTTCGATGGTGGTGTCCTGAGGAGTATAAAGGTTTCCTCCTCATTATCATCGAACACACCATAAGCATTTCTAATTGCAGCCTTAGTGCGTATTTCATAAATCAAAGTCAGGGTTTCTCAATGTTTCATATTTACAGTTATGTTGGCGTGAAGATCCAGTCAGATATTTGTTACACTTGACTTAACACCTTCCAGACATTTTCCCCCGTGTGTTGTTAAATCAGAAGCTCACGTAAACAGTACAGATTCCATGAGCTTCAGCGTTCCCTAACTGCTCTATATTGCTAGTGAAATATTACTGCAAAAATCTGATGTCACACTCACATGACTTTCTCTACTCACTCTTGTACTAACCATTCTTACAAACTCTTATTCCTATATCTTCTTCGTGTTAATACAGATAAACATATGCAGAAATTATATTATTATTTATTTCCTTCTAGCTACAAGGGGAATATGGCAATACAGAGGACTTCCAGTGATAGTCAAATCTTTTAAAGCTTTCAAATTTCGTTCTCTTTGCACAATGTTCCATTTGACAGAAGTATAAGTTCTACAAAACTCATACAAACAACAAGGAATATCTCCGAAATGGTTCACTGCACAAAAAAATTTGTGTATTTTAGCAGGAGTTACATTTTTGTATATGTAATGGCTTCATTGCCAGATGCAAGGCACTAGAAAACAACAACATTTTTGTATATTAAGATTTTGTCTATGTCTTACGGTTTACCAGTTATACAAAAGTCATCAAGCGTAAATATGACTACAGGGGCTATAGCTAGAAAATTCAAGACACACATTTCATTTGCCATAAAAATATCTCAAACATGTCTTTTTAATCAAAATCGTTCGAGGCATTTTGAAGATAATTAAAATGTTCAAAAAATATTTCCATGAAAAGGTTAGTTTAAGTTGGAGCAGTTTTCTTAAAAATGTTCTTAGAAGCGAACTTTGACTTTTAACACGTATTTCCTTAAAAAGTTGGGCGCTGATGACCTAGAAGTTGAGCGCCCTTAAACTAAATCAAATCATTTCCTTAAAAAGAGCTTTTTAAATTCAGGTGGTTCTAAAACAAATATTTCCAGTGAAACCTCGACATCGAATTTTTGGGTGAAATAAAATACTTCCTCTATTTGCTATACGTGGTAGAGAAAGTATTAAAGCTGAAATAAAGAATACGTTCAATTGGACATTGGTTCGGAATCGGCGAGTATTTGAAGAAATAAAAAAGAAAGGGTTTTTGTCCCTGGAGGGGAGGGACTGAGAGGTTAAAAGTTCCCGACATGTATCCCACACCACTGGACGCTGGTAGGTAGATATCCCCGGGGATTCCCCCCTCTCTCTCTCAGACGTACCGTGTACCTGGATGTGATCAGCATTTGGAAAAGTGGCAGGCAATATTATCCTGGGAATTTCTCACTCTCTTCTGGAATATTCTCGTGTTGCACTAATTCCGCCCGAGTGTGTTTATAAACACCCAGGGACCTACAAGATGCCTGAAGTCTGCAAGAAACAACGCTACGCTTATTTCATTAACATACTCGCATATTAATTATAGTCATTATAGTCAACTTTCATACGACTGTTATACTCACCTGAAGATATTAACAGCGAGGCAATAACAAAGTACATAGAGACTAATAACTTCACTTCAATAAAATTGATTTAAACTCAATACACCGACGTACGTTTCAACACACCTCTCTGTCATTATCAAGGCAAGCTGACCTTGGTCACCCAAGCTACGAAACCGTAACCACGTGGCGCTGACGTCATTAGCCACCCCTGATCTCAAAACAAATTTAGTAACACAACCAGTAGAAGGTATTTCAAATAGAAACATCAAATATAAACAGAGAAATCCGCGGTGACAGATTATTTTTGATCACTAAATCATTAAATAAATCCAGAGGTTAAATTACTAAAAACAATTAAACGGACCCATTGAATTGATGGTTTGGGAAAAAATATATTAATTTTGAAAAATAGGGAACATGGATATATTTTAAAATATGACCTAATACGCTTGAACAAAGGAAATAACACAAGGAAGACACTATACAATAAATAATAGAAAAAGTTACAGGAAGAAAAGCGAGTAGAGAAAACAGTGTGAATCTAATACGTTGCATTTCTATCTCAAACATAGAGTAAATTGTATGTATTGTTTGCAGAAAAGGGACTAGAAAGGTACACGTGAGAAAAGTGGGTAGAGAAAACAATGCGAATGTAATATATTGGATAATAAAATTGATAGCATAAAAACCCTCCATAGATTGTATGTTGAAGAGCGAGTAGAGAAGCATATGTGAATGTTATATACTTGTTAGTAAAATGAACAGCATTTTCTCCATGAAAAAATACCTACACGTGCTGAACTTCAAGGCGAAGAATCGTTTAGAGGACAAACTTTATGTTATTGAAACCTTTTAACCTTTTTGATTATGTTATTTCACAAAGTTTTAGAACGAGATATTGCCTCACATTCACCAACTTATGCCAATACACTTAAACAACTCATGCAATTACACAATCTGAAACTCATATCTGTATCCCTGACGAGGTGACGTCACGCCACAGAGGTTCTAGTCAATAGAAGCTAGACCAGTATTACACTACATGAGATAGAAACTTGCGCAATAGATACAATTTCTAGACTGCTATTTTTTATTATATTAAACGATTATTACAGCCAGCTATTACATAAGCTTGAAGTTTATAACCTTGCTTTATGCACGTAATATCCTTACGATTTAAATTGTTTTCCCCAAAGTTTGTGCAATACTTTATATTTGCAAATTGATATCTGCATATATTTGCAATGAAATTTCGACATCGACTTTTTGGGTGAAATACAATACTTCCCTGGTTACTACAGTTAGTAGAGAAAGTAAAAATTGGTGTATGGTGGGACATTAGCGGAGAAATGTTGTGGGCTGGAATGGTATAGTTTGAGAAGGTGTGTGGGTAACAGAAGGCAATCTGCATGTATTAACAGCAGCGTCGCGACGCTGGATTCATGGTTAGTTCGCTTCCTTCCGTCCTGACTTCTCTCAGTTATCTTACACTAATTCTGATTTACGACTGACCTGCATACATTTCTCATTTCTAGCCATTAATTTGTCGGGGAACACCCGCACTAATCTGTAATTGCACGCTGCACCTCTAGGAGCCATCTTTTATTCTTCGGTTCCTTATCAGTGTCGACTTATCGATATATATCGCTCGTTTACAAACACGCTCTGTCCAACCAACAGTTTATATCGCACAAGGACTTCCCCACAAGCTCCCGAACTAACACAGAAAACAATTGCAAAAGTTTCATATCGAGATTTCACCAGAAATGTATGTTTTGAGACCCCCTGAATAAAAATAGGCTTTTTAGAAAATGTGCGTATGTGTCCAAATTTGGCGAGTATGGTACGTGAGTAAGAAATCGCAAATTTAACTCGCTAATTTTGGCTATGTGCCAACTGGTACATTTTCTTAATGGAACAAAACTTTCTTTTCCTCTAAATGCGGCCGTTTGTGATTAATTTAATCATTCAAACAGTGCAACAAGTTCGCATATCGCCAGTAATTACTTTTTCTTTTTGGAGATAACTGAGATGAAACTGTTTTTGTCTTCTTTATCCCCTTTTAATGCACTGTTTGGACTGTTCCTTCGTCCCAGGTGTGAAGTGATGGACTATGGTTATGATTAGCCGCAAGAACTCGGCTGTATTGCAGTGAACATTGCTAAACACTCGAACACTGTTTTTGTTCCATTGTGAGGAAACGCGCCACCCATCTTGCGCACATTCTCAGTCAGTACTCGTGCGACGGTCATCCAATATCATTATGTCAAGTTAGTATTTAAGCTACATTTTCAACCTGACCTGTGGTTATTGAATATTGTGATAAATATTTGTAAAACTTTGCTATGGTTTATTGAGTAAGATGCTCTTGTTTGTTGCAGTTCCACCCGAAAACCTGATAATCCTAGATGATAAAGGCACTAACATTCCACACCTGATTCTGGGACCTTACAACGAGGGTTCCAGTGTCAACATCACGTGTATAGCCACCGGCGGTAAGTAGCACATTCTGTAGCAATACGGGGCTGTAAACGTAGATACACCTGGCTTCCTAGAAAAGCAATGCTAATACCCTATATTTATACTGCAATTAAAATTCGTATTGAAATGTTTCTGCATTACATTATATTATAATAGACTTTGTGGTTTCGAGTGAACGATTGTCTTATATCTATGCAATAAACCGATTCTTTTATTATTTTCTGGTGTCGTGGCACAGAATGAAGCATTCACTGAACCGCACATGTTCTCTTTGAATTATTAAATGTCTTCATATGATTTCGTCGCTTGCCTTACTGTTTCACATTCCTTTAACATGTTCGAAGAAGTTTACTTCAGAATTTCTCAGGACGTTACTTAGTGACAAGGTCTATCTGCTTTAAACTTATCGATGCAATAGTTTAAATGACATTTTCTCGTAACACTTCCGAGAAAAGGCCTCCATTCTGTTTGATAACTTCATTGCAAGAGAGATTGGATAATTATTTTGTCCGTTGCCGAGACAATATCGTTAGGATATTCGACAACGCCTTCTCATGACGTCGTTGATTACGTCATAGTTGGCGTGCAATATGCGCTCCCACAATTGTTATCTTGGACAGGCTAAGAAATTAACGTTGTTCTAACGCAAAACAATGATTCATTACATAAACATAGTTGGAATGGGGAAATTTACAATAACTGATGCTCTCCATCAATTGATAATGCACCAGTTAACAAAAACAATAACCTCAAATAAACGAAGTGAGGTTAATGTATGATTTTAAATATATCTTTGGCTACATAATACTGAACTGTGTTACCATAGACCCATAACCTGACTATGTTTAGTTGCTGATGTCTTTTAATCAAACAACTTAATGAGTAACGATTTAGTGAGTCATCAGAAGTACGAAGGCCAAGTTAAATAATCATGAACCCTTGTATTTTACTACTTAAATGATTTCAACAGCTGTTTAGATAACATTGAAGGTTAGAAAAGTGATTTAACAGACGAAACAAGAACTAAAACTGCACCAATATGTTCACGTACTGGCTACTGAAATCCCCATTAAGTTAAACTTCTGGCAAAAATTCTATAATGTTATTATATTTTGATGGCATATAGCATAGACCCTGTACAACTTGCATGATACGTAAATCTTCATTAGAATATCTTTAAACATTTAACAAAGTTCCAGAAGATTTTCCTTGTTTGAATATCGCTGACAATACAATAGCAAATCGTACATCTGTACGATAATTAGGATAATAGTATTATAATAATGTTAATTGGGTTGCTCCCCTGAAACAGGTTCTTGCCTGACACCACCTCCCATCCCTCCCCTTCACTGCTCTGAATTCAGTGACGAGCAGTTCTGTTTTATGAAGAGTGGTAGATTTTAATTTTCAAATATAGTGTTACAAAAAAAAATGTAAAACACAAGTTTGATCGGAAGCATAAATTAAACTCAGTGATCCTACAGATATGTATTTACATTTTAAAAGGTATTTTTTTAAATACTCGTATTTGTAAACATATAAAAGGGACGATATGATTCTACTTTTTAGTGGTTTAGTTTCTTAATAGTTTACTTAATTGTATTTCGTGTTTCAAAGTTTGAACATTATTTTAAGGTTAAAACCAAAGAATTTGTAATGGTGATCAAATAGTTTTAAAATATTTTTAAGGCTAAATAGCAATGTAACTTTCATGCTTTATTTATTGTGAAAGAGAAACAATTTAGTATGCTAATCATAAGGATATTACGTGCATAAGATAAAGGAAGGTTATACATTTTGTAGGTGTATTTAATACAAGCAAAATAGATGAATCGCTGTCTTTTCTCTCATGCGCATGCCTAAAATAATATAATTGTAACACTGGTCTAGCCTCTGCAGAAATCTTCCCATAGACTACAAGCTCCGTGGCGTGACGTCACATAGTAAGGGAAACATACGTTTGTAGGTTGGAGTTTGAGGTTGTGTAATTGCACGAGGCATAAATTAGTAATTTGAGGCGATATTTGATTGTAAAAGTTTGTGAAATACATTAATTAAAAGTTTAAAAGGTTAGAGTAATATAAAGTTGGTATATTTGTCCTTCAAACGGTCCTAAACCACTTAGACCAACTTGAATCTCCACGGATGCTTGAAATGTGCGAGTTGTGAAGCTATGGAACAAAATACAGAAATACCTGCACGAGATAGGTTTATTGTGTGTTTGAGGTCGCATGCCACAATGTCTACCTGTATAACGACTAAATCTGCCCATTATCTGCCCGCAGCCTCTCCGTATTGGAAACCTATACGCCAATATCTTTAAACAAGAATTTATTCTCTCTCTTGCACTCAATGATTCCTCAATCTTGCTATCGGATTGAATCTCCTTATGCTTAGCAGGCAATCTCCCGGGCCCGCTGCACCTACCTACTGACTTCTATTAGAACAAACTTAAAATTACCAACTCTTCTTGTAAAGTGAATAACGACCTTCCATTTGAGAGAAGTTGAAGTATTCCAAAACTGACTCAAGAAAATTCTCCAAAATGGTTCACTCTAAAAAAAAAATTATTTCTACATAAATTGTGTGTTTTAGTAAGATCTACATTTTTTGTATAGTAAGTTTTGGTCTATTTCTTACAGTTTACGAGTTATACAAAAGTCATCAAAAGTAAACAGGACTACATAGACTATAGCCAGAAAATTCAAAATATACATTTCATTTGTCAGGAAAACATCTTAAATATGATATTTTAATCAAAATTGTTGTGTCGATTTTTGAGAAAAACATTTTTTTTTTTTAAATTCTCCTTAAAGATAGTTTAGTATAGAGGAATTTTCTTCAATATATTCTGTGGTTTTTAACACATACAAACCGACCATTTTCTATAAAGGCTTTTTTTTTTGTAGTCAGTGGGCCTCAAAACATATATTTCCGATGAAATGTTTGGGTGGAATACAACACTTTACGTAATAGAGAAAGTAGTAAAAACTAAATATTCCAGTTGTTATCTAACTGTAGATTGATTAGTTGGAGGAGACGCACAGAACGCTAGAAATGAGGTTGTGGGTACACTTGACCTCAAGTGTGAAGTGTCGCGCAGTCCTGTTGTAAACACACGTCACAAGATATTGCTGTCAAAGTTGTTTTGTGGCGAGGGAAGGTAATTAATTTTATTCTTTATCTAGTTGTGAGGGGTTGTTTGCCCCAGAACCATAAATTGAGTTTGGTGTTGGAGAATCTTCTCTATCTGAGAGAGAGAACAACTTTTGATTTACTGGAGTTCCAGCACAGGGTGCCCCAACTCTCTCGTCTTACATCTCACTTCATTACAATATTTACACTAAAGATGTCATTTTCTGAACTTTTCTATCAGTTTAGGTGAAAGTTCTGTTATATAAATGTGCGTTATTATATTTTAAAGCGTATTTTATTTTACTATCGCTTGCCACTGTTTTCTAAAAATGTGATTTATAATACATAAATAATTTTATTTTGGTGGTTTTAGTTTAAAAGAAAATCACGTTCATTTGAAATCTCTGGCTAATTGAACCTTTATACAACTTTACAAATTACTGACTCATTAATACGTCTCAGAAGGTTTAGTTTCTTTTGTCTTAAGAATGAAAATGATTTTATTCTGCGTTTTAGGCCAACATTATATATAGCTATTTATAATATTTACTTTTTAAGTCACTTTATTTTTCTTCTGAAACTGAGTCACAAAACACAACTTCCTTGTTAATATAATTTACAGTGTTGAAGTTGTGCAACTTGAAGCTTCTCGAATTGTCTAGGGCGGCCTTTGCTCTTGCGCGCATTGCCTAGCTACATAGTGGTTGTGAAGTAGCTTAACTTGAGCGCCTTTAAGACGCACGACCGCTGTAACAGTGGAATGGATGAGGCCCACTTTTAGTTAAAAGAAACAAACTTTTGAGTTACGCATTTCAAACACACAGTCCTACGTTCGATTCCAGGATGTGTACTGCGAATTATTGTCTATGTTTCTCAGAGTCTGCAAATGTGTATGTACTGTAAGTCAGGGATCGGCAGGTCTGTCGCCCTGTGACGTCATTCCGCGGAGAAGGTTTTTAAGTTGCCTCAGTGCACGTGCTTGCAAGAGTACAGTAGGGGAGTGAGGGAGGGAGGGTCGGGCATTACCCCTCCACTCAACACTAGCAGTATTTCCACTGTGTAATTGGGCGAGTCGAGAATCCAAGTTTGGTACCTTTGTTGGAAAACTTAAAATTAGTTATTTATCCATCCAGCCATCCATCCGTCCATCCCGCAGGTCTATCTACCTGTATGTCTATGTGTATCTACTTATTTATCTATTTATCCGAATGGAGTCCTCTCTTCGGCTATCGTAAACACGAAAAACACAGCAATATTATAACAAGGTTACTCAAGATCGACTAGAACTCTTGGGAACTTGAATCATCTATAATTAGATTACATTTAGTAACAAATGAAACAATACGAGCCGTCACAGCGCCACACGTGCTGTGTTTGCACTGCTCGTGGCTTCTCCTCTCATAGTACTCCGTCAGTGTTTGTCCGCTCCTACGTCATTAGTCCGATACTTGCCGACCGCTGATCTAATGCATAAAAAACGCAAACACTCAGTGTCAGTATCCAAAGTATCAAGTCCCCTCGATAAGACCACAGAAGTTAAAGAATAAAATATGGAAGACATTTTCGTAAAAATGTAATTTTTTTTAGTTACCAGGCTCAAAATATGTGTTTGAATTGAAATATTGGTATCGCCTTTTAGGCTGCAATAGTCCCTCTACACAAAAACTACTTGCTACAGAAAGTAAATGTTCTGTATTGCCATATTAACTTAGATGTTAGTATAAGAGTAGAGAAAGTCGTGTGAGTGTACGTATTACACTTATATTAAAACTCGTATACTTTATTCATAATAAAGGAATTATTAGTTAGTAATACTGTTATGTTAATATAAGACAAAGGTCCGTGTGCTTTTAAAGCCGATACATTTATGTAGAAACATTTCTTGCAATGAAGTAACCTCAGTTCACAGATTGCCTTGGCTATGAAACACAAAACGAACGGCTTCCTGGAAAATGAACAGCTCACTGCGCATGCGCAGCTCACAAGGGAAAATCTGAATTTATGAACAAATCTCTTAAGCGTATTCAATTTTTTCTACTACAAAGGGATAGTTAAACATTGTGCTTGTGGTTTTTTTTATCAAGGTAAGCTTTTTATAACAAGGAATATGATTCTTAATGTTAATAGTTTATTTGTTTAAATATAAAGTATACATATTTAGGAGGTTTATAATCAAACCTGCAGGTGTTACTGCCGAGTTACATAGAATACACTGATACGACGTACTTAACCTCACGAGGTCACTATCTCAAAACTTAAAAATGTCTTACACTCACATAACCTTCTCTACTCACTCTTGTACTTACCATTCTAACAAACTCTTATTCCTATATCTCCATGTTAATACAGATAAACATTTGCACAAATTATCTTACTACTAAAAAATTAAACACAAATAACAAGGAATATCTTCGAAACGTTCACCCTACAAAAAATTCACTCATACATAACTTGTGTATTTTAACGCGATCTACATTTTGTACAGTAAGATTTGTTCTATTTGTTACGGTTTACCAGTTATACAAAAGTTATCCAGAGTAACAGTGACAATGCGTTTTGAACTAAGTTAAAAGAATATTTTTCTAGGAGGATCCTGTTGAGATTACCCAGAGCTGAGAGCTGTGTGTGTTATTTCCTTGAGATGTTGACCTTTCACTTTATTTCATGGATGAGGGGACGTAACAATAAGGCTGTCCGTCAGTTTTATTCCCCTCTGTGACGTCTGACAGTATCTTTGTTTGCGCCGCTCACCACTTTTAGAAAGAATAGCTACATCTTCCCTTGTGCCACACAAAGAACAACCTCAAATATACTTATTTAAAACATATTCACGAATATTGTCCAATACAAGGTGGTCCAAGACTGTTTAACATTCCTTTTGCTATCTTATAGAAAAGTATGTAACGACCTGCGTATAATAACACTCCTGCGCATGCGCTACATTTCTCCATAGAGTCCTTGGTGCGTTACTAGCGTAGTTTCCAGCACCGTAGCTAACGTTTTAACAGCAATGAGCTCCAGCACACTGTGATGTAAATGTGCGGAATCACCTCAATGTCACACACTCACATGACTTTCTCTACTCTTCTACTAACCATTCTTACAAACTCTTATTCCTATATCTTCTTAATGTTAGTTGAGATAAACATTTATGCAGATTATCTTATTGCTTATTTCCTTGTAGGTACAAGGGGTATATGGGAATACAGTAGACTTTGAGCGATAGTCAAATCTTTTAAAGCTTTCAAATTCCACTCTCTTTGCACATATAAGAAAATGAATAACGATGTTCCATTTCACGAAAGTTATGAGTTTTCCGAAACACAGACACATAACAAAGAATATCTCCGAAATGGTTCACCATAAAAAAAATTACTTGAACATAAATTGTGTATTTTAGCAAGATCTACATTTTTTTCTGTAGTAAAATTTGGTCTATCTCTTACGGTTTACCAGTTATACAAAAGTCATCCAGACTAAATACGACTACAGGGGTTATAGCCAGAAAATTAAAAATATACATTTTATTTATCCTGAAACTATCTCAAACATATGACATTTTAATCAAAATCTTGAGAACCATTTTCAAGAAAATTAAAACTTTCGGAACATTTTCCGTGTAAAGGGTAGTTTAGGGTGGGGCTATTTTCTTCAAAATCTTCGTGTCGCATCCTTGAAAGACATTAAACTTAAATACCAACTTTGGTTTTTAACCGACCTATGGTTTTTGAGTTATGCTGCCCACAGTATGACAAACACATACATGGACCTTTTTCTAAAACTGCTTTTGGGGGGGGGGGTTCAGTGGGCCTCAAAACATATTTCAGGTGAAATCTTGACTTCGAATTTTTGGGTGGAATACTTCTACTTTACTCAACGTAGTAGAGAAAATGAAAAAAAATAATAATAATAATAATTTGTCAACTACTCTGTCGTAGCTGTGCTGAGGGTGAGACAAGCTTATACAGTGCTGTGTTTGTTGCAGGTCGTCCAATGCCGAGAGTCACGTGGTGGCAGGAAAACGCACTGCTCGACGACTCGTTCGAACCGGTGTCTGAACGTAGAGTACAAAATGTTCTGCGACTGGAGCGTCTTGGTCGACGTCACCTCCACACGGTGTTCACTTGTCAGGCGTCCAACAACAACCTCGTGGCGCCCATCTCCAGCGCCGTGCAGCTCGACCTTAACCGTGAGTAGATATTTTACATCACTGTGTGTGCATGCGTGCATGAACTATATGAACTTCCAAAAGTTCCTGAATTTTAAAAGATAATACTGACTGAAGCAATGACTAAAAACTTTGTTTGACATCCAAACTTGATAACCCTGAAATATATTTATAAGCATTTCTTTGAAAAAATGTCTACATTTATCCAGCGGCGTAAGATAGGAACTTTGTTTTTCTTACTCTGTAAAATTATCTAATTGTAGATAGTACTTATTATCTCGCTGAATAAATGCAAAACCTTGCTTTGAGTCTACTAATTTTCGGTACCAAACGGGAGTGCCTTTGAGACGCCACCAGATAATTCTGGAGACACTCTTCCCCCGCCTCCAGCGAACATTCTCAATAGCATCCCAATAGCTTTCAATACATAGTTATAACTCCTCCAGGGTTTCAGTGACACTCAGCCGTGTGCTGGATTGCTAAATTTTGACATTTATGTCATACATAATAAATCTGAGATGAGATCGCCGATATAAAAGTTTTAAAATGGGAACCACAAAACTATAAATTCCTTTAGCTTTAAACACGTCTGCCTAAAACATAAACACCATTATAACTGACTAATCATATAAAACTTTTTAAAAATCTGCAGTATTACTCTATAATACTTAGAAAATGTTTGATTAAATAAGTTAACTTTCGTATTTATCAAGGTTAAATTGTTTACGTATATATTTTAATAAATTTGTTGAAGTCTTTAAAATATAATAAAAATGTTGAATGAGTAAATTTTTTTGTACAGTGGTAGTTACTCGTATTTGACATGAATCTTATGAGATAAATTTAATAAAGTGGTATTTCTGAGACGTAATTCTGAAATTTGTTACAATATTTTGGAAACTGAGTCGCAAGGGGGCGTTTTTGCAGCCCACGTACAAAAAAGAAAATAGTTTGTTTTTTTGTTTGTTCAAAATCGAATTCAAACATTTGTTTGAAATTTTCAAAAATAGTAATGTATAAAGCTGGCACGTAAGGGTGCACGTTGATGGATGTGGCTGGATGGGTTGCATATCCATCTCAAGTCAAACAATGTGCGCGCGCACTGGATATGACGCAATGAGGCTTAAAGTTAAATTTTTCATTATTTTGTGTGGTAGTGAAGGTTAGTTTTATATTTTAACATCTTGTGTGTGTATTAGAGTAAAACAGGCTGCATGGTTAACAGTAAAATGTGTGAATGTGTAAGAGAGAAATACGCCACGAAACCGTAGGCAGGGTATGCACATAGCTGATGTGCATCCGCGTGGTTCATGACCTGTTGTACAGAGAACGCTGGGTATCCTACTGCTGCGAGTATTTGTAATGAACAAACTAAGAATACAGGAAAAAAGTAGTGGGAGTGATTGTTCGGAATAATATTTAAAAGTATCAAAATTTTGAAAAGGTTAGCGTGTAGCTAGAAAAGATAATAAATTTAAAGGTATTGAAGATATTGCAATGAAAATTTAAATTTATGTTATTTCTTACGTGTATTATGTCTGTCGAGAGCGGAGAAAGAGACCAAGAGAGAGAGAAGAGGCAGGTTTATACTCGTATTTCGTGAAGAGGTGCGTCTATCTCGAGGTGGTGAAGAGAGAAGGAAAAACTCTCTGGCTGTCTCTTGTTGTAAGGTACGTGATTACAACCCCTCACAGTAACAGGTGTGTCTTATGTCCGGAGTTAGTATTCTGTAGGACTCTGGGCGCCCGACCGACCCCCTCAGCCGTAAAACTCCTTCTACTTCTGCGTCTTATTCCATTCCTCAGCATACATTCATCTTGTAAGGAAACTGTGGCTCCAGTAAATACATCGTCATCTAAAATAGAGTTAATAAATAAAGAAGCAGTTATCGATAAATTTTTATTAGGAAGGGAAGTAAATAAAATTACCCTTTAGAATCAGAGAAATATGTTGTAAAGATTTATAACGTATAAAATGTCAGTAGAGGAAATCTAGTGCTTGATTTCTAGATAGACAGCTAGATTCCTTGATTCAGCATCCCGGACAGCTAGGCGAGTGAAATTAGCGCAGTTCTCAAATGACCTACAGTGGTTTATCTTGACACTTCACAAATCTCAGGAAGAAAAGATTCACTGGATAGTGAAAGAGCCTTTGACAAACTGTGGCATGCAGGAGTGTTTTACAAAATTAAACATGTAGCGAGTGACACCGTTAGTCTAAAAATTAAATAATGTGTCTCAAGAAGAATGTCTTCTGTAAGACGCAAAAGATCACTAAGTATCATCTTCGAAACTACGTAGGCTGGAGTTCCACAAGGAGGTGCGCTTGTTCCATTTCTATAGCTAATATGCGCTTCCCATTTTCCAAAGAGTGATAACCTAAATATGTCACAGTATACAGATTATATAGTAAAGGTAACAGTAACGAGTCTACAAGAATACGTAAAAGGTGCAAAGCTGGAGCATGAATATAAGTCCAGTTTAGCTACATTTACATAGAAAAGATAAATTAGGAAACGTACAACCAAATAAAATAATAAAGGCAGTCCTCAAGTTAAGTGTGTCTAATACTTAGTAGCAACATTAGACAAAATACCTTACGTGTTGCACTCACATGACTTTCTCTACTCTTGTACTAACCATTCTTACAAACTTATTCCTATATCTTCTTCATGTTAGTCGAGATAAACACTTGTACAAATTATCTTATTGTTCATTTTCTTGTAGGTACAAGGGCAATATGACAATACAGTACTTTTTGAGCTATAGTAAAATATTTTAAACTTCATGAAGGTGCATATCATTGAGATGTCTTTATTCCCTAGACTAAAGAGAGATCTCCACTTATAAAATATTCTGCTGTTATTATTTTCTTGTACACATAAGTGTTAATTTTTACTATACTCTGTGTTTACCAATTCTTTGTATTGTTCGATATTTTATTAATAAAACTCTAAAATAGGAATGGTGTATAGTAAAGTTACCTTAATTAAAAAATATGGATGTAATACTTTTTGAAGATATTTATACATAGCATGAGATCGTAATCTGATTGCTCAGGCAGTTGACAGGGAGAACAACCAGCTGAGATAAACATACAATTTCACTTTTGTTCTAAACGATTCACTGAATTAAGTAGCTATTTCAGGAATCATCTTCATTTGTAGTAAACAGGCTCAAACTGTGTGGCTTACATCTACTTACGTCTGAAGTAAGAGGCACAGATATCTAAATACTTGTAATAAATTTGTGTATAAATCAAGGAATATTAAGTGTAATATTTGACGACATATAGTAAACGTAGTAAGTTTGTTGCGTATTGATAAAGTACATGTGGGTTATATTAATAAAAGAGCGTCTTATAGAGAATATGTAGCGTAAGAAGACCGCGCTCGGGTTATGCATTTGAGTGACTTACGAGAACTTACTAAAGTTTTATCAGTTACACTTTGTACTGATGAAATAAACATATTTATTAGTCTATTTAACTGATGTTTATTGCCACATGTATATTGAGGGAAGTATAAACACAGTACAACCCCGCTAATCCGAATAAATTGGGCTTTTAGTGTGGTCGGATTCGGAAATCTTTGGGTTATCAGAAAAAGGGTAAAAAAGTATATAAATTCAGCTATCAGCGCCTTTGTTTCAAACAGGAAAGAGCTGGTTATACTTTTTAATATATGAGATAGGTTCACACTCTGGGGTAATATTTGTCACAGTAATACCCATTTCCACCGAGAGATAATTATCTGGAACACCAGATCACAAGGAATAAATTGTTCACAGAAATATGTGAAGGAAGGTATTGAACACGTCTGTGCCAATCAAATATCTGCAGTCACTAGATCTGTTTGTAGATATATTGCAAGTTCAGTCTTACACCCACTACATCTATAGTAAAAGAGATAACGAACATTCAAATGTCATCCTCAAGATTCCTTAAATCATGGAATCTACCTCAACTAGACTCGGTTTTTAACTCTTATATTTGGATTGTAAAGCCTCTACAACTTCTGCACGCTCTAAATCTCCAATCACAATAAATAATAAGAATAATAGAATTTGTATACAACATATATATGTATAAACATTTATATCAGAAAAAATTAATAGTTTTTTCGTTGTATGGGACATAATCTCTGGTATAATAAAGTCGTTCGAAGAAACCCAAGTGATATCTTGTTACAAATGAGGTAGGCGGTGTTGCATAGTTACACGGCGAAAGGTTCACGAATCACACGAATTCATGAATACACTTTTTCCCCACCTCTGGTTCACGATGTCAATCAAGCGAAAACACAGTTTCTATACTTTATAAGAAAAAATGATCAAAATATACTTTCTGTACGCTAAAAATAAGATTTTATTGCTCTTTTTAAACTATAGATTTAGTGTGCCGATTATCCGCAATAGTTAGACTACTAGTTCTACTTTTTAAAAATCTCATATGATAGCCTAGAATAACCATGCTCTCAAAACGTGCATTTCTAGTGACATTTTGATGTATAACTTTTATATTTAATATAACACTTCCTCTATTGCAATCAAGAGCGATTCCTCCTTTCAGGAAATCTCTCTTATGTCGATATATTGACGTTCATGAGAAGGGTTTTAACCCTCTCGTTATTTGTATATCCCCGGGGGATTTTTGCTCCCCGGTCGCCTTTGCTGATCTAAGGGAGCGTATTGTTTATCAGCCTGAATCCACAACAATTCCAATATTAGTGTCTCTGCGCACGCGCATGCGCAAACACACATAGGTTTAATTACCAATGCCGGGAGGAGATTCCATTTAGCAAATTGGTTAGTGCGATGTACCGCTGACCTCTGGTGTCTTGGAGGGTCACAGCACCCCCCCCCCCCCCCCCGCCACGCCTCGTGTCAAGATTCCATACATACATACATACATACCATCCTGGACCACGCCATTCTTGTTGCAAAACTCACACAAATATCTCCGAAATGGTTCACTCCACGAAAAAATTCATTCAACATAAATTGTGTGTTTTAGCAAGATCTACTTTTTTTGTAGAGTAAGATTTGATCTACCAGTTATACAAAAGTCATCCAGGGTAAACAGGACTACAGGGGCTATAGCCAGAAAATTCAAAATATACATTTCATTTGTCATAAGAATATATCAAACGTATGTAATTTTAATCAAAATCGTTAACAGTCATTTTCAAGAAAATAAACAATTTCGAAAAAAATTCCATGTAAAGGGTAGTTTCGGGTGGAGCAATTTTCTTCAAAATCTTCGTGTCGCATCCGTGAAAGACATTAAACTTAAATACCAACTTTGGTTTTTAACCAAGTTTTCGGTTTTACTTTCTGTATTATGTATTCTAAGTAAAGGAACTATCCATTGCATTCCATCCAAAAATTCGATGTCAAGATTTCACCAGAAATACGTTTTGAGACCCCCTGGATGGAAAGAATAGCATTTTTAGAAAAAAGTCCGAAAAGTTGGTTAGTTAGTTAAAACCTAAAGTTTAATGTCTTTCAAGTATGCGACACGAAGGTTTTGAAGAAAATTACTCCACCCCAAACTAACTTTTACAGAGAAAATTTGTCGAAAATTTTTATTTTTTGAAAGTGGCTCTAACGATTTTTATTAAAATGCCATATGTTTGAGATATTTTATGATTAAATGAAATGTATATTTTGAATTTTCTGGCTATAGCCCCTGTAGTCCAGTGTACTCTGGATGACTTTTGTATAACTGGTAAACCGTAAGAGATAGACCAAATCTTACTATACAAAATATGTAGATCTTTGTTAAAACATACAATTTATGTTGAAATGCTTTTTTTGTAGAGTGAACCATTTCCGCTAGACTTAGATTCACCTTAAACCAGAAGTTATCTCTCGTTTGTTGTTTGCTTTTTTGTGTTGTTGTTTCTTGTGGTGATACAAACAGAATGGAATATTTTGCAGTAGCTGGAAGGGAAACTGGGTATTTGTGAGGATATCCGTGCTGGGTGTCTCCGTCCTGGAAGCAATCACTAGCCTTATTCCGGGCCGAGTCTGATATTACCTTTGCCGCCTGTGCCTTAGGGCGTCGTAAAATCGGGAACCATCATAAATGTGCTTAGTCGGTATGACGTCACATCGCTTGGGGCCAGACACCCAGCCCAGCCCGATTTTATCACCGTCCACTCGGCCAAAACACACCACCTGCATAAGAATAACATCCACGCTGCTTTTTAACACC
This sequence comes from Tenodera sinensis, assembly GCA_030765045.1. NCBI lineage: Eukaryota > Metazoa > Arthropoda > Insecta > Mantodea > Mantidae > Tenodera > Tenodera sinensis. The sequence continues at coordinate 1,241,235 of CM060961.1, read as the reverse complement.
TCTAGTGTTAATGTGTCTATACTCGGTATGAGCTAACCCACACTTGGTGCATCATCACACGTCACGTGAGTAAAAACACAGGGAAGACGCTGCAAAAGCACTGTTCAACAACCACTAATACCACGGGAGGAAGAGTGAGTAGAGAAAACCATGTGAACGTAATAGATTGCATTTCTATTTCAATTGTATATAAAAGTACACGAATTGTTTATAGAAGAGTGAGAAGAGAAATAAATGTGAAAGTGTTATGCCAAAGGAAAGTGAGTTAAGAAAACTATATGAATGTAATACGTTCTATTTGTATCTGGATCATAGAAAATTGTATGAATTGTGTATTGAAGAACCAGTAGAGAAGGATATGTGAATGTGTCAGGTAAAAGAAGATCAGACAAAACCGTGTGAATGTAATGTGATGCACTTGAAACATGCAAAAAATTATATGCACTGTGGCTGTACTTCGTAAAAGAAAATCGAGTTGAGAATACTATGTGAATGTAATACGTTTCATTTGTTTGAAATATATCTAAAATTGTATGAATTATTTTTAGAAGACGGAGTACAGAAAGAAATGTGATTGTGTTGCGTGCAAAGAAAGTGAGTAGAGAAAACCACGTGAATGTAAAATGCTGCATCTGTATTTCAGGCATTGAAAATCGTACCAGTCGTATGTTGAAGGACGAGTAGAGAAGAATATGTGAATGTGTTGCGTAAAAGAAAAGCGAGTATAGAAAACCATGTGAGTGTAATAGGTCGTATAGTAAAATAAGATAAGCACATTCTCTATGGAAAAACATTTAGATTTGCCAATTTTCATAGCATTCAGATGAATGTTATGCCAGTCCATAAGGGACAAACAGTATAATTTCTACTACAGTTTTACAAGGTCCTATCGTGCCAATGAGGATCTGATAGTCGTAGAAACGAAAGTAGAAGAAATTTCACCTTGTGTGTTTTTCTTGCAAGTCTGGAAGTTTGGCCAGAAATTAATACTAAAACGTCAGGTCGAAGCTTGTTTCCAACTTGGCTACGCTGTATGCTAGCATGCGTACCGGCGCACCGCGGGGTTAAGAGAAGGTGGGAAGATCTTGAAGAACAAAAATAAACTAACTGGACATGTTATTTGTAACAATGTTCTCGGTAGCAAAGTGGAGGTTGAATTGGGCATTGAGTTTATTTGTGTCTAACAGACCAATGATATTTTTGTAGGGTGCAAGTAGATATGCTATATGACTGTGTTGCCTAAGAACTAATATATTTATCATATATTCCTTTTCTACTAATTCTCTACTCTATTACTCATAAACACATAATTTATTTCAAATATCTTCTCTAAGTTAACAATTTTCGATCTGTTTGTTTTTCTTTCTAACTATAGCTCAAAGTCTACTACATTCCCATGTTCCCCTTGTACCTACGAGAAAATTAATAAAATAATAATTTGTACAAATATTTATCTGTATGTACATGAAGGAGATATAGGAATAACAGTTTGTAAGAATGTTTAGTATGAAAGTGAGTAGAGAAAGTCATGTGACAATTTTCAATATTAAACATGGAAGTTTCAGTTGGCAGCAGTGAGAGGTATAATGGCTGATTCGGTAACAAATCAAGCAGACTTATTCTGGATGATGTTGGCAAGTCCGGGGCCCACTGCGGGGGGGGGGGGGGGGGGGGTGGGGGGGTTGCTACTAGTGAAGTGGTTTTGCACTGAAAGCCGCCGCAACTGAAAACCGACGTGCACAAATTTATGACGCAATATCGAGGTGAAAATGTTTTCAAGTTTCCTTCCGGAAAGAAGGTCGTCGCCGACGGTGCTGCGCTCTAAAGGGGAGAGGTCACAACACAACATTAACTCTTAAATATGCGAATACGCGCATAAAGTAGGTAAGCCTACGGGGAACGTAGTTAATTACATACCTACAGTGTAGAAAAACCCTTCCCTTTAGCTAGTGTGTTATGTGTTGTGTTGCCAGATGTAACATTTTTAGGTTATAAAAGTAGGTTATAAGTTATAGCTTATAAAAGGTATATTAGGGGTATATGGACGAATTGTGGGAGGGCTAAATAATATACGTAGACACTGCAGAGTGTCTGACGGCGAGGCTGGTGTTTGGAGTCGATATTATCTCTTCTAGAACCTAAAACCACTACCTCGGCCTTATCAATTGTCATACGGTAAGAAACATGGCCATTTTCTCGCTACTGCACATGCGCAATGGCAATTGCCAATTTAAAGTAGCAGTAAAATCAGCGGGAAGCGAACAAGAAGATTAAAATCCAAATATGGCTATTTTGCTGCTGCTTTAAATTAGCAATTGCCATTGCGCATGTGCAGTAGCGAGAAAATGGCCATGTTTGCTACAGCCGATATGAGAAACAGCTATTTCAGTGAATAGCTTGTTTCGCGAGAGTGGACACAAATCGGAGACCCAGACAGTTCTAGGTATAATTCATAATGAGTCTTATCTTAATTTGATTATATTATCACTGCTCATTGTTCGGGGAAAGGGGATAAGAGATGAAGCAAATATATGTTTATTAACATAAACTCCAGATTACACATATTTATTTAGAATAATGCCATTTTGATTCAAAACAAGGCGGTGTAAATTAAAGCGCAATACACCCAACATACAGAACCATTTTAAGAAATGGAATCAGGGCTAAAAAATTCACTGCCATAGCCGGGATTTGAACCACGGATCTTCCGTTTATCGAGCGGGACATAAAGTACTTATAATTGTAAGTCGTCTTTGGGGTATTTATCTCTGTGAGATTCCCTTGTGGTCTAACTGGGAAAGTACGACTCGGTTGGGGAATTTAATATCATGCTGGCAAGTAGACATATCTGCTCGATAAGCGGAAGATCCGTGGTTCAAATCCCGTCTGTGACATTGAATTGTTCAGTCTTAAGCATTGCCCACACACCAGCAATAAGCGTGTTGGCATAAATATATAATAAATACAAAATAAATCCTAAATTAGGTTTCCGTTAAGTAAAGAAACGACTCAGCATGCATTCGTACGTTCGTTGTAGGCAGCTCCCACATTTCCCATAGCTGGTCAGTATAGCTATACTCCAGTTGTGCAGGCCAGTAGAATGTGTCCCGCAGTAATGGAGCCGAGTGTACATATTCCCAACTTATTTCAAGAGCACGCGTTGAGACAGTTATTAAGGTAAGTGGAGCGATCTTGTGAAACACAGATGTCTAGTTATTGTTCGGTGTTGATCATGGACCAGTAATTAATCAAAGCGTGTGACTACAGCTATAATTAATTACAAAACCGCTCGGACGAGGTGCCAGGTGTGGCACTTTTGTGTGACTGTTTGTTTATGACCAACCGCACGCACATAAATTCACAGACACTGTCTCTCTGCTGCGCACAGCACCGCCGGTATTCGAACCACGGATAACTGCTCTGGGCACAATGAATACGTACATAGAGAAATGGCTGCTTTTCCTCAGTCACCCTGTTCTATTCAACACTAACAGAATAAACAACATTAAAATGGATAAAATAGTACAGGAACATTGCAGCTAAGGTTCTAAGAACTTATTCAAAGTGTTGCAGAAGGTCGCCTACGCAACGAAGGTCATCCGACAAACATAAAGAATGAAGTAAAACTTTCATACAACATGGTATAGATCGAAAAATACATATTTATAATAATACGTAGTTTGTGAAAGAGACGCATTTACGGACTTAATCACTCACTCACTGACTCACTCACTCATTACTAACTCACTCAGTCACTGACTCACTCACTCACTCACTCAGCCACTGGCTCACTCAATCACTAACTCACTCACTCAGTCACTGATTCACTCATTCACTGACTCACTCAGTCAGTCACTGACTCACTCAATCACTCACTCATTCACTAACTCAGTCAATCACTGACTGACTCACTCAGCCACTGGCTCACTCAATCACTGACTCACTCAGTCACTGATTCACTCAGTCACTGACTCACTCACTCAGTCACTGATTCACTCAGTCACTGACTCAATCACTCACTCATTCACTAACTCAGTCACTCACTGACTGACTCACTCAGCCACTGGCTCAGTAAATCACTGACGCACTCACTCATTCACTAACTCACTCAGTCACTAACTCATTCACTCAGTCACTGACTCACTCACTCAGTCACTGACTCACTCATTCACTAAATCACTCAGTCACTGACTCACTCAATCACTGACTCACTCAGTCACTGACTCACTCACTCATTCACTAAATCACTCAGTCACTGACTCACTCACTCATTCACTAAATCGCTCAGTCACTGACTCACTCACTCAGTCACTGACTCACTCACTCATTCACTAAATCACTCAGTCACTGACTCACTCAATCACTGACTCACTCACTCAATCACTGACTCATTCAATCACTGACTCACTCAGTCACTGGCTCACTCATTGACTCACTCAATCAATGACATACTGGGATACTCACTGACTCAGTCAATCACACGCTCAGTTACTGACTCACTCACCAACTGACTCACTCAATCACTCACTCATTCGCTAACTCAGTCAATCAGTGACTGACTCACTCAGCCACTGGCTCACTCAGTCACTGATTCACTCAGTCACTGACTCAATCACTCACTCATTCACTAACTCAGTCAATCACTGACTGACTCACTCAGCCACTGGCTCAGTAAATCACTGACTCACTCAGTCACTGATTCACTCAGTCACTGACTCACTCACTCAGTCACTGACTCACTCAGTCACTGACTCACTCACTCAGTCACTGACTCACTCAATCACTGACTCACTCAGTCACTGATTCACTCAGTCACTGACTCACTCACTCACTCTCAGTCATTCACTCACTCACTTTTATGCAAGTATATTTAAAGTACGTGGTAGAACATTAGTGAATGTTTGTAATAATTTGCAGTAGGTGTGTATTGTGGTGGGTGGAGATGACATTAGTGAAGCAGTAAGTTGTGATTACATATACACAACTCGCAGTACTACTACTTGCTATTGTCTAACTGCAATGACGTGAAGTGAACGCAGGTGCAGACGATTTTCCTTTTATGCAATTAGTGATACGGACTCAGTGTAAATAATTGAAGTACCACTCCGTTATCCTCCGAGCACAGACCACAGCCAGCCAGCCCGCCCGCCCGTTGTCATGGCGACCATACAACTACAAAATAGATGAACGTAGCCGGCCGTTCGTGTTCCTACATTAACACATTTAAAGGAAATGAAGCGACGAAAAGTGTGTTCATTTATCACTTCTTGAATGTGAAAACAATGTGATTTACTTGACATAACGACTCGAGCTGCGGAAATTGAGTTTTGTTGGCAACTTGAAACATTTTCTACCAAAAAGCATCTGTCCCAGTTCATTAATAATTCCCCTGCTTCTTGAAACAGAACGGCGCGACAACATTTATATTCCCAGCCAAGTAGAAGCTTATTCTGTCCGCTTGTTAACATTTGGTATTGCTTTTGGGGCTTTATATGTTTATTTCTCAACTTTGTGTGCACGTTTACTAAAGGAAACAAATGATAATACACGTCCTTCAAGGAAACGCTCGTATTATACTCATATGGCTTTCTCTACTCGCTGTAATACAAAAAACTTTTTTATAAAATCGTATTGCTTTCTATACTAATACAGTAAATACACAATAACAAGTAAACGGTCATCTAAAACTCGTCGTCTTCATCACGAACTGAATAAGAGATAAAGAGTAAAGAAACAGAATGTCCAGGAAGTATATAATACTTGCAAACTTGTAAACAGAGAAGGTTAAAGGTAAAGCGCTGATCCATGTGCAGGTAATTTCACAGCCCGTGCACTGCATGTCCCATAAATACATGGAAATGTATCACGATTAGGCAAACGTGTTTTTAAGCAAGGAACGAGGTCGTAATTCAGGAGTAGCTAGGTCGTTTCTTTGGCTGGCGTTATTGCTGCGATTACTGCGCCATAATGATATCGTATGTATGAATATGCAGATGCGCGTCTGTTTTAAGGTTGCTAATTGCGTCAAGTTTGGCATGTGTCACGTGTAAACAATACGTTCAATATTCTGTGATTTTGTCTTCATTCTAAATGAGTTTAGTGTACCTCATAAAATGTCAGAGACACATACACAAAATATTACTGCACTAAAATATAGATTTTCGTTAAAATGCACAATATTCCTTATTCCATGATGTGGATCGACCACTTGGTTATGAGCGCCCTTACAAAACGGTTTATGACAAAGACATTCTACTGTAAACACACATAAAGATATATTACGAAACCGAGACAAAACCTGGCATTTAAACAAGTTTTTAAAAAGGTCCAAAACGTATGAAATCGCCACTTGTAAATCTTCAGACTCATGTTTACCGTGGACACAAACTTGATACGTTCCAGAGCTTTTCTCTGGTCTGCCATAACCTTTACAAGACTGACAAAGGTGAAACACAGAGACGATACCTATCTTTGTTATTGCTCAGCATTATCAAATACCTTGTATGCTTTTCTCAAATATGAGGTCGTTATTGGGTTTTTCATATGCTGGTCACACAAATAAACTGGAAGTTCAAGATCATTTAAGTGTCACAAGTAATATCATAATACGTCTAACCTCAATTGTAGACATTTTTGGTTATATCGATCCTTCGAAAGTGATGATTATTTCACAATACTCTTATCAATATGTAAATATCTGTTATATTTACTTACAAGTTCCTGCTTTATTCTTAAAACTTGCATCATATTCTAGGATACTCCACTTTTTCGTGTTTACAAACATTTTCTCCAACTGTTGTCGTTCGTACAATATTAGCAAAATCGTTACGTTCTGTGTTCTTGGACAACTATGTTGATAATATTAAATTATATGTCACGCCTAAGCAATAACTTTGTTTTAATTATTTACATAAATGGTTTGAAAGTACAATGGAGTGATATTTTAATAATTTGGTTTTAGCAATTTATGGGATACAGTTGGCAACTCTGAACAAAGGAAACAGTGACCAATTATCGTATAGAGATAATTTCGACAACTGTTTATTTGTAGTAATATGAAGTAAAGAACAGTTTATAAGAATGGTTAGTACAAGAGTAAGTAAAGAAATGGTTTATATATCATTAACACACAACTCTGGTGTAAGGTTGAAGTGTTTTTCACGTGTGTGAAGTGAGGTTATAAATGGTTGCGAACACAGAACCAGTTACAGAAGGGAAGGATAGTTTTTGTGGCTTCCGACAGAGGGTTGGTCATGTGTGCATGCGTGCATGCGGTGTATGCAAATGTGAAGCTGCAATTTCCTCTACCTAATGGTTCAATGTAATTATCGGTTGTTCTGATGCTTTGCTTTTCCATTAGAATGTTATCATTTAATGAAGTCAAACTGTTTTCGCCTTAAGCTTGTTAACATAGCAAACTGGAACTCTACACTACTCTATCATGACACGTTGTTTCATATGATCTTCTCTACTCACTGTTTTGTAAACCATTCTTACGAGGGCTGGTCTTGTGTGTGCGTGTCTGTGTGAACTCGTTGTAGCAGCACTTTGTCCAAGAGTGAGTAGAGAAAGTCGTGTGAGTGGGCACTGGCTAGCTGGCTAGTATGTAAAGTACGAGCCACAGCGCTCTTTGCACAATATCACTAAACTCTGGATATAATATCAGTTAGTAATGAAAGCCATTTTGAATCACTTGGTGATAAAGTATATGGTTTGTTTTAATTGGTTTTTGAGCTGTACCCGCGCCGCCTGCCTCTCTCTCTCTGTGTGTAAACATTAATGACGTCCATGGAGATATTCTGATGCGAAAACTCAATTGATGGCTTTCTGATGAAGAGCTTGTTCCAACACCAAATATCTTCACTTGTTTTACTGAACCAATACCAGATAGCCTTTTATACGTAATAAACAGTGTTGCACTTAACTCAAACATTTAATACCAAATTTCACCACAAGTTTATGTTTATGCTCGAGCATATCTAAATATACCTGTAGTGCTTTTTGAGGAAACTCATTAAACGTACAGGTTTTTAATATAGATTTTGATTAATATGTCACATGTTTAAGATATTTTATGACAAATAAAATGTATATTTTAAATTTTCTGGCTTTAGCCCATGTAAGTCCTCTTTACTCTTGATGACTTTTGTATAACTGGTAAACCGTAAGAGATAGACCAAACCTTACTGCACAAAAAATGAATTTATATCCGAATGCATTTTGTTGTAGAGTGAACCATTTTTCAGATATTTTATGTTATTTGTGTGAGTTTTGCAATATTCTAGTCTACTATATTCCCATATTCCCTTGGACCTACACGAAAATTAGTAAGAAGATAGTTATGCAAATGTCTATCTGTATTAACATGAAGAAGATATAGGAATGAGAGTTTGTAAGAGTAACTAGTGCAAGAGTGAGTGGAGAAGCCCATGTGAATGTACTGACGACAGTTTACCTTGGCGAATGTTTACCTAGCCAAAGAAATCTGTTGTTGCGTGTTTAAAATTCCAGAAGCTCGTCTTGAGTTGGGTCCGAAATTCCAGGAATGTTTGTGTGTGTCTAGGCTTCAAGTGCCATCCTCTTTAAAGTCCCATCCCACTACATGACTTTCACTACTCACTCTTCTTCTCTCATTCCTATATCTACCTCGTGTCAATACAGGTAAACATTTGTACTAATTATCTTATTACTAATTTTATGACTTTAAGTAATAGGGAAATGTGGAAGTATGGAAGAATTCCAACAAAAAACGCGAATATCTCCCAAATGGTTCATTCCACACAGATCTTGTGTATCTATTGCAGTTTATCAGTTAAATATACACAATAATGAGAACGCCAGAGAATATTCACAGGAAATTCAACATATTCCCTATCATTTTAGATAACAAATCACGCACGAAAACTCGCAGTAATAGCTTTGGAAGGAAATGCTACAATCAGTATACTTAAAAAGCTTACTAAATGCTTTTCTCCTTAGAAATTTGTTGATTTAGCACGGCGTGTATAGGTTATATTTGTAACATTAGAATAAACTATTATTGTTATGCATGTTTCGTAACAAAAATCATAGGAGGCCCTGCACCAGACCTCACTTGTTTAACAAATGTCTATAATAATGTAAAATGGCAGCGTTTCTTCAAGTTAAGGTTAGAAATAGAGGTTCTGACTTGAAGCAATTATATCTATTGGAGAAACAGAACCTGGAGTAAGTTTACAAACTGTAAGTATTTTATCTCGTATGTTGATACTAGATTTACTAAATGGTGGAGTTTGTCACTTTATATAAACAATAAACGGCATTAACAAGCCCATGGCGAGAATGACCGAATAGCAGCGGAAGTGTCCGATTAAGGAACTCTGCAACTGAAATTTGACTGTTTTATCTTTTTAAATATGTGAAATCCATACTTCGTGTATTTACAATAAAGTACCACACAATGTGTTTTATAGTTTTGAGGGATTTAATTATTCAATATATCCACAAAGCGAAAATGGCTTAATACTCACAATATTCTATGCGCATCAAAAACTGAAGTATTAAAACTGTTTTATTATTTTATAAACTCCATTTGCACAACGAACACCATGCATCTCTGGCAGGAAGATAAAGTAATTACTTTTAAACTACTTTACTTACTTTGATGGACATTGAAAACACTTTTTAAACGCGTTTCTGTGTATTTATTTTATTAAACCTAACAAATGTACAGATTTTGAAACCGAAGACAGAACATGAAGTCACATAACCTTTTGTATCCATTGAATTTGGTTGTTTATGGCCCATATCTTTTACAAATACTAATGAAAATTTAAGTCCAAAAGAGATGTTTAAATGTGGCACATACGACATTTAAAGCTTGCGACAGAGTTTCAAAAGTGGTGGAATATAAAATATTTCAGTGCCAACCGTTGACCCAAGGTTACGGGAACATTTATATCCTTTAACCTAAAAATCGTCAACTTGATAATCTTCGTCTTCTTCAGTTTCAGCGTCACCTGAAAGTAAATGGATTATTTATGGAAAGGTAAAACTGTAGCTTGGAAGTATAAACTTATTATTATTAGGTTCTTCTTTATTAATGCCCAATAAAGTATACGCAGTTCCTGTATACAAAGTAAAATCAATATCTTACTGCAAAAAATGTAGACATCGTTAATTCTCAGTCTTAAAGCCAAATATTTTTTATTCTTAATTTATTTACTAGGTGAATTTTCGGCGTTGTCCGTGCTTTGAAGATTTTATATCTACCAGTTCTACACTTGCGTTTAATAGTATAAATAACTCCAAATGAATAAATTAAAACATCGGTAAAACACAATGCAAAAGAAATCTTGAACCACGAAAACCTCAGGAAGAAAAATGAGTAGAAAAGCTATGTGAATGTAACACGTTGCAATTCTATGCCAATAGTAAAGAAACTGTATAAATTCTTTGTAGAAGAGGGAGTACATACATGCCTTACAGTTAGTGATTTAATGACTCAATGACAACTTACGGAGAGGGACTTAGTACCTCGACAGAAAGGTGAATGTGACTAAATGGAGGGAGGGAAAATTCCAAGGATATGGAAATGCCTCCCAGCATTTGCCTGTCGAGCAGGGAAGCCAGCGAAAGAGTAATAGGACTGTAAGTTCGGTTAGGGGAATCGAACCAACGATCTCGCACATACGTTACCACCTGGGACATGTAGGTCGGTTACCTAGATACAACACTAATGAAAGTGACGTGGGTGCTGGATCCAGGCGCCGATATAAGCCACCCTAATGTAACCAGATCACAGCCGACGCTTTAAGGCTGGTTCCAGTAATGATATTAGGGCTGTATGGCAAATTTATTTACGACGAGAGGATGTTAATGGGCTTAGGTTGGTAGCAAAAGTGGTTTAGTTTAGCAGCTTGCAGCTAAAACGGAATGGAAACGATCTGCTCCTGGGGTCAAGGAGCTAATGCCTCGCCTTGAGCGCTTCTTTTGTTTCATCAAGTTTGGAACAACGCGCATTTGTGTGCTTGTTTTATTGTTTACACAGATTTGCGTATGTGTTATAAAGCGGCGAATTTGTTTTTATGTTTCAAGGATGCGGCACGAGGACTTTGAAGGAAGTTTTCCACCCTAAACTACCATATAAATGGAACATTTTTCGAAAAAATTCATTTCCTCGAAAACGACTACAAATAAATTGTATATTCTGAATTTTCTGCCTATAGCCTATGTAGTTCTGTTTACTCTTGATGTTTTTGTATAACTGGTAAACCGTAAGAGATAGACCAAATCTTACTATACAAAAAATGCAGATCTTGCTAAAACACATTTATGTCCAAGTGCATTTTTTGTAGGGTGAACCATTTCTGAGATATTCTTTGTTATTCGTCAGAATTTTTCAGTACTTGCAGACGTTTTGAAATGGGATGCCATATTGCATTTTTGCTTTCTCTACTACGTATAGTAAGTAGGGAGGGGGGGGGGGAGGGGGTTACGTGGGCTTGCGCGTGCGCGTGTGTGTGTCTGTGGGCGAAAAGTCGGTTATAAACCAAAGTTGGTATTTGGGTTTAATATCTTACTGGGGTTCGGCACAAAGAATTTGAAGAATATTCATTCACCCTAAACTAGCGTTTAGATGGAAAAATTTTCGAATATGTTTAATTTCTCTAAAAGGACTTTAACGATCTTAATCAAAAAAACATATTTTTAAAATATTTTCACATGAAATGAAATGTATATGTTGAATCTTTTGTGAATAGTCTCAACGTTTCTTTATTCTGAATAACTTTTGCATAATTGGTAGGCGGTAAGAAATAAATGTAGGTATCATTAAAACACACAAATAATATGAAATAATTGTTTTGCAAATTTAACTATTTGTTACATATTGGTTGTCGTGATCTGTCTTGGTCATGATAAACTGTAACAGATACACAAGGAAATATTAATGAGATAATTTGTACAAATGTTAACATGTAGAAGAGGGGAGCAAGTTTGAACGTCCATCAAAGTCAGTGTTAACTAACCGCCTAGGTGCTTATGTGAATCCCAGTGGGAGTTGGTTAGCCAACTTTATACCACTAAAGTCGCAAGTTTGTAAACACAGGCCCTGCTTTGTATCGTACAAAGTCCTTAGTCCCTGCGAAGGAAGTGCTCGCTACAGTCACCCCACAAACTGGGTAGTCTCTCTTTATTGCCCGCAACATCACAATTATCTCATTGCCGTCTCTTCTCCTGGCGTACATGGGCAATGAAGTAATACACAAGTGCATGAATTGAGGGATACTGAGGTAGGTCTAATGCTCACAGTTAAACAATCGATACCTTTCCAATACTATCGATACTTGATGTCTAATACTTCGATATTTACGTGACTGAATCCAATGGAGTAAATGCATATCGCCTGCCAATGACCAAACTCGTGCAAAAGTAGGAAAGTGCTTATCTGGAAATATTTACTTAATCTTGCACAAAATTACTTTGTACTCCATCAGTAAAATTATTTAGGAGTGAAAAAATTCAATATATTACTTTTTATATTATAAATGTTTATATATTACGTGGTTCGCCTGTTCCTTATTATTTCTGAACACACTCAATACTTCATACTGAGAAAGCAAGAAGGTCTGAATTCCCGTGCTTATCGACCATTTGCTACACATACACATCTAGCCTGTTCTTCATGGGAAAATAGACCTTATCAACAGTCCATTGCAAAAGCATGTGCCGCTAAGGTCTATTTTCGCATGAACAACGCACTAAGCTTTCATGTCTAACAAATCGTCGACAAGTAGGGGAATTTCGACCTTGTTGCTTTCACAGTATGAAGTATTGCCTATATAATGCAGTTTCAATATACAAAATAATTTTTTATTTTGATCTTGAAGTATTTTCAAATTTTCTTTTCTTCAAAGATTTGCAGAACAAAATTTTGCATCGAATTATTTTGAATTTGGAGACGTAGATTCCTAAAAGAAAATAAATGTGTCATTTTGAACGATTTATGACTTATTAATTTTTAAAACTTTATAAGACTAGACATTTCTTATTACAGAATATAAGAATTATTCCTTCGTAAAGAAATTTGACACCTTTACGCGTAATAATGAAATAAATGGCAGAAACTTTAAAAACGGAGGGTTTTAAAATATCATCGTGAGAAGCTTTTAGCATGGAGTAATAAAATGTAACACCGAAACCAAAATGATACGCTGGAATTTAAAAATCGAATGTGTTACACTCAAATTACTTTCCCCACTCTTGCACAGATTCCCTTCTCTTTGTGTGACCAATAGACAAAAAAATAAATAATGACCTTCCATTTGAGAAACATTTAGCTGTTGCAAAATTCTGACAGATAATGAAGAATATCTCCGAAATGGTTAATTGCAGAAAAAAACGCATTTAATCTATCTCTAATAGACCAAACTATCAGCTATACAAAAGTCACCAAGAGTAAAAAGGCTATAGCCAGAAAATTCAAAATATACATTTCATTTGTCATAAGAAATGTCTTAAACGTATGGTATTTTAATTAAAATCGTAAGAGCCATTTTTAAGAAAGAATTTTTGAAAAATTGTCTATGTAAAGGGTAGGTTAGATTAGAGAAATGTTCTTCAAAATCTTCGTGTCTTATCTTTTAAGGATATTGAAATTAAATACTGTTTTTATTCAGGGGACCTCAAAACATATTTCCGCTGAAACCTCTGCATCGAATTTTTTAATGGAATACAATAATTCATCTAATTACTATAAGTTTTAAGTGTTAAGCGTTTATATAAAGGAAGTTTGATGTGTTGTATTGGTTGAAAGGTTGATAAAATCACAGTGGCATAGACAGACAAGACATCAGTGGGCTGGTAAATAAGAGAGAAAGGCAGCTCGCGCCTGGGAAGGCAGCAACTTATCCGTGAGATCTGTTCTGCGGGTCAGCCAACCAGCCAGGCGTTATTCTTTTCTCTTGCTACTACTGCTACTAGCCTCGGGAGATTTTAGCGCTTCTCTCGCCCCACACACACCGACCGACCGAATGAATGAATACTAAATGTAAGGCAGAGTGTCTGCATATTCAATTAATTTCTAATTAGTGCTCCAGGGGTTGTTTCTTTATCTTAACAGTAGCTTCCTACTTTAATATGCAATTCCTACTTCATTGTCACAGCCCACAGAATTTTCAGAAATTTCTGACGTATCTGCCACCCTTTTTTAGGGGTCCAGGGAATGAAAATACTACAAGTAACTTTGACTTACGTTCAAACTGCTTTATTTAAACCACTATCGTTTATTATTGGGTATACGACTGACAGAAATCAGTATGTTTGTAAATCCGACTTTAGGTCTCGTAAGCCTTGTGTACCACAGGGCTCCGTTCTCGGCCCAGTTCCTTACTTTTACTTTCACTACTACTATAATAACTAGGGGAAGCATTGTATTCCACTCAAAGGTTAGATAGATGTCGAGATTGCACCGAAAATATGTTTTGAGGCGCTATGAATAATGAAAGCATTTTTAGAAAAAAGTTCGTGTGTGTATGGACAGAAAAACTCAAAACCGAAAACTCGGTTAAAAACCAAAGTTGATATATTTCAAAGATGCGACCCGAAGATTTTGAAAATAATTGCTCCATCCTAAACTATCGTTTACAAGGAAAATTTTGATTTTCTCGATCTCGATAAAACACACAAGCTATTATTATTATTTATTTATGTCAACCAACTTACTGCTGGTGTTTTTAAACACACAAGCGCAAGGTTTAAGAGTTGGAATTAGGCCTGAAAAGTTCAGTGCCATAGCCGGGATTTGAACCAGGGATCTTGCGCTTATGGCTATGGTGAGTAGAGAAAGTAATGTGAGTGCAACACATCAAGTTGACATGTATGTACGTGAACCCAGATATGCCTGACACTACATTATGAAATGAAGGGAAGGGAACAAGGGTGTCCTTGAGAATGGGGTGTGTCAGAGAGGCCCAACAATAAATTTGTGTCTCGCGGGAGAATGGCCAAACAGGTAGACCCCAAGGTAGTGCCTCTTTTGTTCACGAGATTTATGCAGGCAGCGGCTCTCTCTCTCTCTCTGTGGCCAATTCTACAGCAGCACATTAGTTTTCTTTCACACAGATAAATTTGCTTCTTCTGCTTTCCTCGTTCATTAGCAAACATGACACGGCGCTAACCACAATACTCGAAGTACCTTTATAAGAAAATAATAGAAATAATTACAGTATTGCATATAACTTATGTTCATACAGATACAAGTCGAGTTCTGACCAGTTCTCTAAAACAGAGATTAAAAACTATGGAGATATATTTAAAAGGTCAATCCTTTTTGAATACTTATATTAGTAAAGCTGAACAGAATAACGGTGTCTCCAGAGAGTTCCACCACGCTACCCCTGGGTTGTATGCAACGCCACAACACAGAGCTGCGTGACCAATTTAATTATCATCTTATCACTTTAACTACATTACTCTCATGAACAAGGTGTCAATTTAAAGTTCGAAAATATTTAATAGCATCAGAGACAATGAGATCAGACTACCTCCTCTTATTCTTCTTGTTCTCTTCCTCTTGGTTTTTGTTGTTGATTCTCTTCTCTTTTTCTTCCTTTGTATTTTACTTCTGCTTTTCGTCTTCTATTCCTTTTTCTCTACGTTCTTGTCCTCCTATTAACAATAGCTAACTATTTGCGAGACAGAGGCTGTAGGTTGTGAGGAATGTGCTTTGTGATTCAGTTTTACAAGAAAACTAAAGTGGCACAAAAACCAACCGTGAACTTGCCATACTGGTGTCAGAGGTGGAATTTGTCAAAGTGCCACTTTTCACTATGTTTTTGTTGCTTCATACCGCAGTATGTGTTTTTGTAAGCAACAAAGTTTTACACGGGATGATTGATACTATGTGTTCCTGCAGACACTGTGCGTTTTGAAGTCACATAAGGAAGGTTAGCATTGGGAGTAGACAAAGGCATGTGAATACAACAAAAATGGCTGCAGCACATATTGACATTAATGATGAATTATGATAGAGGGATGCATGCGGTATGTAAATAATAAAGCAGTGTTACCAATCGATAAGCCAGCGGGACTAAATCACGCTGCTGTTTATTAAAGGTAAAACACCTCGACTCTTTGAAACAAGCTTAATAATAATGATCACGTGTAAATGATTTACTCACTCACACCGGGTTCGTTAAGGGCACACAGGGACAGTCATTCAGATAATTAATATACAGTTGCTCCACACACACACACACACACATACACACACACACACACACACACACACACACGCGCGCGCGCGCGCGCGCGCGCGCGCGGTACTGCAAACTATACTAGTAAATGTTTATTAGTTTGTTACGTACGTATTTACACTATCAATGAATAAATGCTTACTTATTTATCATGTCAGAATTAAATACACTAGAGTCCCGTTAATCCGAACAGGTCTACGAAAAAAATATCTACCAAATATGTTTTGAATTGTGGACGAGAAAAAAAATATTAATATTAAAACTAGCTTTTTTCAATTTAAAACGTAAATTTATTAGCACAGAACACCATAAAATAAATCCTACAAGAGTAAACAATGAATCTTGTCGGCTAACTTATACACAAAAACTAAAAAGTGGAAGGCCTGGATTTACTAAGAATGTGCATAACAAAGTTTTAATATAATGTTTTACTTTAACGATAAAATAAACCGTAAAAGCAAATTATTAACACTTAAAAACTGAAGCCAGTAATGTTTTTTGACGCAAGGACTTGAAGAAGCAATATTTAACCAGGCTACTGGTGCCAGGTAGACCCTTGTAAAACATTACACAATGTAGTTGTAAAATAAATTACACCATACTCTACTAATTTACTACTTACAGTCATTTTAATACTTAACACATAAACGTTTAAAGCCAATATATTGTAGTATTTGACCAAAATGCACCTGAGCTTGAATTAATGTAACTTGTGTATTCTGACAGTTTCCTCGGCATGCGTTACGCGCGTGGTAGAAGAGAAGCAGAACGCTCTGTTGTCATGACAACCTGGTTTAAACTTGAAGTAGCCAATATGTTTCTTGGCTACGCAATCCCGCCACGAAGTCTATTGGCTACTTCAAGGTTAAACGTGGTTGTCATGACAAACAACAGAAAATAAATAAAAACGATGCAAAGGTACTGTTCAACCAGAGGAAGAAAAACAAGTAGAGAAAACCATGTGAATGTTATTGTATATAGTCACCGTCATCAATGAAGGAGGTTGCGCAGACGACAAATGCGCAATGACGTCACAGTTAGGTCTTTCCTAGCCAATCAGGCGTACTGTGTCTCAGAATACCTACTTGCCTGCAGTTTTACAGTGGAATTAAATAATTGTGTGAGGGTAAGTTCGTTAAACAATTCCGACGGTGGCAGAAGCAAAAACATGTTGCGTTATTCACAGTCAAGCCAGAGAAGTGTGTATAATGTGTGCAAATAATTCCTGAGAAAGATGGGAAGCAGTTTGAATAGCAGCACTTCCCCTATTACCCCTACCTGCGTGTTATGTGTAATTTACCGCCTTCGTTCCTCACGGCGGCTATAGTAATATGGATAACAGAGACCTTCAGTGCGTCAGCGCACTGAACGCTCCCTGTCGGTTATGTAGCCGCTGGAGTCGCTACTTCTGCATCAAGTAGCTCCTTAGGGACGTAACAAGACTGAGTGCACCCCGTGTAACACCTCATAGAGGTATCGAGCCTGGGTCTGGAGGCAGGCGCGCTAGCAGAATGCTACGAGAAGCCTGAAAACAATTAACAACAAGAAATCCTTAAAGAGTAAAGAAGTGCCTCGTGTGTAGAGAATTTTCCATATAGATCCCATATATTTACCCCAAGTATATAGTCATGTGAGATTCAAGATTATTTTTATTATAATTTTTGTCTGGTGCTGGTACATTTGGGCCCAGCTTACAGACTTACATTAGCATGTTTATTACAATTATTTATACTTATATTAAAATATGTACAGCGGGTTCTTAGGTAACCCATACAGTGACCCTCTTTGGATCACCGAGAACAGTTCCCATTTGTATAGTTCTTGGTTGTTTTTGTATGTTTCTTTTTCTTTGTCTTTTTTTCTGTTGGTTTTGTACACATATATTTACACACATGCACTCCCGCATTCACTCTGGCATATCACAAGATATGCCCTCATACACGCACACACACACATACACACACACACACACACACACACGCACAGTGGGCACTTCACGTGAGCGTCCCGTTCGCACATGTTTGCTGGGCACACGTGACTATGCGTCCCAGCAGATAACTAAGCACTATATACACAACTATGTACACACGATATATACACTTTGTACAGTCCGCAGTTTTCCTGTGCGGGGCAGGATGCAGCTCCTGACCTGTTCCCTGGGGTGCAGGCCTCTAAGGTAGCGTGTGTGCGGTCTAGGGCCGTATTTGCGTGGACGCGCATCAGTCGGTGAGCCGAGTTGACGTTTAAAACATTTTAATTCGCGCATGCTTCCGATGCTTCGGCTCACCTTTGCCGATATTGGCAATGACATAATTGTCGTGGTTTCTGATGCGCGCCCACGCGGCAGTGGCTCTTTTTGTAATTGCCTCGGGAATGGATGGGATTTGGGTTTCTTGGTGAAGGCTTTGATTAGTGGTTAGGATGGGAGCAGAGAGGATTTTTCGGAGGGAGAGGTTTTGGAGAGTCTGGATGGTCTTCAGGGCGGTTTTTGAGGCGTTTGCCCAGGCCACACACGCGTATAGAACCACAGACAAGATAAAAGCCCTGTACAGGACGAGTTTGGACTTCAATTGCAGCTGTTTGCTGCGGAAGATGGGGGCGCACAACTTTAGTCGCTGTCTGCCTTTGTTGGCGCTATTTTTTATGTGGGTGGACCAGCACATTGTGCGGTCCAAGGTCACCCCTAAATATTTAACTTGCCGACGACAGTGCAATACCTGACCACCGACCGTTAGGTCCATTGCCAAAGTGTGATGCCGCTTAGAAAAATGGATCAGCTGGCATTTGTCGGGGTTAATTTTGATTTTCCAGTCATGTTGCCATGAGAGGAAGTTGTTGACATAACGTTGCATTTCTGCAAGGCCGAAACGTGGATTTCTATGGTGGTTGTATATTTGTGCCGCATTTTGCGTGTTTTCAGTTCACACCCACAAACATCCTTTTGTAATAAAGCAAGTGTGTTTTAAGTTTTCATACCAATGCGTGATGAATATAACCACAATGAGTATTTGTGGTTTGTTTGTGAGACAAAGCTTTGTTCACTACCAACTGACATTCTTTATTTTTAAAAAGTTCTAGATTCCATGAAAATTTTGAACCCTAGAGACCTCTGTAGTTGATCTCGTACATCAAACATATATGTGCAGGACCTTCTAGATTAACGAACCTGACCCTGGCATCCCAGTTGTACAAAAATGGCGTCGGCTGGTGGGAGTGATTTCTGAGGTGTTTCCATACGCTGTTTTTCGTATTATTTTCTATGTCTTCGAGTTATTGTTTCTTATAATAATTCCTATGTAAGTTTGTCTTCATATTAGCAAAGCGAGTGTTTCAAAAGTGTTATTTGGGCAGTATAGGAACGGGAATAAATCTAATAACGTTTTGACTGTGCCGTGTGCTAACCACGTGTTCATGTTTATTGTGTTCCATCTAGGACTATGGCTACATTAGCCGTATAGTGTGGTTAATTTATCTGTTTGCAAGTACAATTTGTATCACGATTACAGTGGTGAGTGGTTGTTGAAGAAAAACTGTTCCAGTAGTGTATGTTATTGTTGCCATACTACAACCTAACCTCAAACATGACAATGCCCCGTAGCTGTTGCATTCCCGGATGCAAATTAAAAATCAGAAACTTACAGTTAAAACAAAAGGTAAATTACAACGTAAAGCTTCTAAATTCAGTATTTAATAACTATAAATTGCAGCGTTATGTGTATTAGTTGCCGGTGTATATATAACATGGTGAATAGTGTGAATAGTGAAAGACAATAATTTTGAGTGAACTCCATTAGTGGCATCTGCAACACCAATAGTTTGTTTCATGTAAGTAGTATGCTGCTCGTATTTATGCATTATCTTTTGTCTTTGTAATTTAAATGTGTAGCTGTAGTTTAGAAGAAATGTGTTATGTTGCTGCATGTAAAACTGTAGACTATAGCAAAGTTTGGTAAATATTTACAAAATCGTCCGCTCGAGAAAACGAATGAAACATAGTGCAATGGATGCAGTTTTAATTGCTGATTACGATCTTGTAGGTTTTATTGTGCGCTCAAGCTTCGTGTTTTATTTATGAGAAAATTTCGTACGGTCGATGAAGTGGTTTTATTTCGCTTATGCGGCGGATATTTAGCTAATAAATGTGCATAAACGAGTGTAATATATGCTACAATGATTGATTAATGCATTTACGTTGAAATGATTGCATAAACACTGCCCAAATTGTAAATATTTCGATAACAGGACCCTGTCACCCCACTCATATGCAAAACTAACCTAACCTAAGCTAACACAATGTTGCTTTACAATACTGCTTTAAGATTACGTATTTCAAGTATTTCATTTACAGTGCTGTTTTACGGTTATTATTTTTAATATTTCATCTGCTTTTGTGGGTTCACCCTGTAAAATAAAGTGTCATGAAGTGCTGAGTAATATGTTGTTGCAAACTGAGTAATCAAAAGTTTTCAGTGATAGTAAAAGCAAATTTCCACTCTAAAGCTTTTGAATTTAGTAAGTAGTTAATTATCCTAAATGGCAGCATTTGTATATGAGCCATCCAGTATAGTATGTTTTGTGTAGGTATATAACATTATGTAGATTGTACA
Source organism: Tenodera sinensis (assembly GCA_030765045.1). Taxonomy (NCBI): domain Eukaryota; kingdom Metazoa; phylum Arthropoda; class Insecta; order Mantodea; family Mantidae; genus Tenodera; species Tenodera sinensis. The sequence continues at coordinate 1,220,393 of CM060961.1, read as the reverse complement.
AGTGTGAAAAACAGTGTAAACAATGATTAATAATTGAGTCAACTCAATGTCAACACTTCTGTTTTATTTAAGTAATACGCTGCTTGCAGTTTTGTCTATCTTCTTTGTAATTTGAGTGTGTAATGCAGTTACATAATGGCATGTAGACCTGTAGATTGCATGAATGATATTTAAGGTTATATATTTCATTGCCCATGGGTTATCATTTAATATTAAATGTCAGCCTTTTTTGTTTACTTGAGGTTCTGTTTAAGACAGTGTTTTTGTGTTTAACACAGCCCATATTCAGAAAATAGGCATGTTATTACACAACATTTTTATTTTACTGCGTTGAAATCTTAACCTGTAGACGAGTTGTTTATAAGTAGTTCCCACCACATAGGCCGCCATCTTGAATCATAGTGTCAGGTCCGGTATTTAGGAGGTCCTGATATGTGCCTTAATGAATAGTTTAGAAAAAAGTTACGATTTTTATACTCTTATTGCTATATATTCTCTATATTAATACAGATAAACACTGTATAAAGTATCTCATTACTAATTTTCTTATAGGTACAAGGGGAATATGCGAATATAGTAGTATATAAGACATAGTGAAATGTTTTAAAGCTGGTGAAGACTTCAGAATTCCATTCTCTTTGCACAGCTAACTCACTCAAATAACGATTATCTAGGAAATGGCTCACTGTACAACAAATTTATTTGGACATTATTTGTGTTTTGGTGTCGCAAGGTTTGGTCTATCTCTTACGGTTTATCAGTTATATAAGTCATCAAGAGTAAACAGGATTAAATGGGATGTAGCCAGAAAATTCAAAATATACATTTCATTTGTTATGAAACATAAGGCATTTTAATCAAAATCTTTAGAGCCATTTTCGAGAAAATCAAAATTTTCCAAAATGTTTCCATGTAAAGGATAGTTTAGGGTGGAGCAGTTTTCTTCAAAATCTTTGTGTCGCATCCTTGAAAGACATTAAACTTAAATACCAACTTTGGTTTTTATCTGAGTGTTGGTTGTTGAGTTGTGCTGTCCACAGAGACGTTTGTATACCTACACAGGTATGGGACTTATGCCACGCGTGTTAGTGTCACGTGTGTGAAACGAGAGGAAGAATCCCTCCCTGTACGTAGGTAACAGAGGAATTTAAAAGTGTATTTACAGAGAAGATGTGCGGGCGGGCGGGCGGGCGGGCGGGCGGGCGGGTATTTCTCCTGGGAGATGTCAAGTGAAGGGGAAAATGTAATTGGTTTAAAGAAAAGATAGTGACTCCCTTGTAGTAGCGGCAGTGCTGCAACCCCAGTTGTTGAAATATTCTGTAGCAAACCCTTGCTGCTCCAAGAGCAGATTATCAACTTACAGAAGAACGTGGTCTTGCTTTATTACAGCGTACTGACTAGCGACGTGCGAGTGGGCTCATGTAAGGAAGGTACCTACACACGTGGCGCTTCTTCTTGTTGTTGTTCTGTGTGGTAATGATGGTTCCACCAATACGCACCATGTTACACAAATCACACAGAGACACACCGCTGCTTACCTGAGTAAATGTGTCAGTCAGTGAGTGAGCGAGTGAATGACCAAATCAGTGAACGAGTGTCAATGAACGAGTGAATCAGTGAACGAGTGTCAATGAACGAGTGAATCATTGAACTAATGAATCAGTGAACGAGTGAGTAAGTGAACGACTGCGTCAGTGAATAAGTGAGTCAGCGAACGAGTGAGTTAGTGAACCAGTGAATCAGTGAACGAGTGTGTCAATGAACGAGTGAATCAGTGAGCGAGTAAATCAGTGAACGAGTAAATCAGTGAATGATTGTGTCAGCGAACGAGTGGGTCAGTGAACGAGTGAATCATTGAATTAATGAATCAGTGAACGAGTAAGTGAACGACTGAGTCAGTGAACGAGTAAATCACTGAACGAGTAAATCAGTGAATGAGTGTCAGCGAACGAGTAAGTGAACGAGTGAGTGAGTGAGTGAGTGGAATTCAAGGATCCGTGGACATCCAGGTCATTTGGTCCCTAATTAAAGTATAGAATATGTGAACATTTCCATAGAAAGCAAAATTCTGTCCTGAGAAATGTAATTTTTAAAGTCTACTAAATAAATAACTGATTTTTACAAAAATGTGTCAGAGAGTGAGAGAGAGAGAGAGAGAGGGGGGGGGGAGGACAGGAAACAATGAATACCCCTAGTGAAGCTTCTAATTTATTTCTCCTACCCAAGACTTCATTATATTCATCGAAAATACACTGCATAAAGATATAAGCTTTACAAAACTGTTCGTGCCTGGGCACAACTGTAAACTTGAGGCGTCTAAAACGAAAATACCGTTAGGTACATACCAAACTCAGCGTTTTTCAAACACGTGACAATGATTGTAAGTCCCGAAATGCAGTTCAATATATTGCTACTAAAATTGCAAATCTCATTAAAGTATACAATGTATGACAAATGACTTTTTGAAGAAGTAAGTAACCATTTCCGAGATATTCCCTGTGACTGGTTTAAATATTTGAATGGCGATGTATTGTACACCCCTGAAGTGTGTGGTTGTCCCAGCATTCTGCTGCCCCTGACACACTCTAGACGCAGCCTGCATAACCAAGTACCGCTTATCGCTTTTCCTGCCACACACACAGAGAGAGAGAGAGTATTTTAAATGCCACATTCGCTACTAGCGTGATAAAGTCATTCCCACTTTCTCTACGGCTGCCAACAAAACAGTTACTATAGCCAGGAACTTCAAAATATACCCACGTTCCATTTCTCATAAAAATATGTCAAACATAAGGCATTCTAATCAAAATCGTTAGAGCCATTTTCCATTTGAAACTTCGTTTAGATTGTGGCATTGGGTTTTTCAGCTCCAATTCTACCTGCCAAATATTTTGTTTTGTTGTTAAGCTTGTCTCTTTTCTACTTATCCTTATTTCCTCTAATTTACCCCCAGTTACTGTATCACTGAACACAAATTAACAAATTAAACGCCTCAAAAGTCTTTTTAACCCTTAAATTTGTCATTTGCCATTCACAAGAATTTCCAACATGGCCTTAACAAACTCATTCTATTTTGTGTTCTCTGTCAACGGTGTCGTCATCCAAGTAACATAATTCATGGCAAAGTTTTTCCATAGAGATCCTAAGGAATGTTACATTGATATTCCTTGTTCCGTATGAAGCCTAACTTTCTGGTTATTACTAGCAAAAGTGGATCCTTGCACACACTTATAATTTTATGTGTCCATTTCAGCACTCAATCAAAAGGAAATGTGACGTTTCTTCACCAGATAGACTTCTGCAGTGGTATAGTTGAACAGTCCCAGTTTTGGTGGAGATATTTTAAAGTTGGCAATCCTGCACTAGCTATTTTATTGTTTTTATACCATTTATGTGTATCAGAAGATTATTTCAAATATATTACAATTATGTTTAGTGCTGCACTGTCCGTAGGTAAACTGTTATTACTAGTTATCTCTAATAAGAGATGGCAGCACAAGTCGAGAACTTTCTAGTTTTGAGGTTTACACACTTTTTAAATATATACATGGCTTCAATTCCTCTTTTACACTAGTGGTGTGTAGGAGAAACATTGCAAACATAGACTCGGAACGAAAAATTGCTTATATAATGTTTGGTTTAAAAATTATAGGCATTAGGAAAAGAACAAGGAGATTTCCATACTATCAAAACAGGCTACAAAGTCGGCCTTTTAGTATATAATACTCCAGTTAACTGCCAACAATTAGGCCACACCTTCAAAAATTGTCACATGACCTCCCGGTGTGTTCTTTGCGGTGGCCTCCACCGCCTAGCTGACTGCCCGAATAAGGCCAAGGAGGACGCTGTACCCCACTGTGCGAACTGTGGGGAAGCGCATCCTGCCAGGTACAGGGGGTGCGAGACATTTAAGATGGAACGCCACCGCCGTCAACTGGCCGCCGCTGCCAGGAACTCTCCTGGTACTCAACCAGGGCCACGCCTCATTCGCCACCCGGCCCTGGTCCAAAACGGCACCTCTTTTGCAGGTGCCGCCGCAGGGATAAATGCACCTCAGCAACCACCAAATGGTCCCCCTCCACAACCCCAGCCCTCAGAGGCACCCACCAGTGACCTGGGAGGTTTGAAAGAAATATTCAGCCTCTTCAAGGATTTAAACCTCCCAGTTCTACTACCAAAGTTGCGGCCCATAATTGCAAGATTAAAAAGCTGCAACGATACCATGGAGAAGCTAGAAGCCATCATATGCTTGGTAACCACTCTCTTCGAGTAAATGGCAACTTCAAGGGGAGGCATAACTTTAACTCGCGCACTCCTGTGGAATGCAGATGGCATCCACAGGAAGCAACACGAACTTGAAAACTACCTGCGGCGTAACAAAATTGATGTCGCATTCATTTGCGAAACAAAATTACAGCACGAGCACACTTTTAAGCTCCAGGGGTACCAAATCTTTCGGAATGACAGAACTGGCAGACAGGGGGGAGGGACTGCTATTTTGCTCAGAAACACTGTTGCTCATGCTTCTGTTACGCTACCTGCAATGGCAGCGTTAGAGTGCACAGCACTTAAAACCCGTGTAAATAATCAAACGGTGATGCTGGTAGCGCTCTATCGGCCCCCCAACTCCTTAAATTTCATACATGACCTCGAACAAATCCTCGCTTTAGAGGAGCACGTTATAATTGCAGGAGATTTCAACGCTCGGCACCCCTGGTGGTTTTCACGCCGGGCAAACGTGGCTGGAAATCTCCTGGTTGAACTTATAACAGATAATGACGACTTAGAGGTACACCTTCCCCCAGATCCCACATTTTGGCACAAATCGGGGCACTTTGACCCCGAAATTTTGGACTTCGTACTAACAAAAAATGCGACACCTTTAATTAACTTTACAGTGTATCACAGCCTGGACTCTGACCACCTTCCCGTGCATTTCGATATACAGGGTGGCATTCCGGCCGGTGCCTCTGGGCCTCGAAGGAGGGCTGAGACCGACTGGAATAAGTTCACCATGGAAATGCACAGGATGGCACAACCCAGACTGTCATACTATAGCGAGGCAGACATAGATGTCGCCATTGAAAACTTCACTGCCTCGCTACACACGGCCAAGAGAAGCGCTACCACTTACACCACAAGACCACCCGGTTTTTGCACGTACCCCGAGGTAGAGCAACTCATTGCGCGGAGACGACGCTTGACAAGACTGTGGCGGTATACCCGTCAGCCTGAATACAAAATGCTAGCGAAATGGCTACGCAACATCATTCGCCACCAAATTAGACTTAATAAAACTGAACAGTGGGAAAACAAAATGCTGAGTACCACCCATTCGGACTCTTCCTTGTGGAAATTATTAAAGGCATTTAAAGTCTCCACGAACGTCAACTCCGCAACTGAGGCGCTGCACACTCATGGCGGCCTGCACTTCTCCGAAGAGGAGAAAGCCGAGGTCTTTGCTGACTGTCTTGAAGATAGATTCAGCGAAAACCCAGTTACCAACCGAGATATAGAACGGGAGGTACAGACATGGGTACAAACCTGGGTGGCGCAGAAGCAAGAGCAACAACTACCCATCATAACACCGCAGGAAGTTTACAAGCTCATTAGGAAATTACCTAATGGGAAAGCTGCCGGCCCAGACAAAGTGACTAATGAGGAACTTAAGCATCTCCCGAGAAAAGCCCTGGTGCAACTGACTAAAATTTTTAACGCCTGTCTGCAGCAAGGCTATTTCCCCTCTACCTGGAAACGAGCCAAGATAATTATGCTCCCAAAGCAAGGGAAAAGCACCAGGCAACCGCAAAACTACCGCCCCATTAGTCTTTTGTCTACTATTGGTAAATTGCTCGAAAAACTTATACTTTTTCGACTCCAAAAACAAGATTCGGAATCTCATGAACTATCAAATTCACAGTTTGGTTTTCGAAAAGGACATTCTACTGATTTACAGCTTCTCAGACTAACTGATGACGTAACAGAGCAATTTAACAATGGGGCTTCAACGTTGGCGCTATTTCTGGACGTAGAAGCCGCATTCGACCGGTGCTGGCACAATGGCCTTATTTACAAACTGCACCACAATTTCCCGGCTCTTCAAAATTATCTATATTTGCTGCACAATTTTTTAGAAAAACGGAAATTTTACGTCCAAGTGGGCCGCTCCTCCTCACGGGAGAGAGTGATGCGGGCTGGCGTCCCACAAGGGGCAATTATGTCCCCCTTTTTGTACATATTATTCACCAATGATTTCCCAGTGGACGCCAGATGTAAGGTCGCCATGTATGCCGACGACACTGCAATATACAACCACCATAGAAATCCCCGTTTCGGCCTCGCAGAAATGCAACGTTATGTTAACAACTTCCTTTCATGGCAACATGACTGGAAAATCAAAATTAATCCCAACAAATGCCAGCTGATTCATTTCTCTAAGCGGCATCACACTTTGGCAATGGACCTAACGGTCGGTGGTCAGGTATTGCATTGCCGTCGGCAAGTTAAATACTTAGGGGTTACCTTGGACCGCACAATGTGCTGGTCCACCCACATAAAAAATAGCGCCAACAAAGGCAGACAGCGGCTAAAGTTATGCGCCCCCATCTTCCGCAGCAAACAGCTGCAACTGAAGTCCAAACTCGTCCTGTATAAAGCTTTTATTTTATCGGTAGTTCTATACGCGTGTGTGGCCTGGGCAAATGCCTCAAAAACCGCCCTGAAGACCATCCAAACCCTCCAAAACCTCTCCCTCCGAAAAATCCTCTCTGCTCCCATCCTAACCACTAATCAAACCCTTCACCAAGAAACCCAGACCCCATCCATACCCGAGGCAATTACAAAAAGAGCCACTGCCGCGTGGGCGCGCATCAGAAACCACGACAATTATGTCATTGCCAATATCGGCAAAGGTGAGCCGAAGCATCGGAAGCATGCTAGAATTAAAATGTTTTAAACGTCACTCGGCTCACCGACTGATGCGCGTCCACGCAAACACGGCCCTAGGCCGCACACACGCTACCTTAGAGGCCTGGACCCCAGAGAACAGGTCAGGAGCTGCACCCTGCCCCGCCCAGGATAACCGCGGAGTGTACATAGTGTATATATAGTGTATATAGTTAACGTGTGTATATAGTTCTTTGTTATAATGCTGGGACGCATAGTTACGTGTGCCCAGCAAACATGTGCGAGCGGGACGCTCACTTGAAGTGCCCAGTGCGCGTGCGTGTATGTATGTATGTGTGTGCGTGCATGAGGGCATATCACATGATATGCCAGAGTGAATGAGAGAGTGCATGTGTGTAAAAAAATATGTATATAGCAAGAAAAAAGCGAAAAAAGACAAAAACAAAATATAAACACATACCCAAGAACTATACACAAGAGAACTGTTCTCGGTGGCCCAAAAGAGGGTCACTGTATGGGTTTTCTTAAAACCCAATGTATATTTGTTGTAAATATCAAAAAAATTGTAATCCAATGATAAATTAAGTCTGTACGCTGGGCCCCATGTACCAGCACCAGACAAAATTCTTTTAATAAAATAATCTGAATCTGAATACTCCAGTAATACCAACTTTAGTTTCTTACTGTTTCAAACCCAGACAATGGCCCTATCGTAAATCATGTCACCAATTATTCAATTCGCACTTCTTCCGCCCGAGAAATAACTTTCAAACTGGAAGAATTGTACAATAAACATTTCAGTGTCCTGAAAAGACGAGTATTGCCTTCCTTATATAAAATATTGTGGTCTTATAAAATGTAAGTTGTCAACACTGATGCTGCAACAACTGAACATCGCAGCGCGATTACCATCATGTGACTGTAAGGTTTCTAACGGGCTGGACCGATTTTTCTGAACTTTTGCGTGTGTTTCGAGAACAGTTTACATTCACAATTTGACCCGATAGAACACGTTCTTTTATGTGCTATTGATGTTTGGAAGGTTTAGTTTCACAGGATCCGTCAAGGAGCGCTGCGATCGCGGTATTTTGTTCCGCGATAGGATTCTAGGATGTTGTTGCCGCAGCTTAGCATTAATATTACATTAAAAGTGCACTTAAACATTGTACATTGTGCAAATGTGTAAGGTGCAGTATTTATAATAAATTCCAATGATGTATACACATGGCTTCCATAACAATAATCTTAACCTAAAAACTATATATATTTTATACTTCCTGCATACAAAGAGAATGGAATTTCAATGTCATCAGATAATGACCACCTCCTAAAACATTTGTCACTTAAAGCTTACTGTATTCCCCTTGTACCTACAAGAAAATTAGTAATGAGATAATTTATACAAATGTTTATCTGCAAGAAGATATAGGAATACGAGTTTGTAAGAATAGTTAGTGCAAGAGTAGAGAAAGTCATGTGAGTGCAACACGTCACAGCAGATGTTTTTGTGAAAGTTGAAATATTTGAAGCGACTCTGTAGATATTTCACCAATTTAACTAACAAAACACGGTGAGCTTGCGTAGAACACTTGTTTAAATACTTGACCGTGTTCAGCTTTAATATTTAAATGTATGTGCGGATTTAATTTACATTGTCACATTTTGTTGAAAATTCCGCGCATTTCCCTTCACGATTATTTACCTCGAAATCTTAACCATTCAAATAAACGGACAGTCGACTCACGCGTCGTTTAATTGAAGCTAACGAACGTTAAATTAACGCTTCGTTAAATATGTTGAATCGTTAAAATGTTGAAACAATAACGCAGCGGCGGCCGCTTTGACAGTATCTCATTGACCGAAGATATTCTGTCTTGAATTAAACATTAAAATACATTTGCCATTTTAATTCTCGTATCATATGGCATTTTAATCAGTAGAAAAGATGGAACATTTCGCAAACTCAGCGTAGCGTTGTAGCGTTAACCATTTCGGAGATATTTCTTGTTATATGTGGCTGCTTCCTTGTATAAGTACAAGTTATATTGAAGTCCTTATGAAGTGTTTACTAATACCTATGTCCGGGATTCGAACCTAGGCCGTTGAAAACATATGCAGAGTGAGGGGCTGTTAAAAGTTTTCAGCACATGCGGAATGTTGTAGATAACTGAATGAAGGGTTTAATTTGCTCGCATTTTCTGAGCAATTGAAGGAGAAAAAGCAATAAAGAACATTTGAAATTCACAGTCCAGTGGAAAGGGTGTGCCCATAGAGAAGTTAGAACCGCCCATTACGTACGTACCTCGTTTAAACTCGGGCCAAACGCTTTTATTATCTCCACTCACTGCGTCTTTATTTTGGGAAATGTTATATTTTATATGCTACTTACTCTTGGTAGCTAGAGAAGTGTTGTACACTCGTATGACTTTCTCTGCTCACTCTTCTTGACTCTGACACCGCAATTATAGACACATAAACATTAATTACTTAAATAAGAGGTACCCTCGCTTTAGTCCCAGCGAGCGCACGCTCTTGGCTGTAAACCAACCACATACAAAGTTATCACAATAAAGCACATTTCACGTGTGTAATTGTGGGCACGGCTTTGATTGGCTAGTGAAGTGTATTGTAACATTGCTTAACATCTCTATGGATGAAGCTTGCCACAGAGTAGATGCTCTATGGATGATGATTGCGTATATAGAATTGTAGAGGTTAAGTATGGAGTTTTGAGCGTATTTTATACTTTGTGTAAGTGAGGACAGATATAATAGAATGTGAAAGTAAAGATAGTGAGTAAACTTGCAGAGGACCAATAAGAAAGCTTATGCTAGCGACTTGATGTCTTGAGTTAGCCAAGTGTAAACGTTGGAGAAATATAACCTTAAACGTTTATGTGTTAAGCTTTAACATGATACAAAGTAGGAAATTAGTACAATATTATTGTAAAGCTACGTTCTGAGTCTCTGTGATGTTACAATAAACACTGTTGGTGTCTAGCTAGTGTCTCACCTAACCTCTCACGTGTTGATTTGCTTCTGTGCTTTCCTTTCTCGTAACGTTATGTCCATTTTTAGTATTTGTGTATAAGATAGGCGACAGATTCATTGTTTACCACTGAAGCATTTATTTCGTGTTTTTCTGTCGTAATACATTTTCGTTTTTACTTCGAAAAAATCTGATGTGTTGCACTCACATGACTTTCTCTACTCTTGTACTAACCAATCCTAAAACTCTTATTCCTATATCTTCGTGTTAATACAGATAAACATTTGTAAAAGTTACCTTATTATGTCCTTGTAGGTACAAGGGGAATGTGGGTATACAGTACGCTTTGAGCTATAGTCAAACCTTTTAAATTTCCAATTCCCTTCTTTTGGCACAGTTAGAATAAAATAAGCAACAATGATATTGCATTTGACGAAAGTTTAAGTTTTCTAAAAGTCACACAAATGACAAGGAATATCTCTGAAATGGTTCCCTCTACAAAAAAATTTATTTGCACATAAGTTGTGTTTTAGCGAGATCTACATTTTGGTATAGTAAGATTTGGTCTATCTCTAACGGTTTACCAGTTATACAAAAGTCATCAAGAGTAAGCAGGACTAAATAGGCTATAGCCAGAAAATTCAAAATATACATTTTATTTGTCATACAAATATCTTAAACATATGGCATTTTAACCTAATCGTTAGTCATTTTAAAAAAAAAAAATCGACATTTTCGAAAAATGTTCCCTGTAAAGAGTAGTTTAGGGTGGAGCAATGTTCTTCAAAATCTTCGTGTCGCATCCATGAAAGACATTAAACTTAAATACCAACTTTGGTTTTTATCCGACTTTTCGTTTTCGAGTTACGCGCACACACACACACACACACACACACACACACACACACACACGCACACACCCGCGCACGAACTTTTTTTTAAAAATGCTTGTTTTGTATTCAGGGGGCCTCAAAACTTTTATAGAAAGTAACTAGATTAATGTTAACCATTACTGTTTTCTGCTTTTAAAATTCAAAACTAGTTTGCTAAATATTTTTTCCTAGCGGATTTTCGGTTTAGCGGGATACGGATTGGCAGAACTGTATTTATTATGGATGTGTTTCTGTTCAAGTATTGGTATTGAATTTTGATATGGATAAAACACTTGCGCTACTTCCTATAAATAAATAAAGGAAGAAAGAAAGACGTTTACAAGAACAGTTTGTAGAAAGTGAAGTGAAGGAGGAAGCCGATACCAGTAATATCAAAGTCTTGGCTGCCGAACCGGAAAATGTCTGTCGGAGACATTTTGAAGGCGAATCTCGTTGAGCTCCAAATTGATATGCGATTAAATTTTAATATCAAAGTTTCTGGCATGATCTACAACTTACAATATTAACTTTATTATTAGGGAAAGTTCATAAAACGAGAGACAAAAGCGCTGAAAGAGTTTGAGAGAGGGCGAGTAGACGGAGAAGAAAAATTGCCTAGCGCGACCCGACGTGTTTAGCGAATTGATGCTCTTCTGTTTAAGTTTAGCATACAGCGCTGTTATACCTGCCTCTTAAATCTTCCGCTAGATGGCACATCATCACAGTGAATTCGTCGTACGAAATTAGGAACTGCCCTTCGCAACAGGAAAAGGTTTAACAGGAGTCTAAATGCATTATCTTGTCCACTTTTATCAGTGACTCATTATCTAACAAACCATTTAATATATTTAGATGTACTTTTGAAGAAATCTTCAGAAATAATGTTGTGTTATTATTCAGAAAGAACTCTTTGGGGTTTAAGAAAGAGCGGCTGCGCAAGTTTTGGAGCAACACAGGGCTGCGTAAAATAAACACACAGTTTTGGGTTCTTGTTCGTCTTTCAAAGTTTCTTTGTTGTGTGACTGAATTCTGCAATACAACGGAATTTCAAAATTTGACTATCACTTAAGTCTACTGTATTATTATATTTTCCTTGCACCTAAAAAAATTAATAAAATAATTTCTACAAATTATTATTTATTTATGGCAACAAACTTACTGCTAGTGTTTTTAAACACACAACCTGTGTGTCGGAAATGATTGAGAGCTGGAATCATGACTGAAAAATTCAATGCCATGGCCGGGATTTGAACCACGGATCTTCCGCTTACTGAGCGGCTGCTTAAAGTACTTACTACTGCAAGTCGCCCTTGGGGTATTTATCTCTGATGTGGTCTACCGGGAAAATACGACTCGGCTGGGGAATTTAATGTCATACTTGCAAGTTGGCTATGGCAGCTTAGTGGTTAGAGCAGCCGCTCGGTAAGCGGAAGATCCGTGGTTCAAATCCCGGCTATGGCATTGAATTTTTCAATCCTGATTCCAGCTCTTAAAGTTGTACAAATGTTTATCTGTATTAACATGAAGTAAATACGAGTTTGTTGCTACAAGAGTGAGTGGAGAAAGTCATGTGAATGTACATATAAGTGAAGAGTAGTGTGCGTGTGTGTGTGTATTACATATTCAAGAGCAGGCCACTCACTTCAGTAATGTAATTGTGCTGGCTTTTGGTTCGCTCATGTTGTTACGCCGTGATATCATTACTGGATATGCCAATTGCTTCCTACAACAAACACACACGTGTATATAACTTCATCGCTTTTCGTACACATGTAAGACTGTGCATGTATCCCTCCGCGGTAACCTCGTGTTCACCACGTGGACACTATTCTTATTAATATTACTTACTATCTCATATTAATCAAAAGTTTAAAACTATGATTATCGTATATTTTGAAAACTCTCCTCGGTTATTTGCTCCACTCTTAGATCCCAACTTGATGTAAACACAACTAACTGAGGATACACGGAAAATTGGACACCGCTGGTGTGACTCATTGTTACTACAATGGTAGCAGACAGGCCATTGTTGCATCATTCATTGTTGCTCAGTTTATGTTTGAAGTGCCCGCCTCGGTAGCGTGTCTGCCTCACGTTCAAGAGGTCGCGAGTTCGAATCTCGCTTAGGGTAAGTTATCCGGGTAAGGTTTTTTTCCGAGGTTTTCCCTACCCTGAGAAGACGAATGTCGGGTAACTTAAAGCTCCATGGACCTCGGGCTCATTTGAGCATCATTTCACCCGTTTCATTTCATTCATTCGTCCGATATGACACAATGTTGGAGGACGTTAATTAAAAAAAATGTTTGAAATCTGGAAAGTATAAACGTTTTTTCAAGTACAATGAAGAGTCAGAGAGAATATTTTCATGTAATGATTTTGTGACTTAAATGAAACAGTCACTTGAGTGTTTGAGAGGGACTATTCTCTGTCACGTGACAGTGTTCCACTGGTTTGTAGGGGGCGGCAATATCTTAAAGAGTGCTACCAACTGCGCCACGGAGGCGGTCGCAGTGATTACTATTATTATTATTATTATTATTATTATTATTATTATTATTATTATTATTATTATTATTACTAGCATTACATTTACTAACCTATGAATTCTGAGTGATCTTTGACTTTTTAAAGATGCTTAGTAAAGCTTTCGAACTTTGAAAACATGTGACGTTTTCTCCTTGAGACATAACAACATATTCTTCCTTATAAACATACACATGCTTTCTTGTGTTGTTTACTGGTTTAGTTCCATCATCTTCCTGGACTTGCAGAGGCTGGCAATCGCGAGTGCAACTTTGCAGATTAGTGTCCTAAGGAACTAGTGCAAACTGAGTGATTTTCCTTTTACTTTATTTTAATTTTCTGTACTTTTTTTTTATAAAGACACTGTCAATTTCCGTGTCGTCCTGGAAGAGTTGTTATACAACCTAAGGCTGTTGCTCTGGGGCGAGTTTGAACCCGCGACCTTGGGATCAGTAGGCCAGCGCTGCTGCACTATAGTGGAGTGGTTTGTGTGGAAGCGAGTATACAAGTGAGTGTTGGCGCCGTGACGTCACGGGGAGTAACTCCTGCTGCGAGAGAGGACGCAATGAAATATCGGCGCCCAGCCCGCGGGGAGTCCCAGCCTCAGAGATGCCGTCTCATTATGGGATTTCCATCGAACTGTGTCGGTCGCTCGGTCGGTCGGGCGGCCAAACTTTCACATCTTCATGTCGCTCGCTCGCTCCCTCGCTAACATACACTACAACCCACAACGTCTTGCACACCTTCCTCAGATAACGTACATACAAGGGAAATATGCGAGTATACTGATAGTGAAATGTTTGAACAACTTGTAGCTTTGTGATTGTTTTAACTTCCATTCCCTTTGTATGACCAAGAGACTAAAATAAGAATAACAATTTCATATTGGAGAAAGGGATATAAATTAAAAGATTCAAACAAATAACAAGGAATATCTCGGAAATGGTTAATTGCACAAAAATTCATTTGGCACTAATTGTATGTTTAAAGAGATTTATATTTTTGTGTATGCCTTACAGTTTACCAGCACACACACTTCATGACCTGAGAGGCTGTCTCATTACTTGTGAAAATATCTAAACACCATGGTGTTTTTTCAGAAAAGCAACAATTTCGAAAACAGCGTTCCATGTAAATGGTATATTTGCATCTCTTTTCATAATCACTGGAGAAAAAAAGCGATCAACCACTTTCTATTTCAAGAAAGCATAATCATTTCAAAACTCAAACTATTAAAATGGAACGTCTTAAAGATTAATCAAAGTTTTGATGTAAATGTATGTTTGAAAAAAGGTGTATATATCTTTTTTTTCAATATTTGTTTAGAATGAACAGGTCATTCTCTGAAAATTACAAATATATATTTCATTTATTTCAAAATAAATTATATGACCCATTATTGAATGAACAAAAAATGTCTAATTATTCCGTGTAAGGGAAATTTTTTCTCGAAACCTAGGAAGTGTGATTTACAGGACAGTAAAATGTTTGGTTTTTATTGGACGGCCTTTTGAGGTATAAATATTAACTTTTTTTCTGAAAATTATTTTATTTCGGGTCCAGGGAAGTGTTGGGGTATAGGACATTATGTTACATAACTAGAGTCAAACATTATCAACTACTACTATTATTATTATTATTATTATTATTATTATTATTATTATTATTATTATTATTATTATTATTATTATTATTATTATTATTATTATTATTATTATTATTATTATTATTATTATTATTAGATATTATTATTACTATTAGGGTTGAATAAGAGAAGTTTATCTACTCATCTATTAAACTGCGACGAGTGGGTAAATACAGAACAAAGGCCGCACGCCGACCTGCCGGGGTGCCTCGCCTCGCCTCGCCTCGCCACGCCACGCCCAAATTTGAGACATAATGAAAATTTGCACCTCCCTTTTTGTATTCATTTGGTGTGGAAATTAGATTTCTCAACGTCAAAGTTACAGGAGGCCATTATTAGAAGGAGCAAGTATTTGCGCAAAGCCGTGGCATTGTTACTATTCACAATGAGAAAAGTTTCCGGGGGTCATAGCTCAGAGGGTGACCGCAGGGGTGGCGGCGGCGGCGGCTAAGTAACTTTCCATGGAGGGGGTTACAGTTACACAATCGTATTCCACAAGATAGCTTTCTTAGAGCACCCCTCGATATCCCACCACGTCTTGTCTTGAGGGTGATTAATTACACCAGATCATCTCCCCTAACATCCCCGTAACCATGGTAACAGCTTCACAAAGTCCATGGAAATAACCATCTTCCACCCTCACACTAAACGTATCTATCCATCAAACACTGTAGCTTTTATCTTATTGTTTGCAAAATTATGTTGCTCACGTATTGCTTTTACCAGATGGGTAGGTAATGTAGTAATACACTACTGGACAAGGGGCTTGCTAACCACGAATCAGAGTAACGAAGCATGAGTGGAATAATGTCAACAATAGCAGAAAGTCTTACAAGGTGCAGGTTTCCTTTTGCCTCATATCCCTTTATCTGTTACTATGAACGGAAATCTACATTTCAAATAACGTTGAAATCTCGAGTAATTTGTGACAGTTATTCCCAATAAAATCCAATGTTTAAAAGCTTCCGTTTGTCAATCATCTACCACATCTAACTCTTGTATTTGTCTCATAACATATATTCATATTGTACAGTTATGCACAATTTCCTGATATTGCTTCACGTTATACGGTCTTTACTTCCAAAACGCAAATTTGTATCACTTTTATGAACATCTTAAGTGACGGAATATATGTACTTACATGTAAGGTTATGAACTGCATATGTTTATGATGTCATAATTATTTGAGGTTATGTGACTCATACATAAATGAAGTTGTTTGGTGGTAAACAGAAGGGATCTGCATGTATTCTGTAACTGTGTTATCTACATTTCGCTTGAATTGAGCAATGTATGGCTTCTAGAACCGAAATTGGTTATTATTCATTAGAATAGATTTCTAACCTTCGCATCTACGTCATCATGTACACAATTTGCCGGAACTTACCGCCATTTTCATATTTACGCGTTTGCTTAAGTCATTCAAATGATGTTTTACTATCGTTCGCTATTTTCGTTTCTCATACGTTGGCGGCCTGCGTTAAGCCCGTATTCGCCATAAAACGAAACTCTAATGGTACGAGTTAATGTACGAGTTTCATCATTTCACACTCGCATCTTAGAGTTCAAATATTGGATCGAGTATTATCATAACTTGTAAAGTGTTACAGGAAAACTGCGCAAATTTATGTTGCAGCAAGTTTACATCTATGTTATGATTTAAGAAAGTTGGCATTCTTTCATACACATTGTGACGTTGGCTGTGGACATAGAAGAGCAACACGAGTGGAGTTACGCCTTGCGGCAGCAATTGTCCAAGCTTAGACATACATATGTTTGTTATTCTGTGGTTCTTACCTTGTCCAGGGATTTTGTGGTAAGTTCTAGGAACCATTATATAATATCGCTAAATACAAGAAAGGTGATTAAATACTCGCGTTTCTGTTCTTTACTTTCTCTACTGCACATAGCAAATAGAGGAAACATTTTATTCCACCCAAAAATTCGTTCTCAGATTTCACGGAAAATGTATGTTTTAAATGCATTTTTTGTGGAGTGAACCATGTTACTTATGTGAGATTTGCAACACTCTACTGTATTGCCCTTGTACCTATAAGAAAGCTAGGAATAACACAACATTGTTGTTTATTGTGTTGAGGAAATGAACGCGCCAGACTGTGACGCTATGCGTACACATTTATTGCTGTAGTTTGATACTATAAATGTGAGAAGGAAGTTTTGTTTCTGAGTGCACTTTTGAGTTTTAATTTCTTCTCTAGCGATAAAAATGTTTTAAAGTGAGGGGTAGGAAGTACTTTAGATTTGTGGCTGTAACTGATATTTTATTGCCCTGTGAATGATGTCTGTGCCATTAAACCTCTGTTCTTTCCCAGAAATAGATGTTGGTGGTGATATAAATTTCATTGGCTGTAAAGAAAAAGTAATTCACTTGTGCTCCGGTCCAAATCTGGTTAGACCAAGAAATAAACTCGCCCCTTAACAAGAAAATAATTAATATTACGCTTTGTTGTTAATGACCATGTAGCTTTTTGTTGTCGCCACTTCAGACTCTGTAATAAATATTACACGCCTCACTCAGTTTCTGCTGCAACGGAACTTGTAGGTACAAGGGCAATATGGCAATATAGCGCATTAAGCGATAGGGCTGGTCGGCTTTCAAACTCCGTTTTCTTACATTTGTGCAAAGTATAACAATTGCAAAAGTCACACAAATAACAAGAAATATCGCGGAAATAGTTCACTCTACGAAAAAAAAAAATCATTTAGACATAAATTGTGTGTTTTAACATGATCTACATTTTTGTATAGTAAGATTTGGTCTATCTCTTACGGTTTACCAGTTACGCAAAAGTCGTCCAGAGTAAACAGGATTACACGGGCTATAGCCAGAAAATTCAAAATATACATTTCATTTGTGATAAAAATATCTTTAACATGTCATTTTAATCAAAATCATTAGAGCCATTTTCGAGAAAGGAAAAAATTTTCCTTGTAAAGATCAGTTTAGGGTGGTGTAATTTTCTTCAAAATTTTTGTGTTGCTTTTTTGAAAGATATTGAACTTAAATACAAACTTTGGTTTTTAACTAACTTTTTGGTTTTGAATTATACTGTCCACAGACACGCGCGCGCGCATTTCTTCTAAGAATACCTTCTTTAATTCAAGGGGCCTCAAAACATATTTCCACTGAAATCTGGAAGTTCAGTGTCTGATGTCATTTTTTCCACAGTGAAAGTACAGGGAAAATGTTTTAATTTTGGATAAGCGATTTAACTCAACGAGTATACATGAAGATAATAATAAAGTATTCTAACGTGACTAGAGTAGTCTATTTCTGAGGTTTTTGCATAACTTTGTGGTAAAAGCACATGACTAATCACGTAAAACAATATTTCGAAAGGGTTTTTGCAGAACATAATATGGCTGTAGAACTCTGTAACCTTCAAGCAGCTCGAGCTATTTCACATATCTGGACCGGCTTCTGCGTAAAACAAAACATATGTAGGTGACGTCAGTTCTCTCGTTAATCTTAAGGGTGAATGGCGGTCTTGTTGTCTATAGTCCCTCAGCTCTGTGTGTTCATAACATGAACAAGATTTGTCAGGCATCGTTATATGCCACGAAACGTGGTCCACGGAGGGAATTTGTTCGTCGCTAAAAATCCTTAACATGGCTCCCTTTGGAAGGAAAGTGAAGTCGGTGGTTCTGTTTCGTATAGTTATGATTTATAAGAAAACCTCAATCCTAATAAAGAGATCCTTGAACAAAATTGTAATGTCATTGTTAGAGTTGAATTATCAGGGGTTGGATTAGAAGGGAAGCCTCGCCTACCGTCCTGGTACACCCATGGACCCTCACATTGTTACGGAAGTCTTGCTCCAGGGACAGGGACGGAACTGTTCTCATTTCAACGCACTTTCCTGCACCACCACATATTATAATGGAAGCACATTTTTATGATGTCTTATATTTTCCTCTGAGGAGCTTCGTTTTACGTTCAGTGCTTTGTGTTCTCTATATTCAACAATAACTGTTGACAACTGTTAACTCGCTTCAAACTGAACTAGACACCGTGTTCTAAAGGTTATTAGGTTATTAGTTATACACAAATATTGTTGCAAGCTTTGAGCAAGGAAACAGGTTAATGTAAACATATGACCCAAAATGCTTCGTTTTCGCGTTATTAATAAAAGTTTATGTTGAATGACTTTCTATATTCAAGGCAAATTCATTTATCTATGTTCTCATTGATAGAAGACTGTAACTCAATGATCTGTATGTATAATTTGTTGGTTTACCTACAGGAAAAGTTCCAACTTTTCAATAAATACTCGATTTCGCATTAATCGGATGCTTCCGCTCGTGTTCGGTTATTTTCGTCACAGCCGTGTCAATCTAATTTAAACATTACAGAAGCCGGATTTTCTAAGCCATGATATAATGACCAGCTTCTAATATTGATATATTTTCCTTATACCTACAAGAAAATCACTAATAAGATAATTTGTACAAATACTTATCTGTATTAACATGAAGTAGATATGGGAATAAGGGTTAGTACAAGAGTAGAGAAAGTGATCAGGTTGTTTGGTTATGTAATTGTCAGATGCACTCCATCCCCCGTGTAAGAGTGCTGAAAGTAAAAGGGGTCGTGATATGAAGTACTATTGGCTGGCTGCTGCTGGTGGTAATTGCTCTAGAATTAACCTGATATCATGCAGACTTGTACAAATATTTGTACAAGTGCCTTTATTACTTTATCCGACCAATTATTTGAATTGCAGCAGGACGAGACGAGAGAAATTATTTAATTGAATCGGTTATCTGCAAGCGATAACAGAACCGCTGGCTTTCAATTTCCATTAAACTTGATTCCATCAATCTTTTTATCTGTGAACAAAAATCAATTCCTCGACCAGCAGCAGCACTAGCACTCTATTGCACTAAATTACAGCGCGTGGAGTCGAGCTGCTAGCCCACAAATGTGCGCAGTCAGCACCGCAGTCCTGTTTACCTACAAGTGTGCTGCCCACAAATGCACGTTTTGAGCTGCTCTAGTGAGGTACAGGACCCGTACCTGACACAACACGCTAGTGAACATAACCTCACCTTGTTAAAAGCGTGGCCTTCTCCTAACGTGGCCTAATTGATGGAGCTATTCCACGTAAACCTGCATTTATTCCCACAACTCTTAATATTACAATACTTTCCAAACTTAATTATTTTTTGTTTGTTTAACTACATATAGCTTACTTTTATATGTATTTCTCCTTAGGGGCCATAATATTTGGAACAATTTTGTCATGAATAAAGAAATGCCAGTTTTTATTTTATTGTTACGTCTAAATCAAGTTATTACTACAGCGGCCTTATGTCTAATTGTAAGCGTATAATATGTATGTATGTACTGTTTTCCGTGTAAGCTATATAGAGAGGACCCTAAAAACAGTTTCAGAAAAACTTCCGCGTTTGTGTGTCTGTTAACACTTCAACTCAAAAATAAAACGTCTCTCAAACTGAAAACTTGGTGTTTAAGTTCTGAATCTAGGTACCAAAGTTTGCAACATTGTTTTGGTGTGGTGGTTACCTGCTAGAGGACCAGGGTTCGATTCCCTGGCAGTTTTTCCACGCATACGGTTATTGTCCATCCTGTGTGTAATCGGGAAGTAATTAAGTTTACTATATACGCGGCTTTAGGGCCATCCAGTTGCACTTAGAGTTAAAATGTTCACTCACTGAAGACTCACTTTCTGTAGCTCCATAACCATTCTGTTCTGCGAAAGTAATGTGACTGTGTTTTCGAGTTCACTTCTCCACAAGACGTCTGGGAATGTCAGACGTTCAGTTATATATCTCTGGTCATATTTCATAGACATAATATGGATTTAAATACTATTCTGACCAGAAAACGTTGAGTTTTATAAAAAATAACCTAAAATATTTTTATTTTGTTTAATGTAGTACAGCACTGCCAACTGAGGAGAACAAAACCCCATAATTACATGCACTTTGATCGTTCCTTGTTACAACAGAAAACTAATGTATAATCTAGGTTTATTTTTAATAACAAATAAACTTTCTTGTGGAAAAAATACATTATTAAAAGATAATGCGTAATAAATTGTTTTTCAAGAGACAGCTGCAGTTGGCGACATTGACTAAACAAAAGAATGAGGAGGTGATAGTTGAACACCTCTATGCACGGTGACAATGTAAGTGGGTATTCTTTGGCCCACCCGTGTGTAATCCCAGGATTAGAAGCGCTGCACCTGTTGCTTAATGAGGCGTTAAATCCTTGGCACAAAGCTACAAACAATGACATTAATCGCACATTTCAGAGTTTCCTGAATCAGCTAATGAGCCCGTAAATCCTTTCACTACCTGTCCTATATGCTACCTTTGCCACAAGGTACGGGCTCATTGGTGCCACACCAAGAAACACCTCAGTCCCAAACTGCCAACTAAACGGCATATTTGTTCAACACTTCTAGCGATTTGAACTAAAATACCACATATTTAGGCAAATGCATGTGTTTAAATATCCTCTGAAGTCCTCTTTATTATAAATAACTTTTGTATAACTGATAAACTGTAAGAGGTAGAGTTTCTTCCTCGGATATGTTGTCAGTCCATCTCCTAGTGGATCTTCCTATTCTCCTTTTCCCATCTAAAGGCCCACCTCTTTTTACTAGACGCTTCTTTCCAGTATTTCATTAATAAATTTTGTTATATCATGAATTGACAAGTTTCTCTAATTTCTGTATTTTGTACAATTTTCAGTTCGCCTGTACGTAATGTTTGTTTTGTTTTCACTTTATCTGCTCTGGTTTCTGCTGCATAAATTAAGATTGCTCTGCTGTTCTATATATAGTTATTTCGCCAAATTATGTATTTATGCATCGTGCTACTTTACCGACCTGTGCTTTTATTTCTCGATTTACATATTTGGTGCTTGTTATTTGAATACCTACCTAAATAATTAAATTCTGAAACCTGTTCAATTTACATCC
Source organism: Tenodera sinensis (assembly GCA_030765045.1). Lineage (NCBI taxonomy): Eukaryota > Metazoa > Arthropoda > Insecta > Mantodea > Mantidae > Tenodera > Tenodera sinensis. The sequence continues at coordinate 1,198,488 of CM060961.1, read as the reverse complement.
CAGTGGTTATTTCGATATTGTTAGGCATTTACTTTATGTGTTTATTTGCATATTACATTGAAGTGGTGTAATAGACTTTGCAATCCATCTTGTGTTTCTGATATGAGGACACGAGGTATATTATATGAAATCTTGTGTTCCCAGTCGTCAGATATAAGATTAGAAAGGAACGGACTTAAGGAACCGCCTTGTCTAATTGTTATTTCTTCAGTTTGTTCCCGTATTTTTATTCTTGTAAAAATGCAGATCCCGTTAAAGCGTATAAGTTATATATTGTTGTTGAGTTTAAACATTTCCAACATAACGTAACATTTCCTTGTAATTTGTTTGAATTTTTCAATACTTATACTTTCATACCATATACTTACCTTTCGATGGATTTTTAGGTGTAAAATTCTAGTATGATTTTCTTCGGAAGGGAAGTAAAGTCGGTGATCACCTGTAGTATATTTACGCCACGTAAAAAAGTCCCAAAGCGTGACAAAGAGGCCTCTGAGTAAAGTCAAACAGTTTTTTGCGTCCAGTATAGAATGAGACGCTGAGAACGTAAATGAATAAAACTTTTCAAAATACCTTGTTTACCGAAAAATATTTTTAAGTCAAGGAGGCATGGTTCAAATGCCACGTGTGACATTGTTACAGTTGACGTTTTTGTAACTATAAATAGGAAGTTTGTAAGATGGTCCAGCACCTGGCAATTGAACACTCTGTACCCAAAAGGCAGAGCGGCAGGAAGGAAGGAAGGAAGGAAAGGATAGAATGTCTTCGATCTGAACGGAAGATGACGCGCGTCGAGTTTTTCTTGTCCCCGGGCTGTGTACAGAATCCACGTCAGCGAACTTCTCCCGCCCGAGCCACGCCGTACTGAGCCGAGCGGAGCCGAGGTTTTTTTAACCCTTTGGGAATCTGCTTACACCCCTAGTGTCTTATAACTGTGCATTCATATCGGAAAAGATAAATAGCCTGGGGCGGTTCCTGGCAAGTATCGGAAAATGTGTGCGAGTTCCTTGTACGTACGTATAGGGTGGGGATCTACGGCGCAGGTCACTCATTCCCTTCTAGGTACCTACAAACACAACATTCAGGTATAGCTGCCTTCTCACAATCAACACATCCATTCTTTGGCGGTACATATGTACATACGTCATACTTGTAACCTTAAAGTTAACTGCAATTGTCGTGTGTAAAACGGGAAAACGCTTTAAGAAAGAGAATACCTTTGTGATTCTCAGTTCAAGTCATATTATCTATTCAATACACAGAATGTACAGTGGTTAATTCAGTAAATTTACCAACTGTATCTTATATTGCTCACACAGGTTATATTGATACTGCAATTCTTGTAGTTAGCCGCCTTCTATAACCTGTCTCTTAAAGTTTCAGACTAGAATGATGGCGGCTGTGACGAGAATGGCCGAATATAAGCGGAAGCGTCCGATTAATACGAGGAAAGGGATTATTCATTGAAAAGTAAAATTGACATGGCAGTATAAACTTATTAACATTAGCTCATTGTTTATACATACGAAATGAACAATATTCTCTCTCTTCGAACTTCTTCTGTAGTTAAAGTAAAAGATAAGACTCAGTTGATACTCCCATGCCATAGTTTTACGTTTCGATAAATAATGCATTTGCTATTAATCGGACGTTTCCGCCTCTATTCGGTTATTCTCGTCATGGCCACCGTCTATCGTGTAGATGTTTGAGGAATACAGAACAAATTCAGTTCATAATTTACTGAATAAACTACTCCACGTTCTATTTATTAGATAAACGCAATTACTGGACGACAGAATGTTGTAAATGTGTTTGCAGTCCGGACTAGAAGAAATGCAGCCATTTTACTTTATTATAGGCATTTGTTAAAAAGTTAAGCCAGGCCTATTAAATCGATAATTTGCTAAGGGAAAAAGTATATACTAACCTATTTATGCATGTTGATCAAAGCATTTGCTTACAAAACTGTAAGAAAGAATCTACTAGGTACGAATTTATAAATGCACTTGAGCCCTGGAACGTAGGTTAAGAAGGATCCACAGTAACAGCTGAGCATCCTGGTCCGTACCGTCTCGCATGTTACCACTTAAGTAACCATACTGCAGCCTTAGGTAGCTAATGTCTGAATAATCAGATACACACACTCCTGTAAATAGTGAAAGAAGGATATCGCCATGTCCTTAACCTCTTACGTAACCATACTGCAACCTTAGGTAGCTAATGTCTGGATAATCACATACACACACTCCTGTAAATAGTGAAAGAAGGATATCGCCATGTCCTTAACCTCTTACGTAACCATACTGCAACCTTAGGTAGCTAATGTCTGAATAATCACATACACACACTCCTGTAAATAGTGAAAGAAGGATATCGCCATGTCCTTAACCTCTTACGTAACCATACTGCAACCTTAGGTAGCTAATGTCTGGATAATCACATACACACACTCCTGTAAATAGTGAAAGAAGCATATCGCCATGTCCTTAACCTCTTACGTAACCATACTGCAACCTTAGGTAGCTAATACCTGAATAATCAGATACACACACTCCTGTATATAGTGAAAGAAGGATATCGCCATGTCCTTAACCTCTTACGTAACCATACTGCAGCCTTAGGTAGCTAATGTCTGAATAATCAGATACACACACTCCTGTAAATAGTGAAAGAAGGATATCGCCATGTCCTTAACCTCTTACGTAACCATACTGCAACCTTAGGTAGCTAATGTCTGAATAATCACATACACACACTCCTGTAAATAGTGAAAGAAGGATATCGCCATGTCCTTAACCTCTTACGTAACCATACTGCAACCTTAGGTAGCTAATGTCTGGATAATCATATACACACACTCCTGTAAATAGTGAAAGAAGGATATCGCCATGTCCTTAACCTCTTACGTAACCATACTGCAGCCTTAGGTAGCTAATGTCTGAATAATCAGATACACACACTCCTGTAAATAGTGAAAGAAGGATACCGCCATGTCCTTAACCTCTTACGTAACCATACTGCAGCCTTAGGTAGCTAATGTCTGAATAATCACATACACACACTCCTGTAAATAGTGAAAGAAGGATATCGCCATGTCCTTAACCTCTTACGTAACCATACTGCAGCCTTAGGTAGCTAATACCTGAATAATCACATACACACACTCCTGTAAATAGTGAAAGAAGCATATCGCCATGTCCTTAACCTCTTACGTAACCATACTGCAACCTTAGGTAGCTAATACCTGAATAATCACATACACACACTCCTGTAAATAGTGAAAGAAGGATACCGCCATGTCCTTAACCTCTTACGTAACCATACTGCAACCTTAGGTAGCTAATACCTGAATAATCACATACACACACTCCTGTAAATAGTGAAAGAAGCATATCGCCATGTCCTTAACCTCTTACGTAACCATACTGCAACCTTAGGTAGCTAATGTCTAAATAATCACATACACACACTCCTGTAAATAGTGAAAGTAGGATATCGCCATGTCCTTAACCTCTTACGTAACCATACTGCAACCTTAGGTAGCTAATACCTGAATAATCAGATACACACACTCCTGTAAATAGTGAAAGAAGGATATCGCCATGTCCTTAACCTCTTACGTAACCATACTGCAACCTTAGGTAGCTAATACCTGAATAATCAGATACACACACTCCTGTAAATAGTGAAAGAAGGATATCGCCATGTCCTTAACCTCTTACGTAACCATACTGCAACCTTAGGTAGCTAATGTCTGGATAATCACATACACACACTCCTGTAAATAGTGAAAGAAGGATACCGGCATGTCCTTAACCTCTTACGTAACCATACTGCAACCTTAGGTAGCTAATGTCTGGATAATCAGATACACACACTCCTGTAAATAGTGAAAGAAGGATATCGCCATGTCCTTAACCTCTTACGTAACCATACTGCAGCCTTAGGTAGCTAATGTCTGAATAATCAGATACACACACTCCTGTAAATAGTGAAAGAAGGATATCGCCATGTCCTTAACCTCTTACGTAACCATACTGCAGCCTTAGGTAGCTAATACCTGAATAATCACATACACACACTCCTGTAAATAGTGAAAGAAGGATATCGCCATGTCCTTAACCTCTTACGTAACCATACTGCAACCTTAGGTAGCTAATACCTGAATAATCAGATACACACACTCCTGTAAATAGTGAAAGAAGGATATCGCCATGTCCTTAACCTCTTACGTAACCATACTGCAGCCTTAGGTAGCTAATACCTGAATAATCAGATACACACACTCCTGTAAATAGTGAAAGAAGGATATCGCCATGTCCTTAACCTCTTACGTAACCATACTGCAGCCTTAGGTAGCTAATGTCTGAATAATCAGATACACACACTCCTGTAAATAGTGAAAGAAGGATATCGCCATGTCCTTAACCTCTTACGTAACCATACTGCAACCTTAGGTAGCTAATGTCTGAATAATCAGATACACACACTCCTGTAAATAGTGAAAGAAGGATATCGCCATGTCCTTAACCTCTTACGTAACCATACTGCAGCCTTAGGTAGCTAATGTCTGAATAATCAGATACACACACTCCTGTAAATAGTGAAAGAAGGATATCGCCATGTCCTTAACCTCTTACGTAACCATACTGCAGCCTTAGGTAGCTAATACCTGAATAATCACATACACACACTCCTGTAAATAGTGAAAGAAGGATATCGCCATGTCCTTAACCTCTTACGTAACCATACTGCAGCCTTAGGTAGCTAATGTCTGGATAATCACATACACACACTCCTGTAAATAGTGAAAGAAGGATATCGCCATGTCCTTAAACTCTTACGTAACCATACTACAGCCTTAGGTAGCTAATGTCTGAATAATCACATACACACACTCCTGTAAATAGTGAAAGAAGGATATCGCCATGTCCTTAACCTCTTACGTAACCATACTGCAGCCTTAGGTAGCTAATGTCTGGATAATCAGATACACACACTCCTGTAAATAGTGAAAGAAGGATATCGCCATGTCCTTAACCTCTTACGTAACCATACTGCAACCTTAGGTAGCTAATGTCTGAATAATCAGATACACACACTCCTGTAAATAGTGAAAGAAGGATATCGCCATGTCCTTAACCTCTTACGTAACCATACTGCAGCCTTAGGTAGCTAATGTCTGGATAATCAGATACACACACTCCTGTAAATAGTGAAAGAAGGATATCGCCATGTCCTTAACCTCTTACGTAACCATACTGCAGCCTTAGGTAGCTAATGTCTGAATAATCAGATACACACACTCCTGTAAAAAGTGAAAGAAGGATATCGCCATGTCCTTAACCTCTTACGTAACCATACTGCAACCTTAGGTAGCTAATGTCTGAATAATCAGATACACACACTCCTGTAAATAGTGAAAGAAGGATATCGCCATGTCCTTAACCTCTTACGTAACCATACTGCAACCTTAGGTAGCTAATACCTGAATAATCAGATACACACACTCCTGTAAAAAGTGAAAGAAGGATATCGCCATGTCCTTAACCTCTTACGTAACCATACTGCAACCTTAGGTAGCTAATACCTGAATAATCAGATACACACACTCCTGTAAATAGTGAAAGAAGGATATCGCCATGTCCTTAACCTCTTACGTAACCATACTGCAACCTTAGGTAGCTAATGTCTGGATAATCAGATACACACACTCCTGTAAATAGTGAAAGAAGGATATCGCCATGTCCTTAACCTCTTACGTAACCATACTGCAACCTTAAGTAGCTAATGTCTGAATAATCACATACACACACTCCTGTATATAGTGAAAGAAGGATACCGCCATGTCCTTAACCTCTTACGTAACCATACTGCAGCCTTAGGTAGCTAATGTCTGAATAATCAGATACACACACTCCTGTAAAAAGTGAAAGAAGGATATCGCCATGTCCTTAACCTCTTACGTAACCATACTGCAACCTTAGGTAGCTAATGTCTGAATAATCACACACACACGCTCCTGTAAATAGTGAAAGAAGGATATCGCCATGTCCTTAACCTCTTACGTAACCATACTGCAACCTTAGGTAGCTAATGTCTGAATAATGAGATACACACACTCCTGTAAATAGTGAAAGAAGGATATCGCCATGTCCTTAACCTCTTACGTAACCATACTGCAACCTTAAGTAGCTAATGTCTGAATAATCACACACACACACTCCTGTAAATAGTGAAAGAAGGATATCGCCATGTCCTTAACCTCTTACGTAACCATACTGCAGCCTTAGGTAGCTAATACCTGAATAATCAGATACACACACTCCTGTAAATAGTGAAAGAAGGATATCGCCATGTCCTTAACTTCTTACGTAACCATACTGCAACCTTAGGTAGCTAATGTCTGAATAATCAGATACACACGCTCCTGTAAATAGTGAAAGAAGGATATCGCCATGTCCTTAACCTCTTACGTAACCATACTGCAGCCTTAGGTAGCTAATGTCTGAATAATCAGATACACACACTCCTGTAAATAGTGAAAGAAGGATATCGCCATGTCCTTAACCTCTTACGTAACCATACTGCAGCCTTAGGTAGCTAATGTCTGAATAATCAGATACACACACTCCTGTATATAGTGAAAGAAGGATACCGCCATGTCCTTAACCTCTTACATTGCCCATTCGCTAATCTGGTGAAACAATTGTATGATGTAATTTAAACTACGCCTGTGCAGAAGAGATAATCCTATTGGCGTTTTGGACTGAGAGCTCAAGATAAAGTGTGTGAATAGTAACAGACTATGGTTCTATGTATGTACATACGAAGAAGGCCATAGAGGAGAAAATAATTGTTACTCCAATCACAAAATATAGATATCTGTTGTACTCCAAATGGTATAAAAACAAAAGGCGGCTACAATTGCAAGGAATATTAATCAATCCTGTGTTACTTCAATTGCTATTTGTGGAATACTGCACGGTTAATACCTACCTCTGTATAAACTTTATTCTACTTCTGGAGCTGTATTCGCATACGTTGTAGCTAATAAGGTTCAGATATTGTACAAAGACAGAGTGAGGAATCAGTGAAGTCAGAAGCTGGCTTGTTTATCTCGATCATCACAGACTGTGTTTTCACAAGTTTGTACTGATATTGTACAAAGACAGGGTTAGGAATCAGTGAAGTCAGAAACTTGCTTGTTTATCTCGATCATCACAGACTGTGTTTTCACAAGTTTGTACTGATATTGTACAAAGACAGGGTTAGGAATCAGTGAAGTCAGAAACTTGCTTGTTTATCTCGATCATCACAGACTGTGTTTTCACAAGTTTGTACTGATATTGTACAAAGACAGGGTTAGGAATCAGTGAAGTCAGAAACTTGCTTGTTTATCTCGATCATCACAGACTGTGTTTTCACAAGTTTGTACTGATATTGTACAAAGACAGGGTTAGGAATCAGTGAAGTCAGAAGCTGGCTTGTTTATCTCGATGATCACAGACTGTGTTTTCACAAGTTTGCAGTGATATGTATGTGTCTGGGTCCTGTGTTAGGCCGTAGCAATAAAACCGTAAAGAATGAAGTTTTCTTATGGTAACGCACCAAGTGGCTGGCTGCACTGGAATGATTTTTATGAAGCCGAGTGTGGAACATTCCCTTTCTAATAAAACGATTAAAGGCCATGAACATTTGGAATATGACGGGCTAACAGCAGGATGTCCCTGTAAAAGCGCCCCCCCCCCCCCACCTCCTCGCTCCGGGCCCGCCCCTGCTCCATGCAGCTCGAGGGACGGCGAATAAAAACATTTCGAGTGATATGGCCGCTAAAGCCGAACAACTTCTTTATGTTGGTAGCCCTGTTGTGTGAACTAACTGCGCGTAACGCAATTTATCAGTAATTCTTTGTTAAGGAGAGATTTGGGAGCCTGGGGAAGATGGCAATAAATACATACATAACCCAGACATGCTCAAGATTCATGAGGCTTTGAGGTTAATCGTGTAAAATATTTAAGGTATTCCTGAATATGCGAAATGTATAATTTGTCTCCAGACGCCATTTTTAAATCCTTATTGCATGTATTTTGTGATACAAATTTTTTGTCGCGAAATACTTTTTAGTGGCGTAACTAAAAGTAAGAAAATTTGATATGTTGCACTTACATGACTTTCTCTACTCACTCCTGTACTAACTATTCTTACAAACTCTTATTCCTGTAACTTCATGTTAATACAGATAACAAGAAATGTCTCCGCAATAGCTACAATAATCTACATTTATTGTGCAGGAATATTTTTTGTACCAGTCATACAAAATAAAGAGAACTTCAGAGATTATTCCTAGAAAAGTCAACATAATCATGCACTTCGTTTGTCATACGAATGTGTTAAACTTATGGCAGTTGAATCCAAATTCTTTTACAATTTTCTGAGAAAATCAATTTTTTGGAATGGTGTAATTTGGTATACAATGTTTGGCATGCCTAATTGGAAGATGCTGAGTTTGGGGTTTTACAGACAGCAGTAGGATATATCGCTAAATCGGCACTTTTAGCGCATTTTTCCTGCATTTAGCGGGTTTCCTAGAAATTTAGCTGAGTTGGTACAACGAATCCCACATGGTTTATACTGCTTTGTATTATGTTTACAGTCATGGGGTTCCGCTGTAGTTACAAGTTTATTCGCACTTTGAGGTAGGTATTAAGTTAGGCAAAGGCCGACTAGGTTAGGTTAGGTTAGGTTAGGTGAAACTATGCAAGTTTACGACAGAAGCTAACGCTCTGTAACGAAAATAGAACAAAGTCTAACTGCAGCGGAACTCAGTGAGTGTAAAAACAACACAAACTGGTGAGGGATTGGTTGTAAAAAGATCCGCTAAATACAGCAAACAAATCCGCTAACGGTGACCCATTTAGCGGTGTGCCAGCGCGCGCTCCCTCTCTCTCAAGCACCCTGTTACCTTTATTTTGGGTTGAGAGGACGTGAAGACGTATATTTCCAGTTAAATCTCGATATCGAATGTTTGGTGATGGAGAAAGTAAATACTCTGGTTTAAATGCATTCCCAAGTGGTGCAGTAAATTGTTGGTTAGGGTGTGGTATTCCCATAAGGCGACAGTAAAGTTCCCCTCGCGATAGAGTTGAACCCGTGACCTCGTTCTAGGCACCGTACTGCAGTAGGACAATGCTTCTCTGATAAGGATCCTAACACAAAAACATAACCTTACTGTGTTGTGAATTATTCCATACCCACCTGCTGTGCTTATCTAAACCTCCTTCCTGGAATAAGACTTGATGTGTTACACTCACATGACGTTCTCTACTCATTTTTGTACTAACTACACTTATAATTACAGATAAACATTAGGTACAAAAGGAATATGAGAATACAGTAGACTTTAACTGATAGTCAAATGTTTTAAGTGTTAGCCGCTATGCGAGGCTTTGAAACTCTTTGCATAACCTTGCAGTTTCCCAGTTATACAAAAGTCATTCAGAATATTCATAGAAAAGTCAACGTACATATTTCGTTTGTCACAAAAGATCTTAAACATATTGTATTTCAACGAAATCGTAAAGCCATTTTTAGAAAATCAACGATTAGGAGAAATGTTGCATGTAAAGGATATTTGCCGTTTGGGGATTTTCTTGAAAATATTTGTCGCGTCCTTCAAAGATACTGAAGTTGAATACCAACATTGATATTTAACCGAGTTTTCGTTTTTGAGTTGTTCATGAACACACAAGCGCACGCGCGGACGTCTTTCTAAAAATACTTTGTTTTTACATTCAAGGTGCGTCAAAACATGTATCTGATCTGATCAATTCTCTTATTATTTTAGGAAGCAGTGAAAATGTAATTATTGTTATGTTGGCAGTGTTGCAGCCACCACGATTATCTTTGTCAAAGATACAGATGCTCTTGTAAACTTTTACAGACATTGTATAAAATTCTATAAAATGGAGTGCAATTTGTAATATATTTATACATACATGCACCTACTTATGTATATGTACATATATCCCTTGTGTTTGGACACTTCATACTCTGAAAGCAACAAGGTTGAAATTACTGTGCTTGTGGACCATTTCTTAGCCATGCAAATCTAGCCTGGTGTTCATGGGAAAATAGCCCTTAACAACACATACTTTGGAATGATCGAGTATTAACACAGTGATAATATTTTCTGTCTGTCTGGCTACGAACGCCACACAAATACACTCATGTTGTAAATCTGATCATGATTCATGGTATTTAAAATAAATATGAGAGCTTCATTACTGGCGACTTATTTTTGCCCGGTGAAACATTTTTCCGGGATAATGTGCCGTCTTTTTATTGGATTTGCGATGTATGTGTGCCATGGACATTAAATTGCTCTTGTATAATAAACGAACGAACGCTTGGCAGTTAAAAGAACTCTGGGTATGATCCAATTAGGAATGATGGAAAGCCAATTTTTAAGTGAATGAGCGAACATACAATGGCCATTTGTTTGCAAACAAAGCCTAGTAAAATGGCAAATCGAACACATTCCAAGGTCAAAATCAACATAACAGGCCACTTTATTTAGCATATTAATCACCGACCCTCTGATTACAACACTGCAGTACAGGCGTTGCCAAAATGTCTTGCTAAATCCTCATATTACCTTCTGCACTACGTATACTAAGTACTGCAAGTTTTGTATTGGGCCCAAAATCGAGATTTCAATGGAAATTTGTGTTTTGAATACAAAATGTGAAATGTTGGTATATTACTGTAATATCTCTCCAGGATGCTGCACGGAGATTTTGAAGAAAATTCCTCCACTTTAAACTACCTTTCACGTGGAATATTTTTGGGAAAATTTTTACCTTTTTTTCAAAAATGGCTAACGATTTTGATTAAAATGTCATATGTTTGCGATATTTTAATGACAAATGAAATGTATATTTTGAATTTTCTGGCTATAGCCTATGTAGCCCTGTTTACTCTGGATGACTTTTGTATAACTGGTAAACCGTAAGAGATAGACCAAATCTTACTGTACAATGTAGATCCTGCTAAAACACACAATTTACATCTAAACGTAGTGAACCTTTTTGCAAATTTTCTTTGCTGTTTGTCTGAATTTTGCACTACTTAAACTTTTGTCAAGTGGAAGGTCGTTATTGAGTCTTTTATCTCTTGGCCGTGCAAAGAGAACGGAATTTGAAAGCTGTAAAGAATTTGACAATGGTTCAAAGTCTACTCTATTACTTTATTCCCCTTGTATCTAGAAGGAAATTAGTGATAAGATAACTTATACAAATGTTTATCTTATTAGCAAGAAGATATAGGAATAAGAGTTTGTAAGAATGGTTAGTAGGAGAGTATATGGGTAAGAGGCAGGGAGAGAGGGAGGGAGAGGGGGAGAGGGAGAGACAGAGAGAGAGAGGCAGAGAGAGACAGAGAGAGAGGCAGAGAGAGACAGAGAGAGAGGCAGAGAGAGACAGAGAGAGAGGCAGAGAGAGACAGAGAGAGAGGCAGAGAGAGACAGAGAGAGTGGGAGAGACACAGAGAGGGAGAGAGAGAGACAGAGAGAGAGGCAGAGAGAGACAGAGAGAGAGGCAGAGAGAGACAGAGAGAGAGGCAGAGAGAGACAGAGAGAGTGGGAGAGACACAGAGAGGGAGAGAGAGAGACAGAGAGAGAGGCAGAGAGAGACAGAGAGAGTGGGAGAGACACAGAGAGGGAGAGAGAGACAGAGAGAGAGGCAGAGAGAGACAGAGAGAGAGGCAGAGAGAGACAGAGAGAGAGGCAGAGAGAGACAGAGAGAGAGGCAGAGAGAGACAGAGAGAGAGGCAGAGAGAGACAGAGAGAGAGGCAGAGAGAGACAGAGAGAGAGGCAGAGAGAGACAGAGAGAGAGGCAGAGAGAGACAGAGAGAGTGGGAGAGACACAGAGAGAGAGGCAGAGAGAGACAGAGAGAGAGGCAGAGAGAGACAGAGAGAGAGGCAGAGAGAGACAGAGAGAGTGGGAGAGAGACACAGAGAGAGAGGCAGAGAGAGACAGAGAGAGAGGCAGAGAGAGACAGAGAGAGAGGCAGAGAGAGACAGAGAGAGAGGCAGAGAGAGACAGAGAGAGAGGCAGAGAGAGACAGAGAGAGTGGGAGAGACACAGAGAGGGAGAGAGAGAGACAGAGAGAGAGACAGAGAGAGTGGGAGAGACACAGAGAGGGAGAGAGGGAGAGGGGGGAGAGGGAGAGAGAGAGTGGTGTACAGTCCGGACGGAAAGAGAATGAATCACAAACCGCGCACTGTTGGGTCCCCTGAGAGGGTATTTAAACATGTAGGTCAGTGGGTGGTCCCAGAGCAAATCTGACAAAGTAATTTGTGCTCCGGTGTGCTGCGCTGGTGCTGCCACCTGTGTCAGTAATAACACAGCTTCACTCCATTAATTATATGCTTCATCTCTAACACTTGCCGCACCGCGACATAACCTCACATATCTACTGCACGTTCTCAAGAAGAAGTGTGTGTGTGTGTGTGTGTGTGTGTGTGTGTGTGTGTGTGTGTGTGTGTGTGTGTGTGTTACACTCACATGACTCTCTCTACTCTTGTACTAACCATTCTTACAAACTCTTATTCCTGTATCTTCTTCGTGTTAGTAGAGATAAACATTTGTACAAAGAAAAGGTAGAATAAGATCCCAGGCGATCGCATGTGAGATTCGTGGTGGACGAAGCGGGACTAGTGCGGGTTTCTCCGGTTTCCCCCGCCATTCATTCCACCGGTGCTCCATCTTCATTCCATGTATCATCGGTGACACCGCCTGCGCTGCCGACAAAATGGAATAAAATTGCAGAATCAACTTTTTATCGTGTATTAATGTATAAATGGAGATATTTTATTTGTTTATTTATATTTATTTATTTGTCGATAATGTGATCGTTACAGGTTTCCCCAGTTACAGTGTTCGCTTAAAAAATAAATACAAATAAGTAACTACAACATCAGAAAATTAATTACAAAATAAATAATCGCAAAACATGGCGTAACCACAAAATAGAAGGTTGGTAACGTTGATTCACGTATACACTAAATGTATCAAATGATGGGAGGATAGAGCAAAACTGGTGATATTCATATAAACATATATCAATGTTTAAGGGATGTAAACACAGGTGAATCAGTATTAGTCCTTTGAAGGAAACAAATACTACGAAATCTGTTTGGTGCAATATTTCCAACATTGTGTTAGGTTAGAATCGTCAAATACATTATGTACTAATGTGTAAATAGCAATAGAGTTTAAACTCAATTAACTCACACGATATGAACTTAGGAAAATATCTGAAAACACATACGAGGACTCCATACAACTGGAGTCTGAATCTCACAGTTCGTGTATCAGTGGAACGCTGGAATGCGGTTTTACGTTTGCCAGACGAGTTTCAGATATGTAGCTGTTTCAGTCATTCTTTCTCTCAGCAGTATTGCAAGTAATCTAACTAGAGGCTGTGCAATTCCGAGTTGATAATACACGAACAGAAGATAATAAATCTCAAAAATGGGGATCTATTGTGTAACTTAACTTCTTTTTGTAAGCAAAGCTTCTGAAGTTCCATGGATTACTACAGTTAAGACTCTTTGCTACTATGTATACAAAATGAAGTCCCAATTGTAACAATAAACAAGGTTATGTAATACAAAATACGTAATATAAACCAGAAGTATATACTTTTTAGATTTATTTCTAAGTAAATTATGAATATACAACTGTCATTCTTACACTATTTTTATAGACACTAATAGTACAACTGTTACTATACTCATAGTTTGGTTATGTGTGGAGATGTGTATTTGAGGTAAATCATGAAGAGGAAGGTGCAAACTATCAACACTAACAATTGTTACACGTAGGTAAGTGTAGGAAACTTGAGATTGTGCTCTCGTTGTCACACAGATCCCATTATAGTGGTTACCAGATCCATAAATGTGTACAAACCACGTGAAGTTTAATATCGAACATGATTAGGGCGAGAGAGTAAATTGAATCACAGGGGCGAGGTATTTTTATGAGAGAGAAGGGGAGTAAATGAGGTTGTCCCTTGGCCGATAATGAATCTGGGGAGGAGATTATAATCATCCTTGCAGTAACCTCAAGCTGCTGGTGCTGCGGCTGCGGCCCGATCATACTGCCAAATTACCAACAGTTTCAAAACCTTGGTCGTGTAATATACATACGAGCATTGCCTTCCCTTCTATCACTAGCAGAATACTACTTCAACAAGTAAAACGTGCATTCAGTGTAAACTCAGCATCTTGCTAGCAGGGGCTTCAAATGTTGTGTGTGTTGCACTCACATGAGTTTCTCTACTCACTACTCTAACAACGGTAATGTTGCAGAACACGGCTTCTTACGGTTACACGTATCAGAGAGGAACGTGGATAATGGGACGGAAGTGCGATCTAGAACTGAAACATGGAATACAAGTACCAACTAAATAGTGGAATAATGCAAATAAAGTACACGTAACAATAGCACAAAGTGTTCCGACGTGAAGATTTCCTTTCTCCTCATTCCCTTGTAGCTGTTATTAATAGCAATCCATGTTTCAAATACATAATGTTAAAATCTGCATTAATTTGTGACAGTAAACTCCCATGTTTAAAGCCTTCCGTTTGTCAATCATCTACCACATCTAACTCTTATAAAACGTTGCACTTGTTTCATAAACGTATATTCATGTTGTATGGTTATGTTCCGTATCTCGTGCACAACTGCGTGCCATTATTAGGGTCTATACTTCCAAAACGGAACGTAACGCATATTTACGAAATATGTAGGGTTATCTACCGGTTGCACAAACACATACCTAAGCTTATGGTTGCACTTATTTGAGGTTAGTAATTCATGAATTAATTAATCTGTTTGATGGTAACATGAAGCATTAATTGTGGAGATGCTTGGGGTTGAGTTGACGAATGTATGACTTCTTGTTGAGGAAATTTGTCCTTATCAACCAGAATGGAGTTTTTCAACTTCTTATTTACGTCACTTATACACACGCCAGATCGTTTCTTCTTATTCTTTCAATTTTTATTTTTAATGTTCGTGTGGCATCCTTAAAATGCTGAACACAGTGTCTGTCTGCATAGGACCTTTAAAATAGCCGCACATGAAAGATAATTACATCACCGCCTGCGTGCGAGCGTTATCTTATGACACTGTACACATTTCGAATTCTTGAGCATTTTTAGTTAAAAAGTTGGTATTTCAGTTGCTTACCTTTTTGCTGCTTGTTGTTCCTGGTTGTACGTAGTCGATATTTGCACTAAAACTCTTATCTGCAGGCTACAGTTACTTTATCTATGTATTATTCTGTTTTTATATTCTTTATCCTGACTTAAATAATTGATAGCGTTCTTCAAGTGCAGATGTACTGGATATATTACAATTTCCTTTTCTCGTGCACTGTTTGAAGAATTGTTACTTTTCCAAACAGAAGACTACCATAACCTCTATGGGAGTATTTCACTGTCTCATCCTTACGAGAGACAATACCCAGAAGCAATAATTTGTACAGTATCGAACCATTCCTGTATAACGACAAAATGATATTAAATGAGTGCTTGTATATTTGGTAGTGAGTATTTTAGAGGTGATATCCTTGCAGAGGTTATGTTGATGCTTCTCCAGAAATGAGTTTGGTTTGTCACTTGTCTTGTAGAGCGGCTGCCATAATTCACGTGGCCCATAGCGTTTTGATTTATTGTATTTGTTCTGTTAATGATATTTCTGTCTCGCCGCCGTTTGTTTAACATAATATATCTTTGTTTGCTCAGTTCACAATGTTCCTTTTGTTTTCTGAAAGTGATCACAAACTTGTATCCTAGGGAAATGTCACAAACAACAGTTGGCAAACATTTCATACTCCCATAAACAAGTCCCTTGTTATTAATGCATGCAATACACTCTTATTGCTTTCTCCGTCGCTCTAAAAACAGCATTTTTAGAAACGTGTGTGTGTGTGTTTGTGGCGTGCGTGCGTGTGTGTGTGTGCGTGTGTGTTTGTGTGTGTGTGTATGTGTGTGTGTGCGCGTGTGTGCGTGCGTGTGTGTGCGCATGCGCATATGCGCGTATTTGTATGTGAACAATGTAACATAAAAACGATAAGTCAGTTAGCTGAAGCGATTTTGATTATATCACATGTTTATAGTATATTTTAATAAAAAATATTTTTATAAAAACTGGAAAATAAATATTTTAAGTGTAGAGTAGTTTGCGGGTGAGCGAAGTAAATGTTAGTGCGCATCCTTTAAAGGTCATTTTTGACTTACGCTGTTCAAAGACTGACACTTTAATTTATTTACTTGTGATAAGTTATTTACAGTTCCAGGTGTTATGGGAGTTACGCCTAAACCGCCAATAAAAAATATTTAATTACATTTTTGAATTTGTTAAATTCTAAAATTTCCCTATACATTCTACAGAATTACTGCCAAACCCGTTACTTGAGACTGGTCTAAAAACATTTTATTTATTTTTACAATAGCACTCTTTTTAAGCTATTTTTGTCTGTAATAAATGTTCTCGTCTATTCGTTTGTTGCTGTACATATCGGACACATGCCACATTACTTCTGAATCCAGACTTGTAACCCAAACCAGGTTATTACTTCTCTTTGTCTTTCATTACATATGTGCGTTTCCTTTCCTGGTTCCCTGTTTATCAGTTTATAGGGAGCCAGTGATGTCATTAACCCTTGTTTATCCATATACTCAAATCTTTATTTGGTAATTTTCCAAATTCTTGTACCACTGCACGTGTTTGCTCTTATTAAGGGTATTCTTGAAATTTATCAACCAACAGACATAGTTGAAATGCTTTACTTGATATAATAAACAAGTTTTGAAAGTGTTATCATCTGAGAAGTGACATAACCTTGTATTCCTGTCACTATTTTAGGTTCACGTACCTGTAAAGGTGAAATATCATATCTGTGGGTGGAATAACACACGTCACACTGTAGTAGAAGACTGAGTAAGGAGATTCATGTGAACGTTCCACATAGCCCTAATTGCAGTGCTTGTTCGACCAGGTGGCGTTCGTGTCGCATCTGTTTTTAGTTCTCAGTGCACGGACACAAGTGTTCAATTGTATTGCAGCGATATGACGTCACATTACACTGTTTCTTGCCCCTACTGTCTACACATTCCGAGATATTCCTTTCTATTGGTTACAATTTTGAAATAGCTATATTTTTCTTTAGTGGGATATACAAAGAGAATGGAATATCAAAGCCTTCATATAGCGACTAGCTTTAAAAATTTCACTATCAGTTAAAGTGTACTATATTCTAATATTCCCCTTGTAACTACAAGAAAATTAGCAATAAGATAATTTGTACAAATGTTTATCCATATTAACATGCAGATATAGGAATAAGAGTTTGTAAGATTGGTTAGTAGAAGAGTAGAGAAAGTCATGTGAGTGCAACACCAGATTTTTTAAGTTTTTTGTGATATACAGTATGTCACCAAGCATATTTAAATTGTTGTAACGCTATTACTTTTTCAATTATTTATGTCTCCTACGTTTACAATGAGGTAAGGCCGCGTCAGATTCACCAATTAGGCAATCTCAAACTCTAAACACTATAGTCGCTCCACTCTAATATCCGCCCTTGGTGTAAACACAAGCTGTCAACAACTAACCCGCGATTCGCGCGCGAAACCGAAGCACGCCACAAAATATAGTACCTTAAATATTGGCGATTATATGTGACTTTTCATGATGTATGACACTCAAATATAATTTGAAACTTTTGATTAATATAAAATAATAAATAATATTAATAAGAGTAAAGGAGATTATAGCTTCCGTTTAATTGTGTCCAGTTAATCCCCTCTCACGCATCCATATGACAATGGTGAGTAATCAGTAAGTTGATAAACACGGATGCTTCTACAGGTGCTCCTGGTTAGTGAACATAAAGGTGAAATAGTGAAGCACTCTAAAGGTAAGCCCTTAAAAAGTGGTGAGAAACAAATAGTCTTGAATGTTTTTAACAAACTAATGCAAGAGTACCCTTCTGTCACTGTGAATAACATTGTGAAGTTAACTGCAGATTAAACCGGTATTTCCGAGTGGAGTGTTAAATGTGCCCGTAAGGAACTTAAGCAAACAGGAACATTGCGGACACCAAGGAAGAACAGAAAAAAACGGAAGCCAGAATTAGAAAAAGCAGATGACTTTACTAAATGTGCTGTTCGTAGAAAAGTGCATTACTTTTTCTTCAAGAATGAACCGCCAACATTAGAAAAAGTCTTAAGTAGTGTTAACAATGATCCAGCATTACCTTCATTTAAGCGATCCACGTTTCATAAATTATTGCTAGAAATTGGATTTAGTTTTATGAAGAGAAATAAAGTGAATGTCATAATCGACAGAGAAGATATCGTGCTATGGAGGCGGCGTTACTTGCGGAATATGCGCCGATACAGAGCAGAAGGTAAGAAAATATATTACCTTGATGAAACATGGGTTAATGAAGGGCATACTACATCCCGTGCATGGACTGACATTATGACGGGCTCAAAAAAGGATGCATTTCTTTGTGGAGCGTCAACAGGGCTCAAAAATCCTACAGGGAAAGGAAAACGCCTTATTATTGCGCACATCGGCAGTGATTCCGGTTTTGTGGAAGACGGTGTTCTAATCTTCGAGTCAAAACGTACAGGTGATTACCACGAGGATATGAATGGCGATGTTTTTAAGGAGTGGTTTGAAAGTGTACTTCCGAAACTTGAACCCGGTTGTGTTATCGTAATGGATAATGCACCTTATCACAGTGTCAGACTGGAACGTCGTCCCAACTGTTTGTTCGTGGCGAAAACAAGAAATTGCCGAATGGTTGACGTCACATAATTTGCCCTTTTGTGAATCAGATGTGAAAGCAGAGCTTCTAAATCAAGCACAAAAGGTTGCCGATAACAGTGAAAACAAATATGTTATCGATGACCTTGCTAGAAAATCTGGTCGACACATAGAGAGGTTGCCCCCTTATCACAGCAACCTGAACCCAATAGAAACAATATGGGCCTTCCTCAAGGGATTCGTAGCCAGAAACAACGTAACCTTCAAACTTCGGGATGTTCGCAAATTGTTTGAAACTGCAATATCTCAGGCGACACCTAATATGTGGCAAAATAATATACGTCATGCAATTGAGCAAGAAAATGAGATGTGGGTGATGGACGGGCTATCAGATGCTAATGTAGATCGTCTTGTGATTAGTGTGGGTGTTGATTCTTCTTCTTCTTCTTCTTCCCCTTCTTCTGATGACGATGACACCACAAATTATGGAGATGCAGATGTTACACCTCTTCCTGACAGCGATGCAGATTAATGTGAGTTTTATTTTAATTATGTTACATTTAATTTCAGCTCAGCTTTTACTTACGAATGTTGGTTAACAACAACAACAATAATAATAACAATAATAATAATAATAATGTTATTGTTATATTTGAATAATATTACTCAGGACATAAATCCTAGCGTTGTTTACTTGGAAAAAGGCAGCAACAACCCTGATAAAGATTACATGAATATAACGCGATAGCAGCGCTATTCCTAAAATTACCAAGTATCATTCTACTGCATCTTTAAACACAAGGATTGAGTCCACGTGGCGTTTGTTTATTTGTATTAGTGGCAGCTGATACGAGCACGAGGTTACCGCGGAGGGATACAAGGTGCGGATCTTACGCTGGATGGAGTATAGGGTGTTCTGACCATGTGACGTGACGTCACACCATGGAGTTGTGGTGCACGGGAAACTTTCCGATGCTGCATATATTTGCAGAAAGCTGTACGAGTGTGCAGGGATGGGAGAGTACACGTACTATATAGAGGCTACCGTATCACAGCGCAGGCGCAGGAGTAGAGTAAATCGCACGTTCAGCAAACTGAAGGAAGAGTCTGCGATGTGTGGAAGCAGCTGTACAGGTTAAGCTCAGTTTAGACATTACACAGCAACATCGGCAATAATGGAGTACATATTATCGGCCAAGGATATGTTTCTATAATTTGTTTCTTTAATTATTTGTGCCTTTTCGTCCACAATTACGATGGGTATGAGGGTTTGTAATTTTGGGGTGAAAGTGAAGGAGGCTTTGAGGGTTAAGCTTCTTATCGCTGGTACTTTTAGGGCCAGTTGCTCTTGTTGTTTACTTTATTGGATTGCCATTTGGCCTTTGTGCGATGGAAATGTATTGCGACAGTTATTGCTGCCTGATCCATTATGTTCTTCTCCTAATGTATGACGAGAGCATCGCATGGCGTCGCCGATATCTCTGCACTTAGACACATTCTTTACCAAAGTTGTAATAATGTGAGACATACTCGTATAAATGTGTGTGGTTTATGGGATGCAGGATACGTCACAAGTTCACTATAGCTGGGATGTTTACGTCCAACTTATGGAAATGCGTATAATGTGTATTGTTGCCAATGCAAGAGCAGTTTCATGCTTTAATATGGATGCATTGAAAACTTCCCATAATTGTGCCAATGTAACAGACTGTAATGTGTCTTTAATGGCGTTAATTTGTCAGAGTTACCAACTGCATCTCCAAAAATCGCTAAAAGACATTTACAGTCAAAGTAACACTGGATTTCAATTTGACAACTGCTGTTTATAATTCTTGTGTTAATAATTAATTCATGTATTTTAGAAGAAGAAAGGCTCTTTGCCTAGGTTAAAAATAAAGTGAATTATTTCAGATTATACACCGGTTTTCTTTTATAACAAAAGAAGATGGCAATAATGTAATTGTTGGGTTGGTTTTCTCAGTTGGCAGTGCTAACTACTCGTACACTAATCCAAAGGAACAGTATATTTTAGGTTATATTTATTATATTTAACATTTTGCACTAAAATCTTTGCGATATAGTATTTAAATTGATATTGTATTTGTGAAATAGTCGAGATAAAGATAATTTAATGATTTGACTCTCGCTCCGCTCGAGAATTTAAGGGTTAGGTCACACGTATTACTTGCGATAATAAACTAGGATGCGAGTTTCATAATGATCCATACTCGCATCTTAATTATCATTATAGTCAAGTTCCATACGACCATTTATGTGTAACTTTAAAATATTTATAACTTATGTTTAATAACACTTGAATAAGTAGGTACATTGGCAATATTGATCTTGAACATTTGATTTAGTCGCCACCAATACAAATTGAGGTTATACAATTTTCGGTACATGTTTCTTGATTTTTGTGAGTTCCACTCGCAAGGACATCTTCCCCGATCAGGAGGACGAGGAGGAACACGCCGACACTGTAGGAACGGGAACGGCAAATTCAGGACATGTAATTATTCTTACCAGCATTCTTCTAGGAGATCGTGGGTCAGCAAGGTTGGCCAATGCGAGCCAAGACGCTCGGACAATACTGAAGTAAAAGCATTACATGTTTGAAATGAGGTAGCTACATACATAAGTACATATATATCAAAGGGAGCGCTAGAAGCCACTAGCGAAGTGCTTGCGTATGAGATAGGTATCTAGTGTCCATTACACCAAGAGGTTCTCTCTATTGTGTTTCTAATTGGTTCCTTTGTACCTGAAGGTCACCCACCATCTTATTCTACAGATCAGACTGCTAAAAAAACAAACAGAACGACAAAAGTTACAAACCGGATTTCAAACTGGTCACTACCTTCGGGGTTCAACTTTTACTGTGTTCAAAATGTAACCTTTGTTCTTTGTGTTACATTCACATGACCTCTCTACTCGTTCTTCTACCCTTCATATCGAATAATGTTACAAAATGTTGATTTTATCAAGAATACTTCCAATCATTTTAATTAAAACACCTTATATTTAAGGTATTTTCATAATAAATGAATATTCTGTAAAGTTCTCTTCATTCTCAATGACTTTCGTATAGTTGTGAATTGTAAAGATAGACAAAATATCTTAAAATCTATTTTAATCGAAATTGTAGGAACCAGTTTTTGTAAAATAAAGATTTTTCCCATGGAAAGCGTAGTGTGGGTGAGGCGATTTTCTAAGACAGCGGGAATATCGGAACAAGAATTGCTCTGTAGAAGAGGGAATAAAAAATGGAATGTGTTGCACTCACACGACTTTCTCTACTCTTGTACTAACCATTCTTACAAACTCTTATTGCTATATCTTCTTCGTGTTAATAGAAATAAAGATGTGTACCAATTATTATATTAGTTCCTTGTAGGTGCAAGGGGAATATGGGAATATAACAGACTTCGAGTGAGTCAAATCTTATAAAGCTTTGAGATTCCGTTCTCTTTGCGCGCTTGACATAAAAAAAATGAACAACGATGATCCAATTTTCACGAAAGTTTTAAGTTTTCCGAAACTCACACACATAACAAGGAATATCTCCGAAATGGTTCACTCTACAAAAAAAAAAAAAAAAAAAAAAAAAAAAAATCAGACATAACTTCTGTGTTTTAGCGAGATTTACATTTTTTGTAGAGTAAAATTTTGTCTATCTCTTACGGTTTACCAGTTATCCAAAAGTCATCCAGAGTAAACAGGACTACATAGGCTATAGCCAGAAAATTCAAAATATACATTTAATTTGTCCTAAAATATCTCAAACATATGCTATTTTAATCAAAATCGGTACAGCCATTTTGAAGAAAATCAAAAGTTTCGAAAAATTTGCCATATAAAGGGTAGTTTAGGGTGGGGCTATTTTCTTCAAAATCTTCGTGTCGCATCCTTGAAAGTCATTAAGCTTAAATACCAACTTTGGTGTTTAAGCGACTTTCGTTTTTGAGTTATGCTGTCCACACACACACGGACCTTTTTCTAAAAGTGCATTTTTTATTCAGGGGGTCTCAAAACATTTATTTCCGGTGAAATCTCGACATCGAATTTTTGGGTGATATATAATACTTCCTTGTACTTAGCAGTAAAAATGTATCTTGTGATAAGGTGTTTTAGTAAAGCTTGAAATCTTTTCACTATTTCTGGTTGAGACGTTACGACCAATGTCCGTGTATTATCACGTAATTCACCATTCAGTTAGACAGAGCAATTAGAAGTAGTATTCCTTCTCTGACTGACGTCACGCCATAAAAACACTCCAAATATTGCGTTTTTCAAACTGGCGAGGCTACTCCTTTTTGTGTTCGTTTTCTCTGTTCATTATTTACTGAGTTTCTTACACTAATTCTTCTTCTTCTACTTTTATTATTATTATTATTATTATTATTATTATTATTATTATTATTATTATTATTATTATTATTATTATTATTATTATTATTATTATTATTATTATTATTATTATTATTATTATTATTATTATTATTATTATTATTATTATTATTATTATTATTATTATTATTATTATGATTATGATTATGATTATGATTATGATTATGATTATTATTATTATTATTATTATTATTATTATTATTATTATTATTATTATTATTATTATTATTATTATTATTATAACCAAATGTTTAATTTTTTAAAGGTCGCTTAAGGTATACCGCGAGTGGCGGAGTCTTGTCCTGATCTCTTAGCTCCCTCCTCTTTTTCTCTTTTCCCTCTTTTTATAAACTTTTTTAATATTTGTATTTTACTTTTCTTTTAAAACCTCCCAGACTTTTCGCGGTTTCTTTCGAATAATTCTCTTTCCCCTTTAATTCTTTGCATTATGTAATAAAATACTCTTTACTTTGTTCTTTGCCACATGATTCAGATATTCCCTTCTCTTAGACCTGTTCGTCTCTTTAGTGTGGTGATTGTGTTATTATTTACCAACTGGTAGACCCGGTTCGATTCCCGGAACTAGCGCGGGGATTGTGTCCCTCTGGTTCGGGGTACACTCAGTCTCGTTAGGACTCTGAGGAATCACTTGATTAACAAATAGCGGTACCTGGTACAAGAGACCACATAACCACGTCCCACCTCCAGTGCTGCACCCCGCGTACGAATGTTTATACTTGTCGCCTCCCCTCCCCTTCCCTTCTCCCTCACATCTACTTACACCAGACGATTCCTCCCCTCCATCCGTTTGTGTCGGTCGTTGAACTATCAACGCGACATGCTGTTGCCACGTTTCTCTTATAAAGTAAACTTTGCATGATATTTGAACATTAAGTTGTAGATAACTACATTCCTGGGATAAAAATAGTTACGGTTTTGTTGACACGATGTGTTAGTGAACTAATGATCCACTCCTCTAGAAGGTGGACGTCTCCAAACTTTAGTTGCACTGATCACGTGGAAGTAGCACCCAGATACTACAATCGCAGAGTTTTTCCTGCTCTCTCTTGAATTCCCAGTTGAGGTTATTGGCTCCTCAGAGACCGGACCGGACCAGGTTTAATCTCGGTCCAGCAGATCTTCCATTAGCGCCCTCTATGATCACCTTGGGGTGTCGTTATAGCACTGCCCTGCCACCTGTTGCCAACCTCTTGCATTATACTAATTTAACACTTACTTCACAAGTCCTGTTTGTAGCCCCAACCTTTGAAAAAAACCCTTTTTTGTGCACTCTCATAAGTTTCTCTACTCACTCTTCTAGTAACCATTCTTACAAACTCTTATTCCTATATCTACTTGCTGTTAATGCACATTAATATTTGTACATCTTATATTATTGCTTACTTCCTTGTTGGTACAAGGTATGGTATTTAATACGAATCGTTAGAGCCATTTTTGACAAAATCAAAATTTTTCCTAAACTTTTCTATGTGAAGGGTAGTTTAGAGTGGAGGAATTTTCTTCAGAATCTTCGTGACCTTGAAAGACGTTAAACTTAAAAACCTACTTTGGTTTTTAACCGACTTTTCGTTTTTAATTTATGGTATTAATAAGCTGACACATACAAACTTTCCTAAAAATGCTTTTTGTTTGTATTCAGGGGTCTTCAAAACATATTTCTAGTGAAATTTCGACATTGAATTTTTGGGTATAATACAATACTTGCCGTGCTTACAAGAGGAATTAGATACCTATATGATCGTTAGTAAAGATAGCTGTGCTATGTTTAAAATTCAGATTCAGATTATTTTATTAAAAGAATTTTGTCTGGTGCTGGTACATGGGGCCCAGCGTACAGACTTAATTTATCATTGGATTACAATTTTTTTGATATTTACAACAAATATACATTGGGTTTTAAGAAAACCCATACAGTGACCCTCTTTTGGGCCACCGAGAACAGTTCTCTTGTGTATAGTTCTTGGGTATGTGTTTATATTTTGTTTTTGTCTTTTTTCGCTTTTTTCTTGCTATGTACATATTTTTTTACACACATGCATTCTCTCATTCACTCTGGCATATCATGTGATATGCCCTCATGCACGCACACAAATATACATACACGCACGCACACTGGGCACTTCAAGTGAGCGTCCCGCTCGCACATGTTTGCTGGGCACACGTAACTATGCGTCCCAGCATTATAACAAAGGACTATATACACACGTTAACTATATATACACTATATATATATACACTATGTACACTCCGCAGTTTTCCTGGGCGGGGCAGGGTGCAGCTCCTGACCTGTTCCCTGGGGTGCAGGCCTCTAAGGTAGCGTGTGTGCGGCCTAGGGCCGTGTTTGCGTGGACGCGCATCAGTCGGTGAGCCGAGTGACGTTTAAAACATTTTAATACGAGCATGCTTCCGATGCTTCGGCTCACCTTTGCCGATATTGGCAATGACATAATTGTCGTGGTTTCTGATGCGCGCCCACGCGGCAGTGGCTCTTTTTGTAATTGCCTCGGGTATGGATGGGGTCTGGGTTTCTTGGTGAAGGGTTTGATTAGTGGTTAGGATGGGAGCAGAGAGGATTTTTCGGAGGGAGAGGTTTTGGAGGGTTTGGATGGTCTTCAGGGCGGTTTTTGAGGCATTTGCCCAGGCCACACACGCGTATAGAACTACCGATAAAATAAAAGCTTTATACAGGACGAGTTTGGACTTCAGTTGCAGCTGTTTGCTGCGGAAGATGGGGGCGCATAACTTTAGCCGCTGTCTGCCTTTATTGGCGCTATTTTTTATGTGGGTGGACCAGCACATTGTGCGGTCCAAGGTAACCCCTAAGTATTTAATGTTTAAAATTACAATTGTTTGACCTCAATATATTCACTAGAATGTTCAGCAGATGGTTTGTCTGAATGTCCCACGCGTGGATACTTGGATAATCCGACATCAGTACAAATATCTTCAGGGAATCAGCCAAATAGATTACCTACATAGAATATGCCGCTAGTTCGAATGGCGACCTCCTCACTGCATGCAGCTAATGTGACAACTTTACTGAGCTAATTACTTGTAACAAGCAAAATACTGAACCTTTTCCACATTGTTAAGGTCAAGTAGAAAGGTTATACTTACAGTTAGATGGACAGTTTTAACTACATTTGTTTGTACCTATTTCATTTTTACTTACTTATTTTTGCAATGTTTAACTAAAACAGTATATTTTACGTACAACTGTAAATTTAAAGTTTATATTTCACACTTATCCGTGATTTATCAGTAATTCACTATTTCCTCGGCTAAGTACGTAAGAAACAAATGCCAACTGTTGTGACATAACACTGCAAGGAGAAAAGGCTCGTTGTGATCGTTGTGACATAACACTGCAAGGAGAAAAGGCTCGTTGTGATTGGGTAGAGAGTGAACTCATTAGCCAATTACTATCTGACGGTAATTTCCCACTGTAAAGCAGCTGGAATCTCGAAGTAATAATTGTTTACAACATTCACCTTCTCAGATTGACGCCATTTGAGTAACACTGTTGTCAGAAACACGCGGAGTTAGAAATATTGCGTTTGACAAACTCATTCAGGTGCTAGAGGAAAATTGAGGTTAGAAAACACTTGTCAAGTTTCTGAAAAGCTTTCTGGTGAAGTAACACAGAAATTAAACGAAGAAGAACTTTAGTGTTCTCCTCACGCATCGTCGAAATAACAATTTCACTATTTAAATCACTTTACACTGATAGGCGCAGGATAACCTGCGTTGCAACAGACTTCAACAAGATAAGAATACTATAGAATTGTTTATTAGATTTGCGTATATTCCTTTTTGCTTAATTTGATGCTTATTTTCATCATTTTTATGCTTAGTTGCTTGTTTATTTTACTATTTGATTCCTCTTAGTAATACAGGCTTCTTAATCACGTATCTGGTAAGCAATATTATACATTCTAACTTGATATAATAATAGCTGAAACATTACTTCCAAAGAGTTACAATCAAGCCAGCTTTCTGTAGTATGAAGTTCACCAGGTCATCCAGTTACTGTTATTATTAGTCGTTTAAATGCCCGGCGTTGTCCCTGGCTAAACACTTTTATCCCTGCAACTTTTACACTTAAGCTGACTGCTATAAAGAGCATAAAATACATAAATAAAACACCCGGAGAACACTATGCTAAAGCACTGTTGAACAACCACAAATACCACAGGAAGAAAAGCGAGTAGAGAAAACTATGTGAATGTAATAGGCTGCATAGTTAAATTAGTACCATAAAGATATACATACATACACGTGATCAGTTAAGTGATTAAGCAGATTAGCAATTACATACACATATTCCTCTGATATTAATATTTGGTGTGATTGTGTTTGATTGGTTACTTTATCGATACTTGATGACAATTATAGCTAGTTGTTTATTTATTGACTCCGTTTATTCAATTTCGCGACGCTTGCCGCGAAGATTTGCCTCGAACGCGCCTAAAGGTGAGGAAGTTCTTGCAGGAGTTTATGTGTTTATAAGAGAGGTTGGATTGGTGTTGCGCGTGGCTGCAAGTTGCCGGCCACGCGAGCAGCGGAAGGTCGGGATAAAAACTGGTCTTGCCTGGCTGTCGAGTTGGACCACTTGCCTGGGGCAGTTTCCCACACTCGATACACGGCGGGCCAGGCAGCCAGGTGGGGACATTCTTATCTCATTCCTACACAGGAAACAACAACCAATTCATTAAACCTCGGCCCTGAATAACTAATGCTTCGCAAACACAATTAAAATATGCTTTATCTAATTTCCATTGCTAAAAGCCACACAAGTAATTGGAAAAATGTTACATAACAAAAACTTATATAACATTTCTCATTACTTTTTCTGCTCACTCTTGTACAAACACTTACTCCTCTATCTACTTAATGTTAATGGAGATTATAAACATCTGTACAGATTATCTGTTAATGACAAAGTAGACTTTGAGCGATAATAAGATATTTCAAAGCTGGTCGCTGTATTAGAGCTTCCAAATTCCGCCCTCGTTGCATGGGCAAGAGATAAAAAATAAGTAACGACCTCTCATTTGACAGAAGTTTTAAGTATTGTAAAATTCTATCTCTTACGGTACACGAGTTATACAAAAGTCATCCAGAGTAAACAGGACTACATAGGCTATAACCAGAAAATATAAGATACGCATTTCATTTATGATAAAAATATCTTAAACATATGACATTTTAATCAATATCGTTAAAACCATTTTCTAGAAAATCAAATTTTTCTAAAAATTTTCCACGTAAAGGGTAGTTTAGGGTGAAATAATTTTCTTCAAAAGCTTCGTGTCGCATCCTTGAAAGACATTAAACTTAAATACCAACTTTGGTTTCTAACCGAGTTTTCGTTTTTCAGTTTTTGGCCCTTTTTAATTTCAGGGATTTCAAAACATATTTCTGATGAAATCCCGGCATTGAATACTTTCCCTACTTAGTGAAAGTACGCGGTAGAGAATGTAATATGAAAGGAACAGGTGAGATTTCTATATTAACTCGAAACGTGGAGTGAAGGAAGTGCTCCATTTTACGGAAGTTTGTCATTAAACGCAGGAGGTGTGAAACAGAGAGAGAGAGAGGGGGGGGGGTTATTAATTGAAGATATACGGAGATAGAAACCCATTAGCAATCTTCTGTTGTTCGAAAATGCTTCTGAATTATCAATGTTCTGTAAAAGCATGCAAGAAGAACAGAAAATGGGAATTAGGCATTAAAGTCATTGAAAAAAATGTAAACAGTTATAAAAATTATTGTCATTAAGAAATGAAAGAAGCAGAAGGGAGAAAGTTAATATAAGCTCGCAAAGCTTAACATATCTTGTATTTCGTGAGTTTAAAAATACTTACGGATCATAAATTAAAAATATATTTTGACTATATTATAAATACCCATACATGTTAAAATCTACAGTAAAAATTATTTTGATTTTAAAATTCGAGTCTTTTTAGAATTATTCGGTTTATCATATTTACTTGCATGTTTTACACGATTCACTTTTTATACAACTCTTCTACAAATTGTCATATAGACTTCAAAACACAAGCAACTAAATCTCGTATACTTGTTTTTCTTTACACATTTCAAATAATGGAATTTAATACTTAGTTTATTTTCAACCAAGGCTAGTAATACAAAGTTACATAACAGATTCCTGGTTATAATCAGGTAAATGACACAATTTTTAAAAATCGCTTCATTGTAAAATTGCATTATGTGGAGTATTTGTGGCACAGGATAATAAAATTCAGCTTTACAGTTTAATGCTTATCTGAAAATTAGTTTTCACCTAAACTGCTTGAAAATCACATTCTAGCGTAGCATTTCTTTCGTTTTTAAAATAAACATTTCTTTTAGTATCAGAATTGTCATAGTTCACAATTACATCGTTCATCAAAGTTTTTCCAAATTAAATCTGAGTTTAAGCAAGTAGAGCATTTTTACCTCCCCAAAAACTCCCTCATCCTTCGCCGCATACAAACCCGCGACCTCCGCAACAAGAGCGTAGCAGTTTTTTAAAAAACGTTTCAATTATTTAAACCTACTGTATTCCCATATTCCCCTTGTACCTACAAGGAAATAAGCAATAAGATAATGTGTACAAATGTTTATGTCTATTAACATGAAGATATATGAGTAACAGTTTGTAAGAATGGTTAGTAGAAGAGTGAATAGAGAAAGTCATGTGAGTGTAATATATTTACTTCTTTAATTGCAGACGAATGAATGCCTTCTGTATGAACATATTTTGATGCGTTTAACGCTCTTCATTTTTTCGTCGTCAGTTGTTCTGTGACGTACTTCCGCAGTTTGTTAATTAAGCAGCTAACGATCGTATCAACTTCTGGCATCCATTAAACTGTTTGCTAAGATTTCGAATTACTATTTCGTGTATAAATGTTTATTGTGACTGTTTACAGTTATTATAGTAAATATCAGTGTGTGTATAACTCGCTACGGGGTTATTACGAGGAAACGCCGGTCTGTGTGTGATTTAAACGTGCCAGTTTCTTTACTTTGATATTCCCTGCATCATTTGACTAATGAAAGTACAAATGTGCAGCTATTTTAGTTTTGAAACCCAAGCACTTACATCAATATTGTTTTGGTAGTGATTACTTTATTTACATATATAATATTGATTATATTTGCGTAACACGAAAACAGCAGAAGTGTGTGTGTATTACATTGCTGGCTTGAGTAACTACGTCACATCCGCCCCATTTGTTCGTGCTGTTGGACATAGCTCGTGCTGGAGGAAGAGAAATCTGATGTGTTGCACTCACATGACTTTCTCTACTCTTGTACTAACCAAGCAACACATCTCGGTTAAATGTGCACTTGAATGTTTGGTTAGAACACAACAGTTGGTGTAGTAGTTGGCTGGTATAGCCACTAGTAAACGAGAGGGAGTAGAGAAGCTCATGTGAAGCGCGCAGTATCACGTGATATTAATAAGGGACTATTAGCCCTGTGAAAACACAAAAGTGGGCACGGACCAAAATAATCAATGCCCCAACATCTATTGGAAGGGCGACTGCAGCAGCGCGTCGTCGTTTTATTGTCATGAGTGACCGGGAAATGCGACGAGACGACGTTACCCAGGCTCTAATAAACTAATTTGGTTTGTTCCCTTTTCAAAAACGTTCGTTCGTTCGTTCGTTCCTGTAGTTAGCTCGGGTCGCCACTGCGCTCAGTGGCGCTGGTGTTCCTCCACCTGCTGCCGCTTAATTTTCACCGTCAACAATATCTCCTCCTGCTGCTATTCAGTGTCGCCAACTGTACCCCATAAATCGCTCATATTACAATCAGAATATCACTGCATTTTAATTTGGCAACTGTACTTTTAACATTTTGAGTTAATACATTTTTGGTTCTTTGTTAATGTTAAAAATAAAGTGAGGTATATTTGAGGTTATAAACTTGCTTTCTGTTACAACAATGGAAGATCGCCCTAAACTGCCCTTTGCATCGAGAATTCTTCGACAATTTTGATTTTCTTAAATATTCCTTTTAATGATTTTGATTAAAATATGTTTGAGATATTTGTATGACAAATGGAATGTACATTTTGAATTTTCTGGCTATAGCCCATCTAGTTGTGTTTACTCTGGATGACTTTTGCATAACTCGTAAATCCTAATAGACAGACAAAATCTTACTGTACAACAAATGTAGATCTTGCTAAAATAGAATGTCAAAGTATTTTTTTTAAGAGTAAACCATTTCGGAGATATTCCTTGTTACTTGTGAGATCCTTATTCATTTTTTTATCTTTTGGCTGTGCAAGAAGAAGGCAGCTGCAAAGCATATAAGGTGAAGAAGTGGGCACTAACACCTTGAATCAGTGTTACCAACCTCGGCTAAGGAAACGTCCGTTGATTGTATTCTGGAGGGCGGTCGCGGCCGAGCACCTTCTTTATTTTTATCTTTTAGCAATCTAGGAGGAGAATTGCATTCTTGTCTATTACACCATACCGTGGCTTTCTTTAACTTCATAGCGCTGTTCCTTTTGTTTGTTGCACTAACGAGCTCCCATTTGTTGCTTTTTTCCGTGGAAAGAGGGAGCGAGCGACCGACCGACCGACCGACTTCGTTAAGTTTCTTTTCGACCAAATCTGGCAACGTTTCCTGTAATTTTCTTGATGCATTCTTTCGGTTATATTTTTCTTTAATTTCCTTCTCGTGAGAGGAAAAAATGCTTCATTTGTTATTCCATTGTCTCATTATGTGGAATTGTGACTGTTTATTCAAGAAGCAAACATCATCGCTTGGATTTAGTTCACGTAATGACCGCCGTATGTGCCGCTTTTTGACTGTAATTAACTCTTTAATTAAATAAATAAAACGTATAAAATTTTATCATACTTTGTTCTTAACTCGAACTCAGTATATTACACAACGAGACTATAATGTTAGCAGTTAAAATTGACGATTTTACACGTACAACTTTTAGACTTACGTCGGGTACCACAACGAGCCCAAAATAAATTAAAAGTACCAGCAAAACGCTATGGAATAGCACGGTTGAATAACCCAAATAGCACAGAAAGAACAGCAAGTAGAGAAAACCGTGTGAATGTAACATGTAGTCAAATGTAACCCTGTAAGCTTCCAAGCGTGGCATTACACCGCTTATTTTACCTGCGCCCTCCCCGTCCTTTACCACAGACACACTTGAGTGCACTTGATGGAATGCGAACTGGCGATAACAATGATACAAAAACGCGAATATATACAACACTTTTGTTTGGCGCGAAGAGTATTGTTGAAATACGAAAGTAAAATTAGAAGTAGAGAAATGATTTATGGAAATATATAGTGCGAGGATAAGGAATATCCTTAATCAAGAACCAGTATTAAAAAGATGGATTGGGTGGAGGAGAGAGATATGGGAGGTGCGAGGGGAAGGAGGAAGGGGGAGAGTGCAGTGTGAGTAAGAAAGGAAGGAATCGAGGGAAGCTAAACAACTAGCTAGGTATAGGACAACATACAGGAAATGGATCATGAGGAAACTCGACGCTCGAAAGAGCATAAATAAGAGGAAAATATGTTTGGTTTTGAATGGATGGCGGGTCCATTGCGGATCGCTCCAACGATCGCGGCTATTTGGTCGCCACGCTAGAGGTTACCTCGAAAGAGATACGAAAGCTGGTTAAGAAATTACAGGAAGAATGAAATATGTAGCAAAATAACTCTGCAGTTAAACGTTTAAGTGAATATAATAGATTGTGTAGTGGAATGGAAATATAGCTAGTAGAAGACTGAGTAGAGAAAGTCATATGAGCGGTTTTGCTGTATCTATGTCCCCCAAAAAAGGGTTGTTTTAACCTTCACGTTTTGCAACTCGTAGGCACAGTTCGCTGTTTAATAATCCGACGGTTGCATTGTGCTTTACAAATAAAATATCACTAAGCTGATTATTTCATTTGCTGGAAATGATTGGTTTCGTTTTGCGAGGGGAGTTTGTGATTTTAGGGGAAGCTTTTGTTTGGTTACATCTGTAGGTACCAGGTGCGTGCGCTACAACTGGAAATACTCAATAGTTACAAAACAGTATCTGTTTCAAGCGATAATACGTACGTTTGACCTAACTCAGTGGGAGCGAGTCAGACTGTCGAGTTATATTTGTATGGATTATTGCATGATTATATTTTGAATTTAAATTATATATGTGGGGTAAAAAACGTTAAGTTGTATAAAAAGTAACGTAACACTCATTTTGATTAGTGTAGTTCAATCTGAGGGAAAGTGAAACCCAGAGTTGTTGTTGTAGTGTTTAGCGCCCGCTTTTACTACTACGGCACCGCAGGCGGTGACACTGATGATACATGGAATGAAGATGGAGCACCGGTGGAATGAGATGGCAAGGGAAACCTGAGCACCCGGAGAAAACCCGCCCTGACGCCGCTTCGTCCACCACGAATACCACATGCGGGTCCCTGGGATCGAACCCGGGCCGCCTAGGTGGTAGGCGAGCGCGCTAACCGCTCGGCCACGGACACCAGAGTTGCATGTATTACAGAAAACCAGTTGATAATACAAAAGTATATATGGTAAGTGTATGTTTGTCTTGTATTCCTACTCTCCTAAGCCATTTGACTGATCACTGTGTAATTCGACACATACGTACATATATGTATTTTTAATGGAGGAGATTCGTATGCTATCCATTTCACTATACAACGTAACATTCACGTGGCTTTCTCTACTAGCTTTTATTTTACGTATTCTAACAGTACTCAATTTTCCCTTATTTATTTCTCGAACTTTTACAAATGCGCACTCAACACAAATTAACACATGACCACTTAACCCTTATTTTGCTACTTACGCCGTTCTTCCTCTAATTCGAAACCGGTTTAGATTAGGCGGTCTGGCTTGAATAGCCATGATCGTTGAGGCAACACGTGGTGCACTGGCCATGCAATCAAAGTCTGAGGTCGTGAGTTCGAGTCTCGGCAGCCGCAGTCAAATGTGCCTGTGGTAAAGGACGGGGAGGGCCCACGTAAAATAATCGGTGTGATGGCACGCGTGGATGATGACGGGGTATCATTTGACTGCGGTTGCATGGATTTTGCTTCTTTTCTTATAAAAAAATAAATATAAATATGTATTTTTAATTGGTGACAGACAGTGTATAGCAGAAAAAAAAGTTAAAACTAGTACAAATAGGAAAAAAAGCCTATGTATCTTATAATACACACAGGCATGAAAGGGTTAATATCAAATCCCTTTACCATAACCTTTCTTACTCGCTACCTTTGGTTTATTTTCTTTACTGTTACATTTGAAACAGCCGTGTCTTCACTAACACTGCTTCCCTGGCAAAGCCCATAGAGATCTTAACCATTAAATTCACATGTCCTTCCCTACTCGCCCTTCAACATTACATTCACACGATTTTCTGTACTCACTTCTCTGTTATGAGATACAATCACATTTCTCTCTCTACTACCTGTTCTGCAAAGAATTCATATACCTTTCTATAATGGTTAACATAGAAATGCAATGTCTTACTTTCACAGAACTTTCTCTACTCACTTTTTTCCTGCGATATTTGGAGTTGTTCAACACTGCTTTTGCTATACGTTTCTCAAATGTTTGAATTTATTTATTTTGTTTATTTTGCATTCTGAAACAGAAATTATAATGCCAATATATATTTTATAATAGAAAGAAACAAAAGGAGATTCTAGTCAATGGTTATGGGGAAGACGTAATAAAGCCGAATAGATTAAAGTCTCAAGAATGGAAGCCTAGGCAGATTTAAATGAGTGATAAGGTTACAATTGTTGTTTGTACTCAGCCATAGTGGTTCCGTGGGCTGATTCCTATCTTACCATGACGTGCTCTAAAGTTAGCCAATGGAAATCGCTTCCTTCGTGTTGCTCGCGCAAAAACAAATGCAACGCAACACACACTCGTCTTGAATCGAGTGGAGATAACGCACGTGCAACTTGGGAGTTGTATACGTAAGCTAGCACGTATACATAATTTGGTGGTTGCTAAAGGGTGACAAAGTTAAAGTGTTATAACGTTGTAGTTGAAGTTACAAAGTTACATTATATTTAAATATCGTCGGCAGTTCTCTACAAATCTGGAAATTGACCAATAAAGTGATATGTTTGTTAATTCTTCGTTTGGTTCCATTCGTACCATAACTCACGCACACCCTGCAGATTAGGACCTCTTGCTAGAGCAGGTCCGGACACCAAATACGAGATCTTATAGGTCTTAAAGGCGACGTCTTCGACGGAGAGGAACGTTTGCGTCAATTCTTTACGGTATCCAACATAAGTCTAGAAGTTGTAGGGATAAAACCATCAAAACATGAGCAGTGCGGAGTATTTCAGATAGTTCCATATACAACTCACTTTATTTTGATCATCAAATAATAAGCCTTTATCTCGAAATCGTTCTGAATTGCACTCGATTTTTAGTTTTAGTTGTTAGTCGATGTTATGTGTAATCAATTAATTTATGGGAATACAGTTAACGACACTGACTAATCGTAGTAAATGGTGTATGATAAATTGACATCTCTGAGCATGAAATTGTCCTTGTAATCTACCTATGTGGTCTGTTGGCCAAGTTTCAAATCCAGAAGTCCCTGGTTAGATTCCCGGCTGGGAAATGGAATTTTTTCTTTAGCCAGGTTTATTCCCTGTTCTGAATGTTTATTCATTCAATTTGATATAACAGTCAGAAATGGTATAAAGCCAAATATTAACACATTGAGTGAAAGTGCCCGATATTACCTTACTTGTTGAAGATGCCATATAAATGGAATAAAAATAATAGGATATGGGATAATCAAATTTTTAAGATCACGTCGCTGTGTGTTGGTTTTGAAATTGAATTCCCTTTGCATGATCAGGAAACTAAAATCCTTAACGATTTAGCATTTGAGAAAACTGTAGTTATTTAAACATTCAAAGCAATAACAACAAATATCTCGGAAGTGGTTTATGCTACAAACATTTCGGTCAAATACACTTTTGCGAGATATTCCGTGTTATTCGTGTTCCTTTTGAAATACTTTTACTTTTCTATAAAAGGGAAGTTTGAATTTTTTATTCACCTGAATCCAAGAAACAAGTAAATAAGTATTTTGAAAACGTTCTGTGTGTATGCGCGTCTGTCCATTTATGGAAAAGTATTGGTATTTAAGTTCAGGGTCCTTCAACTTTTCATGGAAGTGTTTTCGAGATGTTAGCTTTTCTTAAAAATGATTCTAATGATTTTTATTAAAATTGGATACATTTATATATTTTCATAGCACATGTATATGTTGAATTTTGTGTGAATATTTTCTGAAGTCCTCTTTACTCTGAATGACTTATGTATAACTGGTAAACTGTAGGAGATATGCAGAATAATTACTGGACAAAGATGTACAGACCCAATTTAGAAGTGGAATTAACTATTTCATAGATATTATTTGTTACTTGTTTGAAATTTCGAATACGTATACTAAAGCGGAAGTCGCTATTCGTTTTGTTTCTTTTGCTCAAGCAAAGAGAGCGGAATTACGGAGATATGTTTAAGCGTCCTTTTCCTTATATGTTGTTTATGTGTTGGTCCTCAAAACGTGTATTGTTGTTGAAGTAGAGTGAATAAGAGGACCGAGCCGGGTTGGTCCGGACTGTAAGATGGATGTATAGCTAGGACTGGATACAAGATGTTCTCTGTGTGCGTGTGTGGAGCTAAGTGGTTGACTAATGGTTTAAATTGTGTGACAAATGCCCCGCAATCGGTTAAACCAAGTGCAAAACTTTGCGACTTAGATGAAGGTTCTTTCGTTCCGAATTAAAGAACAAGTTGGGGCAAATAGAGGAACGAACGAGGTTATAAAAAAGTTAATCCTCGTGGAGAAAGTGGTAGCAGTCGATTCTCAACCTGGGGACGGACATCTTAAATATATCGTTCCTTTTAGGAAAGTGAGTGCTTGGCCACAAACAAGTTAAAGAAAAACTTACTTCTCGCACATTGATGCACTCCTAAGAGCTCCAATACTTTTGGTTTCTCTGTTACGCCGTGTCAAGGTTGTGTAAGGTGGCATTCTTCACAGGAATGGACACCGTAGAAACCAACTGTGACACGCTCTGGTTATACTTGGTGATCAAGTTGTGCCAACTGTTGGCAAAGCTAGGGCCAATTCATCCGTCAGGTTGACTCAGCCCTTCCAAGGAAGACAACCGATCGATTTTAAAAAGATGATTGTTCAGACGCCATTGTATTGCTCGTGTGTTCGTATTAGGTTCATCATGTGTTGTTGGTAGCCATGTTGAAGCATTATTATTTGAAGCTTGTTATTTAATCCTGTGATATTCGAGCAGGTTAGTTATTATGTAGGTACTGTATGTTGGCAGTACTGAGGGAAGTGCTGGTACCTATGTGTTTTAAGGATGACTCATGGTCCGATATTCAACAGTTGCACCTTACAGTGACTTGGCGGTTTCAATCGCTACATTCCCACGCGGAACTGAAATCGATTTGAGTTCTGTTTACGGACTGAATACTGCACGGAACTGAATCCTTGTATCCGGTCCTGTTAGAAGTGGGATTGGATCGAAATCATGTTACATGGAAACCCCTTTCCCCCTTGGAGGGAGGGGAGTTTGGGTTTACCTTCTTCATTGTGTTGCAGTGGCGGCTGGTACCTTGTGTACGAAAGTACTTTAAACTATTATGTGATGAACATGTGTTCATTAGTGACGACTTACATTTGACAAGTGTAGATATCAGTACTTGGCGAGAAAGTCCAAGTGTAGGTAATTTACTGCGATACACATTTAAAGAGTCTAGATCCACAAAAACATTTTCAGAAATTATTAGTACTAATTTTCTTGTAGATACAAGGGACATATGGGAATACAGTAGACTGTTTTAAGAGCTGGTCGCTATGCGATGATTTGAAATTTGGTTCTGTTTGCAAGGCCAAGAGATAAAGTTTAAAATGTATACATATTTGCAAATTCAAATAAATAAGGAATATCTTGTAAATGGTTCACTCAAAAGAAAAAGGCAGTATTTGATATAAACTGTATGCTTCAACCAGATCCACATTTTTTTGTTTATAACTCTCGCAAAATTTAATGGCGGCTGGCTCAACACAAAATCCAATCAGAAGTTTGTTATGCCTTGCAGTATTGTGTAGTTAAACACAGTGTGAAATTAGGCTGTACAGCCGGGTGATATAAATATTATGTGTTGTACTATAGGAAAAATAATAATAATAAGTTAGTGATACCATTTATACAAAAATGATCCAAAATTAAGAGGTCTTGTGAAGAGATTCCCAGAAAATTCAAGGCATGTAATCGCGTGTTTGTGTCCGTCACTGGATACTGACTGTATGTCCCTCCGACTGCGGAGTGCAGTGAGGTTCTCTCGTTCCTGATGTCCGGGTTCGACCCTGACGGAGGCGGATGGATTGTTTTGGGCGTAAATAGCTTCATGTTACTGTTCAAAATTGTACTGCATTTCCCACTAATAATTCACAAAACCATGTATGATAATGGCAGTAGTTCGAGCATTGCCCCACAGAACGACAGTGAACAGCGAGTTGGTACATTATTATTCATTGATCTCCTCTCTGATATCGATCATGCAGCACTAAGACACTCGAATGTATTCTTCAATTTGTTTGGATTTTCCTGTGTTTTTGTGCATGTTCGTTGCTGATAATAAGCAAGGTTATGTTGGTGTTAGTATGTGTGAATGTTTTTATACTTGTTACGTTGAGCTGTGCCCTGTATTAGCTCCACACTACGTTATTATGTATTTATTCACGGTTAAGGAAGTCTAGATAGCTACTACCATTATTCTGAATGTTTTGTTTGCAGTAGTGTTGTGCGCATGCGCGTTATAGCCCGATACTGCACCTGAGACCGAGCAGATAAAACGTTTAAGTACCTCTCGTTATACTACAGTGTTTGTAAAGTGGAGTTTACCATCAACTAGTTAGAGATTTCTCTGACTGAGCCTGTCCTGGCTCAAAATGTCTAATGCCTGATGGTATTTACCTTCTCAGGCATCTTATTGTGCTATGAAGATATCGAGATTTTACCAGAAATACGCATTTAGAGGCGTATTTAGAAAACCGTCCTTGCGCGCGCACGTGTTAGAAATAAACAGACAGTAAGAACCAAATTTAAAATATAACTACTTAAGACGGGTTTATGTACCTACCTCAGGCACAACTGGCACCATTATAGTACACTGTAGCTAAGGCATAAACACCAACACATTATTTTACCAAATCAAGAGAACCATTTGAACCATGTTAGCCTCCAGAGCTACCTAGCGCAGTTTGTGTGAAGTATTTTAGTACCATGCCCACACTAACAGGTGCCGCATGCAATCTAATTGTACGCATTTTGTGCTCATAACTCAGTTTGTTGGAAGGTTTACTTTATGCACTTATCCCTCGCATGCCTTTAACTGAAGATTAACGTTTAAAAGACGAAGTAGGCACAAAGGTACAGTTTAAACCTGATCCCTTACAATAAACAAAATGCCCAAGTTGCGTTAATCACGTGACGTGAAACAACACAATATAAATTGTAGGTATCGTGAAGAAGTCGAGCAGCAGGAGGATCTGACGTCAACAGTTGAGGTCTACACACACAAGGGAGTCAAGTTAGCTGTTGGGATTTGCATGACAAAATCCGCTTAATATCCTCTGTCCGCGGAGGGTTTGGATCCCCGGCCGGCGGGCGCCATAAAACCGGGACAGCAGGTTAAATCCTTCGGGACAAGAGCCGTCGGGAAATAGATATAAACCAGGATTTGTGTTTTCGAGGGGCATTTCACCTGGCTGTTGTGATTGTTCTGCCACCTTCTTCAGGAGCAAATGGTGAACGGGCTCTACTATGGCAGCCATCCCTGTGATATGCACTCGACGAGTATGGCTGACAGTCCTTAATGATTCTACACTTGAACATTTGTGCAAAATATAATTACACCTTCACATGACTTATATCTGCCCTACCTGAGTATAAACGTGGGTAGTACAACACTATACAAAACATATGGTCACTTGAAATGTTTTAAGACCTCCAGTAGCCTTGTGTTTCTTTGGAGACATTTAAAAATATTAACACACTTAAACAAATATTTAATTAAAACTCTTAGGATAGTATAAGGAGCAAAAATTAAATAAGTAAAAGGATCAGAAAGACACTCTGCAATAGCATTGTTGGACAACCATAAATACCACAGGAAGAAAAGCGAGCAGAGAAATTCGTGTGAATGTAATATGTAGCATTTGTATCGCAAAAATATATGTGTTGATTGTAGAACAAGAAGTAGAGAAAGAAATGTGTTTGTATTTCGTAAAACAAAAGTGAGTAGAGAACATAGTGTGAATGTAATACGTTATACTTCTATTTCAAACATATACAAGATTATGTGCATTGTTTCTAGAGGAGAGCGGTGCCGTGGCCGAGTGCTTAGGCCGTTCGCCTACCGCCTACATGGCCCGGGTTTGAACCCAGCGATCCGCATGTGGTATTCGTTGTGGACGAAGCGGCGTCTGGGCGACTTATCTTCGGCGTTTCCTGTTTCCCCCGCCACTCATCCCACCAACTGCTCCATCATCACCTACATCCTATATCATCCTCTTGCTCACTCTCATACTTGCAGATGTTCACTCTGCTCGGTACATAGGTTCCTCTGCTCCCCGACACATGTCTGACCATAGACACTGACTTGTAAATTGTACATAAGGGGAGGGCAACCAGGAAAACACTTATAGAGGACGGAGTAGAGAAAGAAGTGTGATTGTGTTAGGGGAAAACCGTGTGAATGTACTGACTTGCATTTCTATTACAAACATAGGCATAGCAAATTATATGACTTCTTTGTAGAAGAGAGCATAGAAAAAACTGAAGTGACTACAGAAACCCGTGTAAATGTAATATGTTGCATACTAAAATGCATAGTACAAAAACCTTTCCCATGAAAAAATCACTTAGGTGTGCCAATTTTCATGGTAATAGGTCAACAAGAATTGGAATAATCAACTTTATAATACACCACGTTGAAACTGGACTGGAGCAATAAGGTCCTCTACTGACGTTACAGGAGTGTCATACTCTTCATACAACTGTGTACCTCCTACAGAGTCTATATCGGCGGTACACATGACCCAATACGTGCGGTTGTCTTTGAACATTTTCAATCACTCCGTGGACTGGAGCAATAAGGTCCTCTACTGACGTTACAGGAGTGTCATACTCTTCATATAACTGTGTACCTCCTACAGAGTCTATATCGGCGGTACACATGACCCAATACGTGCGGTTGTCTTTGAACATTTTCAATCACTCCGTGGACTGGAGCAATAAGGTCCTCTACTGACGTTACAGGAGTGTCATACTCTTCATACAACTGTGTACCTCCTACAGAGTCTATATCGGCGGTACACATGACCCAATACGTGCGGTTGTCTTTGAACATTTTCAATCACTCCGTGGACTGGAGCATAAGGTCCTCTACTGACGTTACAGGAGTGTCATACTCTTCATACAACTGTGTACCTCCTACAGAGTCTATATCGGCGGTACACATGACCCAATACGTGCGGTTGTCTTTGAACATTTTCAATCACTCCGTGGACTGGAGCAATAAGGTCCTCTACTGACGTTACAGGAGTGTCATACTCTTCATACAACTGTGTACCTCCTACAGAGTCTATATCGGCGGTACACATGACCCAATACGTGCGGTTGTCTTTGAACATTTTCAATCACTCCGTGGACTGGAGCAATAAGGTCCTCTACTGACGTTACAGGAGTGTCATACTCTTCATACAACTGTGTACCTCTTACATAGTCTATATCGGCGGTACACATGGCCCAATACGTGCGGTTGTCTTTGAACATTTTCAATCACTCCGTGGACTGGAGCAACAAGGTCCTCTACTGACGTTACAGGAGTGTCATACTCTTCATACAACTGTGTACCTCCTACAGAGTCTATATCGGCGGTACACATGACCCAATACGTGCGGTTGTCTTTGAACATTTTCAATCACTCCGTGCACTGGAGCAATAAGGTCCTCTACTGACGTTACAGGAGTGACATACTCTTCATACAACTGTGTACCTCCTACAGAGTCTATATCGGCAGTACACATGACCCAATACGTGCGGTTGTCTTTGAACATTTTCAATCACTCCGTGCACTGGAGCAATAAGGTCCTCTACTGACGTTACAGGAGTGACATACTCTTCATACAACTGTGTACCTCCTACAGAGTCTATATCAGCGGTACACATGACCCAATACGTGCGGTTGTTTTTGAACATTTTCAATCACTCCGTGGACTGGAGCAATAAGGTCCTCTACTGACGTTACAGGAGTGTCATACTCTTCATACAACTGTGTACCTCCTACAGAGTCTATATCGGCGGTACACATGACCCAATACGTGCGGTTGTCTTTGAACATTTTCAATCACTCCGTGGACTGGAGCAATAAGGTCCTCTACTGACGTTACAGGAGTGTCATACTCTTCATACAACTGTGTACCTCCTACAGAGTCTATATCGGCGGTACACATGACCCAATACGTGCGGTTGTCTTTGAACATTTTCAATCACTCCGTGCACTGGAGCAATAAGGTCCTCTACTGACGTTACAGGAGTGACATACTCTTCATACAACTGTGTACCTCCTACAGAGTCTATATCAGCGGTACACATGACCCAATACGTGCGGTTGTTTTTGAACATTTTCAATCACTCCGTGGACTGGAGCAATAAGGTCCTCTACTGACGTTACAGGAGTGTCATACTCTTCATACAACTGTGTACCTCCTACAGAGTCTATATCGGCGGTACACATGACCCAATACGTGCGGTTGTCTTTGAACATTTTCAATCACTCCGTGGACTGGAGCAATAAGGTCCTCTACTGACGTTACAGGAGTGTCATACTCTTCATACAACTGTGTACCTCCTACAGAGTCTATATCAGCGGTACACATGACCCAATACGTGCGATTGTTTTTGAACATTTTCAATCACTCCGTGGACTGGAGCAATAAGGTCCTCTACTGACGTTACAGGAGTGACATACTCTTCATACAACTGTGTACCTCCTACAGAGTCTATATCGGCGGTACACATGACCCAATACGTGCGGTTGTCTTTGAACATTTTCAATCAATCCGTGGACTGGAGCAATAAGGTCCTCTACTGACGTTACAGGAGTGACATACTCTTCATACAACTGTGTACCTCCTACAGAGTCTATATCAGCGGTACACATGACCCAATACGTGCGGTTGTTTTTGAACATTTTCAATCACTCCGTGGACTGGAGCAATAAGGTCCTCTACTGACGTTACAGGAGTGTCATACTCTTCATACAACTGTGTACCTCCTACAGAGTCTATATCGGCGGTACACATGACCCAATACGTGCGGTTGTCTTTGAACATTTTCAATCACTCCGTGGACTGGAGCAATAAGGTCCTCTACTGACGTTACAGGAGTGTCATACTCTTCATACAACTGTGTACCTCCTACAGAGTCTATATCAGCGGTACACATGACCCACTACGTGCGATTGTTTTTGAACATTTTCAATCACTCCGTGGACTGGAGCAATAAGGTCCTCCACTGACGTTACAGGAGTGACATACTCTTCATACAACTGTGTACCTCCTACAGAGTCTATATCGGCGGTACACATGACCCAATACGTGCGGTTGTCTTTGAACATTTTCAATCACTCCGTGGACTGGAGCAATAAGGTCCTCTACTGACGTTACAGGAGTGTCATACTCTTCATACAACTGTGTACCTCCTACAGAGCCTGTATCGGCGGTACACATGACCCAATACGTGCGGTTGTCTTTGAACATTTTCAATCACTCCGTGCACTGGAGCAATAAGGTCCTCTACTGACGTTACAGGAGTGTCATACTCTTCATACAACTGTGTACCTCCTACAGAGTCTATATCGGCGGTACACTTGACCCAATACGTGCGGTTGTCTTTGAACATTTTCAATCACTCCGTGGACTGGAGCAATAAGGTCCTCTACTGACGTTACAGGAATGTCATACTCTTCATACAACTGTGTACCTCCTACAGAGTCTATATCGGCGGTACAC
Organism: Tenodera sinensis; assembly: GCA_030765045.1. Classification (NCBI taxonomy): domain Eukaryota; kingdom Metazoa; phylum Arthropoda; class Insecta; order Mantodea; family Mantidae; genus Tenodera; species Tenodera sinensis. Next base: position 1,154,057 of record CM060961.1, on the reverse strand, counting down.
ATGACCCAATACGTGCGGTTGTCTTTGAACATTTTCAATCACTCCGTGGACTGGAGCAATAAGGTCCTCTACTGACGTTACAGGAGTGTCATACTCTTCATACAACTGTGTACCTCCTACAGAGTCTATATCGGCGGTACACATGACCCAATACGTGCGGTTGTCTTTGAACATTTTCAATCACTCCGTGGACTGGAGCAGTAAGGTCCTCTACTGACGTTACAGGAGTGTCATACTCTTCATACAACTGTGTACCTCCTACAGAGTCTATATCGGCGGTACACATGACCCAATACGTGCGGTTGTCTTTGAACATTTTCAATCACTCCGTGGACTGGAGCAATAAGGTCCTCTACTAACGTTACAGGAGTGTCATACTCTTCATACAACTGTGTACCTGCTACAGAGTCTATATCGGCGGTACACATGACCCAATACGTGCGGTTGTCTTTGAACATTTTCAATCACTCCGTGGACTGGAGCAATAAGGTCCTCTACTGACGTTACAGGAGTGTCATACTCTTCATACAACTGTGTACCTCCTACAGAGTCTATATCGGCGGTACACATGACCCAATACGTGCGGTTGTCTTTGAACATTTTCAATCACTCCGTGGACTGGAGCAATAAGGTCCTCTACTGACGTTACAGGAGTGTCATACTCTTCATACAACTGTGTACCTCCTACAGAGTCTATATCGGCGGTACACATGACCCAATACGTGCGGTTGTCTTTGAACATTTTCAATCACTCCGTGGACTGGAGCAATAAGGTCCTCTACTGACGTTACAGGAGTGTCATACTCTTCATACAACTGTGTACCTCCTACAGAGTCTATATCGGCGGTACACATGACCCAATACTTGCGGTTGTCTTTGAACATTTTCAATCACTCCGTGGACTGGAGCAATAAGGTCCTCTACTGACGTTACAGGAGTGTCATACTCTTCATACAACTCCACAGAAAATAGTGGAGATGTGTCAGATGTGGCCATGGAACTGGGCTACCTCTACCAATATATGTGACGGTGATGTGATTCCGCACATTTACATCAAAGTGTGCTGGAGCTCACTACTGTTACTGTGCTGGAAGCTACACAAGTAGTGCACACCAAGAGCTCTATGGAGGAATTTGGTGCATGCTCAGGTCGTTCATCCCAGTGCACAGATGGCTAAAGAATTACGTTCCTTGCATATTAAAATACCAAAACGACGGTTAACGAATTGTAACAATCGTTTTATCCTTAACTTCGATGTCGTCCAGTGTCCAAACGTTGCATTTCCAGTCAGGGGTTCATATTTGAAAAGTAAGCGTTGTTGGTGTATTTTTTTTTTCGGGTGGGGGGGAACGGGAGCACCCGGTATATGTGTGCGTGCGCGTGCCTGTGTGCGTGTCTGCGCCTGTGTGCGCGTGTGCGTGCGTGTGTGCGTGTGTGTGTTATAGAATGAAGTAAGTATAACTTATAACTTCTCGAAGTAAGAAACCAAAGCCTCACTGTTATGATTGGGGTGAACTCGTCTGCTAACAAGGAATGAATAATTCTAACATAAAACACTTGCCAAGTGAAACGAGAGTTGAATAAAAAGGAACCCAAACAAAACAAGAGACACACACACACGTACGGAAGGAAGGAAGAAAAATGGGTGGCACAAGACAGATAAACTGGAGTGCACAGTAAATCAGCAAAATCATTTTTCTTGTTCGCGTCTCACTTCCTTTTATTTTTCACATCCGATTAAATATGAAGTCGAGATAGAGAAAGAGAGTGAGAGAGAAAACTGTTGGACAAATAAAGTTGGTACTACTGATCCCTAACTTAGTGATATTGATGATGCAGAGCTAATAGACAAAACCTGTTCATCTTTACTTTCAGTAAGTAGAGGGAATATTCTGTTGTACACAAAAATGCGATAATGTCCTAGTCAAGGAAACATTACAATGAAAGCTATGGACGCATATGAGAAGCTCCTCAAAATGGTTTTGTAAAAATGTAATGATTTTGGATAATATAGCATGACCAATGTAATGTAGATATTGGCTTTTTTGAGAATCTCTTCTTCTGTATTACTTTTATGTAACTGATAAACTGTAAGAGATACTTAACATTTTAGTGCATAAAAATGTACACGTTAATTAAGCATACAATTCATGTAAACTACATTTAACTATTTCCGCGTGCTTCTTGTTTAAATTTTCTAATACTTACAGCTTTCATAAGTGGCAAGTTTTTAGGTTCTGGTCATGCAAATAGAACGCAGTTTCAAAGCCATTACATAGCTAGCAGCCCTTACAGCATTTGAGTATCACTTAAAACAGGCCTGGGCGACTCACGCCTTACCTTGAGCGATCTTTATTTGTTTACCTGTTAAATATGGTTATCAGTGAAGGTTGCTCTGCCCAGACCTTGTATTCCCCTTGTGCTAGCAGTTGACTTGTACCCAGAGGCCTAGTTTACTAGAACTGTCCCGCAACGCCGAGTAGGATGAGCTACCTACGTAACATGTTTCCCTTATCCCGGGAGATGAACTCCTTAATTCATGGTCTTATATGACCTCAAAGGACCTTAAACAATATGTATATATGTACAGATTGTTAATGTTAAGTTGAATTTTCCGCCATTGTGATACAAGATTGAAGAAAACCAACAAAGAAGACAAAAGATAAACTCAGCAGGTCTGTGGAACTTAATAATGAAATAAATAGCCATAAAAATGAAAGTTACTCATGTGAATAGATCAAACTTACCAATGATAGAGCTGTAGACCTGCATATAAATGCAGACTTGTAAATGCACAGGTCTCTGGTTCGATTACCGAACTTAATGTTTGGAAATGAGTCACACTGTAAATGTGTTAGAAAGAAAACACAACGAAACAAATACAAAGTTACACAAAGATGAGCAGTTCTTACGAAGAGAAAGTCGCCCATATGGCCTTAGACGGCATATGCATGGTGCCTGTAATCCTATAACAGCATTAGAAACATAGCACAGCATAGAGCAGTAATAACAATTGAGTGAAGCCATATTCAAGGGCTCCTTTGATCTCATTGTGACCAACGCTTTTGGAGCGAGCGCGTACTTTGAGGTTATGTCACATTTTTATTTTTCATCAGTAAATCCTCATTTATAATTAGATGAAAAGCTGCAGCATGGATTAATATTTGTATTGTTCGTGTTAATCAGATTGTGCATGGTATTGTTGTTTCTGTTATATGACGTGCAGAGAATGTGTAATAAATAGAACTAACAGCAAAACAAAAATCTTGTGTGTTTCACTATGAGTAGACTTCGCTCCCGGTGCATGTGGTAGGCATTTGTTACTTTGTGTTGGTCCTAGGGGACCGGATAGACAAACCCGAGTTTTGTAAAGTTCGCAGATAGCGTTAGGCTGCCAACTTATCTCCCGTTATGTTTGCTCGCTAATATGCTAATATCGCTTAGTTTCAGTTTAAAATTGGACGAGTCAGTAGCGTTATCTCGGAAGTAAAGGAAACAGAAGTGTAGAAGTACCACTTGGTAAAGCCATGAACCGTATCGGAAAGAATGTGAAACTGGCGAGCTGTTTACGTGAGCGTATCGCACAAACACGGCGAGACAGTGTTTCGTATCTTCAGGACAGCAACTGTCATATATCGGCAGGCGCGAGGGATTATCTCTACGCCAAGTTACTATTCTTTCACAGTTGTAATAAACAAGATAAGAAGCGATCGTAGTGCTCGACAGCCAAGGTCAATACGCCTCATCGCTTTGCCAAGTGGAGTGTTGTGAAATATTGTGAGTGACACTTGTATGTGTGTATATGGGATGATTCAAACAAACATAAAGAGGTTCTTAAATCGGACACATCTATTGAGTCCCATAAATGTGTGATCTCAGTCCCATAGAACTAACTTTGTTCAACGTAAACTGAGAACTTAATGCCTTATTGCACGATATAACGCTCGTGGATACATCACTTGTGACAGAAACAGACTTGCAGGTTTTTGAGGTGGAGAATGATCAGTGGGAGAAAGACGGAGTTTACGTTTCATAACCTAAATATGCTGCATGAACTGAAAATAACATTTAAGTTCCGCTAATTTGAGTGACTTCTTTGCTTTGATCTGGTATGAATATATATTCTAAGGTTGGCAACATTATCATAAGCGCGATTAGAGGCAGCTGACGTACTGGCTTGCTGCATTTCTCCCAGGCACCAGGAGCTGGTGAACGAACTACGTTTAGAGGGAGGTTTTGTGACGTAGAACCCGTTGGGTAGAAGCGATAACGCCTTACAAACAGTTTACTGTACCTCAGACTTGGGCAACTCGGGGGATACCTTGAAGCAGTTTTTACCTGCTAAACACAGTTATTAGTGCAAGGCCGTGAGCAGGCTGCGCTCAATGTGTTTCGACATTAAATGAACGACAACAATAACCTGTACAGAAAAGAATTTAGTAAATTACAAGAGTATCAGGCCTTCGCAGGTTCCCCTTTTTCTTCCCCTCTCCAATGACAGCAGTATTCATGCTACATCCTTGTTATAATCAATGACACGCCGACCTGAAAGGAAAGTGTTTACTTTTGCTTTGTAAATCGTTACTCATTAAGGTATGTACAACTGTTACTTGATTCAGAGCATGTGGTACATGTCTATGGGAACACAGTTCCAGAAGCTGCGCTAGTTCACAGAAATGTAATTAAATTTTAATATCACTCAAGAAAGACGGTTTATTGTATAGGTATTAGAAGGAAACCTTTCATTTTAAACTGTATTATATATAACATAATAGACAAACATGTTTAAAGCTCTTTTAGTTCTAGCATAAATATAGGATTAAGCGTTTAAATATTTTTCAACATAATATTGTATTATGTTTACACTTTTTTTTTTTAGTTTAAGGATAAAGTTTTTCTTACAACACAGACTAGTTTAACTCAATAAATGCTGCTTATTTCAAACAACATATGTAAACATGATTAAAACGTGGCTTTTCTAGGTCAGATATATGTATATTTCCTTGCCCTCATTACAACGCTAGTCTCGTATTGCAACTGTCGTTGGTCCGTCTTCCCGTGGTTTCCCAACTTCAACCTGTATGGTACAAAACCGAGGCCTCCCTATACTACATCCAACATTCACATAAGAAACACGTTTTGAAGCACAGTGTTGGGCAGAATAAAACACTTTGACGGCAGAGAAAGCAGAATGGTTTTAGAGATATTCATGGTCGCCTCAAAACAGTTGTTAGCAATGAAATGAGTTGAATTGCATTATTTGTATTTAGATGAGAAAGTCGGTGAGCCTGAGCGCAGTGTTCGATAAGAACCACATACATATATAGAGCAGGTAATCATTGTATTGACTAACAAGGTAACTCGAACTGTCAGATACATTAACTCCCATTAAAACTGCCTCTCCTGTTACTGAGTACCTACCTCTCATTTTCATGTTTTCACATTTCATTTTCACTCGACAACACAATTATTTTCAACATATTGCATCCTGGTAAACAACATCAATACTTAAACAACAACAAACATTGGTGCATTTTTACCATTACAAACGTGTCTTTATCCGCTTTCCGCGACTAAGAAACTCCGTTTGTAGATAGTACGAGAAGCTTCGAGACCGAGCTTCTCAGAGGAATATACGACTTATGTACCGACTTTGATATTTATCCTATTTTGGCTTTTTAAGGTCACAAACACAAACGTCGACACACAGACCTTCTACCAAATATCCTTTGTTTCCGGATTTAGGAAGTTTTGTATAAGTCATAAACTGTAAGAGATACAGAAAATATGAGTGTCCAAGAAATAAACATTTTGTTAAAACGCCCAAGTTATGTCGCTTTGTCTATTTATTTTACGCCTCTTTTGGTTTGGTGCATGGTGGACAGTTAACCTTGAGGGTCTTATCAGTACTGCTTCATCCACAGAGGGAGCAGTGCAGGGCAACTGTACCTCCGCATCTGTTTTCATTATCTGTTAACAGATGGCACAGCATGTGCATTCATCGCCTATTTTTCATTTACACTGTTCTTTTAGACTTTTGATAGAACTTTGGGTCCTGGTGTTCAATATCCAATTCGCTATTTACCTTTGCCACTAAGTGAAAGCACGAAAAAGCCCCAGGTAGGTTGGTGAGCCCAGGATTTGAACCCGGGCCACAGACGTCAGCGCCGCAGCCATCCCAGTTCATAATTTATGTAAATGTATTATGTGTGAGGAACATCGAAGTGGCAAGTCAGCATTGATATTCTTGTGGTCTTGGAAGGGACAATGTTTGTAAGATTGTAGGAACGTAGGATGGTGTTATTGACTAAGTTTGCCTTGCTCTCTTGACTCATCTTGTAGTACGTATAATTGAATTAAGTTTGCCCTGCAGACCTATAACCACTCAAATACACATCTACGTAGGTACAAAGTTTGTTCCTTCCGTCCTTCCTTTACCACGTGGTCATGGCTAATGAAGTTAGTGGACTTACTCCATCCAGGTATGTGTGCATGCCTACTATCTGCTGTTTCAGTAATATCCTCCCCATTATCTACAGTCAAGGGAAAAAGTATTCTACAACTCGCACAAGTCTGTCTCTTGCGGTTTATCAGTCATACAGACTGTTAAGTCCCGCACATTCTAAACGAAGCGGAAGCCATAGACGAAGAATAGTACAGGACAAATTTAGAGATCTATAAAATGCACACTTAATGAAAAACAATTTTGTGTGGTGTCAATCATTTCCGAGATATTCTTTGTTATTCGTTTCAGTTGTTAAATAATTTGAATTTTACTAAACTGCAAATTGCTATATCTTTCTTTCTTCCTTTTTCTAATTTATGTAAAGAAAATTGCATTTTAAACCCATCACATAGTATTCATTTGTTTAAAACATTTGACTCTGGCTTAAGTGTACTGAATTGCCACATTGCTCTTGTATCTACAGTAATGTGACAAATTGCTTGTACCAGAGTGAGTAGAGTGGCATTTTTTGTCGAGATGAACAAACGAATTAGTAGATGATGGCGTGAAAAGCGTTTTTTGCCTCGTGATCTTGAATGGGGGTGATTGCGGCGGGGAATTAGAACACGTTTTGCAGAGATTTTAATTGGCGTAACGCTCGCCAGTAATGTTCTTAACTATGATAATTGTTGGAGCTGGGTGTCGAGTGCTGTCGGATGGGATGTCCGTGACGTATTCGTGACAGACGAGCGACCCATTGTTATCACAGTCGCTCGGCCACCACCTGATTAAATTCATTTCTCTACTGCTAGCAGCCCATAACACGTGTTTTATCGTGGTGTCTGCAGGCGAAGGGCCAGGAATTAACTAACTCGATTACACCACACTGTGAAGGTGACAGCCAAATAAAATATTCGTCTCTTCTCTTTCCAATGTGGGCTGCATCTGGCACTAAGTACCCTGCCCTTCATTAATCAAACTTCATTTCAACTTTCTTTAAAGTACAAACAATTTGGAAACTGTGTGTGTGTGTGTTTGGACACAATAACTCAACAACTAAAAGTTGGTTAAAAACCAAAGTTGGTATTTAAGTTTGATATCTTTCAAGGATGCGACACGAACATTTTAAAGAAAATTGTTCCACTCTAACTTTTCCTTACATCGAAAATTTTGATTTTCTCAAAAATGGCTAACGATTTTCATTAAGGTGCCATATGTTCAAGCTATTTTTCTTGAAAATATATATTTAGAATTTCCTGGCTATATCCTGTGTAGTCCTATTTATTCTTGATGACTTGTACAACTAGTAAACCGGAAGAGATAGGCCAAGTCTTACTACATAAATAATTTAGATTTTGCTAAAACACACAATTTATGTCCAAATAAATTTTTTATGGAGTGAACCATTTCAGAGATATTCCTTATTTGTGTGAGAAACGATTCTCAAATAAAATGTTGTTATCCACTCAAAGCCTTCATATAGCGACCAGCTATCGCTCAAATGTATTCCCATATTCCCCTTGTACCTACAAGGAAATAAGCAATACGATAATTTGTACAAATGTTTATCTTAACTAACACGAAGAAGATATAGGAATAAGACCGGCGACGCTGATGTGATCCTGGCAATCGACAATAGCAAAATATTTTTTAAGCTTATTCACTCAGTAAGTCACTCACATCAGTTTTAAAAATGCTGTTTATAACAGGGAGGTAATGTGAATGTTAAATATCAGATTGTCTAACCTCTACGATCTTGATACTGAAGGATTTGTATTAAAAGTGCTGTTTCCTCACAATTGAGAAGTGTTTTGTTTAAGGACCATTGTCTCGACTGCGACTATCGATTCACTGTCTTTTGTTTCACAATGAAGCGAGAGTGAAGTGGTTTCATCTTGAAACCCTCAAACCTAATTACATGTAGAACAAAGGGCCCTTATTTTAACATCTTATAGAATTATCTAGCAGAGTGCAACATAAATTAAAATCTGATGTGCTGCATTCAGAGCCAGTTGGCGCAGTGGTAACGTGAGCCACTTGCATTTCGTTAGGGAATACGTGTTATCGGCCGACAGTACTGCCAACCTATATAGTGTAAGTATTATTTCTAACCTCAAAGTACCATGCTTTGAAATGATAATGCTTGAGCATGGCTACCACACAACATATGGTTAACCTACTCATCTTGTTCTGGAGGAACGCTTCTTGATAAAGTCACTTCATGATGCACCAGTTAGTCCATGTGGACTTAACGATAAACCTAGTGCAGATGGTGTTGGTCCCAGCTGTAACGTACTGGAATGGGGTGGGTCTAGTTGTTTCCACTCTCGTAGGTATACTCCAAGCTGGAGGAACGCTTCTTGATAAAGTCACTTCATGATGCACCAGTTAGTCCATGTGGACTTAACGATAAACCTAGTGAAGATGTCCCAGTTGTAGCGTACTGGAATGGGAGTGGGTCTGGTTGTTTCCACTCTCGTTGGTATACTCCAAGCTGGAGGAACGCTTCTCGATAAAGTCACTTCATGATGAACCAGTTAGTCCATGTGGACTTAACGATAAACCTAGTGAAGATGGTCTTGGTCCCAGTTGTAGCGTACTGGAATGGGAGTGGGTCTGGTTGTTTCCACTCTCGTTGGTATACTCCAAGCTGGAGGAACGCTTCTTGATAAAGTCACTTCATGATGCACCAGTTAGTCCATGTGGACTTAACGATAAACCTAGTGCAGATGGTGTTGGTCCCAGCTGTAACGTACTGGAATGGGGTGGGTCTAGTTGTTTCCACTCTCGTAGGTATACTCCAAGCTGGAGGAACGCTTCTTGATAAAGTCACTTCATGATGCACCAGTTAGTCCATGTGGACTTAACGATAAACCTAGTGAAGATGTCCCAGTTGTAGCGTACTGGAATGGGAGTGGGTCTGGTTGTTTCCACTCTCGTTGGTATACTCCAAGCTGGAGGAACGCTTCTCGATAAAGTCACTTCATGATGAACCAGTTAGTCCATGTGGACTTAACGATAAACCTAGTGAAGATGGTCTTGGTCCCAGTTGTAGCGTACTGGAATGGGAGTGGGTCTGGTTGTTTCCACTCTCGTTGGTATACTCCAAGCTGGAGGAACGCTTCTTGATAAAGTCACTTCATGATGCACCAGTTAGTCCATGTGGACTTAACGATAAACCTAGTGCAGATGGTGTTGGTCCCAGCTGTAACGTACTGGAATGGGGTGGGTCTAGTTGTTTCCACTCTCGTAGGTATACTCCAAGCTGGAGGAACGCTTCTTGATAAAGTCACTTCATGATGAACCAGTTAGTCCATGTGAACTTAACGATAAACCTAGTGAAGATGTCCCAGTTGTAGCGTACTGGAATGGGAGTGGGTCTGGTTGTTTCCACTCTCGTTGGTATACTCCAAGCTGGAGGAACGCTTCTCGATAAAGTCACTTCATGATGAACCAGTTAGTCCATGTGGACTTAACGATAAACCTAGTGAAGATGGTCTTGGTCCCAGTTGTAGCGTACTGGAATGGGAGTGGGTCTGGTTGTTTCCACTCTCGTTGGTATACTCCAAGCTGGAGGAACGCTTCTTGATAAAGTCACTTCATGATGCACCAGTTAGTCCATGTGGACTTAACGATAAACCTAGTGCAGATGGTGTTGGTCCCAGCTGTAACGTACTGGAATGGGGTGGGTCTAGTTGTTTCCACTCTCGTAGGTATACTCCAAGCTGGAGGAACGCTTCTTGATAAAGTCACTTCATGATGAACCAGTTAGTCCATGTGGACTTAACGATAAACCTAGTGAAGATGGTCCCAGTTGTAGCGTACTGGAATGGGGGTGGGTCTAGTTGTTTCCACTCTCGTAGGTATACTCCAAGCTGGAGGAACGCTTCTTGATAAAGTCACTTCATGATGAACCAGTTAGTCCATGTGAACTTAACGATAAACCTAGTGAAGATGTCCCAGTTGTAGCGTACTGGAATGGGAGTGGATCTGGTTATTTCCACTCTCGTTGGTATACTCCAAGCTGGAGGAACGCTTCTTGATAAAGTCACTTCATGATGCACCAGTTAGTCCATGTGGACTTAACGATAAACCTAGTGAACATGGTCTTGTGTCAGTTGTAGCGTACTGGAATGGGAGTGGGTCTGGTTGTTTCCACTCTCGTTGGTATACTCCAAGCTGGAGGAACGCTTCTTGATAAAGTCACTTCATGATGCACCAGTTAGTCCATGTGGACTTAACGATAAACCTAGTGAACATGGTCTTGTGTCAGTTGTAGCGTACTGGAATGGGAGTGGGTCTGGTTGTTTCCACTCTCGTTGGTATACTCCAAGCTGGAGGAACGCTTCTTGATAAAGTCACTTCATGATGCACCAGTTAGTCCATGTGGACTTAACGATAAACCTGGTGAAGATGGTCTTGTGTCAGTTGTAGCGTACTGGAATGGGAGTGGGTCTAGTTGTTTCCACTCTCGTTGGTATACTCCAAGCTGGAGGAACGCTTCTCGATAAAGTCACTTCATGATGAACCAGTTAGTCCATGTGGACTTAACGATAAACCTAGTGAAGATGGTCTTGGTCCCAGTTGTAGCGTACTGGAATGGGAGTGGGTCTGGTTGTTTCCACTCTCGTTGGTATACTCCAAGCTGGAGGAACGCTTCTTGATAAAGTCACTTCATGATGCACCAGTTAGTCCATGTGGACTTAACGATAAACCTAGTGCAGATGGTGTTGGTCCCAGCTGTAACGTACTGGAATGGGGGTGGGTCTAGTTGTTTCCACTCTCGTAGGTATACTCCAAGCTGGAGGAACGCTTCTTGATAAAGTCACTTCATGATGAACCAGTTAGTCCATGTGAACTTAACGATAAACCTAGTGAAGATGTCCCAGTTGTAGCGTACTGGAATGGGAGTGGATCTGGTTATTTCCACTCTCGTTGGTATACTCCAAGCTGGAGGAACGCTTCTTGATAAAGTCACTTCATGATGCACCAGTTAGTCCATGTGGACTTAACGATAAACCTAGTGAACATGGTCTTGTGTCAGTTGTAGCGTACTGGAATGGGAGTGGGTCTGGTTGTTTCCACTCTCGTTGGTATACTCCAAGCTGGAGGAACGCTTCTTGATAAAGTCACTTCATGATGTACCAGTTAGTCCATGTGGACTTAACGATAAACCTGGTGAAGATGGTCTTGTGTCAGTTGTAGCGTACTGGAATGGGAGTGGGTCTAGTTGTTTCCACTCTCGTTGGTATACTCCAAGCTGGAGGAACGCTTCTTGATAAAGTCACTTCATGATGCACCAGTTAGTCCATGTGGACTTAACGATAAACCTAGTGAACATGGTCTTGTGTCAGTTGTAGCGTACTGGAATGGGAGTGGGTCTAGTTGTTTCCACTCTCGTTGGTATACTCCAAGCTGGAGGAACGCTTCTTGATAAAGTCACTTCATGATGAACCAGTTAGTCCATGTGGACTTAACGATAAACCTAGTGAAGATGGTCTTGTGTCAGTTGTAGCGTACTGGAATGGGGGTGGGTCTAGTTGTTTCCACTCTCGTTGGTATACTCCAAGCTGGAGGAACGCTTCTTGATAAAGTCACTTCATGATGAACCAGTTAGTCCATGTGGACTTAACGATAAACCTAGTGAAGATGGTCTTGTCCCAGTTGTAGCGTACTGGAATGGGAGTGGGTCTAGTTGTTTCCACTCTCGTTGGTATACTCCAAGCTGGAGGAACGCTTCTTGATAAAGTCACTTCATGATGAACCAGTTAGTCCATGTGGACTTAACGATAAACCTAGTGAAGATGGCCTTGGTCCCAGTTGTAGCGTACTGGAATGGGGTGTGTCTAGTTGTTTCCAGTCTCTTTGGTATACTCCAAGCTGGAGGAACGCTTCTTGATAAAGTCACTTCATGATGAACCAGTTAGTCCATGTGGACTTAACGATAAACCTAGTGAACATGGTCTTGTGTCAGTTGTAGCGTACTGGAATGGGAGTGGGTCTGGTTGTTTCCACTCTCGTTGGTATACTCCAAGCTGGAGGAACGCTTCTTGATAAAGTCACTTCATGATGAACCAGTTAGTCCATGTGGACTTAACGATAAACCTAGTGCAGATGGCCTTGGTCCCAGTTGTAGCGTACTGGAATGGGAGTGGGTCTAGTTGTTTCCACTCTCGTAGGTATACTCCAAGCTGGAGGAACGCTTCTTGATAAAGTCACTTCATGATGAACCAGTTAGTCCATGTGGACTTAACGATAAACCTGGTGAAGATGGTCTTGTGTCAGTTGTAGCGTACTGGAATGGGGGTGGGTCTGGTTGTTTCCACTCTCGTTGGTATACTCCAAGCTGGAGGAACGCTTCTTGATAAAGTCACTTCATGATGAACCAGTTAGTCCATGTGGACTTAACGATAAACCTGGTGAAGATGGTCTTGTGTCAGTTGTAGCGTACTGGAATGGGGGTGGGTCTGGTTGTTTCCACTCTCGTTGGTATACTCCAAGCTGGAGGAACGCTTCTTGATAAAGTCACTTCATGATGAACCAGTTAGTCCATGTGGACTTAACGATAAACCTGGTGAAGATGGTCTTGTGTCAGTTGTAGCGTACTGGAATGGGGGTGGGTCTGGTTGTTTCCACTCTCGTTGGTATACTCTAAGCTGGAGGAACGCTTCTTGATAAAGTCACTTCATGGTGAACCAGTTAGTCCATGTGTACTTAACGATAAACCTAGTGAAGATGTCCCAGTTGTAGCGTACTGGAATGGGGGTGGGTCTGGTTGTTTCCACTCTCGTTGGTATACTCCAAGCTGGAGGAACGCTTCTTGATAAAGTCACCTCATGATGAACCAGTTAGTCCATGTGGACTTAACGATAAACCTAGTGAAGATGTCCCAGTTGTAGCGTACTGGAATGGGGGTGGGTCTGGTTGTTTCCACTCTCGTTGGTATACTCCAAGCTGGAGGAACGCTTCTTGATAAAGTCACTTCATGATGCACCAGTTAGTCCATGTGGACTTAACGATAAACCTAGTGAAGATGTCCCAGTTGTAGCGTACTGGAATGGGGGTGGGTCTGGTTGTTTCCACTCTCGTTGGTATACTCCAAGGTTTCCTCTGATGTCCGGGTAACTCCTAACAGTGAAACGTTACTGAGAGCACATTTTCATGTGATATCATCTTACCGCCCCCGTAGCGCAGTTGGTAGCGCTCTTGCCTCTGGCGTGGAGGACCCCAGTACCACTGGGAGGTCTAGCACGGGGTGCACTCAGCCTCGTTGGGCCCGGAGGGTTCGGGGCATTGACCACGTCCCGCCCTGCAGTACTGCAACCCACTTAAGTGGGCAGAGGTGGGGGACGCAGCGACTGGTCGGTAAGCCTTGGCTCGTGTAGGGGGTTAGTTACTATGTAATCTAAGTTTTGTCATTTGTCAAAATGTCTCCTTACTATGCAGTTGTAATGTTGTATCAATATCAGTCTTGTTATCTGCAAGTACAGTTCTTGGGTATGAGAAATGAGACATTTCTTCTATACCTCGATTTGCACACGTTGTATATTTATCATTGTTTTAGATTTTGAAGTAGAAAAGAACAATAATTTAGCGAACGCCGATGTATTGTGTAGGGACGCTGCTGTATTTTCGATTTAACTGAACGAGTGAGAGAGGGAGAGAGGGCGGGAGATTGTGTGACAACGCGATGTTCTTGCAGGCGTCGCGACGTCGGTTTAATGAGCACCTGTCCGGCCAGCCGGTCGCTCGGCAGGCAGACAGACAGACAGACACAGAGGTGTCCGTCCATCTGTCCGTCAGACCAGTCTTTCTGTAATCAAACGTTGTTTACGGCTTTGTGCTTCACTGACTCTTTGGAATGGTTTTGATTACATACACGCACACTCACACACACACACACACACACACACACACACACACACACTCACACACACACACACACACACACACACACACACACACACACGCACTCACACTCATGGCTGCTCTGTGGTTCGAACTTTATTTGAAAAATGTTTATCGGGTTCGGGCTTTAAGATGAGGACCAATAAAAATTAATTTATTGCACTTCAAGATACGTAATGTAACGAGACTGTAATGCTAATAATTAACACGTGACTTTACTAATTTTCATACGACAATTTATGCTCGACCATATAACTAATTTTATAGTTGAAATATTGTAAAGTGTTGTGGGCTCAGCGGAGACAATGGCCTCATGTTTGGAGTTCTGCGCAGGCGCTAACGGCCCGTTAGTTTCCAGCACGTCACAGCTGTATGGTGAAAATGATAACCTTAGACGCTACGTAACATTGAAAAATAGAAGACAAATTGAAAATATTGCTTTTCAGACGAAACTTTATTTCATGTATAAGTTATTTATTGCACAATTAGTGAAATTAATTCGTGCTTAGTGCAATATTGTTGGACGTTGATGTTAGTTTGTGCCTTTGTGTTCGTCAGACATAAACCCGCGCTAGTTGCGTTTCGATATGGCTGCATGGGAATTCTCTGATTGGTGGAATACCTGTCCTTTAATGAACATTGAATTGTGCGATTGGATGAAGACCGGTGCTTTAATGAAAGGAGGTCCATTAAAGGATCGCTTTCAGACTTTGGGCATGGTCGACCATAAACACCTTAAAAATATTGTTTTAATCGAATCATCTATCACTCACATCGGTCAACGAACTTCATTCAGATCATAATCCCGTGTTGGCCATCATTAACACCCAGGTTGCCAGTCATGAGGTCCCGATCCAACATCGGAACGTAGACTGGGACTGCGTCAGAAGTTGCCTGAATGGCTCCATCCCCGCCAACCCCAACATCACAGACATCCCAACCCTAGAGGTTGCGGTCTCTTCCTTCACCTCTGTCGTGAAGCGAACGGTCCACAACCTCACCATCCACACCCCAGCTCCTCTTCATCCTGATGTCCTGCCTTTAGAGCTTCTTTTGCTCATCCGTCGCTCTTGGGCGGCTCGCAGGCGCTACCAGAGGCAACGCACGCCCCATCATCTAGCGGTTCTAAGGCGTTTACGTCATGAGGTTCGTCTCCGCCTACGCGAGCACCGTGTGCGCGCGTGGGAGGATACGATGACTCGTTTGAACCCGGAAGATGGCGACGTGTGGAAGATCGCCAAGCGACTCAGGAACCGAGGAGGGTCACACACCTCACCCATCCAAGGCACCCGAGGTCTGGCCTATGAACCCCAAGCCAAAGCAAATGTGTTTGCTGACTACCTGGAGAGGACTATGCGTCCTAGAGACGATCCGCAGGACCTAGACTTCTCCGACCGTGTCCGCCAGGAGGTACGTCGATACCTTCGGCGTCCTCATGGGGAGGCGGATCGGCTTCCCATCATCAAACCTAGCGAACTCCAGGGCGTACTCCGACGCCTCGACCGCAAAAAGGCTGCGGGGCCTGACGGGTTAACCCCTGCCATGCTCCGCCACCTTCCTTTCAAGGCCGTGCTCTTCCTTACTAAGGTCTTCAATATGTGCCTCGCCCTTGGTCACTTTCCACGCGAGTGGAAGCAGGCCCGGGTGATCTGCATATTGAAGCCAGGGAAAGACCCGGTTCATCCTGCCAACTACCGATCCATAAGTCTCCTGTCTGTACTCTCGAAAGTACTCGAGAGGCTTATTCTAGTCCGCTTGTCTCCCATCTTAGGGGACATTCAAGCCATCCCTCCCCATCAGTTTGGGTTCCGGCCTGGCCACTCAACATCTCAGCAGTTGCTGCGTGTGGTGGAGGCAGCTGCCCTGGGTTTCCAGGACAAAGCCTATACCGCCGCGGTTTCTCTAGATGTTGAGAAGGCCTTCTCTACGACCTGGCATGCCGGTCTCCTTCACAAGCTCATCCAACTGGAGTTACCCACACATCTAATACACCTGCTACACTCATTCCTAAAACATAGATCCTTTGTGGTCGCAGTCGCGGGAACCAAATCCACACGAAGGCCAATCAGGGGCGGAGTCCCCGAAGGTTCTGTATTGTCCCCTACGCTGTTCAGCGTATATGTGGCCGACATTCCATCCGAGCAGCACGTTAACATAGCCCAGTATGCTGACGACGTGCTGCTATACTGCACAAATAAACACCCTCGCAGAACCTTCCTCCCCATACAGCGACACCTCCGCCTCATCCAAGAGTGGTGTAGGCGTTGGCGATTGTCCATCAACCCGGAGAAAAGCCGCGCCATACTTTTCACCAAACGCCGCTTTCCCGCCAACTTCCCCACATTCACATACCTTCGCCGAAGGATTGAGTGGGTAGATTCCCTTACCTACCTGGGAGTAAAGCTCGACAAGGGCCTAACTTTTCGGGGACACATCAACGACCTATCAGCGCGGACCAGTGGGGCAATTGCCTCACTGTACCCTATGCTGCGGTCGGGGATGCCAATCCCCTTAAAGCTACGTCTCTTTCGGGCTCTCATTATCCCTATCCTTCTGTATGCCTGCGAAATCTGGGGCATGGCTGCAGACACCCACCTCCTGCGTCTGCAACGTATACAGAATAGAGGTCTTCGTGTAATCTATTCTGTATGCCGCAGATTCCCCACGAGACTACTGCACGAAGCCTCGTCCCTCCCGTACGTGGAGGACGAAATTAGGCACCGGGCAACCAAATTCTACGACCAGTTTCCACAACATCGGAGCGCCTGGTTAGGTCTCTTGGGGACTATATCCCTAGAGAACGCACGCTTGTGCGACACCGGGTTCCCCGCATGGCTTGCGGGCACCCCCGGTAACACAGGAGCTACCCCATCAACAGCGTAAGCTGAACTCCTTACAGTCCTTCCAAGAGTAGTTTGGAAGTCCAAAACATTTCGCCAAATATCCATATTTGGACCACCCATCAGCAGTGCCCAACGGCAGTTGCATGCTGAAAGTAACATCCGACGAGGAGCATAAAAATGCTACCTCCCAACAATCCTCAATCCTCATTCTTCACCAGCCATCCTATAACTTCCTAATCCCGTCATGCAGTGGTTAAGCCCTAAAAGGGCAGGTACACGGATGACACACCTCGGGCTGTTCTCAGCCTGCCATCTGGTAGTCTAGTCTAAATCGTTTCCATACGTTTTACTTTGTCTGCTGCTAAGTATACCAAGTATTGTATTCCAGCAAAAAATTCGATGTCGAGATTTCACCGGAAATAGGGACCCTCAGATTTAAAAAAAAAAAAAAAAAAAAAAAAAAAAAAAAAAAAAAAAAAAAAAAAAAATCATTTTTAGACAAATGTCCGCGCGCGCGCTTGTGTGTGTGTGCGTGCGTGTTTGTGTGTGTGTGCGTGTGTGTACGTTTGTGTTTGTGTGTGTGCGTGTGTATGTGTGAGTGTCTTTGCGTGCGTGCATGTGCGTGTGTGTGTGTGAGTGTGTCTTTGCGTGTTTGTGTGTGTCTTTGCGTGTGTGTGAGTGTGTCTTTGCGTGTGTGTACGTGCGTGTGCGTGTGTGTGCGTGCGTGTTAGCTTGTGTGCGTGTGTCTTTGCGTGTGTGTGTGCGCGTGTGCGTGTGTGTGAGTGTGTCTTTGCGTGTTTGTGTGTGACTTTGCGTGTGTGTGAGTGTGTCTTTGCGTGTGTGTACGTGCGTGTGCGTGTGTGTGCGTGCGTGTTTGCTTGTGTGCGTGTGTCTTTGCGTGTGTGTGTGCGCGTGTGCGTGTGTGTGAGTGTGTCTTTGCGTGTTTGTGTGTGTCTTTGCGTGTGTGTGAGTGTGTCTTTGCGTGTGTGTACGTGCGTGTGCGTGTGTGTGCGTGCGTGTTTGCTTGTGTGCGTGTGTCTTTGCGTGTGTGTGTGCGCGTGTGCGTGTGTGTGTGCGTGTGTGTGAGTGTGTCTTTGCGTGTTTGTGTGTGACTTTGCGTGTGTGTGAGTGTGTCTTTGCGTGTGTGTGTGCGTGTGTGTGTGCGCGTGTGTGTGAGTGTGTCTTTGCGTGTTTGTGTGTGACTTTGCGTGTGTGTGAGTGTGTCTTTGCGTGTGTGTACGTGCGTGTGTGTGTGTGCGTGCGTGTTTGCTTGTGTGCGTGTGTCTTTGCGTGTGTGTGTGCGCGTGTGCGTGTGTGTGAGTGTGTCTTTGCGTGTTTGTGTGTGTCTTTGCGTGTGTGTGAGTGTGTCTTTGCGTGTGTGTACGTGCGTGTGCGTGTGTGTGTGCGTGTGTGCTTGTGTGAGTGTGTCTTTGCGTGTGTGTGTGTGAGTGTCTGCGTGCGTGCGTATGTGTGTATATTGAGACGTCTTCCAACACACCATGACACCAACAGTGTAACTTGCCTGAGCATTAAGCGAGAAGCGAATTCACTTTACTCCCGTAGGTACATATATTGTATAAAATCGATGGATGGCAGGAAGGAGCATGAAAAATGGCTGTGTTCGACTGTGGCGGGTCGGGATTTGAAGAAGAAGAAGAAGAAGAAGGAGCAGCAGCATCAGCTCGGATTAAAGTTGTTTGTAAAGCACGCTCTTTCCCTCAGAGAGACGTTTGGAAATTGTAATCCTGGCTTTCAGAATCTCCCACAAAAACAATACAGCAGTGAGAACTGATTGGATTCCATACCCCGCTTACTCTACGGTTTACCTGCCTAAAATATTACACCAAACTGGCTCAGTATCCTCTGCTTACGTTTAGACTGCCTTCACATCATTTTACACAACTAGAAACAATCCTTGGCAACTTGAAATCAGCCATAGAGTAATTACTTAATGAATTCCTTCTCTGCACGGCGATTAGCTGTGCATAAGTGTTGTTCACCATCTCGACACTATCTAACAGCCATACATATGTGCTACAGGGAAAGGTCGAAGGCAATGCACGTACTCATGTAGCATGTATAAACAATAACCCAGAGCGAAGAAGTTTATACTTACAAGCCATTAGCTTTACCATTGGATAAATAATCGCATGGTTCTGCTCCTATTCGGTCATTAGATTATAGTGAAGCAATTTCAGTACGGACACAAACTGTTATAAGATACAAGATGAATACAGTTTGTAGATTTGCTCAAGTAACTTCTAATATCGCATCGTTATATATAATTGCTTAAAGCGAGAATCTCTTTCTTTAAATGTGTTGTTTCTAGCCTCAACTTGAAGAAATGCAGCCATTTTAGTTTATTATGCACATTTGTGAAACAAGCGAAGGTCAACTTTTTTGACTAAAGTTTTTGTATCCAATTAAATTGCACACAAAGGAAACTGTGTCACACTATGATTGACAATAAACATGGCGAACGCAAATGTTAATTTAGCGATTGCTACGTATGTTAAGTATATGTTTGGAATATATTTGCACGAGTCTGTCTGAGTAGAAAGAAAATACATATGTATTAGAAATAAACAATGGTGGACACGGTCATAATTATAAAGAAGAGAAGAGGACACGGGCCGAGGCACAGAGCGAGTTGAGGTTAGGGAACCCGGAAAACTGTCAGATTTCTACGAACTGGCGAAGATTTATTTGGTACAGGGGTGAGTACATGAGATTGTTTTAAGTGATGTTAGATACACAAACAAGTGTTGTAGGTGTTCCCAGACAGTAGCAAGGAAGGTATATATTCAGAAGGAGCCGAGAGAAAGCCAGATAAAGTGTATTGCTAGGTTTTTCTCGTCCTGAGCTCGCTCCGGTTGGAAAACAGAAGCAAGCAAGCAAGCAAGGAGGAAAGAAAGAAAGAAGGAAAGAAGGAACGGCGTTTCTATCCGGAAATTAGACGAGAATGATCCGGACCAGAGGTTTTTTGTACGAGACTTTGTCAGGCTTAAGTGATAAAACAGGGTTCTTTGTGTTGGAGGAAATGAAGTTGTATCTTCCTTCAGCAAGTTGAGCCCTCGGTGTGAAATACAGGCTTTAGCATCCAATCTACCTACAAGTGGCACGACTTCTGTACGTACGTATGTAGAACAATTACTGTATAGGACAAGGAATGCAAGAATGAAATGAGAGTGAAAAATTCAATGCCACAGCCGGGATTTAAACCACGAATCTTCCAATCTCCTTCAGTTGTTCTAAACGCTCAGCTACCAACCGACACGACAGTTAAATTGATTGGTTGATGTTATTACAACTCACAACTGTTTTCTTCTCATAACCTTGACTCACTTGTTCGTTTACTAATTCCCTTTTAAATAATAATTGGAATAGAGGCATAATTTGTAAAATGTGGACGAACCTGCTTGTGACAGAGAAAGGCGGTTGGTTACTCGGACATGTGGATATACGAGTGGCAAGCGTTTTGTTGACGCTGGAGATATGTTCCAATTATCTTAATAAGGTAGAAGTTAGGAACCACAAGATAATGGGTTCATTAGGGGGCTCCAGAGACCACGCCTTCAGGTCAGTCAGGTAACTGTGAAATTAGGCCTCAAATGTAACAACTTGATTCCTTCTTCATACATCAACTTGGACACATTCTAACTGCTAACTTAATGAGAAGTTTGTGTTGCACTCATATCACTTTCTCTACTCACTCTTCTACTAACCGTTCTTACAAACTCTTATTCCTATATCTTCTTCGTGTTAGTTGAGATAAACATTTGTACAAATTATCTTATTGCTTATTTCCTTGTAGGTACAAGGGCAATATAGTAGACTTTAAGTGATACTAGAATTTGAAAATTCAATTCTCTTTGCAACACAGACAAAAATAGCATAATCTTGATTTGCTTTATAACTTAAATTGTGTTTTAAGTATCTACAAGTTTACTTTCTCTACTACATCTACTAAGTAGAGGAAGTATTGTATTCCACCCAAAAATTTGATCTCGAGGTTTTGCCGGAAATATATGTTTTGAGGCCCCCTGAATCCAAAAAGAGCATTTTTAAAGGAAACGAAAAGTGGGTTAAAAACCAAAGTTGGTATTTAAGCTTAATATCTTTCAAGGATGCGACATCAAGATTTTGAAGAAACTTCCTCCACACTAAACTACCCTTTACATAGAAAGTTTTTCAAAAATTGTGATTTTCTTCAAAATGGCGGTAACGATTTTGATTAAAATGCCATATGTTTGAGATATTTTTATGACAAATTAAATGTGTATTTTGAATTTTTAAACTATAGCCCCTGTAGTCGTATTTACTCTGGATGAGTTTTGTATAACTGGTAAACCGTAAGAGATAGACAAAATCTTACTGTACAAAGAATGTAGATCTTCTTAAAACACACAATTTATGTCCGAATAGTTTTTTTTTAGGGTAAACCATTTCGGAGATGTTCCTTGTTATTTGTGTTAGTTTTGGAGAACACTTCTCTTAAATGGAACATCGTTATTCAATGTTTTATACTTCAGTCGTGCAAACAGAACGGAATTTGAAAGCTTCAAACTATCTGACTATCGCTCAAAGTCTACTGTATTCCCATATTCCCCTTGTAGCTACAAGGAAATAAGCAATAATATAGTTTATACAAATGTTTATCTGAACTAACACGAAGAAGATATAGGAATAAGAGTTTGTAAGAATGATTAGTACAAGAGTAGAGAAAGTCATGTGAGTGTAAAAGTTATAATGAGGAGGAGTTTATTTGTTATGAAAATACTTTTAACTTAGGGCAAATCGTATACAATCTTTACAGGCATTTTTGACAAAACAAGATTTTGGAAGAACTTATGCTTTAAATGGTACTTTGTGAAGGAGAATTTTGCTAAAAATACTAAACTTAATACAAACTTTGATATTGATGTTACTTTAAGTATTTTGGTTGTGGTACACACACACACACACACACACACACACACACACACACACACACACACACACACACACACACACACACACACACTGACACATAGATATGCTACGCAGGGTTCTCCAGGTATATAGTTAAGTAACTCTGGTGGAATTTCCATATGGGATTTTTTAGTGTAATAGAATACCCATAGTAAAGAAAGTAGTAAGACTGTTTTGTTGTATCTGTGAGCGAGAATCTGGAAACATGTAGGAGAGAGTGAATGTGTGCATGTGTCTTAGATATGACGTTGACCATTAATAACAGCTATAGCTACAAATGAATAGAGGCAAGAAACGGGGTATGTTAAACGATTGTTACGCTCCGCCGCGCAGAGGTCCGCCAGTTCGGGTCTGGATGTGTAATAAATATCACGCAAAAATACAGCTGGGTAAGAAAGGTAAAGCGGTGTACCGCCCGGCCGCTGTGTCCCCCGTCCCTGCCTACCATAGGCGTTATAAGTAACATGGACTACTGGAGGTGCGACCTAGCGAGGCTGAGTGTGCCCCGAACCACGTATCACAGTGAGAGAAAACACACACGTCTATCCTGGGAATGAAATATGTATTTTATTGTTATACTACTTGAAATGGATTCAGAATGTGTTATATATATCAAGTGTGATAAAGTTTAAGTTATAACGTGCATTTTATTGTTTAAAAGCTTTCAGAGTTTTAAACGGTGGTGTTTTATTTGTATTATTTTACACTTTTTAGATCTTAACTATTAACTTTTTAAGTTTATTAACGTGTTTTTCTGTTTGTTTCAGGTAAGTGATCATTTCCGTACAGACTACAGGGAGTAAGTAGTGATGTTTTAGGTTATAACGTTTCATAAAGTGTTATTCTCACTTCATTGTTGTGTTTTTGCATGGAAGGACGTGGATTTGTGTAATACGGTTGTTCAGTGAATATAGCTCACTTTACTAACAAACTTTTCAGTTCAACTCAGATCTCCAAACACCTCGTGTTGTTATAACTGATTACTATTTGTGGTATGATTGCTATGACGTCACAAGAATGGCTTAGCATCGTTGGAATAAAGGAAAGTTTAATACTTGGTAATATTGTGGATTTTCACAATAGCTAGTTCATAGCGTAATGATGAGTATTTTAGCTAGTTGCAGATTCTGCGCGCTATGATTCAATAACTTCCAGTACAAAACATAAACTATCTTCGTTTACCTTCGATTTAAACTCTATTAGGTCTATTAGGTAATAGAGCTTACTTAACTTCCCGAACAATCATTAAATAACTCGGTTTCTATGGTCCCGGAGTATTTAAATTATGTAATAAAACTTTTATTAGAGCTGCAACTTATCTGGAATCGTTGGATGAAGAGAAAATTTATCACACACGCGTTTGTATAATGTTTCGCTTCGTTGTTTTTACTTGTGATGTCATTTTATGACGTCATACTTTACGTATTGTCATAATGTCGAATTTGCTAAGAAAACCCTTGTAATTTGTTTTTAACATGTTTAATTATATATAAGCAGTAATTGTGGAGACACAATATAACACTCCCAGACAGTAAAAGGAACATTTTGGACAAACATAGAAAGTAAAGTTTGTTTTAACGATTCCCCGACATATCGAAATGTGAGGTTAAAACTGACATGCTCTGATAGACTGCTTGTTTACGTTGTCACTGGCGGTATTTCGTGGTCCATATCTAGAGCATTCTACTAGACGCTGGCAAATGCTGCTTTTGCGAGACTTGCTTGGGTTTTCTAATTCGCAGGTGGCAACTAAAGGAATTGTTGCTCTTTTATATTCTATACAGCTCGCATAGCGGACTATTTTCTAACTAATTTTGTATTACAGTCTTTGCTGTATCCTGAAATTTGCCTGCGACAATTTCACACTTTTCCTTAAGCGAAAATGTCCTTTCATCGAGAAAGTAGTGTTGCAGAATGCGAACAGTTCGTGTATATGAAGTGAAGTAAAATTATGACAGAAGAATGCGAACCATAAATTATTTGAATTGAATAAAATAAACATAAGAGACATTACCGCCTCTTATAGGTCTTCCCCCTTATTAATTTCTCTGTTCCACTTTTCTTACTAACTATTCAATAGTGTTATTCCGTTCATTGTTTTCTGCCAGTAATTTTTTGCTGCCGTAAGGATTAACTCCAGTTACTTTTTCTATCACTTTATTTCTGTTCTAAATCTGAATCACAACACGTATTTCTTTATTAATATAGTTTAGAATTTGTTGTCTTGTAACTCACAAGTGTTCTATTCTATATAAAAATCTGACGTGTTGGACTCACATGACTTTCTCTACTCTTGTACTAACCATTCTTACAAACTCTTATCTTGTTAATACAGATAAACATTTGTATAAACTATCTTATTGTTTATCTCCTTGTAGGTACAAGGGGAATATGGGAATACAGTAGGCTTTGAGTGATAATGAAATGTTTTAAGACCTGGTTGTTATGCGTTGTCTTTGAAATTCCGTTTTCGTTGTAAGCCCAAGACATAAAAACACTAAATAACATATCTCTATTTGACAAAAAATGTATGTATATCCGATGAGATGTAGATCATGTTTTCCATCATCACAGGAGGTTTATCCCTAGGTAGGTAGGTAGGTAGGTCAATAGGTATCGATTGAATCAGCTGTCACGTCAGGCAGGTAATCTTCATTAAGCAAGCACGAGCAGCAATATATAACGATTATCTGCTCATATTGGTTTCTTGCACCGCTTTAAGAGAACGATCAAAGAGCGATATCTGCTACAAAATTAATTTGTACCGGATTATATGCGTACATGCAGTTATTAACAACAGGCAACTCTAACATATTCATGATCTGCTACCTTATTGACGTCTGTCATCGCAGTGTGGAGGTCGTGGGTTCCCTCCCCGCGGTCCCTACCTCAATCATATCAACACGGCGCACTATCGCCCTTCATAACCACATTTTTACTTCGATGTTGAAATTGCAAGAAAAAACTATTTCCTTCCCATTACATATCCACGAAGTATGGTGTATCTGTGGACAGCATAACTCAAAAACTAAAACTCCGTTGAAAACCAAAGTTGATATTTAAGTTTAATGCCCTTCAAGGATGCGACACGAAGATTTTGAAGAAAATAGTCCCACCCTAAACTACCCTTTACATGGAAAATTTAAAAAAAATTTTGATTTTCTTGAAAATGTCTATAACGATTCTAATTAAAATGCCACATGTTTGAGACATTTTAATGTTAAATGAAATGTATATTTTGAATTTTC
Organism: Tenodera sinensis; assembly: GCA_030765045.1. Lineage (NCBI taxonomy): Eukaryota > Metazoa > Arthropoda > Insecta > Mantodea > Mantidae > Tenodera > Tenodera sinensis. The sequence goes on along the minus strand of CM060961.1, from coordinate 1,128,642 downwards.
TCGTTATAGCCCATTTAGTCCTGTTTAGTCTAGATGACTTTTGAATAACTAGTAAACCGTAAGAGATAGACAAAATCTTACTGTACAACAAATGTAGATTTCGCTAAGACACACAATTTATATCTAAATAAATTTTGTTCTAGGATGAACCATTTCGGAGATATTCCTTGTTATTTGTATCAGTTTCGGAAAACGTAAAACTTTCGTGAAATGGAACATTCTTGTTCATTATTTTATGTTAGCCGTGCTACCAGAACGGGATCTCAAAACTTTAAAATATTTCCTATCACTCAAAGTCTACTGTATTCCCATATTCCCTTTGTGAAGGAAATGAACAATAAGAGAATTTGTACAAATGTTTATTTGTATTAACATGAACACACAGAAATGAGTTTGTAAGAATAGTTAGTACAACAGTAGAAAAGTCATGTGAGTCAAACATATCAGATTTTTTTATAATAAAAATCCAAAATTAGAATTTTCTTACCAGTCGATCACTTCAGAGCTCCATTAAATAAAATACCATATATTTAAGATACTTCTGCGGCAAACATACATATTCTGAACTTTCTTCGCATGTCCTCAGAAACCCGGTGCAGTCTGTGAGGTTTTACACTCACATGACTTTCTCTACACTTGTACTAACCATTGTTACAAACTCTTATTCCTATATCTTCTTCGTCTTGAGATACACATTTGTACAAATTATCTTATTACCTATTTCCTTGTAGCTACAAGGAGAATATGGGAATATAGTAGATTTTGAATCAACTGTTTTAAGAGCTGATCGCTATATGACAACTTCCATATTGCATAACCATGAGATAACCTTCCAATTGATTGTGTACAGTAACATTTTGTTTCTCTCTTACAGTTTACCAGTTACACAAAAGTCATCAAGAGTAAACAGGACTACATGGGCTATAACCAGAAAATTCAAAATACACATTTCATTTGTCATACAAATATCTTAAACACGTGATATTTCAATCAAAATCGTTAGAGCCATTTTTAAAAAAATCAAAAATTTTGAATAAATTCCCATATAAAGGGTAGTTTAGGGTGGGGCTATTTTCTTCAAAATCTTCGTGTCTCATCCTTGAAAGACATTAAACTTGGATATCAACTTTCGTTTTAAACGTCTTTTGGTTTTTGAGTTAAATTGTTCACTAACAGGGACACGTTTTTCTAAAATCGGTTTTTTTTTATAATCAGGGGGCCTCAAAACATGTTTCCTGTGAAATCTCGACATCGAATTTTTGGATGGAATACGATACTTCCTTTAATTAGTATAAGTAGTAGACTAGTAGAGAAACTAAAAATGTTGATCGTTTTTAGGATTAAATTTGTTGTGAGAGATATAGGGAAAATAGAAGCTTCTCTTTTGGCAGAAGATAGGTTAAATACGACATGTGCAAAGAGACATAGGCAAATGTTTGACGTGCGTCATCTTGATGTGTAGATATGAAATTATCAAGTTTTGATACGTATAGACGTCTAGACAGATAATAATCAATGTAAACACACTTGCTCTGTCCCTATATTTAATTATAACACTTATTTGACATTAGTCTGTGAGAGTATATCCACTACTCGACGACTACTACTACTAGTTTTAATGTATTCAAGTCTCGTACTAGCGCCTCGCCTTCCGTCCTTCCTTCTCTTGCACATGTTGATGAACTGTGCGGAGATGCATCACACTATACAGCATGTCCAACCTGTGACGTCACATTCGGTTTCTCCTTTACTTTAGATGTACCTACTGACTCACCCATCACTGTTTCCACATTCAATTTATCTTTTCATGGGGCCTTTATGCTATTACATTCACATGGTTTTCTCACTCACTTTTATTTTACATTACACAGTCACATACATTTTTCTACTCATTCTTCTACAAACAATACTTATTACATTCACATTGTTTTCTCACTCACTTTTATTTTACATTACACAGTCACATACATTTTTCTACTCATTCTTCTACAAACAATACGTATTACATTCACATGGTTTTCTCACACACTTTTATTTTACATTACACAGCCACATGTATTTTCCTGCTCATTCTTCTACAAACAATACTTATTACATTCACATGGTTTTCTCACACACTTTTATTTTACATTACACAGCCACATGTATTTTCCTGCTCATTCTTCTACAAACAATACGTATTACATTCACATGGTTTTCTCACACACTTTTATTTTACATTACACAGCCACATGTATTTTCCTGCTCATTCTTCTACAAACAATACGTATTACATTCACATGGTTTTCTCACACACTTTTATTTTACATTACAGTCACATACATTTTTCTACTCATTCTTCTACAAACAATACGTATTACATTCACATGGTTTTCTCACACACTTTTATTTTACATTACAGTCACATACATTTTTCTACTCATTCTTCTACAAACAATACTTATTACATTCACATGGTTTTCTCACACACTTTTATTTTACATTACACAGTCACATACATTTTTCTACTCATTCTTCTACAAACAATACTTATTACATTCACATGGTTTTCTCACACACTTTTATTTTACATTACACAGCCACATGTATTTTCCTGCTCATTCTTCTACAAACAATACGTATTACATTCACATGGTTTTCTCACACACTTTTATTTTACATTACACAGTCACATGTATTTTCCTGCTCATTCTTCTACAAACAATACGTATTACATTCACATGGTTTTCTCACACACTTTTATTTTACATTACAGTCACATACATTTTTCTACTCATTCTTCTACAAACAATACGTATTACATTCACATGGTTTTCTCACACACTTTTATTTTACATTACAGTCACATACATTTTTCTACTCATTCTTCTACAAACAATACTTATTACATTCACATGGTTTTCTCACACACTTTTATTTTACATTACACAGTCACATACATTTTTCTACTCATTCTTCTACAAACAATACTTATTACATTCACATGGTTTTCTCACACACTTTTATTTTACATTGCAGTCACATACATTTTTCTACTCATTCTTCTACAAACAATACTTATTACATTCACATGGTTTTCTCACACACTTTTATTTTACATTACAGTCACATACATTTTTCTACTCATTCTTCTACAAACAATACTTATTACATTCACATGGTTTTCTCACACATTTTTATTTTACATTACACAGTCACATGTATTTTCCTGCTCATTCTTCTACAAACAATACTTATTACATTTACATGGTTTTCTCACTCGCTTTTATTTTACATTACACAGTCACATACATTTTTCTACTCATTTTTGTACAAAGAATTCTTATAACGTTCACATGATTTCCTCTGTTCACTTTTCCTTTATGACATTCACGCGTCTTTCTCTACTCACTCTTTTGCAACAAAAATTTTTTTTCACATGTTTGAAATAGAAATGCAACGTATCACATTTAATTTTCCCTATTCGCTTTTATTGTACTAAACACAACCACATGTCTTTCTCTACTCACTTCTGCAGTGCTCTATGATTGAAATAGAATTACAAGATATAACTTTGAACAGTTTTCTGTCCTCGCTTTTCTTGCTCTGGTATTGTATAGTGTGTTCCCTGTGTTTTGATTCATTTATTGTTTTATAGTGTGTTAAGAGTTTTAATTAACTGTTTAAAGTGTATTAAGTAATATTTTTATGTGTCTAAAGAAACGCAAGGCTATTGGGCAAGTATAACCTAAGTCTAAACGCCGTAGGTATAAATCGTCAGGTATTTCAGTGCGTGTATGTGTAACAATATGCCTAAATGTATTATGTTTACTTAGTTGGAAATGTTCTCTAAGTTCTCGTTATTCTGAATAACTTTTGTATAACTGATAAACTGTAAGAGATACACAAAATGTTACTAAGAAAAGTGCAGATCTGACTAACACACTTAACTTATTTCAAATACATTTGTTTTTAGAATTAACTATTTACGAGATATTCGCTGTTGGTTTGAAATGTTCATGTGATGCAAACAGAAGGAAATTTCAAAGTTATCACATAGCGAACATTTAGCTATCACTTAGTCTACTGTATTCCCGTTGTGCCTACAAGAAAATTAGTAGAGTAGAATCCGGAAATAACGTGCTTGTTGGGGCATGCTTTATAACGATTCTCTGCTATATCGAAATGTGAGGTTAGAAATGATTGTGTGATTGTACCAAGATGGAGATGAATACTGTTTGTGCATACACACAATCATATTGTTGATCACTTCACTATCTTCTTGACTCTCATTACTTTGACAAATTATTAGTAATGCAGTGGTCAAGGTCAACGCGAGGGGCAGCAGCGAAAAGTATATTATAGTACCACTCTTTCAAGAAAAGTTTAAACCTAACCTTCAAATATAAAATATAAATAAAAAGTACGATATATCTTTTCAGGGACATGCGCTAAACCCGAATTTGTTGTTTCGAACTTTTACTTTAATAAGATAGTTTATATAAATGTCTGTATTACACTGAAGTAGATATATGAATAAGAGTGAGTAGAGAAAGTCGTATGAATGCATACACAAGTTTTCAGTAATTTTTATAACAAGGAATTTACGTTTATTTTCATGTATTTAATGTAGATTTACGGCATAACCGTGATATGATAGGACAAAGAAAGGTTTGAGACGTGTATTGCAGGCCCTGTATAGTACTTGGATATGTTGGTGGTTACTGCTGCTGCTGGTTGTACGAGGGAGCGTATATCTAATGTTGAGTTATGCATCATCACATTGCAACACAACTAACTTGCGTGGAGCAGATGAAACTATGCGACGCGGCTTTGTGTTATTATGTTTATTGCACTAGAAGTAGTAGACGGTAGACGTCTGCCTCCCTCCCTCCTTCCCTCCTTCCCTCCCTACCTACCTCCCTCCCCTAGTTCACTACCACCTGCCATATCATCCCCTTACTATTCCATATTAATACATGTGCTTACTTGGAAATTATACACGCCACATTTAACATTATTTCTTATTTACTCGATGTCAAAACACGTATTTCAAACAGCCCATTGGAGTCAACGCCTACCGCCCGACTGCTGCGTCTTCCACATCTGCCCTTCACGGGCGTCATCACTGGGGTGCACCCGCCTCAGTAGCGTGATGGTTAGCGTGTCTGCCTCACGTTCAAGAGGTCGCGAGTTCGAATCTCGCTTAGGGTAAGTTGTCCGGGTAAGGTTTTTTTCCGAAGTTTTCCCTACCCTGAGAAGACGAATGTCGGGTAACTTAAAGCTCCATGGACCTCGGCCTCATTTGAGCATCATTTCACCCATTTCATTTCATTCATTCGTCCGATATGACACAATGTTGGAGGACGTTAATTTAAAAAAAAAAAGAAAGAAAACTGGGGTGCAGTTCTATAGGTGGGACGTGATGTTTCTTGGATGGTTATACAGTCACGGACGTTCAATGAAGTAGTTTCCCAGTTTGGAAACAGAGAAAGAATAGGAAGAGAAAGTTATATGAGTGTAACATTAGGTTTTTCCTATTTGGCTTTATTACGGAGAAAACCGTCTTCATTATTGTGCAGCTTTGTAGCAAGTGTTACTTATTCTCGTACGTTCAATGGAACAACAACTAGCGCGAGTTGCTGATTCACTAGTAATATCAATGTACTTTGACTCAATGTGTAATATTAGACATAATTCATCAACAGTTTAAGGTTAGTGCTATCACACTTCACTATGTGCTGGTATGAATATTGTATAACTGTAACACTATCGCCTGTCCAGTTATTTATTTGTCCTACTTTTAGAATCACGTATGATCTCACACTCGCCAATACATATACACTTAAACTCTTGCAGTTTGACAATCTCAAAGTCTAACCCTTTTCTTAACATTAACAGGCGACGTGACGTCACGCCACGGAGTTTGTAGTCGAAGGGAAGTTTTCCAATGTCCCAATGTTACACTTGGGACTTTGTGATCATGGGTAGGTACCTATGTGTATTTTGTATGAATAAAGATGTTTATGCAGAAGAAGGTGCCAGTTGCGATATGAACCAGGTTGTACCTCTCTCAGCAGGTAGAGAGCGAGCGAGCGAGCCTCTTGCTATAATTTACTATTATGTTGCTAGTTTTCCAAAGTTTTAACGTCGAGAGCGCAATTTTCCCAACACCAGAGGCACCAACATGTAAAGTGTGCACTATAAGTGCTTTCTAGTGCTCCAGCACCACACTCATATGCCAAGAACTGTGAGCTTGCATTGCAAAACATAAAATCATATTTCATGTAGCTATGTATAATAATAAAGCAAGTAGGATTGGTCAGATGAAGACGAAAGAACGTTGTTCTAGAATTTGACACTGTTATGTTTTATAACAATGTTGTGACGTCAGAAACAGTGACCTTTCGTGAACAATAGGGTACATAGTTCACTCTGGCATAACACTCGCCATTTATCTATTTATCTACGTGGTACATATATATGTGTATATTTATCTATGTAGAGTTATCTATATCTCCAACTATCTATACATTTCTGTCTATAGCTATTTATCTATTCTGTGTACATATTGTAACACTGGAAAGCTTCCCATGTATTGCAAACTCCGTGGCGTGACGTCACGTCAGGGAAACAGAGTTAGTGTTGAAAAAGGTTAGAGTTTGAGATTGTATAACTGTTAGAGTTTATTAAGTGTATATGTATTGTTGAATACGAGCCCATAAAGGACTGACCTTGGTATTTTGCACGTTTCCCTGCAGGGTAGGCTACTGCTAGGGTTATTTCTCAAGCACTATGAGATTCCGTTTCCTTCTCAAGTTCGTGCCAATGCAGGAGATATTCATGACTGTTTGTTCCAACACGAAAGTGTTCTCCACAGACAGTGTCTGTCTGGTTTTGGACAGCTCTAGCCTCTGTTACCTTCACTAGCTCTATGTATGTAGCTGCGTGTTATCCCTAAGTCAATAGAGCTGCTTGTGAACCTCGTGAAAATAGGTCACACCACCACGGGACTTTTTCTTCTTCTCCTCCTGGTGTTGTATAAATTTAATTTACTTCCATGAATCTGCATAATTAAATACTTGGCTTGGAATACGCCCAAACTGTGCAAATATTCGCTTTACCCACTCACTGGGCCGCCAATTCTTATTCAGTTGGACCTGTATCTAGGTCAATAACAGAGGTAACTGGAGGTCTTGGGTTCGTTCCCACGTTATTGCGGTTTACCGTGTTTCACACTACAGTTGTAAAACTATCTTGTAGTGTTCCTGGTAGAACTGGTCAGCTAACCTAACCTGGTAATGAAAAACTGATAAATAAAAGTATCAAATTGACAATTTTTATGTTTAAGCACATAAATGTTGGTCAAACCTTCAGTTAAATCTTAAAAGTGAAATATTTTACGTTCCGTAATATTTAAAGGTCCACCTGAGACTTTATATGTCACGTGCGTTACATTAAAACGTCCTTTTTCTGCGTAAATTTTAGGCGGTGTTTAAATAAAATATGTCCTAAATTCAGATGATGTATAAGTGTAAAATATTGGTGTCAAAGTTTGTTGAAATTTAAATAGATTAAATCATTCCTATCAGAGATTGATGGTGTTTCTTAGAGTTTATAAAATAATAAAACTGATGTGATATGTTAGTTTTTTAATGTTGCAGTACTGTCACTCCCATTAAACTATAAAACAGATTTTGTGGTAGTCCATAACATAAAAACTCTTAAATGTGCAAAGCATTGATTTTATAGAACTTACAAAAATAATAGATTTAAAACGCAGTACCAGGATCCCTTAAGAAGCTACCCACATTACACGTATGTTAGATGTGTTGCATATCTATCAGGCGTCACCTCACGCTGTTCATCATGTTTTACTAGAAGCAGGAAGCTTTGAGCCTTCTTGAAACTGAGAGAGGATATATAATGTGTCTTTAAAAACACTTGGAAGTATATTATAGTTCATATCACGAGCAATGCTATTTTCAATAGAAAAGTACCATTTTTATATTAATGACAGTCGACAACATTCCACTGCAGTCATTTATCTGTATACTACCAAAGCTATGGTCGAACTATGGTTTTGGTGAACATTAACACCATCTAGACGATAACCATGCCCTCTCTTGTAAGAAAAACCCCTTGCTACGTCATTACCGGTATATAAGGAGGCGAGACAGCGAGCTGAGGGGAATTTTCGTCAGACGTTGTTAGACAAGAGAGTACTTGTAAGATCGGGGCGTTAAGTGTTTAGTATGTTAGCAGTGTCGTGTGCGAGACAAGAGAGAACTGAAAGACAGTGAAGTACCTCTTAAACTTATGACCTCAAAAAATAGAAAATATGACCACATATGTGTATAACCTAAAAATGTTTTTAATGCATTTTGGAAATTTTAAAAAAGTTAATGCAGTTTAAATTAACATTACATTAAAATTCTTGTTTAAAAATTTAGCATACTCAATAAAAAATATTAATTTTACTCCGACATTTTTAATGTATTTAGTATCTCAATCCAGAGCGAAACCTCAGTTCTGCACAGTATGAAATAAACGTCACATTTTGAAGGACGACCAAAAACAAGAATTATAGTAACAAATTATATAGATTTTAAAGTTTTCAAAAAGAAACCATCTTCTATTTACGCGCAACATTGAACGGGAAAAAGACCTGCTAATATTACAGACTAGAATTAGAATATGTGAAAAATCGTCTTGCGGACGACTGCAAACACAGGAGTAGAAATATACAAATATGACAAAAATACGAACATTTAATAGAAAATATGATTGTTATGAAAATGAGAAAAAACGATGACCCATGAGAATTACATAACTTTAATTACTGTAGAGAGAACTGAAAGACAATGAAGAGGAAGTTGAGAACTATACGGTTACGAAGAAATATAGGTTGTATTAACTATAACATAGAATTGTATTTTGTTCTTCACCTTACAAGAAAATAAATTGACATGAGAAAGCAACTAGACTGTTGTCAATTGAGGGATTGGTGTCAGATGTAGGATTTGTCACAGTACAATACATTTTATTGTGCATTTTAAAGTTACATTATATAAACATCGGTATCTATAATATAAAAATGCAAATAAGGTATGAGTTATCATTCTTTAAGTGTTTTAAAGGCAGTGTTTTAATGGCAAGCTTTACATGTAGAAGTTGTGTATTGCATTAAGGTAAGTGTTGGTTGGGAGAAGTTGAAGGCAATTATTAGAGAGTAAACACTTGCTGATTGTTTACACTCGCACCTCGTAAACGTGCTTCATTACTTTGTTAATAGTTGCTTCATGTAGCTACCGCCCTGGTCACGTGACTCCTGCCTTGTAGTGAACAAGAGACTGGCGTCAGGCTTGTGTTGGATAGGTCCGCGCATAATCCGAACTACACACATATAGGTGTAAAATAATTGTGTAAATAAATATGTGTAATTACATAGACGTACTATAAATATATATTATTTGTTGTGTATGGTCAGGACGCCACTGAGAGCCGCGCTGAGTATTGTTTGTGAAACACTGTGTCAGGTTAGATGAAACCCTGTCACTATTGTTTGTTCTCCCGTTCATAATGTAATACCACTTATGTTTTGTTCTCCACGCATTTTCGAACATCGCGTGTATTCTGTTTTTAACATTGTTGATGTCACAAATAACCTAAAAGCTGGACTTCGCATATTGTACAGCAGTTTGTGGTTGAATCTGCATGTTCCGTTTACTTGAAGAACCTTCAGTCTGGCAGCACAGTGGATAGAAGTTAGTCTACAGGTTTACAAGTCTACATACCCTCTCCCTGGAGTTGTAGCACAGGCTCCAGCCCGACAGTTATTTCCGGTACAATCTGCATGTTTACTTGAAGAACCTTCAGTTTGACAGCACAGTGGATAGAAGTTAGTCTACAGGTTTACAAGTCTACATACCCTCTCCCTGGAGTTGTAGCACAGGCTCCAGCCCGACAGTTATTTCCGGTACAATCTGCATGTTTACTTGAAGAACCTTCAGTCTGGCAGCACAGTGGATAGAAGTTAGTCCACAGGTTTACAAGTCTACATACCCTCTCACTGGAGTTGAAGCACAGGATCCAGCCCGACAGTTATTTCCGGTACAATCTGCATGTTTACTTGAAGAACCTTCAGTTTGACAGCACAGTGGATAGAAGTTAGTCTACAGGTTTACAAGTCTACATACCCTCTCACTGGAGTTGAAGCACAGGCTCCAGCCCGACAGTTATTTCCGGTACAATCTGCATGTTCCGTTTACTTGAAGAACCTTCAGTTTGGCAGCACAGTGGATAGAAGTTAGTCTACAGGTTTACAAGTCTACATACCCTCTCACTGGAGTTGGAGCACAGGGTCCAGCCCGACAGTTATTTCCGGTACAATCTGCATGTTCCGTTTACTTGAAGAACCTTCAGTCTGGCAGCACAGTGGATAGAAGTTAGTCTACAGGTTTACAAGTCTACATACCCTCTCACTGGAGTTGAAGCACAGGGTCCAGCTCGACAGTTATTTCCGGTACAATCTGCATGTTTACTTGAAGAACCTTCAGTTTGGCAGCACAGTGGATAGAAGTTAGTCTACAGGTTTACAAGTCTACATACCCTCTCACTGGAGTTGAAGCACAGGGTCCAGCTCGACAGTTATTTCCGGTACAATCTGCATGTTTACTTGAAGAACCTTCAGTTTGACAGCACAGTGGATAGAAGTTAGTCTACAGGTTTACAAGTCTACATACCCTCTTCCTGGAGTTGTAGCACAGGATCCAGCCCGACAGTTATTTCCGGTACAATCTGCATGTTTACTTGAAGAACCTTCAGTTTGGCAGCACAGTGGATAGAAGTTAGTCTACGGGTTTACAAGTCTACATACCCTCTCACTGGAGTTGGAGCACAGGGTCCAGCCCGACAGTTACTTCCGGTACAATCTGCATGTTTACTTGAAGAACCTTCAGTTTGAGAGCCCAGTCTACGGGTTTACAAGTCTACATACCCTCTCCCTGGAGTTGTAGCACAGGGTCCAGCCCGACAGTTACTTCCGGTACAATGCGACGTTTGTCAGTCATGTGCCACTTGTAAAACTATTTCTCTTACAAACGTACCTACGTTATGAAAGAAATGTATATTTTATGGTTACCCAACTACGGCAAAGCTGTGAAGTTGATGATTTCATTCATGGATATTTGAGGATATACGGTTTGTGCAACTGTGTATTTCTTTCATAAACGTATACTTACGGACATACCTACGTATATTCATATTTAAGGTTATGTTTGATTACTTCAAGTTATGTGATTGGTTCCATTGCAGTATGAAGGATCCGCGTTATTGTGTGATTGTGGTGCTCAGTTGTGTGTGCAAGTGAAGCAGTTGCCCGCCATTCTGAACTTCTTCATATTTACATTCTCCGTGTATACCCACACATTACCACAAGTTACCCGGCCACCCTTACTGCAAAACTCCCCTCATACCTTGTAATAAAAACGCGTCATGATCTGTTCGACGGAATTTCGTCTAACCTCTAGCTCGACAGCCAGAACTTTGTGGACATAGATTCAGTATCAGAAAATACCCAAACATAACCTCTGAAACACGTCTTAAAATCCTTCTGACTCATTCTGTATTTAGACATGCTCCACCATAACACTTCGTTAAAGCTTATTATCACTTTCTCTGCTACGTATAGTAAGCAGGGGAAATATTGTATACCCGTGAAGACTTCACCGGAAATATATGTTTTGAGACCCTCTGGATACAAAAAGGACCTATTTAGAAAAAGGTGTGTGTGTGTGTGTGTGTGTGTGTGTGTGTGTGTGTGTGTGTGTGTGTGTGTGTGTGTGTGTGTGTGTGTGTGTGTGTGAAAACAGCGTAACTCAAAATTCAAGAAAAATTGATCCACCCGAAACTGTACTTTACATAAAACAATTTTAGAAAATTTTTATTTTCTCAAAAATGGCTCTAACGATTTTTATTAAAATGCCATATGTTTCACATATTTATGACAAATGAAATGTATATTTTGTATTTTCTGGCTATAGCCTATGTAGTACTGTTTACTCTGGATGACTTTTGTATAACTGGTAAACCATAAGAGATAGAGAAAATCTTATCGCACAGAAAATGTAGACTTTGCTAAAAGACACAATTCATGTCTAAATAATTTTTTATAGAGTGAACCATTTCGGAAATATTCCTTGTTATTTGTGTGGCTTTTGGAGTACTTAAAATTTGCAAAGATGCAAATTTGTTGTTTTTTTATATGTTAGCCTTGTAGAGAGAACGGAATTTGAAAGATCGGAGTATCATTTAAAGTCTAGTGTTAGTATGAAGTTTTAATGTCTTTATATGGACATATTTATTGAATATTATGAGTTATCAGTGCATAGATGGAATTGTTAGAAAATGAAATGGCAGCTCGAAATGCTAACACAGAACTGTATCTGAGGCAGGCAGGCAGCAAGCGAGCGATGGGCTTGTATTAATCAGCACGCTGCTGCCCAGTGATTGATATCAGGTCGTATTCTCGTACATCGACACATCATAAAACTTGAGAAATTAAACAGCGCCGTTATTACATTTTAAATAATATATTTGCACGGTGGTTGTGGGGGGTGAGTGTGAGTAATGGATCGGCCGACACACCTAGCGACTTCCCATAATTCATAGCGGCGGTGGCGGCGGTGGCGGCGGCCGTGGCGCTATCTAATCGCCAGAGCTGTCCATCTTTGTGTCAGCGTTTACTGCCCGCCGGGCCGACCGCCGGGCCGCCGGGCCGACACCGCTGCACCCCTTTAAATATCACTCACTCTACCTATGTGCAATCATACGATATTGAATATTGGCAAAGCGGCTAATGCTACGAAAAAATGATATAATTTGTGTATTTTAATAAGGTTTAAATTTCTGTATTGTCGTGAGTACGTACCTAATTATAGGAAATAGTATAAAATTCACTGAGGATGAACGTTTATTTGCAGGATAATCGTTATTATATTCTATTCCGTATATAGATATCTTAAACATATGCTAATTTATTGGAAACCCTTAGAGTTTTTATTGAGAATGTAAGAAAGAGCATATGGGAATACTGCAACATTCAGGAAAATAACAAGGAATATCTCCAAAATGGTTCACTCCGCAAAAAAAGACATCTCCATTCTCTGTGTATCTCTTAGTTATATTAGTCACCCAGATTACAAGGACTTTTTAGTATTTTTCCAGAAAAATATCTTAAAGGCATACCTAGTATTTTAATTAATATGTTTGGAGCCAGTTTGGAAAGAATGAAAACTGTCCCGTGTAAAGGTTAGAATGAGGTGGAGGATTTTCTCGAGCATATTTGTGTCGTATTCTTGGAAGATGTTGGACTAAAACACCAAGTCAACTTTTCGTTTTTGAGTTATGCTGTTCAGACACACGTACATGGTCTTATTCTAAAAATGCCGTTTTTATTTAGGAGAATCTGAAGACACATACATATATGTGCGTATTTCCGCTGAAATCTGGCCACCAATCCTTGCCCTACTTGCTAGATGTAGTAGAGAAAGTAAACATATGGTATTATTTGATACGCACATAACTCGCTAACAACTCTCACTTGAAGTAATACAACATTAGAAACACCAAGAGAAAGTTGACGTGCCACTGGTTCCATTTTGTTTACTTCCTAACAGATTTAACAGTAAAGATTAAACTTCTGAAGCTCTTGCTCGTACAACTAATGTCATTCAGTAAATACTTTGTTCTATTATCTTATGTTCTTGTATTACTCACTAAAATAGTCAAAGCTATTACTAGAGGTTATATTATTACTTAAATTACTATATACAAATTATTACCCGTGCATTATTTTGTTTAGGCAGTATAACCAACTGTATCCCTGAAAGTGTTACACATTTACAAAGAACATATAATTCAATTTCAATTTAAGTGTGATTTTAACAGTTGCTTTAGTACTTATTTAATGTATTCTTTTAAAAAAAGGTTATCTGTTAATGTTAAAAATAAACTAAGGTTTATTTGAGATTGTAAATTTAGTTTCTAATATAGCAAGTAAAAATTGAAACACGTGTAATTGTTTGGTTTTGTTCAGTTGACATTGGTAGAAATGGATCGATGCTCTCCTCAGGATTTATAGGTTAGGTGACACATGTTATGATAAAAATAGCAAATTTGGGTTCTCCATGAATCAGAAAGTAAACACATGGAATGGAGGAAGGGACATAAGCAAGGAAAGAGGCGGATGTGCTGTGTGTGAGTGTTTGTAATGTTTCTTGGAGCTAGCTAACAGAGTGCTAATTAGTCGTAATTAGGACACAAGGAGGTGTTTTGTAGCGGTTGTGGTCAAGACGGCACACTTCAAAGTGACCTCTGCAGGCAAATTAACGCTTAAAGAGACACACACTGTCTGTCTGTCCATCCTGTGCCACTGTCTGCAAACTCAGCATTCCATCCTAGAATTCGATATTGGTATTTGAGTGCTTTGCAAGCACTTCCAGCGATACAACACCAACAGTTTACAGGAAACTTTTTACAACATTTCTATTTTCTCAAAAACCACCGCTCTAACGATTTTGATTAAAGCAGCATAGGTCTGTTTATTCTGAATGAACTTTGTGTATATATAGTAAAGTTACCGGCACATTTAAGGCTTGAAATTACTCCATTTAAACATGGCGGCGCGCTGGGTCATGTTGACTTCAGAAATGACACACTTTTGTTTAAATGTATTTTTCTGTAACTTGACATTTTTCAAACTCAGGTGCATTTATTTTCAAAACTCCTGAACCTATTTGAATGACATTTTTTCAGTAGTTCCAGAAGCATGTATTCTACAAAGGTAACCCATTATTATTGGAAAAATCCGAAACATAACATTAAAAAAAATTGTGTACAAAAAATTAAATACTTTTTCTTTTGAATATAGCCAGAAATATGTAAGTACATTTAAATTACGAATTATGAATATACATTGCCTAGTGCTCTGCAAAAGTTTCAACACATATGCTTGAATGTTGTAGGAGGTATTTGCACAGTTAGTACTATATATATTATATTTTTTTCAAAAACATATTATCAGTTTTTGTCTTATTACATGTCCATTTTAAATAGTTGTTTTGATGTTCTCTATATCAAGGTAATCACAATGAATCAGTAAATATTCATCCCAAATTAATTTTTGATCTGAGCAGTAGAAGTTTAGATATCCTCAACTAAAGTTATGTTTTGAATTACTGAAATCGTGTACGAATCACTACCTGGTCCCTTGGTCGCATCGCTTTCTGAATGGATGGGGTAAATATTCGCTAGTTAAATAATTATGGGCGGATACCCTTTCTTCCAGGAACAGTTACTTTTGTAAGCGTAACTGACTAATCACGTAACTGACCGAGTGGCCAGTTGAACTCTTTCTTATTGAGTAGTCTGTTTATTTCCTTCCCAGTCAATTTGTAACCAATTAATTTCCATCAGTTACTAAATAACAAAATTCCTAACTGTTTATTTTGTTACCGTTAATTAGTATCGAGATTATTTACATCACTGTTATTGAGTAAGGAGTGAATTTTTGTCACTGTTACTGAGTACCCAGTTAATGTCACTGTTACTGAGTAGGCAGTTAATATCTGTCACTGTTACTGAGTAGGCAGTTAATATCTGTCACTGTTAATGAGTAGACAGTTAATATCTGTCACTGTTACTGAGTAGCCAGTTAATATCTGTCACTATTACTGAGTAGGCAGTTAATATCTGTCACTGTTAATGAGTAGGCAGTTAATATCTGTCACTGTTACTGAGTAGGCAGTTAATATCTGTCACTGTTACTGAGTAGGCAGTTAATATCTGTCACTATTACTGAGTAGGCAGTTAATATCTGTCACTGTTACTGAGTAGGCAGTTAATATCTGTCACTGTTACTGAGTAGCCAGTTAATATCTGTCACTATTACTGAGTAGGCAGTTAATATCTGTCACTGTTACTGAGTAGACAGTTAATATATGTCACTGTTACTGAGTAGGCAGTTAATATCTGTCACTATTACTGAGTAGGCAGTTAATATCTGTCACTGTTAATGAGTAGACAGTTAATATCTGTCACTGTTACTGAGTAGCCAGTTAATATCTGTCACTATTACTGAGTAGGCAGTTAATATCTGTCACTGTTACTGAGTAGCCAGTTAATATACGTCACTGTTACTGAGTAGGCAGTTAATATCTGTCACTGTTACTGAGTAGCCAGTTAATATCTGTCACTGTTACTGAGTAGCCAGTTAATATATGTCACTGTTACTGAGTAGGCAGTTAATATATGTCACTGTTACTGAGTAGGCAGTTAATATCTGTCACTGTTAACTGAGTAGCCAGTTAATATCTGTCACTGTTACTGAGTAGCCAGTTAATATATGTCACTGTTACTGAGTAGGCAGTTAATATATGTCACTGTTACTGAGTAGGCAGTTAATATCTGTCACTGTTAACTGAGTAGCCAGTTAATATCTGTCACTGTTACTGAGAGCAAATATTGACCTTCTGTGGCCTGTACAAAACACTTTACTCAGTTCCTAACATATCTGCACGCCATTAAACGCGAGGTATTTGTGATCTAGGTTGGTGACATGTTAAGAAGTTACTGAAGGAGGTTTATAGTTGCTTAAATGCCGGGACGAGCGAGGAAAGAGAACGTTTGTTATAATTAATGTGGGATGGTTTTCTTCAAGTAGTAATAAAGGATATAGTTTATCAAGTCGTGGTAACATTTTAATTAAAAAGTAGAACCTTTCTCTTTGTTGTGGCAGGAAATTATCGCGATGCTTCATAAACACAAATGAAAAAGTAATTTTCTCTTCTGCTAATGGAGTTTAGTTTCTGTTCACTTTATAACTGGCTCAAAACTACCCCATTCTCTTTATCCACTTAATGGTATGTGTTACTTAAAGAACAATTACCTTTATTTATGGTAAGTGCTTGTTGAAATAATAGTAATTATTTGAAATAAACTAACAGGTGCAGGAGCAACAGCCAGATATTTATATTAAGTTGTAACAATGAGGGCATGAATTATGGGAAGATATGAAGAAGTGGTAATTGCGTATGTGTGAGTTGAACACACCAGAGTCGCTTTACTTTCAGACTTGGATAATGATCTGACATTTTCGTTGTAATATTTATAGCTAACGTTACAATACTCTGTGTGGGATATGCACGATAGCTGTTGTGGAACACTCTCAGTTTACTGCTGGCTGCCTGCCTGGACATATGTAGTTATAATAACGAATAATCTGAATAGGAAGCATTGATTACTTGTAATAATTCGCTACATAGCTACTCAACTGTTTCCACACAGATGAAAAGCCAGGCCAGATTACAGCGCAGTTCCAAATTTCACAAACTGTGTAAATTCACAGAAATATATTTTATTGTATGGAAGAAAACCCTTTATTCGAAACTATATTATTATAACGTAATGTAATACACCAGTATCTTTAAAGATATTTGGATGAGAATTTTAATTCGGATATCAATATAGGGGAGTTAACATTCGTTCACAATAACCTTACAAACACGTAACCTCTTATTTGTGTTTACAAAGTGCACGTAGGCATTTAAGAGATACTAGAGGGCTGGGAGGGGGGTGTGTTCTCTAAGACAAACACAGAAACACATCGGACTCTGCAACAGAAATGTGTAACTTTGTCCCTTTGGAAACAAACATACGATTCCGTGGCAGTTTATAAGTTAAAACTTCAATTTTCTTGCAATTTCCTCTTCTGGATGATAAACAGTAACAGACAGACAAAAGCTTACGTGCATTTCATTAAAACACACAATTTATATTAAATACCTACTTGTTTCTTCTGAGTGAACCATTTCCAAGATATTCGTTATTGTTTCTTTGAATTTACGAATATGTTTTTGTGTTTCCCTTGAAAAAAAGAACGGAATTTCAAAGATATCGTCTAGCAACCAGTTCTTAATCCACTGTTTGCATCCGCTTCCTATTGTAAAACTAAAATATTAAATTTTTGCAATGAAACTAATGGGAAAAATGCACGCAACTAACAGCAGTCAAACATAACCACATGATCTTTCAAGCCTGGGATTAGAACTCGCGACGTTTGGCTTTGAATGAAAGTCGAGTTAGTTGCGTATTGCCTTAACCATCACGGCTATCCCAAGGTGCCTCTGAAAGGGATATGAAAACTGCTTTAAGAATTAGTCGGCATATGCAGCAAAATATCAGAGAAACAGAGGGGAAGTTACGTATAGTAGATGTAGGAGGTAAACCCATACTCCCCTCTCTGGGAAACGTGCTGCATATCTGTGCTAGCGTGTTACCACACGTGTGGTATGTGGGTGACAAGGGGAACCCCAAGTCGGACTGCGGTTATCGAACCACGACCTCCGGAATGTGACACACTCCGCGCATGTTACTAAGCGAGTGACTCGCTCCTTTATTTCAATTGTGTCCACATTAGCACTTGTAGAAATATATTCATTTAAATATAATTACTTTTTAATGTAGAGGAAGATGTAAATTAATTCCCCGGAGCATAAATAATTGAAATAAATGTCTTGCCTGCCTCGGAGTGAGCAGTTCACAAGATAAGGGTGGGAGTGTCTACGTCATCACCACCAGCCCCCGTCCTCCATTTCAACATAGTCTGTCTCACTCCATATCTACTTCTTGAACCTACAAGCCTTTGTACAAGGAATGTCTCCGAAATGGTTCACTCTACAACAAATTCATTTGAACATAAATTCTTTGTTTTATCAAGATCTACATTTTTTAATAGTAAGATTTGGTCTATCTCTTACGGTTGACCAGTTATACAAAAGTCATTCAGAATAAACAGGACTACATTCAGGAAATCCAAAATATACATTTTATTTGTCATACAAATATTCTCCTGTGACATAGTTAAAATATATTAAACTCAAATACGAAGTTGAGTGACGCCGTGGCCGAGACCGTACTATACACGAAGTAATAAGTTGATTTTATTACATTGGTAGCTGTAAGAAGAGCGAGCGATATCTGGTGGCTGTAG
Organism: Tenodera sinensis; assembly: GCA_030765045.1. Classification (NCBI taxonomy): domain Eukaryota; kingdom Metazoa; phylum Arthropoda; class Insecta; order Mantodea; family Mantidae; genus Tenodera; species Tenodera sinensis. The sequence goes on along the minus strand of CM060961.1, from coordinate 1,109,612 downwards.
ATGAAACCTGCTGCTGCTGCTTCTTCTTCACAGGGTTGTCACATCTCATGTTTCACTAGAGGGAGAGATGCTCTGACTTCAAACACGTGTAACCGAATATCCTTGATATAAAATCGAATTTCACAAACACACACCCACGTGGTTTGTCTGAATCTTTCAACTCCTCGACTACAAGTTAAAAATGTGTGATTCTTCCTTCTAGTGCTTTACAATTAGATGAACACAGTTCATATCCAGAAAACCATCACGTGCTATTTAATAAATGTTTTCTGTCAAAGATATTGTCCATTGCAAGTTTCGTTTACCGTAGGCACCAAACATGGGCAAAATCAGCTCCCCTGAGACACGTTCTTGCCTCACTCCACCTACCATCCCTCCCCTTCACTGTTGTTACACGCCTCATTCAGTGGCGAGTATAGGTGTTTCATGAAGAGTGCTAGATATGTGCATTTTAATTTGTAAATGTAAATCTTTACAATATCAAACGCCACTTTCTTCACTAGCATAACGTTTATTAGTTTATTGTATTTCATGTTTCAAAGTTTGAACATAATATTAAGTTTAATGGTTTACTTATACTGAAACAGAAACAATTTAGTCTCGTATGTTAATCATAAGCTTTGTCACTCGGCAAGGGATTGTGGGATACTGGATCTTCTCTCGTGCGCATGCGCAGTGTAACGTTTGCCTTACTGCTGGTTCAGAGCTTCAGCGCCAGGGGAGGAGTACATAAGGCTGGCTAATATCCATTTCACTAGTTGTTGTCTTCTTAATATTTATTTACATTTTAAATATTTATGAAAAAGCTCCTTTAGTTTGTTTTTTATTTTAATACCGTTTAATATATTATGTGTATATAACCGCTAATCTCTTAAATGATGTCATTAAGTTATAAATGTTGGTATACAACGCAACAGTCACATGATTTTCTCTACGCGGTTTTCTTCCTGTAGCATGTGATTGTTCAACAGTAGCTACATTTGCATGTCCTTCCTAAATTCTTATTTACTTATTTTGTTTATTTTTTGTCCTCTCTATCATGCTAAGATGTCAACCGTTTGTTTAAACCTGTTAAGTAATATTTGTAATAGAGATAGAGGTATCGTTAAACAAGGCACAATGCCGGGTATTTCAACTAGTACGTACCTATATATGTAAAATTGCCATATTTGTGTTTGATAAAGGTATAAAAGGGCTAAACTCTATAGATATACGTTCCTATATACATAACTTAGTTGTCGGGGTGGAATATTGTACATTTTAGTGTCCCATCTCATCCTATATTGCACATAGACGTGACTGACGTAAATTTGCCCTCCACAGGACTTGAAGCCGCGTTCTCAGGAACCAGAGACTAACGTGCAACTGCCGTTTTGTTTTAATCTAATGGAATATGTTATATACACGTTTTGACATCCAATACAATTCCATTAGTACAAAAAGTAACCTTATTTCTGAGAGAAGCAGATAAACGTTGCTGTTGTTTGAATTGGAAGGTTCTTGTACAAATCCATGTACGTACGTATGCAGTTGGTGAATAATGCATGTATGTATGTCAATATTGGGTTTCCTGGGTCTCCATGAATTTGTTAAGTTTTCGCTCCAAAATCTCCTGCTTCACCATACAGGTTATGTATTATCATCATGTGGTTGTTCCTTTCTTTATTCAGTGTCGCCAACTATATCACATAAATTACTGAACAATGTTTTATTCTACATGGCAATAAAAATAGCACTCCATTTCAGTTTCAAAACTATTTTTAACAATTTTTCTTTTAATAAAGTATTTCTGTAGAAGAAATGTTACTTATTAATGTTAAAAGTCTGATGCCTTACATTCACACGACTTTTTCTACTCTTGTACAAGCAATTGCAAAACTGACACAAATAACAAGGAATGTCTCCGAAATAGTTCACTCCACAAAACATTTATTTGGACATAAATTGTATATTTCGACAAAATCTACATTTTTTGTATACTATAGTTTCGTGTGTGTATTGCAGTTTATTAGTTATAAAAAACTCATTCGCAATAAACAGAGGTTCAGAGAATATTAACAGGAAATATAATATACAATTTTTGTTTATTATGAAAATAATCAATCATTACAGGTAGTAAAAATCACAATTGTTCAACTTTCTTCCATGTAAACTGTATGTGGTGTTGGTGGATTCTCTTGAAAATCGTCTTGCATCTTTTGAGGATATTTAACTTAATAATAACCTCTTTTTTGGGACCTCTTTCCATACAGTGGAGGTTAAACAAGTTTATTTCGGGTAGAATGCAATGAGTAAAGTCTGTTGACAGATACACATAAGGTATTATTTGTGCTACGGGAGAAATGACGTAGACAGAAAGTAGGTTAGAGTTGAAGATAGGTCAAGGTCTGTACGTGATGAGAGAGCAAATACCGGGGAACATACGTCCAACACAACTAGCTAGCTGACCACTTTCTCCTTCTCCTCCTCAGAAATCACACAGTGCAATAACTAAAACAGTTTCTTACTATTGTGCACAAATTGAGCATTGAGTAATTAATACTGTAACGTTGAAAACCTTTCCTTGTATTAGAAACTCCATGGCGTGACGTCACGGCGTCAAGAGGTTACAATTTGGGGTTATCTGTAATTGTGAAATTAGTGTAGGTGAAGTCACACCAGTTGTAATAAGTTGTGGAAATAAATTTCTGATGACGCAGTTGAGTGTAAGTTATGGGTGGTCTCTACTACGTATAGCAAGGATATAGGATAGTTCCAGTAAATAAATCTGAAAGAAAAGAGAACTAGAACATTTACAATATTTCAGTTAAATTTGGAGCATAGTAGAATAATAGTGCAATATTGAAGCATAGGTTTCACAATGTCTTTTAAACCTTTCTATGTTTTACTGGATATGTATTTCTTCTTGCTTTTACACATAAGCTTACAGTGGTGTTGGTAATACGTGGTTCTCTGTATTTGTTTCTGGTACCAATTTCTTATTTATTGTTACTTCTATATCTACCATAACCTCACTTGTTACAAATCGAAACACTGATGTAATAATAATACTGTGGATAGTGTGTTTTTACTGCAAAATATTAACTGTACAGATAGAATATTTAGTTGAAATTAGAAGTTTGTCACCCCAAAGAGAAGCCTTTGTTATGCGCTTTATGAACCACTAACTGACATAAGTGATGATATCTCGTATGTTACAAATTGAACTATTTCAGTCTCAAAGGAGATATTAAGTCAATGTTTTTCAATCTTTTTAGCTAAAACCTTCTCATTCTAAAGCAACGATATATAGCAGATTCGTGTTTACGTAATGTAGCAGGGCGCATGCGCTGCAGGAATTTTCGTTCCTCCCAGAGATAGAGGGCGTGCAAAATTTAAAAGTACACAACTTTAAAAAATCTGTTACACTCACATGACTTTCTCTACTCTTGTATTAACCATTCTTACAAACTCTTATTCCTATATCTTCTTCATGTTAATACAGATAAACATTTGTACAAATTATCTTATTTCCTTGTAGGTACAAGGGGAATATGGGAATACAGTAGGTTTTGAGCGATAATCAAATGTTTTAAAGCTTTGAGATTCTGTTTCCTTTGCAAGGCTAACATATAAAAATGAATAACGATGTTCCATTTGATAAAAGTTTAAGTTCTCCAAAACTAACACAAATAATAAGGAATATCTCTGAAATGGTTAACCCCACAAAAAATGCATCTAGACCTAAATTGTGTGTTTTAACGAGATCTACATTTTTGTATATTAAGATTTGGTCTATCTCTTACGACTTACCAGTTATACAAAAGTCATCCAGAGTAAACAGTACTGCATGGGCTATAACCAGAAAATTCAAAATATATATTTCATTTGTCATAAAAATATCTTAAACATATGGCATTTTAATCAAAAGCTTACACAGTTTAAAAAAAATCGCAAAATGTTCAATACAAAGGGTAGTTTAGTATGGGTAAATATTCTTCAAAATGTTCGTGCTGCATCCAAGAAAGATATATAACTTAATTACCAACTTTGGTGTTTAACTGACTTCTCGTTTTTGAGTTATGCTGTCTACAGACTGACAGACAGAGATTTTTCTAAAACTACCCTTTTTTTACATAACAATGCTTCTATATAGTTAATAGTGCTAAAAGTTTCTTCAAGCTTTTGCAGAATATGTATAAATATGAAAAGAGCTATAATTATTCCTTGTTGATGTTAATTCGCAGCCGGTAATACGTAATTTCAAGAAGATGGAAACATTTGTAGTAATCTCTCTCCCCAGTTCGTGTATATCCGTCAGGAAATTGTGTGGAATTTCTCTTGTGAAGAATGGAAGGGAGGAAACGAGATTCTTTCTTGGTGCTGCGCCCCCCCCCCTCCCCCTTCTCTCATTTTAAACTCCTCCACAACGCAATTCGTTACTTAACTGAGATGGCCGTATAACCAACCATTGATTAAGCACGATCTCCGTTACATTCACATCACTTTCTCTACTCACTATTTTACACACTATTCTTACAGAACCTTATTTTATTTATATATACCTGAGTGATCGAGCTTTTTTCTGAAGAAGATATTTACATAAAGCTCTTACATAAAAGAAAAGCAAGTACAAAAGACCATATGGAACTAATATATTCTATAGTAAAATAGATAGCATTAAAATCGTCTCCAGTAAGAGCTACATATATTGCTGAATTTCGTGTTGATCGTCCTAATCTATAGATGGGGAGAACTTGCACATTGTGTCAGTTCCCCTAAAGTGTAGTGTTAACCCCCTCACAGTTAAATGGTCACTCCTATCAGTAAGTGGAGGGTTAAATACTCGATTACATTCCTGTCACGCCTCTTCCCCATGCCCGCTCTATTAACGTTTGCATCCAGAGTTGTGCGTGAAAGACTGAGTGGAATCTATCAATTTAAAGTGAATAGATAAAACTGTCATTGTAATACATAGCATTTCTATTTAAAAGTTGCAGAAAATTGTATCACTTAATGACAGAAGAGTGAGTAGAGAAAAAGATGTGAATGTTTTACCTGAAAGAGTACACAAAATAGTGACAATTAGGTAATGGCATGTAATTACCTTGTAGAATATGGCATAGAGAGACAGAGATAGAGAAATATTTCCTTTCAATGAATATTCTCTGCAATTCTCTTTATTCTAAATGGTTTTTGTATAACTGGTGAACAATAAGATATACACAAAATGTTACCGCATAAAAATGTAGATATTGTTAAAATAAACAATTTATGTTGATTATATATCCTTATCAACTTAACCATTTCCGAGGTAATCGTTTTATTTCATAAATAGAGTACGAATTTAAATACTATGTTACAAAGATTTCACTACAGAGTGCTAAATTGCAAAAACATAACCTAAACTATATTCATTCACTCCGACCTCCTCAACAGACGAAAGCAAACAATTACGTGATTTAGATTTTCTCCTGTTATAACATAAAACCAGTTTATCTTACTTCATTCTTCACATTAACAAATAATTTTTTTTCTGGAAAAATACAATAATAGTTGTTAAAACTAGAGTTGTCGAATTGAAATGGAGTGATATTTTCACTGTATTATGTATATAATACATTTTTTCAGCGGTTTATGGGATACCGCAGTTGGCGACACTGACGGAACAAAGAATCACCTACAGATAGTTTGGACAAAACAAAAGCAGACAAAGTACATGATAACTTTACTGCTCTATGTGTGAACTGATGACGTTTGGAACCTTTTAAACGATTCACAGATATGAAACAGAGCCCTTTAAGCTTCATGCGGGAAGATCAGCGTTTGGTAGTCAGTCACACGCAGGGCTTCATCCTGCAGGAAGTCGATCAATCACGTGATATCACAACACCGCCCAATTAGACTCATGTAATGGGCCAGTAATGGCCTCACTGTACCCAATACTTATAATTTATCTGTTGCATAAAAGCGGGTAGGTATATCTCTCTCATATATATCATGCAATCGAATAATAACAGGGATATTACCACGCAAGGCAAATGAAAGCGATAAAAGCTTGCTAAATATGTTCTTAAATTAGAGCACTAAAGTTATTTTAGGCTTTTCTGATCAGAGTGAAAGATAAATATATAATTTTGCCTCTGTGATATTCCAATGTATTTCTAACTATTTACGTAATGCGTTGATGTAACAGTAGTACAGTAGGTAAACCCAACTGTTTCAAGAGGAAGGCAAAGATCCCATTTTTAGGTGTTTATGTACCATACGATATTTCATGTTATAGTGTACTCGTTGCTCGCTCCGCGGCGGCACCAGGCCAGAGTTGCATGTAAACGACCGGCAAGTTCTACTAACTCATCACAACACATGTTCAACACATTCCCTATATCTCTGAAAATAATTCTTGTTTACTCGTAAAAGTTTCTGTTGGCTGGTTGTCTGTATTTCTCTCATGATTTTGTCCTGCAATTCTTGTAACGCATGCCTATAAACTTCTTTCTGTAAGTTCCACATGGATATAGATCAGGGGAACGAGGAGGCCACAACTCTCTGTCACGCCTAGAATGAACATTAGTGTGCGCTATATCTGAACGCTACACAGTATTTCATTTTTATCAGTTACAGAAAGAAAACTTAATAAATCTATGGAGAAAGCTTCGATATAGTAGATAGTCCTTGGATGTTGGTAAGCAGAGAGAAAGTATCAGACCATGTTATAGAAGGTTTACTGCAACAGTCTGCGTAGAAAAGAGTTTTAAGTGTAATTGTATTGATTTCAGTTGTGCAAGGCCAAGTTGTATTATAATAGAATTTATATAAACGTGTGTTGCAAAATATGGGACGTATAATTCTACGTGCACTCACTGCGCACCAAAGCACAACTTTTGAAGCTCGATACGGCAGTACGGTGATTGGTGGAACACAGTGTCACGTGACAGAGAATAGTTCCCCGCAGACACTCAAGTGACTGTTTCATTCGAAGTCGTACAAAATCATTCTCTCTGAATCTTTATTGTAGGTACTAGAAAAAACGTTCACTCTTTCCAGAATTCAAACATAAACTGTGACTTAACAATTATCTATGTGCTAGTATTGTATTACCACACAGTAGTGTCTGAATACATATCTAGTGTCTCGTACTCGTATAAGAAGAGTTTTTAACGGTTTTCAGAGGTTGGCCATGTTAATCGAAAATGTAAATTAATATTGCCGGAGTATTTCATGAGGACAAATGTGGACCACGAGAACATGGTAAAAAGAAGAAGAAGAAGAGGAGGCGGGAGATAAGCTTGTGACCCCGTCGGGCTGCCAAACGACAGACAGACACGCCATGTCTGGCTATTAATATGGTAATTATGTTATTTCCGTTCTGTAATGCAATCGTGTACTACCATCACATAGATTTCTCTCCTCACTCTTGTATTAACCATTCTTACAAACTCTTGTTCCTATATCTTCATGTTAATGCAGATAAACATTTGATTTCCAAGTTAGTATAGAAGTTCAGCAATACGTGACTGTTACAATTTCGATGCTGGAGACAACTTATTCTATGTGTGGAATACTGAGGCACACTTGCACTGTAGACAGTGTCCTTTGTGCTGTCACTGTACCCGCGCAATGACGTCATGTGGAGGTAAGTTGCAATCACCTCATTTCATGATAGCTGTATAAAATTATTTGTGAAGAACATAACTCAAAAACCAAAGGATGGTTAAATATAAAATTCATGAGCAAAGTCTTCCAAATATGCGACTTGAAGGTTCTGAAAAACTCGCCCAGCACTTGCCATACTACCCTTTATATCAGGTATGTTGAACACATGGCCTCTTGCATCATACACTATTTTCACATAATGCTCAATATTTGTAGCTAGATTATGTAAATATATAGTGTTGGAACGGCCATACCAGTTGAAAACACCACGTTAGGATTACATCGGTTATTGTAAAGTGACGAAAACTAATACAGGTCAAGTATTCATAAGATTAGAATGCTGGCAAAGCAGGGAGGAGCTTTATTAACGCGAGCGATTCACACCCCGTTGTCTGATCTGTTTACGCCATCAGTTGCCTCTGTTCTATAGTCGCTCCACTCTAAGATCCGCCCTTGGTGTAAACACAAGCTGTCAACAACTAACCCGCGATTCGCGCGCGAAACCGAAGCACGCCACAAAATATAGTACCTTAAATATTGGCGATTATATGTGACTTTTCATGATGTATGACACTCAAATATAATTTGAAACTTTTGATTAATATAAAATAATAAATAATATTAATAAGAGTAAAGGAGATTATAGCTTCCGTTTAATTGTGTCCAGTTAATCCCCTCTCACGCATCCACATGACAATGGTGTGTAATCAGTAAGGTGATAAACATGGATGCTTCTACAAGTGCTGCTAGCCTGGTTAGTGAAAATAAAGGTGAAATAGTGAAGCACTCTAAAGGTAAGCCCTTAAAAAGTGGTGAGAAACAAATAGTCTTGAATGTTTTTAACAAACTAATGCAAGAGTACCCTTCTGTCACTGTGAATAACATTGTGAAGTTAACTGCAGATTACACTGGTATTTCCGAGTGGAGTGTTAAATGTGCCCGTAAGGAACTTAAGCAAACAGGAACATTGCGGACACCAAGGAAGAACAGAAAAAAACGGAAGCCAGAATTAGAAAAAGCAGATGACTTTACTAAATGTGCTGTTCGTAGAAAAGTGCACCACTTTTTCTTCAAGAATGAACCGCCAACATTAGAAAAAGTCTTAAGTAGTGTTAACAATGATCCAGCATTACCTTCATTTAAGCGATCCACGTTTCATAAATTACTACTAGAAATTGGATTTAGTTTTATGAAGAGAAATAAAGTGAATGTCATAATCGACAGAGAAGATATCGTGCTATGGAGGCGGCGTTACTTGCGGAATATGCGCCGATACAGAGCAGAAGGTAAGAAAATCTATTACCTTGATGAAACGTGGGTTAATGAAGGGCATACTACATCCCGTGCATGGACTGACATTATGACGGGCTCAAAAAAGGATGCATTTCTTTGTGGAGCGTCAACAGGGCTCAAAAATCCTACAGGGAAAGGAAAACGCTTTATTATTGCGCACATCGGCAGTGATTCCGGTTTTGTGGAAGACGGTGTTCTAATCTTCGAGTCAAAACGTACAGGTGATTACCACGAGGATATGAATGGCGATGTTTTTAAGGAGTGGTTTGAAAGTGTATTTCCGAAACTTGAACCCGGTTGTGTTATCGTAATGGATAATGCACCTTATCACAGTGTCAGACTGGAACGTCGTCCGAACTGTTCGTGGTGAAAACAAGAAATTGCCGATTGGTTGACGTCACATAATTTGCGCTTTTGTGAATCAGATGTGAAAGCAGAGCTTCTAAATCAAGCACAAAAGGTTGCCGATAACAGTGAAAACAAATATGTTATCGATGACCTTGCTAGAAAATCTGGTCGACACATAGAGAGGTTGCCCCCTTATCACAGCAACCTGAACCCAATAGAAACAATATGGGCCTTCCTCAAGGGATTCGTAGCCAGAAACAACGTAACCTTCAAATTACGGGATGTTCGCAAATTGTTTGAAACTGCAATATCTCAGGCGACACCTAATATGTGGCAAAATAATATACGTCATGCAATTGAGCAAGAAAATGAGATGTGGGTGATGGACGGGCTATCAGATGCTATTGTAGATCGTCTTGTGATTAGTGTGGGTGTTGATTCTTCTTCTTCTCCTTCTTCTGATGACGATGACACCACAAATGATGCAGATGCAGATGTTACACCTCTTCCCGACAGTGATGCAGATTAATGTGAGTTTTATTTTAATTATGTTACATTTAATTTCAGCTCAGCTTTTACTTACGAATGTTGGTTAATAATAATAATAATAATAATAATAATAATAATAATAATAATAATAATAATAATAATAATAATAATAATGCTAATGATAATAGTAATAGTAATGTTATTGTTATATTTGAATAATATTACTCAGGACATAAATCCTAGCGTTGTTTACTTGGAAAAAGGCAGCAACAACCCTGATAAAGATTACATGAATATAACGCGATAGCAGCGCTATTCCTAAAACTCCCAAGTATCATTCTACTGCATCTTTAAACACAAGGATTGAGTCCACGTGGCGTTTGTTTATTTGTGTTAGTGGCAGCTGATACGAGCACGAGGTTACCGCGGAGGGATACAAGGTGCGGATCTTACGCTGGATGGAGTATAGACGTCTAGGCACACGTCCGCTGGACTGAACCGCTGCTACAAAGTCTGCCCTTGACTAGGTAGGGCTGTTCGGCCACCCGAACCAACTCAGGGTTAGCATTATTTGTTCACCCTAGATGGCCTCTTCAACTCCGACATTCACCCACCTGTCTTTGTCTCTCTCCCTGTTGTTGACAACATAACTTTTACAAAACCGCATTATACATAAGGGAGGCAGTGTAAATAAATAAAAAGATGAAAAAATGAAAAAAAACTTTAATTAATTGATTACAAGTTTTTACTCGTCTTTTGAGTAAACTGAAATATTTATGTTACAATTATTACACTTTCAAACAGTTATTCCTTGGGCAGAGGAAGTAAGAATTGTATTATTGGTTACATAATAGGGCTACTGTTTGGATTTAAAACATTGGTCACATTGTATAAGAAACCAAAGTTGGCATTACAGTGTCGTGAACTGCTAAAAGGCCAACTTTTAGCATCAGCTATCTAAATGAACAAACACTACATAAAAGAATATCTAACATTTGTATCAAGATCCTATTTGAAATTGTGAAGCTGACCGTTCTGCCCCCCCCCCCCTTGGGGCACTCCCTCCTAAGCGGTCTAGAGAGCTATTATCTCCCATAACAATAAAAACTTTATTGATCGATGCGTGAGAATTGTTCACCCTGTATAACACCAACTGGGCTGTTATTAAACTAACAATATTGGAGTTTATTCGTAAATGCAAATGAGTAATTTGCACCTAAGTATTTAAATATATTTATAATGCTGGAGCTATTAGCAGTTTGGTAGGATTGCGGCGACGCGACAGCGCTACCAACTTTTCCTAAAACACATAATCTCGCTTAGAAGACAAGAAAGAAAAAACAATCGTGGTGCGAAACGATAAAAATATGTAAATGTTATTACATGCAGTTAAGGTTTAGTGCGGGGTTTAGCCGCCGCCATATCAAGTGGAGGGGGGTTGGGGGAGGGGGTGCAGTTATGGCTAATTACCTAGGACTTAAACCACCAGCATCTCTGTATGGAGTCCGCCGCTTTACCTTCTCACATAAACACATGAACAAACTTACTGCAAAATAGCACATATAAAAACTAGTTATCAATAACAGTTACAAAAGTAGCTGACGCCAGTAACAGTTTCAAAAATAGCTGATACAAGCTAACTCAGTTTTGCGCCATCTTGCTGGTATTATATTTACAATGTTGGTCCCAATTGGACAGAGTTAACATGACTTTACCGATCACGTGACGCTTGTATATATAAAGTTTGCTCGGCGCATTTCAATTCAGTAGCTGCATATTTCCTCTTTTCTCATTAGAAATTCTCAGTATGTTCCCGTGTACTTGCTCTGTGTATAGTGTCAGAACGGGAAATGTTTACAAACTTCTTTCTCACAGTATATATCAGCTATATTATACAATTACACTTGCATGGGAATGTAGGGATCTGGAGAAGTCAGTATTGCATATAAGCCTAACTTGTTCCGACGTTTTAAAGCATATCACATTGTGATTTAAATGTCTGCATGAATTAAAGAAGCATCTGTTAAACATAGAATTGTGTATTTGTCAGCATAACTCAAATACAAAAGGTTGGTATGACTTTTGTACAACTGATAAACACACAAAATATTACTATACAAAATTACACATCCCATTAAAACATACATGTTTTGGAGTGAACCATTTCCGAGATATTACTTGTTATTTGTACAATTTCGCAATAGCTACAGTTCTCGTAGGAAGTCGTAGTAGTTTGATTATCATTTAAGGCCTACTGTGCCCGCTTATTCCCCTTGTACCTACAAGACCATTACTAATAGAAGAATAAGTGCTTGTATTAGTATTTTCTACCAAAATGAGTAGAGAAAGTTGTGTGAGTGTACAATTCAAATTGTAAGTAGTTTGTATGTAGAGTTGGTTGCCGAGATGATTGAAAGTGGTGAACCCCTGGTGTGTATGCAACACAGCTGATGCGCGTGTTTCACATGCAATCTACCTTCAAGGCGACTTTAGCGAGGCGTGTGCAGTGCTAGCATACAGAAATAAATACTATACGTAATTTCATCCGATATTTCCATATTTAATAAATTAAATGTGTGCAAATAATTGATACAAAACCGAGGACAGGGCGGGAAAGGTTTAAACTCGATGTACTATATATAAAACCAGCAGTGTTCTACCTACATATCTTAGACCAGGTAAACGTTTACAGAAGACTCCGTTACATATTATCGGTAGGCACCTATAATTAAAATTATTACACGACTTTTGTCAGAATCAAAATTTTTCATGTAAAGGTTGTTTTAGGGTGTTTTTTTTTTTTTTTTTTTTTTTTTTTTTTTTTTTCCCCTTCAAAAGCATCATATCTGGTAGATACTGAAATATCAAGATTGGCATTTATCCAACATTTCGTTTATACGAGCAAATACACGCCTTCTAAGAATCCCTTTTTGCGATTGACAGAACCCCAAAATGTGCACTTCCGCTGAAATATCCATATCAACTTTTGGGCGGATACAATACTTTCTCAAAGATGGGTGCAAATATACTTTAATCCACAGGGATTTAAGGTTTTCTCGTTTAAATGTGTAAAAAGTAATTTTTGCGAATATTCGACGGGTCGTCCAATTTACATAATTTCTGGGGTTGTCCCTGGGCGCTTGTCGCTCAGTAAGGGGTTGGATCCCAGGGGGCCGTATGTGGAGCTTTTTTGGGGAGGACAAAACGGGTTTTCTGACATTCATTCCAGTATTATCACCACTCTCTGATAGTTGGTCTGCTCCTCGGAACTCTGACCCATTTAAGTGCTGTAGGTGTAACTTCTCCATAAGATGGCGTAAAGGAGGGAGAGGTGGAGGTGCTGAAAAAGAGGGACAGTGATGCACAGGTGGGGAATGGGAAGGGGAAAAGGGAGGTGAGGAAGAGGAAGATGGAGAAGATGGAAATAGAGAATAGGTGTAGGTGGAGCAGTAGAGTGAAGTGGAGGTGCAGAATAACGGAGAGAGATGAAGATGATGGAGAAGAGGGAGGTGGTGGAGAAGAGGAGTGGAGGGAGGTGGAGGAAGAGGAGGTGGTGGAGAAGGGTAGAGAAGTGGAGTGAAAGGGGTGGCGGAGATAGAGGTAGGAAGGGTGGCAGAAGGATAGGTGGAGTAAGAGGAGGTGGTGGAGATGAGGGGTGGAGGGAGGTGGAGGAAAAGAGGGAGAGGGAGGTTGTGGAGAAGGGTAGAGAAGTGGAGTGAAAGGGGTGGCGGAGATAGAGGTAGGAGGGGTGGCTGAAGAGGAGTTGGAGGAAGAGGTAGGTGGTGGAGAAGGGTAGAGAAGTGGAGTGAAAGGGGTGGCGGAGATAGAGGTAGGAGGGGTGGCAGAAGGATAGGTGGAGTAAGAGGAGGTGGTGGAGATGAGGGGTGGAGGGAGGTGGAGGAAAAGAGGGAGAGGTAGGTTGTGGAGAAGGGTAGAGAAGTGGAGTGAAAGGGGTGGCGGAGATAGAGGTTGGAGGGGTGGCAGAAGGATAGGTGGAGTAAGAGGAGGTGGTGGAGATGAGGGGTGGAGGGAGGTGGAGGAAAAGAGGGAGAGGTAGGTTGTGGAGAAGGGTAGAGAAGTGGAGTGAAAGGGGTGGCGGAGATAGAGGTTGGAGGGGTGGCAGAAGGATAGGTGGAGTAAGAGGAGGTGGTGGAGATGAGGGGTGGAGGGAGGTGGAGGAAAAGAGGGAGAGGTAGGTTGTGGAGAAGGGTAGAGAAGTGGAGTGAAAGGGGTGGCGGAGATAGAGGTAGGAGGGGTGGCAGAAGGATAGGTGGAGTAGGAGGAGGTGGTGGAGATGAGGGGTGGAGGGAGGTGGAGGAAAAGAGGGAGAGGTAGGTTGTGGAGAAGGGTAGAGAAGTGGAGTGAAAGGGGTGGCGGAGATAGAGGTAGGAGAGGTGGCAGAAGGATAGGTGGAGTAAGAGGAGGTGGTGGAGATGAGGGGTGGAGGGAGGTGGAGGAAAAGAGGGAGAGGTAGGTTGTGGAGAAGGGTAGAGAAGTGGAGTGAAAGGGATGGCGGAGATAGAGGTTGGAGGGGTGGCAGAAGGAGAGTTAAAGGAAGAGAAGGCGGTTTTTCTTAAGCATTAGGGTGGAACTAGTAGCGAATGTAACAGCAACGAGGGAATAAAACCTAGGTTAACTGTGCAGAACAAATGTTTGAGGTCATCTGTTTGTGAAAAGGAGACGTATTGTACATACATTTGATTAGAGCTGAACTGAGCGATAAAACCAAACAACTGGAGAACTTGTTATGAAGTATCAAATAATAAGAGAAGAGAGTTGAGCTTCTCGGAGTGAAACTGTGTATTAGGTAAACAGCAGAGAAGCACGTACCACTCTCACTGGGCTCTAGTTAAGAATTCCAACTACACAAGTTTGAAGGTTTGGAGAAATAACAAGCAGACGGCCACTTTCTATAGACACCTACTTCTTGGCAAGCTTTAAATGGGACATTAAGTTCCTTGTAATTTCATTCAAACGATCAAATGGACCAACTTTTACCAAAGTATATCTAACCTTATTGACACAGGCGTTAAATGATTAACATCCTCATGGACATGCCATTATTAGACACAAAGGGGATGTTTGTTGGGCGAGTGAGTTCATCTCATCTATTGCACAAGTATTTTCTTTGATTGACGCACTACAAGAACTACTTCTAGCGTTTTCGTCCTGTACTATTGCGGTGCTGGTTAACATTGAGACATAACCTCAACTTGAGCAGTTCCGGGCGATAGTTATGATAAGAGGGTCATTTTGTGATTAGGTCGAGATGAGCAAATGTACGAACCAAGTAAAATCTTCCTCCTAACCCGTGCAGCATCGTACAGTGTTGACAACATGACTTTTACAAAGCCACAACATTCTACATAAGGGAGGAAATGTAAATAACAAAGCGATAACAAAAATTTACTGAATTTAATTATAATTTTTACTCATCTTTTGAGGAAACTGAAACAACGTTTATCATTAAGTAGTTTTCGTCTGGTGGTGTATTGATGAAGGTGTCGATCTGTAGTTTGGTTAGGTTTATATTTTTGGCTTGTCGTGTTGACATATGTATGCATTAGAAAAGTGCTGCAACTTTCTATTATTTACTAATACGGTTCTTGTTTACAGTAATACACATCTTTATCAATAAATAGTTTGTCCACAGTGATGAAAATGCCCATGTTTACGCTAACCGCATATCTTCAGTATAACTATCTTGCACCAGTCCAGGAACCTGTTATATACAAGGACGTATGGGTTTCTTGAGTTTTGGGCAACACTTGTAATTTCACTCTCTTCACTGTTTATATGTGATTATATTCAGTACAGTCCATGTTAACACACAAATAACTCGCCATTTTGTACAAACATTGAGGTTAAGTATCTACCTGAATTAGGTTATGGTCACATTCTGTTACATTACCGGACTGTTAAAAGCTTTGGAATACTTGAGTGAAACACTGTCGTGAACTGCTGATTGGCCGACTTTTACTGTTAACCGTCTAAAAACTTGTTATATTACGTGCACGAATGTGTAAGTGAGGGCAGACTTGAATACGTAGGTACATATGTAGTTGGAGTAATGCGCTAGGGAAATGTCTCTCTCTCATTAGAAGCTTGTGGTATCGACCCAAGAAGCGGCAGTGAGTGAGCGAGCGAGCGTCTTAAGCATGGAATGTGGGAACAATGATAAGCCCCGCGTATGTATGTGTGTTCATAATGGAAAACTGATGCGGGCTTCTTCACTGCCATTTTGTTGTGTGTGTGTGTGTGTGTGTGTATGCCAAGATAATTTTAATTACTTGCCAGCTTTGTGCCTTACTCGGGTTACCCATTACCACCACTTCTTCTGTTTCACCAAATACCTTCATGGCTTCCACTTTCTCTACTACGTGTAGTAAATAGGGCAAGTATTGTATTGCATGTCGAGATTTCACACAAAATATATGGTTTGAGACCCCTGAGTCCAAAAAACTAGTTTTAGTAAAAGGCTCTCGCGCGTCTCTCTCGCTCTCTCTCTCTCTCTCTCTCTCTCTCTCTCTCTGTGTGTGTGTGTGTGTGTGTGTGTGTGTGTGTTCGTGAACAACATAATTCAAAAACGAAAAGTCGGTTAAAACCAAAATTTAATATGTTTCAAGGATGCGGCACGAAGATTTTGAAGAAAATTCCTCCGCCCTAAGCTACCCTTTAAATGGAACATTTTCAAAAGTTTTGATTTTCACATGATTTTGATTAAAATACCATATGTTTAAGATATTTGGATGACAAATGAAATGTATATTTTGAATTTTCTGGCTATAGCCCATGCAGTCCTGTTTACTCTGGGTGACTTATGTATAACTGATAAACCGTAAGAGATAGTGAACTACTTAAAGCCTACTGTATTCCTATATTCCCCTTGTACCTACAAGAAAAATATTAATAAGATAATGTGTAGAAATGTTTATCTGTACTAACATGAAGAATGGTTAGTACAAGAATGAGTAGAGAAAGTCATGTGAGTGCAACACATGGTACTCTTGTGCAACTCTAGAATGTGAAATGAGGCACTGCAGATAAAAGTGAGGGAACAAACAGAGCTTAAAGCTATTAAATAACATACCACTCGATTACGAGGAATGCACATATGGGGCTGTTAAAAGATGCAGGAGGGGTTGTTAGTAATGAAGTTAAACATAAAGTTTCTTGTGAGAGTTTCAAGTTGGGCTGAAAATGGCCCTCTCTGTGTGCACCTGCCCCAGCTAATCTACGACCCTTTTACATGATAACATAATTACCTATCACAAAGGAGGCTCATTAACAAGCTATCTGGCTAAACGAAATATAAAACACCAGGGTGATGATAACAGCGCAATTCATCAACTTGCAGGTAACCGAACCCCAGCGTTTTAACTCGCTCATGGAAATAAATGGAATTATGGAATATATTGCTTCCTAAAGTTGGAGGTAAATATCAATAAATTGCTTGTGATTAAAACTTGGTGTGTAATAGATGGCTCATAACAGAAGTAATAAGCGCTGCCTACGTCAGAGTTCCTGGGACAATTTGCGAATACTGACCGCGCGGGTGCTCATTATGTGACCTATACTCGCAGGTTGGGCAATTATCGCTCCAGTTCATGTATTTCGGCAAGTGCAAGAAGTTTCCCTTTCGAGAACGTTCCGTTTTGGCTTCGGGCTGTATGTAAGGAACAGACCGTCGCCCTGTAAAGGGTTAGTAGACTTCATTTGGGTGATTGTTTAAGTGGATACTTAACAATGAGGGTTCAGTGGACACTCAGCAGTTCACATTTGTACTGTGAGTATCTCAAGTGTAACGTGAAGGGAAGTCCAAATTGTGATTTTTGTGATATTGTTTCGAGATGCAGAATTCAGTTGTATAGGAATATTTCACATCTTCCGCTCATTTTATTATAACCTTCATAGAAGTGCGCTAATTCTAAACAGTTCTCAATTTTCATCAAATTGCTTAAAGCTTTAACAGCCGGTGTCATAAAATACGGAATGAATATCCGGATGAGTTCAATAGGAAAGAACAATAGAGCTTGGCATTTAGCATTATACAAAGCAGGTAAACAACCTGACCGGAGACAAATTCAAAATCATACGACAACTTCAGCTACAATAAATGACAGGTCTTCGATAATAGTCGACAACAATGCAAGCAGCCCCCACTTGAACCCATCCTACGCAACAATCAAGCCAATAAACAAAGACCAGACCACACATGCTAAGCGTATAAAACCAAACGGCTCCGATCATTTCGCCGAATGTCACACCATTTGAGGATGTTCGAACGAAACGTCTGGAACAAGCCCGGATATTCATTCTGTATTTTAGTTCTGAATTTTTATCGAAAATAGCCCTTACAGTTTATAGCCTATTACCTTGCTTAACTCCCAATTCTGAAGAAAAAAAGAATGCAATTTTCTACGTAAATGCCCCCATTATCTTTGAACCTTATGTGCAGAGAACTGAAATTTTTACTACACATTTGCACCTAAATGACCTTTATTTTAATAAAAAGACATATATTAAAGTCTTTTTTTTTTAATTTAAAAATCGAAATCTTTTAATAAAAATCTGATGTGTTGCACTCAAATAACTTTCTCTACTCTTGTACTAACCATTCTAACAAACTCTTATTCTTATATTTCAATGTTAAGATTCGTACAAATTATTTTATTGCTTATCTCCTTGTAGGTACAAGGGGAATATTAGAATACAGAACGCTTTCTGCGATAGTCAAATCTTTTCTACCTTTGAGATTCCGTTCTCTTTGCACGATTAACATATAAAAAATGAACAACGTAGTTACATTTCGCTAAAGTTCTAAGTTTTCCGAAACTCACATACATAACAAGGAATATCTCCGAAATGGTTCACCCTACAAGAAAATTTATTGAGACATAAATTGTGTATTTTATCAAGATCTACATTTTTTGTGTAGTATGATTTGATGTATCTCTAACGGTTTACGAGTTATGCAAATGTCCTCCAGAGTAAATACGACTACATAGGCTATAACCAGAAAATTCAAGATATACATTTCATTTGTCATAAAAATATCTCAAACATATGGCATTTTAATCAAAATCGTTAGAGCCATTTTCAAGAAAATTAAAATTTTCGAAAAATTTTCCATGTAAAGGGTAGTTTAGGGTGGGGCTATTTTCTTCAAAATCTTCGTGTCGCATCCTTGAAAGACATTAAACTTAAATACCAACTTTGGTTTTTAACCTAATTTTCGTTTTTGAGTTATGCTGTCCACAGACTGACAGACTGACAGACACGCAGATACACACACGGACCTTTTTCTAAAAATCCTTTTTTTTGGATTCAGGGGGCCTCAAAACATATTTCCGGTGAAATCTCGACATCGAATTTTTGAGTGGAATACAATACTTCCCCTACTTACCAGTAGAGAAAGTAAAAATGTACGAATATTTAAAAAATCCTAACTTCACCTCTAATGAATAAAAATTGATTTTGTTTCCTGACTAAGTTGTCTTCAAAAGTTCAGCTAATTATGTGAAATGGTTTCCTAAATAATGGGTCCCATTAAACATTGACAAGATATGGCATTTGGACTCTCCTTAAGCAAGCAACTGTTGTCGCATGTCGGTGAGCCGGGCGTTGTCCTTCAGCGCTAGCCGGCTGGCAGGTTTGGTGGGAAGTGCCTGGAAGTCTCCTACATCGAACTCTACAGCTTATATCGGCGGGCGAGTCCTGTGTTCGACACTAGAGCTGGAGAAGAGACGTCCTAGACTTTGTCTGCTCTTTTCAAACTCTCTCATTGTTGAATGATACGTATAACTTGTACGTTCATCGCAGTGCATGATCTTGTGCATGTTGCGTGCTATACTTTTAATTTTGAAATAGTTTATATCTATTAGAAGGTGCAAGTGACTAGTTTGAGTGTTCCTTCAGGTCCCAGTATCTCTCTTGTATCTATCTGTAACAAAATTACAATAAAACTGTTTATGTAAAGTTTTTCTCCATTAACATTCAGTAGATATAAGAGCTATAAGGGAGGACATGTAACTAACATATCGGAGTTGCGAGTTTGGACACGAGTGTACACAAGTGGTAATCAAGTGCGCTAAGCTCACAAGCCAGAAAAATGGAATGGAATGGAATGGAATGGAAGGAATAAAAAAGCCATCAAGAACATGAAATATAATCTGGAAGAAGACGTTGTTTGCTTGAAGAAACGCACGCCCACCTCTGTGGAAAAATAACAGGAATCTTTCATCCAAGTAACTCGGTCGGAAGAAAAGACCAAACGTTGCGAAATGTTTGTTGACGTCTTCTTTGTTCACATCCGGCTATTGGCTTCTTACTGCGTCTCTGTTCTCGTTATCTGTGTAGTCTACCTCCATCTCCTTCTCCCTGACTCTCCCTCTCTCCCTAGTTTTCTCCTGGTGTAGCAGCTTGCGTCTCTGTTCTCGTTAACTGTGTAGTCTACCTCCATCTCCTTCTCCCTAACTCTCCCTCTCTCCCTAGTTCTCTCCTTCTCTCCTGGTGTAGGAGCTTGCGTCTCTGTCCTCGTTTTCTGTGTAGTCTACCTCCATCTCCTTCTCCCTAACTCTCCCTCTCTCCCTAGTTCTCTCCTTCTCTCCTGGTGTAGCAGCTTGCGTCTCTGTTCTCGTTAACTGTGTAGTCTACCTCCATCTCCTTCTCCCTAACTCTCCCTCTCTCCCTAGTTCTCTCCTTCTCTCCTGGTGTAGGAGCTTGCGTCTCTGTTCTCGTTAACTGTGTAGTCTACCTCCATCTCCTTCTCCCTAACTCTCCCTCTCTCCCTAGTTCTCTCCTTCTCTCCTGGTGTAGGAGCTTGCGTCTCTGTCCTCGTTTTCTGTGTAGTCTACCTCCATCTCCTTCTCCCTGACTCTCCCTCTCTCCCTAGTTCTCTCCTGGTGTAGGAGCTTGCGTCTCTGTTCTCGTTAACTGTGTAGAGTCTACCTCCATCACTTCCTCCCCTCCCTAACTCTCCCTCTCTCCCTAGTTCTCTCCTTCTCTCCTGGTGTAGGAGCTTGCGTCTCTGTTCTCGTTAACTGTGTAGAGTCTATCTCCATCACTTCCTCCCCTCCCTAACTCTCCCTCTCTCCCTAGTTCTCTCCTTCTCTCCTGGTGTAGGAGCTTGCGTCTCTGTTCTCGTTAACTGTGTAGAGTCTACCTCCATCTCCTTCTCCCTGACTCTCCCTCTCTCCCTAGTTCTCTCCTGGTGTAGGAGCTTGCGTCTCTGTTCTCGTTAACTGTGTAGAGTCTACCTCCATCTCCTCCTCCCTGACTCTCCCTCTCTCCCTAGTTCTCTCCTGGTGTAGGAGCTTGCGTCTCTGTTCTCGTTAACTGTGTAGAGTCTACCTCCATCTCCTTCTCCCTGACTCTCCCTCTCTCCCTAGTTCTCTCCTGGTGTAGGAGCTTGCGTCTCTGTTCTCGTTAACTGTGTAGAGTCTACCTCCATCTCCTTCTCCCTGACTCTCCCTCTCTCCCTAGTTCTCTCCTTCTCTCCTGGTGTAGCAGCTTGCGTCTCTGTTCTCGTTAACTGTGTAGAGTCTACCTCCATCTCCTCCTCCCTAACCCTCCCTCTCTCCCTAGTTCTCTCCTTCTCTCCTGGTGTAGGAGCTTGCGTCTCTGTTCTCGTTAACTGTGTAGAGTCTACCTCCATCACTTCCTCCCTGACTCTCCCTCTCTCCCTAGTTCTCTCCTTCTCTCCTGGTGTAGGAGCTCGCGTCTCTGTTCTCGTTAACTGTGTAGTCTACCTCCATCACTTCCTAACTAACTCTCCCTCTCTCCCTAGTTCTCTCCTTGTCTCCTGGTGTAGGAGCTTGCGTCTCTGTTCTCGTTAACTGTGTAGAGTCTACCTCCATCTCCTCCTCCCTAACTCTCCCTCTCTCCCTAGTTCTCTCCTGGTGTAGGAGCTTGCGTCTCTATCCTCGTTAACTGTGTAGTCTACCTCCATCACTTCCTCCCTGACTCTCCCTCTCTCCCTAGTTCTCTCCTTCTCTCCTGGTGTAGCAGCTTGTGTCTCTGTTCTCTATAACTGTGTAGTCTACCTCCATCACTTCCTCCCTAACTCTCCCTCTCTCCCTAGTTCTCTCCTGGTGTAGGAGCTTGCGTCTCTATCCTCGTTAACTGTGTAGTCTACTTCCATCACTTCCTCCCTGACTCTCCCTCTCTCCCTAGTTCACTCCTTCTCTCCTGGTGTAGCAGCTTGCGTCTCTGTTCTCTATAACTGTGTAGTCTACTTCCATCACTTCCTCCCTCACTCTCCCTCTCTCCCTAGTTCTCTCCTTCTCTCCTGGTGTAGCAGCTTGTGTCTCTGTTCTCTATAACTGTGTAGTCTACCTCCATCACTTCCTCCCTGACTCTCCCTCTCTCCCTAGTTCTCTCCTGGTGTAGGAGCTTGCGTCTCTGTTCTTGTTAACTGTGTAGTCTACTTCCATCACTTCCTCCCTGACTCTCCCTCTCTCCCTAGTTCTCTCCTGGTGTAGCAGCTTGTGTCTCTGTTCTCTATAACTGTGTAGTCTACCTCCATCACTTCCTCCCTAACTCTCCCTCTCTCCCTAGTTCTCTCCTGGTGTAGGAGCTTGCGTCTCTGTTCTCTATAACTGTGTAGTCTACCTCCATCACTTCCTCCCTGACTCTCCCTCTCTCCCTAGTTCTCTCCTTCTCTCCTGGTGTAGCAGCTTGTGTCTCTGTTCTCTATAACTGTGTAGTCTACCTCCATCACTTCCTCCCTGACTCTCCCTCTCTCCCTAGTTCTCTCCTGGTGTAGGAGCTTGCGTCTCTGTTCTTGTTAACTGTGTAGTCTACTTCCATCACTTCCTCCCTGACTCTCCCTCTCTCCCTAGTTCTCTCCTGGTGTAGCAGCTTGTGTCTCTGTTCTCTATAACTGTGTAGTCTACCTCCATCACTTCCTCCCTAACTCTCCCTCTCTCCCTAGTTCTCTCCTTCTCTCCTGGTGTAGCAGCTTGTGTCTCTGTTCTCTATAACTGTGTAGTCTACCTCCATCACTTCCTCCCTGACTCTCCCTCTCTCCCTAGTTCTCTCCTTCTCTCCTGGTGTAGCAGCTTGTGTCTCTGTTCTCTATAACTGTGTAGTCTACCTCCATCACTTCCTCCCTGACTCTCCCTCTCTCCCTAGTTCTCTCCTGGTGTAGGAGCTTGCGTCTCTGTTCTTGTTAACTGTGTAGTCTACTTCCATCACTTCCTCCCTGACTCTCCCTCTCTCCCTAGTTCTCTCCTGGTGTAGCAGCTTGTGTCTCTGTTCTCTATAACTGTGTAGTCTACCTCCATCACTTCCTCCCTAACTCTCCCTCTCTCCCTAGTTCTCTCCTGGTGTAGGAGCTTGCGTCTCTGTTCTCTATAACTGTGTAGTCTACCTCCATCACTTCCTCCCTGACTCTCCCTCTCTCCCTAGTTCTCTCCTTCTCTCCTGGTGTAGGAGCTTGTGTCTCTGTTCTCTATAACTGTGTAGTCTACCTCCATCTCCTTCTCCCTGACTCTCCCTCTCTCCCTAGTTCTCTCCTTCTCTCCTGGTGTAGCAGCTTGTGTCTCTGTTCTCTATAACTGTGTAGTCTACCTCCATCACTTCCTCCCTGACTCTCCCTCTCTCCCTAGTGCTCTCCTGGTGTAGGAGCTTGTGTCTCTGTTCTCTATAACTGTGTAGTCTACCTCCATCTCCTTCTCCCTGACTCTCCCTCTCTCCCTAGTTCTCTCCTGGTGTAGGAGCTTGTGTCTCTGTTCTCTATAACTGTGTAGTCTACCTCCATCACTTCCTCCCTGACTCTCCCTCTCTCCCTAGTTCTCTCCTGGTGTAGAAGCTTGCGTCTCTGTTCTCTATAACTGTGTAGTCTACCTCCATCACTTCCTCCCTGACTCTCCCTCTCTCCCTAGTTCTCTCCTTCTCTCCTGGTGTAGCAGCTTGTGTCTCTGTTCTCTATAACTGTGTAGTCTACCTCCATCACTTCCTCCCTGACTCTCCCTCTCTCCCTAGTGCTCTCCTGGTGTAGGAGCTTGTGTCTCTGTTCTCTATAACTGTGTAGTCTACCTCCATCTCCTTCTCCCTGACTCTCCCTCTCTCCCTAGTTCTCTCCTGGTGTAGGAGCTTGTGTCTCTGTTCTCTATAACTGTGTAGTCTACCTCCATCACTTCCTCCCTGACTCTCCCTCTCTCCCTAGTTCTCTCCTGGTGTAGGAGCTTGTGTCTCTGTTCTCTATAACTGTGTAGTCTACCTCCATCTCCTTCTCCCTGACTCTCCCTCTCTCCCTAGTTCTCTCCTGGTGTAGGAGCTTGTGTCTCTGTTCTCTATAACTGTGTAGTCTACCTCCATCACTTCCTCCCTGACTCTCCCTCTCTCCCTAGTTCTCTCCTTCTCTCCTGGTGTAGCAGCTTGTGTCTCTGTTCTCTATAACTGTGTACTCTACCTCCATCACTTCCTCCCTAACTCTCCCTCTCTCCCTAGTTCTCTCCTTCTCTCCTGGTGTAGGAGCTTGCGTCTCTGTTCTCGTTAACTGTGTAGTCTACCTCCATCACTTCCTCCCTAACTCTTCCCCTCCCTCTCCTCCCTTGCTCTCCCCCTCTCCCTAGTTCTCTCCTCTCCTGTTGTAGGAGCTTGCGTCTCTGTTCTCGTTAACTGTGTAGAGTCTACCTCCATCACTTCCTCCCTAACTCTCCCTCTCTCCCTAGTTCTCTCCTACTCTCCTGGTGTAGGAGCTTGCGTCTCTGTTCTCGTTAACTGTGTAGAGTCTACCTCCATCACTTCCTGCCTAACTCTCCCTCTCTCCCTAGTTCTCTCCTGGTGTAGCAGCTTGCGTCTCACTTCTCGTTAACTGTGTAGAGTCTATCTCCATCACTTCCTCCCTGACTCTCCCTCTCTCCCTAGTTCTCTCCTTCTCTCCTGGTGTAGCAGCTTGCGTCTCACTTCTCGTTAACTGTGTAGAGTCTACCTCCATCACTTCCTGCCTAACTCTCCCTCTCTCCCTAGTTCTCTCCTGGTGTAGCAGCTTGCGTCTCACTTCTCGTTAACTGTGTAGAGTCTACCTCCATCACTTCCTGCCTAACTCTCCCTCTCTCCCTAGTTCTCTCCTGGTGTAGCAGCTTGCGTCTCTGTTCTCGTTAACTGTGTAGAGTCTACCTCCATCACTTCCTCCCTGACTCTCCCTCTCTCCCTAGTTCTCTCCTACTCTCCTGGTGTAGGAGCTTGCGTCTCTGTTCTCGTTAACTGTGTAGAGTCTACCTCCATCACTTCCTGCCTAACTCTCCCTCTCTCCCTAGTTCTCTCCTGGTGTAGCAGCTTGCGTCTCACTTCTCGTTAACTGTGTAGAGTCTACCTCCATCACTTCCTGCCTAACTCTCCCTCTCTCCCTAGTTCTCTCCTGGTGTAGCAGCTTGCGTCTCTGTTCTCGTTAACTGTGTAGAGTCTACCTCCATCACTTCCTCCCTGACTCTCCCTCTCTCCCTAGTTCTCTCCTGGTGTAGCAGCTTGCATCTCTGTTCTCGTTAACTGTGTAGAGTCTACCTCCATCACTTCCTACCTCTCCCTCTCTCCCTAGTTCTCTCCTGGTGTAGCAGCTTGCGTCTCTGTTCTCGTTAACTGTGTAGAGTCTACCTCCATCACTTCCTACCTCTCCCTCTCTCCCTAGTTCTCTCCTTCTCTCCTGGTGTAGGAGCTTGCGTCTCTGTTCTCGTTAACTGTGTAGTCTACCTCCATCACTTCCTCCCTAACTCTTCCCCTCCCTCTCCTCCCTAGCTCTCCCCCTCTCCCTAGTTCTCTCCTCTCCTGGTGTAGGAGCTTGCGTCTCTGTTCTCGTTAACTGTGTAGAGTCTACCTCCATCACTTCCTCCCTGACTCTCCCTCTCTCCCTAGCTCTCTCCTTATCTCCTGGTGTAGCAGCTTGCGTCTCTGTTCTCGTTAACTGTGTAGTCTACCTGCATCACTTCCTCCCTGACTCTCCCTCTCTCCCTAGTTCTATCCTTCTGTCCTGGTGTAGCAGCTTGCGTCTCTGTTCTCGTTGTCGGTCTGGGTGGCTCAGTTGGTTAGACGCTGGCCTACTAATCCCAAGGTCCCCGGTTCAAACCCGGCCCAGGTCGATGGTTTTTAGGTGTGCTTAAAAACGACAGCTCCATGTCAGTAGATTTACTGGCATGTAAAAGAAATCCTGTGGGACGAAATTCCGGCACCCCGGCGACGCTGATGTGTTCCTGGCAATTGACAGCGTCGTTAAATAATAAAATAATTTAAATCTTCTGTTCTCGTTAACTGTGTAGAGTCTACCTACATCACTTCCTCCCTCACTCTCCCTCTCTCCCTAGTTCTCTCCTACTCTCCTGGTGTAGCAGCTTGCGTCTCTGTTCTCGTTAACTGTGTAGAGTCTATCTCCATCTTTTCCTCCCTCACTCTCCCTCTTTCCCTAGTTCTCTCCTACTCTCCTGGTGTAGCAGCTTGCGTCTCTGTTCTCGTTAACTGTGTAGAGTCTACCTCCATCACTTCCTGCCTAACTCTCCCTCTCTCCCTAGTTCTCTCCTACTCTCCTGGTGTAGCAGCTTGCGTCTCTGTTCTCGTTAACTGTGTAGAGTCTACCTCCATCACTTCCTCCCTCACTCTCCCTCTCTCCCTAGTTCTCTCCTACTCTCCTGGTGTAGCAGCTTGCGTCTCTGTTCTCGTTAACTGTGTAGAGTCTACCTCCATCACTTCCTCCCTGACTCTCCCTCTCTCCCTAGTTCTCTCCTACTCTCCTGGTGTAGCAGCTTGCGTCTCTGTTCTCGTTAACTGTGTAGAGTCTACCTCCATCACTTCCTCCCTCACTCTCCCTCTCTCCCTAGTTCTCTCCTACTCTCCTGGTGTAGCAGCTTGCGTCTCTGTTCTCGTTAACTGTGTAGAGTCTACCTCCATCACTTCCTCCCTCACTCTCCCTCTCTCCCTAGTTCTCTCCTACTCTCCTGGTGTAGCAGCTTGCGTCTCTGTTCTCGTTAACTGTGTAGAGTCTACCTCCATCACTTCCTCCCTGACTCTCCCTCTCTCCCTAGTTCTCTCCTACTCTCCTGGTGTAGCAGCTTGCGTCTCTGTTCTCGTTAACTGTGTAGAGTCTACCTCCATCACTTCCTCACTAGATCTTCCCCTCCCTCTCCTCCCTAACTCTCCCTCTCTCCCTAGTTCTCTCCTGGTGTAGGAGCTTGTGTCTCTGTTCTCGTTAACTGTGTAGAGTCTACCTCCATCACTTCCTCATGGCCTCTCCCTCTCCTCTACTCATCTGCCTCTGCTTACCCCCGTCCCTCCACCTGACTCTCCTTCTCTCCGTCCCTTCGTCTGCCTCTCCTCTCCGGCCCTCCTCCTCCTCTCTCATTATCACGAGTTTTCCCTCACACCCTCCCACTCTTCCCCTCTTTTATTCCCCTACCTCTCACTCTCTCTCCACCAATTCTTTCCCTACATCTCTCCCTCTCGCCTTACTTCTCTCTCTCCCTACTTCATTCCCCCTGTCCCTGCTTCTCTCTGTCCTATTTCTCACCATTTTTCCGTATTTCTCCCCCTTTCTCCCAACTTATCTCCCTCTCTTCCTATCTCCCTCCCTCTATCGCTTCTTTTCTCCCTCTCTCCCTACTTCTCTCCCTCTCTCCCACTCTCACTACTCTCGCTGTCTCCCTACATCTTGTTCTCTCTCTCTTTGGTTTTTATTCTTCCCTCGTGATCTCCACTCGTAATACTCCTCTTCTCCCGCCGGTCCCCCTCCCTTCTTCTATGTCCTTCCCTGTCTCTATGCTTCTCTATTCCGACCGGATGTATCCAGCTACGTATACTTTCGGACCCTACAGTCTTGCTCGTGTCGATGTTAGCTGTCCTTGTTTCCCAAACTGGACCTCTCGCTCCTTCCCTGTCTCTATGCTTCTCTATTCCGACCGGATGTATCCAGTAACATATACTTTCGGACCCTACAGTCTTGCACGTGTCGATGTTAACTGTCCTTGTTTCCCAAACTGGACCTCTCGCTCCTTCCCTGTCTCTATGCTTCTCTATTCCGACCGGATGTATCCAGTAACATATGCTTTCGGACCCTACAGTCTTGCTCGTGTCGATGTTAACTGTCCTTGTTTCCCAAACTGGACCTCTCGCTCCTTCCCTGTCTCTATGCTTCTCTATTCCGACCGGATGTATCCAGTAACATATACTTTCGGACCCTACAGTCTTGCACGTGTCGATGTTAACTGTCCTTGTTTCCCAAACTGGACCTCTGGCTCCTTCCCTGTCTCTATGCTTCTCTATTCCGACCGGATGTATCCAGCTATGTATACTTTCGAACCCTACAGTCTTGCTCGTGTCGATGTTAGCTGTCCTTGTTTCCCAAACTGGACCTCTCGCTCCTTCCCTGTCTCTATGCTTCTCTATTCCGACCGGATGTATCCAGTAACATATACTTTCGGACCCTACAGTCTTGCACGTGTCGATGTTAACTGTCCTTGTTTCCCAAACTGGACCTCTCGCTCCCTCCCTGTCTCTATCCTTCTCTATTCCGACCGGATGTATCCAGTAACATATGCTTTCGGACCCTACACTCTTGCACTTGTCGATGTTAACTGTCCTTGTTTCCCAAACTGGACCTCTCGCTCCCTCCCTGTCTCTATCCTTCTCTATTCCGACCGGATGTATCCAGTAACATATGCTTTCGGACCCTACACTCTTGCACGTGTCGATGTTAACTGTCCTTGTTTCCCAAACTGGACCTCTCGCTCCCTCCCTGTCTCTATGCTTCTCTATTCCGACCGGATGTATCCAGTAACATATGCTTTCGGACCCTACACTCTTGCACTTGTCGATGTTAACTGTCCTTGTTTCCCAAACTGGACCTCTCGCTCCCTCCCTGTCTCTATGCTTCTCTATTCCGACCGGATGTATCCAGTAACATATGCTTTCGGACCCTACACTCTTGCACTTGTCGATGTTAACTGTCCTTGTTTCCCAAACTGGACCTCTCGCTCCCTCCCTGTCTCTATCCTTCTCTATTCCGACCGGATGTATCCAGCTACGTATACTTTCGGACCCTACACTCTTGCACGTGTCGATGTTAACTGTCCTTGTTTCCCAAACTGGACCTCTCGCTCCCTCCCTGTCTCTATGCTTCTCTATTCCGACCGGATGTATCCAGTAACATATACTTTCGGACCCTCCAGTCTTGCTCGTGTCGATGTTAGCTGTCCTTGTTTCCCAAACTGGACCTCTCGCTCCCTCCCTGTCTCTATGCTTGTCTATTCCGACCGGATGTATCCAGTAACATATACTTTCGGACCCTACAGTCTTGCTCGTGTCGATGTTAACTGTCCTTGTTTCCCAAAATAGACCTCTCGCTCCCTCCCTGTCTCTATGCTTCTCTATTCCGACCGGATGTATCCAGTAACATATACTTTCGGACCCTACAGTCTTGCTCGTGTCGATGTTAACTGTCCTTGTTTCCCAAACTGGACCTCTCGCTCCCTCCCTGTCTCTATGCTTCTCTATTCCGACCGGATGTATCCAGCTACATATACTTTCGGACCCTACAGTCTTGCTCGTGTCGATGTTAACTGTCCTTGTTTCCCAAACTTGACCTCTCGCTACCTCCCTGTCTCTATGCTTCTCTATTCCGACCGGATGTATCCAGTAACATATACTTTCGGACCTTACAGTCTTGCTCGTGTCGATGTTAACTGTCCTTGTTTCCCAAACTGGACCTCTCTTCCCTCCCTGTCTCTATGCTTGTCTATTCCGACCGGATGTATCCAGTAACATATACTTTCGGACCTTACAGTCTTGCTCGTGTCGATGTTAACTGTCCTTGTTTCCCAAACTGGACCTCTCTTCCCTCCCTGTCTCTATGCTTGTCTATTCCGACCGGATGTATCCAGTAACATATACTTTCGGACCTTACAGTCTTGCTCGTGTCGATGTTAACTGTCCTTGTTTCCCAAACTGGACCTCTCTTCCCTCCCTGTCTCTATGCTTGTCTATTCCGACCGGATGTATCCAGTAACATATACTTTCGGACCTTACAGTCTTGCTCGTGTCGATGTTAACTGTCCTTGTTTCCCAAACTGGACCTCTCGCTACCTCCCTGTCTCTATGCTTCTCTATTCCGACCGGATGTATCCAGTAACATATACTTTCGGACCTTACAGTCTTGCTCGTGTCGATGTTAACTGTCCTTGTTTCCCAAACTGGACCTCTCGCTCCCTCCCTGTCTCTATGCTTGTCTATTCCGACCGGATGTATCCAGTAACATATACTTTCGGACCTTACAGTCTTGCTCGTGTCGATGTTAACTGTCCTTGTTTCCCAAACTGGACCTCTCTTCCCTCCCTGTCTCTATGCTTCTCTATTCCGACCGGATGTATCCAGTAACATATACTTTCGGACCCTACAGTCTTGCTCGTGTCGATGTTAACTGTCCTTGTTTCCCAAACTGGACCTCTCGCTCCCTCCCTGTCTCTATGCTTCTCTATTCCGACCGGATGTATCCAGCTACATATACTTTCGGACCCTACAGTCTTGCTCGTGTCGATGTTAACTGTCCTTGTTTCCCAAACTGGACCTCTCGCTCCCTCCCTGTCTCTATGCTTCTCTATTCCGACCGGATGTATCCAGTAACATATACTTTCGGACCCTACAGTCTTGCTCGTGTCGATGTTAACTGTCCTTGTTTCCCAAACTGGACCTCTCGCTCCCTCCCTGTCTCTATGCTTCTCTATTCCGACCGGATGTATCCAGTAACATATACTTTCGGACCCTACAGTCTTGCTCGTGTCGATGTTAACTGTCCTTGTTTCCCAAACTGGACCTCTCTTCCCCTCCCTGTCTCTATGCTTCTCTATTCCGACCGGATGTATCCAGTAACATATACTTTCGGACCCTACAGTCTTGCTCGTGTCGATGTTAACTGTCCTTGTTTCCCAAACTGGACCTCTCGCTCCCTCCCTGTCTCTATGCTTGTTGTATTTATTTAAGTATTATTTCATCAGGTTAAAGGACATAGCAGTGAAAAGCACGAAAACCCCAAATGTGGGCCCAGGATTGAGCTCGGTACCAGTGTTAAAGTTGACTGAACTATCTATAAGGTAGTAAAACTCTCTATGTTACCAATTTCCCTAGAGATAAATGTAAATCTCCTCACTGATGTTCCCATGTGGACAATGACAGAAAAATTCAATCTCCTTGAGTGAAGTTGTCAAACTCGCCTTGGGACCAAAGAGAAAGTCCTCATGAAACATTGTTCTTCTTCTT
This sequence comes from Tenodera sinensis, assembly GCA_030765045.1. Classification (NCBI taxonomy): domain Eukaryota; kingdom Metazoa; phylum Arthropoda; class Insecta; order Mantodea; family Mantidae; genus Tenodera; species Tenodera sinensis. The sequence continues at coordinate 1,078,604 of CM060961.1, read as the reverse complement.
CGTGTGGAGGAAGGGAGAGTTTATCGGCTCTGGGAATATGGCGACACGACACTCCCCTGCTGCTAACAAACCTTTCATCACTGTTTGTTTATTGCATCTCTTAGTGAGCGATATGATACAAGGAATTCATAAATCGCAGAGAGATGGCCTGAGTTGTGTACGTACGTACTCGGGTGTGTGTGCGCGCGCGTGTGTGCGTAAACATAATTCAAAAACGAAAAGTTGGTATTTAAGTTTAATGTCTTTCAAGGATGCGACACGAATATTTTGAAGAAAATTCCTCCCTCCTAAGCTACCCTTTACCTACATGGAAAATGTTTAGAAAATTTAGATTTTCTTGAAAACGGCTGTAACGATTTTGATTAAAATGCCATATGTTTGAGATCTTTTTATGGCAAATGAAATGTATATCTCGAATTTTGTGGCTATACTCCATGTAGGCCTGGTTACTCTGGGAGACTGGTATAACTGGTAAACCGTAAGAGATAGACAAAATCTTACTCTACAAAAAATGTAGATCTCGTTAAAATTGTGAGTTACGGAGGTTCTTAAATAGGAATCGTTATTCATTTTATCTCTAGCCTTACAAAGAGAATGAAATTCCAAAGTCATCACCTAGCGACCATCCTTTAATACATTTTAAGTATCACTTAAAGTCTACTGTATTCCCCTTGTACCTACAAGAAAATTAGTAATAAGATAATTTGTACAAATGTTTATCTGTATTAACAGATTAGAGGAATTACAGTTTGTAAGAACATTTTGTGGAAGAGTGAGTAGAGAAAGTCATGTGAGCGCAATGCAGGAGATTTTTATTCCGGGACTTGAAAACACATTAGCGGTGAAATCCGGTAGAGAAAAGCATGTGAAGTTGAGTACTTGTGTAGTATTAACGGTAGGAGCTGCGAGTTGATTAAGGTTCACACAAAAATCTGCTTGTGGTGGTAGAGAGATATGAGTTAGTTGTGATGATTTCCCACAGACTGGCTGCTGGCTGCTAGATCACGCCCCGAGGTAAACCTTTGTCCTAATATCTACAGTCATGTGATATCTACCGCAATTCCAAACGACTACCTTGTACAATTGCATAAACACATTGATATGGAATTGTAAGACGTGATGCTCTGTGGCAATATGGAGCATTAAATGTAGGCTTGACCTGCTGCCCGGCCGCTGGATGCTCCACCTCTGCCAACATGGTTAAGAGTGGACGTGGTGAACATCTCTCGGTCAATATATACAGAGGAACCTAGATGGACCATGAGTCCGAAGTGAGGAAGTGGACACCGGAGGACGCAGACGTCTACCACGAGTAGCACCTACGCGTATTGAACCCGGATCGCCCAGGTGTAAGTGCTCGGCCATGGCGCCGCCCAAAAAAATCAGTCACGTGCGCCGGGTTTGAGCCGGCAATGACGCGGTATGCCTCACCATCTATAAATAGCGTTGACCTTGACCACTACACTTCCATCAATCGCCTCAGTTTTCACGTGTCATAATTGTGTGTTTTTGTGTCTCACAAGAGTGTTTGGGAGACTAATTCAGTGTGCAAGTTTAAAACAACAAAGCGAAAGGAGAAACATTGACGAAAATAGCTGCTGACAAACATTATGGAGCGTCTCTCCAGCTGATCTAATTATGTACTTAGTTCAAACGCCACACGTGTTTAAAACAGAAGCGTCTGGATAAATTCTTTGTTTAGAAATGTGATTTGATACAATTAAGATTCTTATATTTTTTCATATACTGTAAACAATACATACTACGTACTGCAGATAATTTAGTTAAAAGAAATAAAGAGCAAGTCTGCTTATTTAAGGATCTTATTTTTCTTAGCACCAATATTGACGGTATATTGCAGTTAGCCAGATAACCGTACAATGTAGAACGGGACGGGACGGGACGGGACAGAGATATACCGCCAGTCTGCGCATGCGCGCTGCGCCGCTCCGCGCTGTCACACAGAGTACCTACATTATTACCGAGTCTCATCAAATCTAAGTTTGCAGTATGCGACAGACAGACAGACAGACATTAATTAGAGTTTGGGACATTAGTTAAACCTAATTGTTCAGTTCGGAGTATTTCAATCAACCTAACAGAACACAGCTTTCCTTTCAACACGTAATAGTTCACTCACATCACTTTCTCTACTCACTCTTACAAACCCTTATTCCTATATCCACTTCATATTAACACAGACAAACATTGGTATCAACTATCTTAATACTAATTTTCTTGTAGATACAAGGGGAATATGGAAATACGGTAGGCTTTAATTTTTTTAAAGTTTTGAAATTCCTTTTTCTGTATAAAAGTGAATAGCGATCTTCCATTTGATAAAGTTAAAGTATCCCAAAAAGTCATACAAATAACAAGGAATGCAATATTTAATGGTTAGAGCATCCGCCTAGTAAGCGGAAGGTCTGCGGTTCAAGTCCCAGTTGCGCCATTGAATTTTTACTTTCTCTACTGCTAAGTATTCCACCCAAAAATTCCATGTCGAGATTTCACCGGAAATATATGTTTTGAGGCCCCCTGAGTCCAAAAAACCATGTTTAGAAAAAGGTCCGTGTGTGTGTGTGTGTGTGTGTGTGTGTGTGTGTGTGTGTGTGTGTGTGAGTGTGTGTGTGTGTGTGTGTGTGTGTGTGAGTGTGTGAGTGTGTGTGTGTGTGTGTGTGTGTGAGTGTGTGTGTGTGTGTGTGTGTGTGTGAGTGTGTGTGTGTGTGTGTGTGTGTGTGAGTGTGTGTGTGTGTGTGAGTGTGTGTGTGTGTGTGTGAGTGTGTGTGTGTGAGTGTGTGTGTGTGAGTGTGTGTGTGTGTGTGTGTGTGTGAGTGTGTGTGTGTGTGTGTGTGTGAGTGTGTGTGTGTGTGTGTGAGTGTGTGTGTGTGTGTGAGTGTGTGTGTGTGAGTGTGTGTGTGTGTGTGTGTGTGTGTGTGTGAGTGTGTGTGTGTGTGAGTGTGTGTGTGTGTGTGTGTGTGAGTGTGTGTGTGTGTGTGTGAGTGTGTGTGTGTGAGTGTGTGTGTGTGTGTGTGTGTGTGTGTGTGTGTGTGTGAGTCTATGCATAGCTAACTCAAAAACGGAAAGTCGGTTGAAAAGCAAAGTTGGTATTTAGGTTTAATGTCTTTCAAGGATGCGGCACGAATATTTTCAAGAAAATTCCTCCACCTTAAACTACCTTTTACATGGAAAATCTTTATTTTCGTGAAAATGTCTCTAGATTTTCATTAACATGCTATATTGTTATGACAAATAAAATGTATATTTTGAATTTTCTGGCTATAGCCCATGTAGTCCTGTTTACTCTGGATGACTCTTGCATAACTGGTAAACCGTAAGAGATAGACCACATCTTGCTGTTAAAAAAAGGAGGGGGAAAGAAATAGAAAGAAAATAGATTTTGTTAAAACACACAATTTACGTCTCAATAATTTTTTGGTAGAGTGAACCATTTCGGAAGTATTCCTTGTTATTGGAGCTTAAACTGTTATTCACGTTTTCATAATTTAACGTGCAAAGAGAACGGAACTTGAAAGCTTTAAAATACTTATTTATGGTAGAGTGAGTAGAGAAAGTAATGCGAGTTGTGTTGTTTTGTGAGATGCTGAAGCCTGGGCAGGTTGTTATGTTTGTACGGATATTACAGATGCATATTTATACAAGTTTCTCGTTTCCCTTTATCTTAAAGGGAATTTATAAAGCAAGCGAGCGAGCGAGAGGATGGAGGTTTTGTTCTTTTCTTAGAGCCTTGTGAGGTTTGCGAGCTATGAACTTGCAGTAGTATGTTTGTCGAGGTTCAGGTTCCCAGGGGATGTTGTTTTGTTTACCCAGACGTAAGCAAGCATCCATCTCTCCGCAGGTATTCCACCAATAAAATACACTAACGATTGATTGTCATAACCTGCCCTTGCTGCTATCGTCTCTATTTCAATAAACATTTGTAGAGGAATAGTTAAATATTTGAAATTCCGTTCTCTTTGCACCGCCAGAAGATAGAGGGAATAACCACTTACACGTAGTGGAGAAAGTAAAAACGCACCCTGGCGGAAACATTTCAAACTACCAAATACCCCATTAGCTTTTCTTTTAATCTATGTCACTAATATATTACTAACAAAACAGTTTATATATCAAAATTGATTCTAAAAATAAATGTTGTATCATGAGGAATGTAATTCTAGGTTGTGTTATTCCAAGCAACTGCAACTTGCGAGTTATTTGGTCTAAAACTAACATAACCCCGAGTTTATGTATTAGTGGGTAATACAAGAACATTGGATAATCAAAAACTACTTACGAAATATATTGTAGTTTTATTGCCTTGTTTACATTCAATTAGCCATGTTCTCATTTGCGCAAATTCCCAAATGCACTTCAAACTCTTTTTCTCGTTCTGTGGATGGAAAAACGAAAAATGCGTGAGTCTGCGAGAGAAGACGATTTCAGGTTTTCTTACAGGCACACATTGTCGTGGTGGTGTCATTGCTGTCTTGTTGCCATGGTGATACGTCACTCATTTTCTGCCGTTGGTGCCAAATTGCATAAATGATATTGAGTTTTTATTTAGGTACGTTCTTCAACTACTGCAGTTGTGGGTATATCATTTGATATTGGATATGGAAGGTGACTATGTTCAGAGACGTATTTATCAGACTTACTTCAGATTCTTTTACGCGGGATCACCGGCTTCACTTCCCTTCCAGAGAAGACCATACTGAAGTGTTTCAGCTGTAGCCTATGCCCAGTGAGCAGGAGAAATGGTGTGAATGTGGGAGAGTACGTGAGGTGGGCATGTAATTATGACACGCTCTGGTTAAATTCCCTTCTACAAGTGTTAATCATAATAATGGCGAACATTCACAGGACACACAATGCACAGTTACGTCCGTGGTTTGACTTAAGTTGCACTTGTCCAATAGCATTGTGTTTCTTTGCACATATTTAAACAATACTACTTGACACACTTAAACAAATGTTCAATTTAAATTCATGGGATATTATAAGGAACAAGAAATAAATAAAATAAACAAATAAAAACACCAGGAAGATGCTGTGGAAAAGCACTGTTGCACAACCACAAATACTACAAGAGGAAAAGTGAGTAGAAAAAACGGTGTGAATGTAACAAGTTGTATCCCTATTTCGATAATACAGAAAAGTTTATAAATTGTTTGCAGAAGACTGGTAAGATAGGTACATGTGAATGTGTTACGTAAACGAAAAGTAAGTAGAGAAACCGGTGTGATTGTGACACGTGCATTTCTGTTTCAATCATAGAAAATTGTATTAGTTGTGTTAGTTGTATGCCATAGAAGTGGCTTGAGTCAAGGTAAAATGAATACTTAAATGTAATAGTGAGTTTTTGCACGATAAATCGCTCGTGGATATATCACTTAAGACCGAAACTGACGGACAAGGTTTTCTGAAACATATAGAAAAGGTAGAAAATGATCATTGGGAGAAAGACGGAACAATTAAAGAACTATTTAAGTTTTATAAGCTAAATATACTGCATGAACTGTAAATAAGATTTAAGTTGGTTCCTCTATTTTGAGCTACTTCTTTACTTTAATCTAGCGTGAATATACATTCCAAAGTTGGTAGTAGACTAGATGCACCAATCGTGCTTCAGATGTTGCTCTGTACGTGAAACTGTTTACTGAAGTGCTGACTGACTGACTGACTGACTGACTGACTGACTGGCTGGCTGACTGGTTGACTGGCTGGCTGACTGACTGGCTGGCTGACTGACTGACTGGCTGTCTGACTGGCTGACTGACTGGCTGGCTGACTGACTGACTGGCTGGCTGACTGGCTGACTGGCTGACTGACTGGCTGGCTGGCTGACTGGCTGGCTGGCTGACTGACTGGCTGACTGGCTGACTGACTGGCTGACTGACTGACTGGCTGGCTGACCGACTGACTGACTGTCTGACTGACTGACTGGCTGGCTGACTGGCTGACTAACTGGCTGGCTGACTGGTTGACTGACTGGCTGACTGACTGAATAACTGACTGACTGTCTGACTGACTGGCTGTCTGACTGACTGACTGGCTGGCTGACTGACTGACTGGCTGGCTGACTGACTGGCTGACTGACTGGCTGACTGACTGACAGGCTGGCTGGCTGGCTGATTGGCTGTCTGACTGGCTGACTGACTGGCTGACTGACTGGCTGGCTGGCTGGCTGACTGATTGACTGACTGGCTGGCTGACTGGTTGACTGACTGGCTGACTGACTGGCTGACTGACTGGCTGACTGACTGGCTGACTGAATAACTGACTGGCTGACTGGCTGACTGGCTGACTGATTTACTGGCTGGCTGAGTGACTGACTGGCTGGCTGAGTGACTGACTGGCTGACTGACGGACTGGCTGACTGACTGCCTGGCTGACTGACTGACTGCCTGGCTGACTGACTGACTGACTGCCTGGCTGACTGACTGGCTGACTGACTGGCTGGCTGACTGACTGACTGCCTGGCTGACTGCCTGGCTGACTGACTGGCTGACTGACTGGCTGACTGGCTGACTGGCTGGCTGGCTGACTGACTGACTGACTGCCTGGCTGACTGACTGACTGGCTGACTGGCTGGCTGACTGGCTGACTGACTGGTTGGCTGGCTGGCTGACTGGCTGACTGGCTGACTGACTGACTGACTGGCTGACTGACTGGCTGACTGACTGGCTGACTGGCTGACTGACTGGCTGACTGACTGACTGACTGACTGACTGGCTGGCTGACTGGCTGGCTGGCTGACTGACTGGCTGACTGACTGACTGACTGGCTGACTGACTGACTGGCTGGCTGACTGGTTGACTGGCTGGCTGACTGACTGACTGACTGGCTGGCTGACTGGCTGACTGACTGACTGACTGGCTGACTGACTGACTGGCTGGCTGACTGGTTGACTGGCTGGCTGACTGACTGGCTGGCTGACTGACTGGCTGGCTGACTGGCTGACTGACTGGCTGGCTGACTGACTGGTTGACTGACTGACTGGCTGGCTGACTGGTTGACTGGCTGGCTGACTGACTGGCTGGCTGACTGACTGACTGACTGACTGGCTGACTGACTGACTGGCTGGCTGACTGGTTGACTGGCTGGCTGACTGACTGACTGACTGGATGGCTGACTGTCTGACTGGCTGACTGGCTGGCTGGCTGACTGACTGACTTGCTGGCTGACTGACTGACTGACTGGCTGGCTGACTGGCTGACTGGCTGACTGACTGACTGGCTGGCTGACTGGCTGACTGACTGGCTGGCTGACTGACTGACTGACTGGCTGGCTGACTGACTGGCTGGCTGACTGACTGACTGACTGGCTGACTGACTGACTGACTGGTTGACTGACTGACTGGCTGGCTGACTGGTTGACTGGCTGGCTGACTGACTGGCTGGCTGACTGACTGGCTGGCTGGCTGACTGACTGACTGACTGGCTGACTGACTGACTGGCTGGCTGACTGGTTGACTGGCTGGCTGACTGACTGGCTGGCTGACTGACTGGCTGGCTGACTGGCTGACTGACTGGCTGGCTGACTGACTGGTTGACTGACTGACTGGCTGGCTGACTGGTTGACTGGCTGGCTAACTGACTGGCTGGCTGACTGACTGGCTGGCTGACTGACTGGTTGACTGGCTGGCTGACTGACTGACTGACTGGCTGGCTGACTGTCTGACTGGCTGACTGGCTGGCTGGCTGGCTGACTGACTGACTGACTGACTGGCTGGCTGACTGACTGACTGACTGGCTGGCTGACTGGCTGACTGACTGACTGGCTGGCTGACTGGCTGGCTGACTGGCTGGCTGACTGGCTGGCTGACTGACTGGCTGACTGACTGACTGGCTGACTGACTGGCTGGCTGACTGACTGGTTGACTGACTGACTGGCTGGCTGACTGGCTGACTGACTGGCTGGCTGACTGGTTGACTGACTGGCTGACTGACTGGCTGACTGACTGAATATCTGACTGACTGTCTGACTGGCTGACTGACTGGCTGACTGACTGGCTGACTGACTGACAGGCTGGCTGGCTGGCTGATTGGCTGTCTGACTGGCTGACTGACTGGCTGACTGACTGACTCACTGGCTGGCTGACTGATTGACTGACTGGCTGGCTGACTGGTTGACTGACTGACTGGCTTACTGACTGGCTGACTGAATAACTGACTGGCTGACTGATTTACTGGCTGGCTGAGTGACTGACTGGCTGACTGGCTGACTCAGTAACTGACTGGCTGACTGACGGACTGGCTGACTGACTGACTGGCTGACTGACTGGCTGACTGACTGAATGACTGGCTGACTGACTGACTGACTGACTGACTGGCTGGCTAGCTGACTGAATGGCTGGCTGGCTGATGAACAAACTGTAAATGTCTAACTATGTGAATGTAATACGTTACATCGTAAAATGGATAGCATAAAAACCTTTTCTTACTAAAACAGATTCATTGGTGCATTTGTCTGCAGAGAACGCAGCAGTTTGATTGGTTGGTGACTGTGTGACGTAGTGCATATATGTAGGTCCACTCCTAAATAGCTGCATATAATGGTACACAATTAATTGCATTTAAAACAAAATGCATTAACGTAGATAACGTTATTAATTAAATTAAAGCCGCTGTTGATGTTTGTTTAATAAGGCAAATAACACGGCGGTGCATGCGTGCGTGCGTGCCTGTGTGTGTCATTTTCATTATAATAATTCGGTCGTGCCTTTGTGTCCATGCGTCCATGAAATTGCAAATATGTATGGTCACTCATTAAATATCACACGGTCGACCTGCAGTTCGATAGGTCTAGACAGTCTTGTTGTCTAGAACCTCCAGACAATTATTTATTACATGTTTTAACATTTCAGTATCACTATTTTATACATAGAGACTTTAAATTATCATATGCGCCATTCGTTTAAGCACTGTCGCCAACTGTATCCCATTAACTGATGAAAAACAATTTATTACTTTGAGGAATTGTTACTTGTATAATTAATGTATTTTTCCAGAAGAAAGTTTATTTATTAATGTCAAAAGTAAAGTGAGGTTTATTTGAGATTATAAATTGATTTTCTGCCATAAGAAAGAAACGATCGGAATACATAATATACCTAACTCTTGGGTTTCGTTTGCCTCGGTTGGTAGTGCTGAGCCAAATTAGTCCAAATAGGTATATTTTAGGTTCTTTTTATATAGTTTAACATTTTCTGGTCAGATATAGTATTTAAATTCATATTTTATTTACGAAATAGTCTAACTCACGGTGCACTTCTGAAGTTATAGGTTAGGTCACGTGTCTTATCATACTAATTGTAAAAATAATCTTCGTTCACAGTTCAAATAAAAATATTAGGACATTAAAGTTTTAATTATTACATTACAATTGCTTAAATTATATTATTTATGTAAATAAAAGAAAATAACTGAGCAAAAGTGATGAATATATGTGAACCAAAGGCAAAATACTATGAAGGATAACAATCACTAGCGATTCGGAGAAGTTGGAAAATTGCTGTAAACACGAAGAAATGTTAGATATTGGTGCAGGAGCGAGGTAGGCAAAACGACCCTCCACGTGAATTAGTCTGGTTTCAGTTTAGGAAATGGCGACAATATTCGTGACATTCGCAGCGGAAACTGTGAGTAAATAGCAGCAAAAGATTATTGTTGAATATAACATCCATAATTACAATTCCCCTTGATGAAGAGACCAACGCCGACTGAGTTAGTATCGGACACAAAAGGATTCGAGAATAACTTAGCCTAGAATATCTCAAAACAATCAAGTAAATCCACAAATATCAGTCGGTGCGTTTGATACAACATAGAAGCATCGCTTCTCCTTGAATTGATAGTAATGCGTTAATGTGAGCCTAACTCTCTCGCTAGGTCTGCAATATTTTAAAGGATATCACTGAAATATTATGAAAAAGTACGAAAATGTGTCTTTATTTTAACTGCATAGAATAATTGAGATGCTTATGAATGCAAAAAAGGATAATTTATCTCCGAACGCCATTTTAGATGTCCTATTGTATGTTTAAATATCACGTATATTGTTATACACACAAATGTTTTCTCACTATTGATATTTGCAACATTTTTCTTCCTGTAAAATGTTAATTGTAGAACAGTTGTTGTATGGTACTAATGAAGTTTCTTACACACAGACATAAGTAACAAATATTATACTAGGTTTTATTATCACATGTGTATAACTATATATAGGTGTCTCAAGTGAAGCAGATACAGAGAAACGTATGGTAATTTAAACAGATATTTTGATCATAGAGTTAAAATATTACACAAATTTAAATATTTTTGTTGCGGGATTGTTTTAGTGACGTACAAAATTAATTGGATGATAATTTCTAAACTAACAAATGGAGACTGTAACTTATTTACTAACTTAAAGAACCTAACATTATTACTCCAGAATATCAAAATTCGTTGTATAACCTCTAGCTCGTATAGCGACATAACAACTTATGACTTTCATATATTTGATAGCTAAAAAATAATTGTTTTTAAACATCAAGTAAAATAATTGCTTTCCTTCAAGTATTGCAGTTGAATTCCTACATTGCACACAATAACAAATGTATTCTGGTTTGCTGAACGAGGGAAGGTTTAGCGGGTTTTAATTTCAAGAAGATGGCAAATGTGTAGCCTTACGCCAACCAACTTGATGCTGGTGTGTTAAAAACACGCAAGTCGTGTATACGCAATGTTTGAGAGGTGGAATTAGGACTGAAAAATTCAATGCCACAGCTGGGATTTGAACCACGGACCTTACATTTCACGTGCGCGTGCTGTAACCGTTGAGCTACCCTGGCGAACTTGCCAGCATGACATTAAATTCCCCATAGAATTGGTATTTTTGTGGTACAGCAGCAAGGGCGACTTCAGTGTTGGTTCCACCTCTGACACCGTCTAGCTTGTGGCTAGGTTTCTCTTAAAACAAGTGATTTTATTGTGGTCCAGTGGATGCAAGTGTCTTGTGCACCGCTCGCTCGAGCGATCATCATCATCTCAGGAAAATGTACAATGGAAGGTGATCCATCCATCAGCAAATTACGTACGGGACATAAACCCAGGACAGACAGACAGACACAATACACGCGTTATCGTCCCATCTAGGTTAATGTTATAGCGCGCGCGCGCGTGCGCACAGCACGTGACCTATTTTGTTTATTACCGTCATCAGTTAGACGAACTACCGGTAAATTTTGGCAATGCACTTGTGCCACCGAGTGTCAAATCAAAACGTCGCTATTAACACTATGGGCGGTTACAGAAACTAAACTTTATGATGTCATCACGGAAAGCGTTTGTTAATTATATCACCGTTGGAAAGTTGTGTTCTTTCTGGTGGATATGAGCTATAAAACACAATCAAGTTTCAATTATGCTAAAACACTAAAACGGATTTACCTACAACCCCTTCGTTTAGAATACAGTGGAGTACAAAATAGGTTACTCCGTAGAGAAGGGGTGTAGTTTACGGAGTGATAGCTGAACTGACGTCAACTGACAGGTAAATCCAACTGGATCATAGAGTGCGTGCGTTCGTAGCTCGGTCGGACCGTCCCGCAACTGCAAAGGACCGGGCGAGGGCCGGCGCGCTCTCCGCCAGATTTACACGTAAACGACCGAAAACTCCTGGGTAAGTTAGTACAGTAGTTAGGGTTCATGACGTGTAACTCTGGCGGAGAGAGCGCCAGTCCTCCAGCTATGAACGCACTATATTACTGAATTCGCAGCTGATGAGTTAACAGTTGAGGTAGTGAGGTTTAGGATCACCCTGTGTGTGTCTCACCTGGGCAACCAGCCGTTTAAACACCCCGGTTCCGATATAACTGCGCCAGTGGCGCCCCGCAGTGATGTACGATGTTCTTGATGCTCAAGTTTTTGAGAGCTCCAAGGCTGCCAACTTAGGAACCACCCTCCGGAACTGCGGTTTAACTTGCAAAGGGGTGAGGATTGGCAATAGCCTCATTTTCCCTCTCAACTCTTATTGAAAATACAAGAAGTTTATTTTCCAATTCCTTTCGGGCAGAAAAAAAAGCGAAGCAAAATAAAGAAAAGAATATCAGAGGGAGAAGTTTCATCGCCTTGTTGTAAGAACCGCTTGAAGAGAACTTTTATTTACGGAGTGGCGGGTGCAAATTTAATTTCAGGGGCTTGTTATAAAGTCTACCGATATCGCTCGATATTCGATAGTGCAGCCGTGCAGTTTGACAGTTAAATCACATCTCACAGTCCCGGGTTTATTTATCTGTGAGACTCGCATTCAAAAGGACCCGGCTTCGAGCCCCTTTGGACCTACCACTGTCGTTGTTTTAGGGATAGATAAGAAAATGCCGGGGTGTTTCCTCTGCCACAATTTTCTACTTGAGGATTGTAGGACCAGAGTGGGTGTTCGGTGTGTTGCGGCTGGGCGGTGGTGAGCTTTAGAAGGGCTTCTCCCTGTCCTCAGTAGAACTGCTAATATTGTCTTTCTGAGAGCATTCCTTGTCCTTAGGCGACTCAAGGTTTTTGAGAGCGACTTCCTGATGCATTCTTTGGAGACTTTGGAGACTCTGGAGACTTCGAAAACCCCGTTCATTGTCACTCTCTGTGGCCTTGTTATGTAGAAGAACATTGGTCTATTTATGGCGCTCTATCCCGGTTTCGAGGACCCTTCTGTGACCAGCTCAGGTCAACTGCACCACCACATCTTCATTTCCGTGCATTTATTTCCCTGCTCTGGCTATGTAATACCTTACCAGTTAACCTTGTTATAAATGTAATAAATATAAACTTTATTTACTACTAAATAATTACGTAGACTTCCACGGTCTTTGTCCATTACTTGTTTATTAGCTTCTGGAATAGGCCGCGTTCTGCCGACGTTTCGTCGTAAAATATGTTCGGCTTTTTCATTGGGCGACTGCAAACTGTCTCGCTGCCCTCCCACTTACAAGTCTATTGGTTGCTTTTCCTCCAATAGGACGTCGTCATCGTGCTCAGTGATTTGCACGTGAACTTGTATTCATAAAGTATTGAAAGTGAAAAGGAATATCTCCGACATCTTATGCGATTTTAACATATACAGGGTAGCTGCAGAGCATGCCAAAAGTGGCTGTTAAAGTTTGACAACTACTCTGTCGTAGCTGTGCTTAAGGTGAAGTGCGTTCGCAGGCGTTCTTGCTGATTGAAAAGTAACCAGAAACGAGCCAACTTGTCACACAGGTAGTGTGTGTGAGCATTACTAAAAAATTAAAGGTTTCTTTAATATCGAAGTTCGTATTCAAGATTAGCATCTCACAAGAATTCGACTGGAAAATCCTCTCTTTCCAAAACTACTCATTACATGAAACATTTTTCAAAATTTTGATTCTCTAAAAAATTATTTTTACGATTTTCATTAAAATATTTAAGACATTTTCATGAAAGCTGAAATGTATGTTCTTGTATTTTCCGGGAATCGTCCTTGAAATTCGCTTTATTTTAAATAACTTTTGTATAAGTGATAAATTGTAAAAGATACACAAAAGCTTACTGTATAAAATGTTACTTATATTTCGTTACGGTACACAATTTGTGTAGAGTGTACCATTTTCGAGATATATCCCTTGGCCATAAAAAGAAAATGGAATTTCAAAGTTACAATATAGTGACCAGCTTTAAAACATTTGACTGTCATTCAAGTCTGCTATATTGCCATATTCCCCTTGTACCTATAAGAAAATAAGTAATAACATTGTTTGTACAAAAGTGAGTAGAAAATGTCGTGTGAGTACAATAGATCTGATATTACCGTGTTTTAAAAATGACAATTTGGTGGACAGTGAAGCTCACAAAGAATATCCCTTTAAAATCCCGTTATCCATATAATCCAAGGTTGGTCGGAATCGGCGAAACTGTAAATGTGTTCAATAATAGCAAATAAATGATATAATTTGAGTTTTGCATGGAGAGTTTTGATAATATGCAGGGAATGTGTTGGTGTTAGGTTGTGCCAAGCTGAAAGTGGTGTATAAATATGGAAGATGCCATCTTTTATGTGCGTGCTAGAGCTATAAGCCCTGTTCCCTCCCTCTCTCCCTGGAGATACATGAGCCCTTGGTCGTTTAAGTCTCACTGCTTGCTGCATATGTAGTGGCAGACGCTTTGGCATGCAAGTAGACGGTACAATAACCGCCACACGTCTCATATGAGTTTCTCTCTTCAATACTGTTAAAGCAAAGATTATTCCTCTAATTACTTCTTATTGTTTTTTTGATTTTCTTTCAAAGCTTCCTGTATTAAAAGCCTGTCTTTTGACAAACCTTAACAAAAACAAAAATCACTCGTATGACTGCAATAAATTGTCTTCTGACTTCTCCCGCCGGAATGCGTGTCGCCGGTCTCGCGGGCCGTAGTTTGACAAACCCTGTTTTAAACACGGACTAAGAGAAGGCTTGAACCTAAAACCAAACACTACAGTTCAATTATACAGCCAGGAGAATTAATGAGAGAATAATTCTCCATGAAATTACATCGATTTTAATTTACCTCGCCATTATAATCTCATTTTGGATTAAAGGTAACGTTTTAGGAATTAGCTGCGAACATTAATGTGCAAGCAAACACCAATTTAATGAATTTCGCCGTGTTGTTGATTATTTTAAGATAAAGATCGCTTCTGTTATTAGAAATCATCTACATACAAATTGTTCTGCGAAATAATTGATACTGTGAGATTCTGTTATCTCTAGCACATACCAAGTATTTTATTGTAAATTTAGTTTGCAACCAATTATGATCTCACTTAGCGGAAATTATCACAAGGTTCACACTAACACAACCTTCAGGAACTAGCCTGCAAAACTCTGTGTTACTAACTGTCCCGATGGCAACGTTCTTGAAAACCAAGGTTGTTAATTTGTATGGAGAAGTCTGAAGCCATGTCACACTGCTCCCTCCTCGACACTGGTCGTCCCAACCAGCACCGTTATAATTAGCCACACGATCCGAATGCGATAGACTACGCGGTACGGTTCTTGCCATGGTTGTTGCAGATTTGGGCAGCGCCCCTTGCTCCGGATCGCGCGGTACAGCCACACCAAACCCTAGTCTATCAGCTTGCCGATTGTACCTGGTCTTTATCCGGTCGCTCTCTAGCTGGATGTGTTGGTGGACCATCTCGTGTGCATCTTAAAGGCGATCCACTAGGCTCTCCACGGAATAGACTGCTGACTGTGTGATTCCGGGGGGAGTGCCAAACATCAGGTCGCATGGGAGTTGCAATTCTCGCCAAAGTCCGAACTAGGTGGCGTCATCTTGGTGGTGTTATGGGTAGACGAACGATAGGACAACAAGAAAAGCGGTATCCTGACATCCCAGTCCCTCTGATGTTCTTCGAGGGTTTTTATGTACCTCTCGACCATGCCGTCCGCTTAGGGATGGAGATGCGTTGTACGCGTCTTGTGCACTCCGAGTCACTAGCATTTCTCTCATCAAGTGGACTTGAAGTTTCTGCCCTGATCACTGTGTAAATCCAGCAGCACTCCAAAGTGGCAGAACAGTTCTTCCACAAGACTGACCGCGATGGTACTGGCCTCCTGGTTCGAGATGGCGTACACCTCTGGCCACTTAGTGAAGTAGTCCATGACCACCAGAAGATATTTGTTGCCCCTATCGGAGATAGGAAATGGTCCAGCTACGTCAATGGCGATGCGCTCATTATACTGCTGCATGCGAACCCGGTTCCTGGTCTGCGGGTCGCGACTCGCTGCACACACATGGCATTGGCGGCACCATATCACAGCATGCGCTCGTAACCTTAACCAACAGAACCTCTGTCGCAGCTTGTCGATCGTGCTGTTGGGCCCAAGATGCCCTCCGGATGAACCAGAATGTACCTCCAGCGCCTCCATAACCCTACTCCGAGGAAGTACCAGCTGCTCTCTTTGCGTTTTCCCGTCCGGTGACTCTCAGATTCGGTACAACACATCGTCTTTGATCTTCAGCGAGTCCCAATGTCCCCAGTAGGACTTATATTCGCTACTCCTGGGCGCAAGGTCCTCCCAGCTCGGCCGGGTTCCTACCTCCACTTCTCGGAGGTGGGGTCCCAAATGGGTAACCGTCAGCTGCTCCCTTCTCAGGCCTGCACTATCCCATCCGCAGACACCGCTGAAATCACGCGAACAGATATGTCACGCTGCCTCTCTTCCACCCTGTTGCAGTGACCACATTCCTCCGGGCAAGGTCTCGACAAAGCATCCGCATTGGAGCGGCTCCTTCTTTTCCTGTATTCTGAGGTGAAGTTGTACTCCTAGAGCCTCTGGATCCAACGGGCTGTCTGGCCCTCTAGGTTCTTAAAGCTCAGCCGCCTGAGATGGAATGTTCCAACGACTTCACCACTGCCAGGAGCTCACGCCGGGTGACGCAGTAGTTCTTGGAGAGCGTCTTGCTGTAGTAGGCTATCACCCGCGAGTGTCCGCCTTCGACCTGGGATTGTAAGTCTCCAATTCCGCTGTCGCTAGCATCAGTGTCCATGATGAAATCGCAGTCCGCTTGGGAGAAACCTAGAACAGGAGCACTACAAAGTGCTGACTTCAGTGCCTGTAATGTACCCTCAGCTTCTTCCGTCCACATATACGGCTGGTGCTATTCCGTTAAACGAGTCAGAGGCTTCGCGATGTTGGAGAAGCCTCTAACGAATTGGCGCTAGTACCTGCAGAGACCCAGAAATCTTCCCAGCTGCCGTTTGTCATTCGGACGAGGCCAGTCTATCACGACCTGGGCCTTCTCCGGATCCGTGGCCACCCTTGAAGGTGAAACTATATGCCCCAAGTAGTGAACAGCTGACGCTTTTTCACGTTCAGCTTCAGATTAGCGGACAGTAACCTCCGCAACACCTGGCTCAGGTTTTCCAGATGCTCTTCAAAGGTGCTGCCAATCACGTTGATGTCGCCCAGGTATAGTAGGCAGGCATCGTAAGTCAAGCCCCTCATCACCGACTCCAGGAGGTGCTGGAAGATTTCTGGCGCGTTACAGAGGCCAAAGAGCATAACAGTGAAGTGCCATAGTCCTTGACCCGTTGAGAATGCAGTGTTTCCTTTGTCTCTGGGGTCAAGAACTACCTGCCGGTATCCCAATTTCAAGTCCTAAGTAGAAAACCACTGGGCACCAGCAAGAGCATCCGGAGTGTAATCGATCCGGGGTAAGGAAAAGCTGTCCTCTTGGGTGAGAGCATTCAGCTTCCGATAATCCACACAGATCCGAAGGCTGCTGTTCTTCTTTTTCACCAGGACTACAAAGAAACACCAAGGGCTCTCGGACTCTTCGATGATCCCCTCGATCTCATCTCCTGCAGCAAGTCCCGTACCTCTGCCGGTTTTGTCAGGAGGACACATCTCGGTGCATGTCGGATAGGGTTGGGCGTCCCCAGTGTTGATGTGATGGCGCACTCGGTTGGTGCGACCGTAATAGCTGTTCCCTTAACTGAAGACTGACTGATAGCGTCCAAGTACATGTCGGACCTTCTCAAGTTGCTCTCCAGTCAGATGGTCGGCCGCCTTCTTCACCAAGTGCCTGAGCAGAGGGTCCATGTCCTGCAATGGGTTTGGTTCCACAGGTCCGTCGCACGAGGTGACCTCACAGATGACTCGCACTTCCCCAGCTCCGTCCCAGCCCGTATATCCCGATCGCTATCCGAAGACTTCAGCAGCCTTACAGGCACTCCGTTTCGACAAGCCAACAACGTCCTAGCAACTCACTCCGTCTAAGGGCTTCTTCCGATCCAGCACCAGATTCTTCCACGGCTTCACTTGCAGGCGCGCCTGGACAACCACCTCACTTCTCGCGGGGACTACCACGTCCTCTACTAGGGCCACCTTGCACATCCTTGGCTGCTCATTCGGGCTGCGAAGCATCACCTCATCTTGGCGGAGTCGCAAGACCCTCCGGCAAACGTCGACCGTCGCGTCGTGGCTCATGAGGGCGTCTAGTCCCAATATCACTTCCTCGACCACCCTCGCGACCAACACCCACAAACTCACAATGCTGTGCCCCAAAGTCAACTCTAGCCAGGCCTCCTTCATAGGCAACATGTCGCCCGATGGCGTCACTATCTGGTAGGGCCGCTCTGGTTTCGTCGACGGCAACCCCTTCGCCACATCAGGTCGGATCACGGTCAGGGCTGCATCCGTGTGCACCAGTATCTGGTACTGCTTTCCCCGTATCCACCCATCCGCGATGAGACTGTCGTCCATCTGCGTGCACAAGGTGCGCAGCCTCACCCGAGGGGTCGGCGATGACGGCCCCGACGTGCCCCTCGTCACGCAGGCACTCACTCGTTTCCCGCTTGCTCGTCAACCGAGTGCGGACAGTCCCTCATCAGTCCTCTCTGGCCACATCCCCAGCACACAGCTGGGTCTGCGTCGTCGTGCTTGGGTGATTCTACAGTCCCCGTCGTATCCAATGCTCCTACTTTTCGATGTTTGAGTGGTTGTTATCTTGGCCGCCTCCAGCCTTATTGCGGCTGTCAGCGCATCCTGAATGGTCTTGTAGGTGCTGACGTATCTCGGCAGCTTCTGCCGACACGTATCCGGCTGAGAGGTTCACCAGAGCCTTGATCACCAGTTGCTCAATGGCCAGGGCGAACTCCCCTGTCTGTTGCAGCTCGACTTGAGCTGGCTACTATAGGCTGCTGCCAGATGATGGTTCCCGAACTGGTTTTCTAATGCTTCCCAAATGTCTCTGGATGTTGCTGATGTCGGAATCGCGTTCAGCACCTCGGCCCATCGTCCCTGGAGGAATGTGTCAGTTGAGCGGCTTCTTCTCCTACTGACCATCCGCTATGTGTGGTAATGGTGGCGAATTGCCGGCGGAAGACTTAAAAAGTTGTCCCGTCGCACTTAGGCGGCTTGATGCGCGCAGATGTCCTGGAGTGTCAAACTTTAGATCCTTAGGTTCTTCCCCAATCATTTGTTCCACCCTAGCGTTCAGTACCTTGGTCCTGCTGTCGACTCTGCCGTCCAGAGCGCTGAGCCCTTCGCCGACATTTTCCAGTGCGCTAACTCGTTGGTTAAGGTTTCTCTTCTTCCTGCAAAGTGGTTCTTCCTCTGTCCTCATCCCAGTCAGTGGCTCTTCAATCTTCGCCGATAGCTCCGTCTTTATCTTCTCCATTCCGGAGTTCATTTGTCTTCATTTCTTCCATTTTCACCTTGATCTTCTCTATTGCTGAATTCACTGTTGTTACTTCGCTTCCCATTTTGTCCATGCCGTTTTTCATTTCCGTCTTCATCTCATTCATTTCCGTCTTTATTTCTGCTACACCAGCATTGTCTCTATCGTGGTTTTTACGTTGCACTTCTATTTCTTCTGTGGCTTCGTCTCACTTTTGATATCAGTGTTAATTTATTTGTTCTCAATTATTTATTGTAACTTTATTTTACAACCAATTATGACCTCACTTAGGGCAAATTATCACAAGGTTCACACTAACACTCTTTTTGTACAACTTCCACGAACTAGCCTGCAAAACTCTATCTCTGTTACTAACTGTCTCCAAGGCACGTTCTTGAAAACCAAGGAGTATTAATTTATATGGAGAAGTCTGAAGCCATTTCACAATATTTATTCATTTTTTAACCTCAGACTACATTAGGGTAGAGGTAGTGTAGAATTTGACACAAGACCCGCTTAATGGCACAAAATGTCGCCTTTAGAAAATGAGCCATCTATGTGTGCGAACAGGATGTTAACCCAAAAAAGTTAAATTTATTTATTTTTAATAATACGATGAATGAATATAGTGAAATGATATTGAAATTATCCCGAGATGCGTGATCACATGATAGAAAGGAAGATGGCAGCACCAGTAGTACGCTATGTCCGTTTTCTTATAACATGTAAAAATAATTCATATGTCATAAAAAGCAATTAGTATAACTCTTGTGAAGTGTAAATGAATAAATGCTTTATTTCTAAGTAAGCAATAACTGTTGTGTAATTTTTCTTGTTTAATAAATGAAAGGTGTGTGTCGTTCGGAAGGAAATGCTGCAGATTACACTAAAACCATGTTGATGCTAATAATCTGAAATATACTGCTCAAAGAAACTCAAAAATCACGTTGGTTTTGGAGAAACTGAAGATTAGGTCATGTTAACGGAGAACCTTATTTTGTGACTAGCCGATATACTTTGCAAAGTCATATCTTATTTAAGGGACACTGGGAGTGAAATTTGAAAGTTCCACATTTCTTAATATATTTTTGTGAAAGTTTTACTGTGTTTGTATTTATATGAGAATAGGAGGTACACCAAATTTCATTAAAATTGGATAATCCGTTTATGATATATAAATTATTTTATGAATTTAATAGGCACATTTTCAAAATGTAGCTCGCGTCTATTGACTTTTCAAAATTCATTTATATTGGCAGAACTGATACTCTAAAACATGGGTAACAATTGTAGGAAGAGATATTTCAAATACGTTTGCTCATTATGCTGTACATATTTTTTTTAATAACAAAGAAAATTTAATCTTAAAAATTATTGATTTTTTCCATACAAAAAAAATGTTTTTGGAATTCATGTTAATGATAACATCAATATTGAATGACAGTTTTGTTTAGCTGCTATTTATGAATACTTTTGGAAATTTTCATTGAATTTGAAGCAAAACTCAGGCGCGACCTTCTTTTGGAATGTGCAGAAATGTAGTTTTGAGAAAAACAGGCTTTTATATAGGAGCATCCTGTGTACGTTAAGGGAAGAGCGCTGGGCCGTAATGACCACATGGAGTGGGGGATTTGAAAAATGTTAGCTGATCCAAATGCATCGATCCTCCAGGAACATTTTCGACTTTTTGACAATTTTGACCAAAATTTCACTCCCAGTGTCCCTTTACTTTCTAATCTCTTAATAAGACAACGAGGGGTAGAATTGGAACTGGAAACTCGATGCCTCAGCGAAGATTCGAACCACAAACCCTGTCAAACATTGCCCACACATGGCTTGTGTGTTTAAAAACACCTACAGTGAGTTTGTTAGCATAAATAAGAATTGCTACTTGACATAAATCTCGTATATGCTTTAATGCTAGATCCAAATGTTTGAGTGTAAAAATATCCACTTGGAGCAGATGACGTCATAACTGGAAGCGCTCGCTCGCTCGCTCGCTCTCTCACGTTCTTATGGAAATGCAAGGTTCAACAGGTTAAGTCTGCTGAATCGCTTACTTTCCGTAGAAATATGCAGCCACGTACGGTGCGGTTTACCGCAAGGAAAATCTCACTTTAACCATCATCCATTAGAAATTCATATATCTTGTTAAACACACAACTTACGTCTGAACACATTTTTTGTGGAGTGAACAATTTCGGAGATACTCGTGTTCCGATATGAGTATAACAACATTGATTCTAACACATATAAATTAGTTATTACAATTATTTGTGTTACTATAACTTTTTATAAAACTAGTATTAGCTTATTAAATTGTGTAAATGTATCAGTTAACCCATATATGAAGTGAGTATGTATATTTCTGGTAACATTAGAATAAGATGGTGTCTGTAATGATAATGTGGGTACATATGCACTGGGTAGGAATATAACGTTTAGGAATGTTGCATATATCTGTGAACTTATGTAGGTTAGGATCTGATATAAGATAAACATGCGTGACGTCACACAGCAGTAGCAGTAGTGTCCGATGTTATCATGTTCAAGCACAGAGTTACATGACACTCTGTGGCCATTCTCAGATAAGCAAATGCACGCGGCATGTGCGAGCAACAGTCGACCAACTCCCACATCTGCAGCATCACCTACTAAAAATGCACTTGGACAGACACAAATTGTCTTCTAGCAGCATCTACATTTAACAATTTTTGTGAGCTTATCTACTGTTATTGAGAAGTGGTTTTTTAATTTTTTTTCACCTACACGGGGAAGCAGAATCAAATTTTAAAGTCATTACATAGGGACCAACATTTAAAACATTTGACTATCACTTAGGCTACTGTATTCCCCTTGTACCTACAAGAAAATTAATATCAAGATAATTTGTACAAATGTTTATCTTTATTAACATGAAAAAGATAAAGGAATAAGAGTTTGTAAGAATGGTTAGTCCAAGAGTAGAGAAAGTCATGTGAGTGTAATACATTAGTTTTACTTTATGATGTACACAAAGGGTAGAGAAGGTCAAACCCTTAAAT
This sequence comes from Tenodera sinensis, assembly GCA_030765045.1. Classification (NCBI taxonomy): domain Eukaryota; kingdom Metazoa; phylum Arthropoda; class Insecta; order Mantodea; family Mantidae; genus Tenodera; species Tenodera sinensis. The sequence continues at coordinate 1,056,397 of CM060961.1, read as the reverse complement.
GTGACGTTGTATTACTTTATTGTGAATGTCGTTGAATGATTTGGGGTATGCTCTGAGTGGACAGCACTTTGAGATAAATTAATTTAAATCCCATTATTACGACTCGGCGAGCATCTGCTAGTATAATTAAATGTTGACAGAGCATTCTGTAAGGTCACGTGTCATTAAAAGAAGCTTCTCGTATCAGTAAAATTCCTTGTTCACTTTCCCTTACGTATAACATTGCATTCCAACCGAAAACTCTAACGAGATAGAGGTTTCCAGACTGCGCCTATTCTCCTGCCTCTTTAGAAACATAATGCACGTGAAATATATAATATATGGCATTTTAAGTTAAATCGTTAGGGCCATTTTTGAGCAAATGGTAGGTATACCTATTATAACGTAAGTGTAGAGTGGTGGCGGTGGAGGGTGGGGAATCCCCGAGAACTGTTTGAGTAAGTTTGCTTGCACACAAATAATGGAGAAGCAGAGTTCTCCACTTAAAGGCTGCTTCGGTTCCTCGCGGGGGTTCCCAGCGTGAGATGAACGAACACGTGTCTGATAAAAAGTTGCTTTAACTGCCCTCTGTCATGACAAGTCAGTGAGATCACAATCGGCCTTTAACCTATTGACCGCCTGTAAACACACCCATCTGCGTGAATCGTACAACTAGACTATAACACACAAGTGTCAAGCATTTTAACTGTCATTATATTGAAGTTTGTTCATACTCCAGCATGACTGTAAATTTAAAATATTTCATAAATATGTTTAATATTATACGCTGCGTGTTATTGTCACCGGTGTCATGCATTGTTGTGCGATTGAACCTATGGCAATCGATGTTTTCGCTTTCAGCTGCGCTGGAATGTGCGCAGACAGCGAAGTATACATTGCCACATGCAGAGATTTTGATTGATATTGTCACCGCGCCCGCCGCATCTGATTGCCTACACTGGGGAGGGGGGACCCAGCCAGTCGCCAGCCTGGCCTAACGACCTGCCGCCGACAACAATAGGAGCGTACGAGACAATAGCTATTACATGGCGGTGCGGTTTCTGGACGGTTCCGCCACAGGCACTCCCGAATATTCTACCTCCAGAACTTTCCCTCTGTCTAAGGACCTATAGTCGCTCCACTCTAAGATCCGCCCTTGGTGTAAACACAAGCTGTCAACAACTAGCCCGCGATTCGCGCGAAACCGAAGCACGCCACAAAATATAGTACCTTAAATATTGGCGATTATATGTGACTTTTCATGATGTATGACACTCAAATATAATTTGAAACTTTTGATTAATATAAAATAAATAATATTAATAAGAGTAAAGGAGATTATAGCTTCCGTTTAATTGTGTCCAGTTAATCCCCTCTCACGCATCCACATGACAATGGTGAGTAATCAGTAAGTTGATAAACACGGATGCTTCTACAGGAGCTCCTGGTTAGTGAACATAAAGGTGAAATAGTGAAGCACTCTAAAGGTAAGCGCTTAAAAAGTGGTGAGAAACAAATAGTCTTGAATGTTTTTAACAAACTAATGCAAGAGTACCCTTCTGTCACTGTGAATAACATTGTGAAGTTAACTGCAGATTACACCGGTATTTCCGAGTGAAGTGTTAAATGTGCCCGTAAGGAACTTAAGCAAACAGGAACATTGCGGACACCAAGGAAGAACAGAAAAAAACGGAAGCCAGAATTAGAAAAAGCAGATTGACTTTACTAAATGTGCTGTTCGTAGAAAAGTGCACAACTTTTTCTTCAAGAATGAACCGCCAACATTAGAAAAAGTCTTAAGTAGTGTTAACAATGATCCAGCATTACCTTCATTTAAGCGATCCACGTTTCATAAATTATTGCTAGAAATTGGATTTAGTTTTATGAAGAGAAATAAAGTGAATGTCATAATCGACAGAGCAGATATTGTTTTATGGAGGCGGCGTTACTTGCGGAATATGCGCCGATACAGAGCAGAAGGTAAGAAAATATATTACCTTGATGAAACGTGGCTTAATGAAGGGCATACTACATCCCGTGCATGGACTGACATTATGACGAGCTCAAAAAAGGATGCATTTCTTTGTGGAACGTCAACAGGGCTCAAAAATCCTACAGGGAAAGGAAAACGCCTTATTATTGCGCACATCGGCAGTGATTCCGGTTTTGTGGAAGACGGTGTTCTAATCTTCGAGTCAAAACGTACAGGTGATTACCACGAGGATATGAATGGCGATGTTTTTAAGGAGTGGTTTGAAAGTGTACTTCCGAAACTTGAACCCGGTTGTGTTATCGTAATGGATAATGCACCTTATCACAGTGTCAGACTGGAACGTCGTCCCAACTGTTCGTGGTGAAAACAAGAAATTTCCGATTGGTTGACGTCACATAATTTGCCCTTTTGTGAATTAGATGTGAAAGCAGAGCTTCTAAATCAAGCACAAAAGGTTGCCGATAACAGTGAAAACAAATATGTTATCGATGACCTTGCTAGAAAATCTGGTCGACACATAGAGAGGTTGCCCCCTTATCACAGCAACCTGCACCCAATAGAAACAATATGGGCCTTCCTCAAGGGATTCGTAGCCAGAAACAACGTAACCTTCAAACTTCGGGATGTTCGCAAATTGTTTGAAACTGCAATATCTCAGGCGACACCTAATATGTGGCAAAATAATATACGTCATGCAATTGAGCAAGAAAATGAGATGTGGGTGATGGACGGGCTATCAGATGCTATTGTAGATCGTCTTGTGATTAGTGTGGGTGTTGATTCTTCTTCTTCTTCTTCTTCTTCTTCTTCCCCTTCTTCTGATGACGATGACACCACAAATGATGGAGATGCAGATGTTACACCTCTTCCTGACAGTGATGCAGATTAATGTGAGTTTTATTTTAATTATGTTACATTTAATTTCAGCTCAGCTTTTACTTACGAATGTTGGTTAACAACAACAACAACAACAATAATAATAATGATAATAATAATAATAATAATAATAATAATAATAATAATAATAATAATAATAATAATAATAATAATAATAATAATAATAATAATAATAATAATAATAATAATAATAATAATAATAATAATAATAATAATAATAATAATGATAATGATAATGATAATGATAATGATAATGATAATGATAATGATAATGATAATAATGATAATAATAATGATAATAGTAATATAATAATGATAATAGTAATATAGTAATAGCAATAGTAATAGTAATGTTATTGTTATATTTGAATAATATTACTCAGGACATAAATCCTAGCGTTGTTTACTTGGAACAAGACAGCAACAACCCTGATAAAGATTACATGAATATAACGCGATAGCAGCGCTATTCCTAGAGCTCCCAAGTATCATTCTACTGCATCTTTAAACACAAGAATTGAGTCCACGTGGCGTTTGTTTATTTGTGTTAGTGGCAGCTGATACGAGCACGAGGTTACCGCGGAGGGATACAAGGTGCGGATCTTACGCTGGATGGAGTATATATAAGTCGCTGCCAAGCACCGCGCAGAGGAGAGCAGGAAAAAGACGTATACGAAGCGTTGAGGAGTCGTGCCGACTAGCAGTTCTTATTTGTGATTCGGCAGTTGTTCTGTTGCTCTGAGCTTGTACAAAAGTAATCTGAGTGTAACGTTAGCACTACGCTAACTGACTAAAAGGCAATAAAGTGTGAATAGCAGTAACTGGTGTTTTGTTCATTTGTTACAATATATAGTAGAGGTGTATATAAAGAAGTCCATTACATTATGGCACGATCGACTATAATACTACATTATGCAACGAGAGTTGTAGCAAACTTGACTTGCTTCGTGTTGGTCTGAATATGACTCGCAATGTAGACTGCCATTTTATAGCGATGAGTACTTCATCTCTGGGTATGCGTAGGTGCTTCGAAAGAATGACACAATTAGAAATTAACAACTTTTTACCTGTTAGAGAACTCTTTGCCTGTTGAATTTTAAAGACAAGCGACGCTATTTACTTCGATACCGAAATTTATAGCTACTTAATTAAAATAAAAGGGAAATAGAGCATTTAACCCCGTGTTCGTTTTGTCCCTGCATTTATTTAAAATCATTAATGTCAAGAGCGTATCTCCCGAATGCCAGAACACAGGCCTTGTAGTAGAAACCAGTTGGTAGGAGAGAGGTAGGAAGACCAAGCAAACGCTGGGAACTGCCCTTCTGAGTGGACTATCTTGAGGGTTGACGATGATAAAATCATTACAATGTTGTTGTTATTATTATAATGATTATGAAATGCTTTGTTTCTGTTTTATTTTAACTAATTGGTCCTTCTAAAGTAGCTATATATTTCGGTATAACAAAATGAGGTTATACATTTTGATTTACATCAGTTGTGTCCATATTTCTTGTTAGCCACTGTCACTCCTTTCAGTCCGACATGTTTACTTTTCTAAACTCGCGCTAGTTGTTGTTGAATTGAACACACGTGCAGAGGTATACTTGGGTACGCTCGGGTAGAAGAGGAAGTCTAAATGCCCAGCCGGGCGACAGACACAATACGGCTACTGGCACTGGCACTTCCTTGCAACATAAATTAGCGCGGGGACAGTTTTAAAGTGCGAGGGTTAGCAGCTTGTTCATTAGTTTGGACGTACGGCACTTCATTACTTTCCATCAAGTTGGCTCACTTGCTAACCGCCCTTTAATAAGGCTTTACTGCCCCTCACATCACATTCCCTCCTCACTACTTCATGTTAACATTTATAAATTTCAACTCACACAAATAACACGAAACGGTATGCATTTGGACATAAATAGTGTGTTTGAACTAGGTCCACATTTTTGTACAGTAAGATTTGGTCTATCTCTTACGGTTTACCAGTTATACAAAAGTCATCCAGAGTAAACAGGACTACATAGGCTATAGCCAGAAAATTCAAAATATACATTTCATTTGTTATACAAATATATTAAACATAAGGCATTTTAATCAAAATCGTTAGAGCCATTTTTAAGGAAACCAAAATTCTCGAAAAATTTTCTATACAAAGGATAATATAGGATGGAGAAGTTTTGTTCTAAATCTTCGTGTCGCATCCTTGAAAAATATTAAATACCATCTTTGGTTTTCAACCGAATTTTTATTTTTAAGTTAATGCTGTTAACAGACACCGGACCTTTTTCAGAACTCTTTTTTGTATGAGGGCGGGGGGCCTCTCAAAATATGTATTTCCGGTGAAATCTCGACATCGAATTTTTGGGCGGAATACAATACTTCCTCTATTTACTATACGTAGTAGAGAAAGTGAAAAAAGCATTTTTAGAAAAAGGTTGGTGCGAGCGTGTTCGTGTGAGTGTGCGCGTGCGTGTGCCCGTACGTCACCTGAGTGTATGAACGTGTATGCGTGTGTGCGAGTGCGTGTGTATGTGTGTGTCTGTGCGCGTGTGTGTGCGCGAGTGCGTGTGTGTATGTGTGTGCGTGTGTGTGCGTATGTGTGTGTGCGCGCGAGTGCGCGTGTGAGTGTGCGCGTGCGCGTGCGCGTGTGAGTGCGCGTATGTGTGTGCGTGAGTGTGCGCGTGCGCGTGTGAGTGCGCGTATGTGTGCGCGTATGTGTGTGTGCGCGCGAGTGCGCGTGTGAGTGTGCGCGTGCGCGTGTGAGTGCGCGTATGTGTGTGCGTGTGTGCGTATGTGTGTGCGTGTGTGTATGTGTGTGCGTGTCTGCACGAGTGCGCGTGTGAGTGTGTGCGCGTGCGCGTGCGTGTGCGCGAGTGCGTGTATGTGTGCGTGCGCGCGTGTGTCTGTGTATGCGTGCGTGCGCGTGCGTGTGTATGTGTGTGTCTGCGTGTGTGTGTGCGCGTGTGTGTGCGCGAGTGCGTGTATGTGTGTGTGTGCGCGTGCGTGTGTATGTGTGTGTGCGCGCGCGTGTGTATGTGTGTGGGCGTGTGTGTATGTGTGGGCGTGTGTGTGTGCGTGCGCGCGTGTGTGTCTGTGTGTGCGTGCGTGCGCGTGCGTGTGTATGTTTGTGTGCGCGCGCGCGTGTGTATGTGTGTGGGCGTGTGTGTATGTATGGGCGTGTGTGTGTGTGTGTGCGTGCGAGTGCGTGTATGTGTGTGTGTGCGCGTGTGTGTATGTGTGGGCGTGCGTATGTATGTGTGTGTCTGTGCGTGCGTGTGTTCGTGTGTGTATGTGTGGGCGTGTGTGTGTGCATGTGTGTGTGCGCGCGTGCGTGCGTATGTGCGTGTGTGTATGTGTGCGCGTGTGTGTGCGCGTATGTGTGTGCGCGAGTGCGTGTGTGTATGTGTGCGCGTGTGTATGCGAGTGTGTGTGTGCGATTGCGCGTGCGTGTGTGTATGTGTGCGCGTGTGTATGCGAGTGTGTGTGTGCGATTGCGCGTGTGTGTGTGCGTATGCCCGTGCGTCATGTGAGTGTATGAACGTGCATGTGGAAGAGGTGATCACAGAAGCCCGTATATCTTTATGACGTAGTGGAATGCTCCGGGCGGTACTTTCACATGTCTCTGCTGTACTGTGTGTTCGATTCCGGGTCACTGTGCTAATCCCACAAGGAGTGTTTGAACAATATGCTAAATCCCTCTTTATTGCAGGCAGGGAAGGTTCCCTACCAACCGTCAAAATTACCTTCCTTTATTACCACGCACTTCAACGTCGCACTTTTCTAAACTCCTTTACATTTCTATAAAGACATTCCAATCAACAGTAATAAATCGTACGCTCGACTGGAGGGACGGTCTGGGGTTTTTATAGTTTTCCCTCGTTGAGAACTGCAAGATAGTGGGTTAGATACAGGCGGTGGGCGCGTTATGGCTGGCACTAAACTATTTTCTATGTAAAGCTCTTTTCTTTATATCGTTCCGGGTGAGCCCATCAGTTTCTAACCACTCAACTACAATTACGTCATTAAATTCTCCAACTGACTGATATTTGTTCATAGACTGGGAGATCCGTGGTTCAAATCCCAGCTAAGGTATTGAATTTTTGTTCTGCTTCTACGTTTGCAATTTTATAATTATTTAAACGACTATTTTCTATTATTAGCATCAATATTATCCGTTGATATTACTGTATTTATTAGTCAATGTTAATTACTTGCGCACTGCCTCAAACCTAAATCAATTACGCCTTATTTCAAAGTTCAAAACAATAACTATGTTGTATATAGGGATAAAATAAAATCATTGAATGAGCTAACGACTGAAATAACGGAGGGGAACACCTCGCACCTCGACTAGAGAGCAGATGACTCACAATCCTATGGAGAGTATATAAGCCACAACCTTTAAAAAAGTTAGACTTTCAAAAACGGGAACAAAAATTGAATTTTTTGGAATGTAGCCTTTTCAGCATTCCTGATTGCTATTCTCCTAGTCTAGGCCTTACGATACGGGGGGAGTGACCAAGGACAGTTGCAATACGGGACTAGAGGCGTGGCACTGTATAGATTTATCTCCAAATTATTGGTGCCTATTATAGAAAAGCTTGCAAATATTTCTTGAAATGAGCAGCATTTATTGGTTTTTACTCTGGTATAATTAATTTCCACACAGAAATAAATGCAAGCGACGCCCGTTGGTTTCGCTGTTTCCATCCGTTAGGTTACGCCCTTCATGTTCGTTTTTTCCCTATATTTATTATTTATTTTAAATTATTACAAAAGTTACTATCATTATTATTACATGTTTGATCTTCTTTTTTTAAAAAAAAATGTTTTTAAGGTATCTATCTATAAATTTCGGTATGGAATTATAAGTTTAAACACAATAATTGTTTAGCCAGTGTTATTTGTAGTATTACATGCTAAAAAATAAGTCCATTCAGGGGATTCGAACCATCTCAACACCAAGTCGTGTGCTCGCTCCAGCTGGTGTTTTTAATGTCTGAGAGGTAGGATTGGAACTGACAAACTCAGTGCCACAGTCGGGATTTGAACCACTGACGAGGCGAGCACTCTAACCAGGTTGTCACAGTAGCTGAATGGTTAGAGCACCCGCCTCGCTAGTGGACAGGACAGTTCCAGTTGTGCCTCTCCTAGCGTAGGGGTAGGAACGAGCCAGTTGCATCACACTGAATACAAAAGCCCAAATCCTATAAAGCGAGGCTTGGTTGATCACAGATACAACAAAACTCCATCAGGAGACTTGTGTTGGGGAATTCTTCTTTTATACATTCCATCTTCACACAACTGATCCACTTTCAAAAGAAGCAGCTTTTTCTCACCAGCTGACGTAATCACTTACACATGACGTCATAACAGTGCGTTCGTTTCCATATTCTACTCTCGCTTTCTGCAAACTTCCTACCACTACCCGTATAAAGAACTCAAAACACTGATGTGTTACACTCACATGACATTCTCTACTCTTGTACTAACCATTCTTACAAAGACTTATTTATATATTTTCTTCATGTTAATACACATAAACATTTGTACAAATTATCTTATTGGTTATTTTCCTCTAGGTAAAAGGGGAAAAGGGGATTGCAGCAGTCTTTGAGTGATAGCCAACTCTTTTAGAGCTTTCAAATCCCATTCTCTTTGCACGCTTAACATAGAAAAAATGAACAACGATGTTCCATTTCACGAAAGTTTTAAGTGTTCCGTAACTGATACAAACAACAAGGAATACCTCCGAAATGGTTCGTTCTACAAAAAACTTTTTCAGACATAAATTGTGCGCTTTAGCAAGATTTACATTTTTTGTACAGTACGATTTTGTCTATCAGTTATGTAAATGTCATACAGAGTAAACAGAACTACACGGGCTACAGCCAGAAAATTCAAAATATACATTTCATTTGTCATAAAAATATCTCAAACATATGGCATTTTAATCAAAATCGTTAGAGCTATTTTCAAGAAAATCAAAATTTTCGAAACATTTTCCACGTAAAGAGTGGTTTAGGGTGGAGCAACTTTCTTCAAAATCTTCGTATCGCATCCTTGAAGGACATTAAACTTAAATACCAACTTTGGTTTGTAACCAACTTCTTTATCCTTTTGGATTCAGGGCCTTCAAAATATAATTATATTTCCGGTGAAATCTGGACATGGAATTTTTGGGCCAATACAATACTACTTCTGCCGTACTAAACGTAGTAGTCTAAGTAAAAGCTAAATGCGCTAAATATCTATCTATCTTGGTATATAATTCCAGCACGAAAGTTCCAAGGAAAAGTCTTCCATTCCTAAACTACCTTTACATGGAAAGTTTCTCAAAAATTTTAATTTCCTGAAAAGTGGCTCTAACGTATTTAATGATTAATGAAAGGTAAGTGTATGTTCAATTTTGTGGAGATGTCCTCAATCATATGAACTACAACACTTTGTGCTAGACAGAAACGTAAATCTCGTTAAAATACGCATTTTATATCTAAATCATTTTTTGTATATACAAAAGGAGCGCAACCTCAAGGTCATCACATAAACATCACCTTTAAAACATTTCACTCTAACTTAGAGTCTGCTGTATTGCCCTTGTACCTGCAAGAAGATTCCAGATTTTTCACTTAGTATACCTCAAACTATGTCCTATAGTAGATGGATGTGCTGTATGCAGGGTGTTCAAAACATGTATTTGTAGTGTAATGCCGATGGGAGCCGCTTGGTCTGGCGCAGTTCGCCATAAACTTGAACACAATGGTAGTGAGTGAGTAGGACATAAAAGTTACGACAGACGTTGGACTGACTGTAAACCTGGTTTATACTTGACAATAGATCACATAACAATAAACTAGAACTGAGCGACTGGACCCGACACTCGCACCGCACGTGCATGATTATACCGGGTGGTATCTCGGTGTTTGGAACACATTTGGTATCTTGCGTTTCTGCCTCGGACCATTTCCTACGGAGATATTTTAGTTTTATCAGAAACAAGCTGGCAACACTGCACATTGTGTAGGTGTCACTTTCACTAGTTCAGTACGTGAACTTCCTAACGGTCCGGCATGAAAACGTAAACACATACGCTGCCTTGGCCAATCACAAGCGTTAGCTTCCAGAACATAAGGCCAAAGTGAAAGTGTTTACATGCACAAACCAGGTCAATCCCCTGACCAACCTCAACGCAACGTTGTCGACATGTTACACGTAGTATTCCGTGACGTCTTTTAAGTGATCAATTGTTTCGAAACTCTGTGTGATGTCCCACAATTAGTACCGAAGGTATTTCACAAAGTTACAAGTAACGAACTGTTATTTTCGTATATGCCTGTGGAATCACGCTTCCAATTTGGATCAAAAACCATTTATTGTTTCGAAATTGGCTGATCAAAGAGCAAAATGCCATTATACATTTTTGTTTGTAATGCTTTTATGAAACACATGTTAGAAGCAATGTAATAACTTCTCTTCCGTCCTGTATATTGAACGAGATGACTTATCTGTGGTTAAATGTTTAAATGTCGGTTTTCCCAAAATCTTTTTGTCGCTATTTTTCATTACTTTCACTACTGCCTATCGCTACAGTCCTTCACGGGCCAAGGCTTACTGCTCGACCGCTGAGTCCCCACCTTTACCCGTTACAGGCTTCATGAGTGGGTGGAGCCCTCCCGGCCGTTGGGTCCTTACTTTATCAAGTAGTCCTCAATTGGACCCTAACGAGGCTTAGTGCAACCCTCGACGGATGACCCACGCATGTTCAGGGGATAGAATCTGGATACTCCGTGCCAGAGGAAGGCGCGCTACGGAGGCAGTCCTTTATAATATACTATTGTAAGAAATTAACAATCCCACTACTGACACCAGTCTGACAAAATTACAAGTCAAGTTAGTTTTTCCATCCCTTTATCTCTCTTCTAAAAATGAAACACAAAACACAGTGGTTTTTTGCCGGCCATAACAGTCTACAGTTCTCTCTGTCTAACAAACTGCTGGCTTCGACGATCAATTCAGTAAAGCTAATACAACAGTAACCTCGACGCGACGTTTCAATGTCTCAAACTCTCTCTGACAATACACTGTACATACATAGGAGTGTTCGTAAACATTACTTTATTGGGCTCAGGGTGCTTCAAAACATGCACCTGCGGTAAAAATCTCCACACGTAATTTCAGGGTGGAATATTTCTTCTTACCTGTTATATGTAGGTACCTGATACAGAAACTAATACGAATATAACTGATGACGCGATCTATTTTTTCTCCTTTCTTATAAATACAATTCTGTTAAATTATGTGCACGAATCAATTTATGACTTATTAAATATCATTTGATATTGCATATAAATGCATGTTTTCGCTTTTCTGATAAAAACATCACATTTCTATTATTTTAGTATGTTTGTGGCATAAAAGAGTCTCTTCCATGCAATGTTATCAATGCGTGGTCGGGTCGAGAATTGACGGACCAGTGCGTCTAGCCTGTACTTCATGAAGACAGGATCGTGGTCGGAGACCAGTTCATTCACTGCCGAGAGGTGAACATGTAATGGCATGATGTCAGGCCTGGCGCGGGCCGGATAGTATGTTGGACCTCTCCGCCCAGGCTTGGGTGAGGATGTAGAGCTCGGGCCCAATCTGGTTACTAGTCCAGGAGTGAGTACGAGTCGCCTGGGTTAACCCAGGCGGATAGTAAGGTGGCCACGGCACCTATCCGTTTAATTACGGATTTACCCGTGAGGTGGTATAGGTTTGTCAAGGTTTTACAAGCTTTGGTGTTTTTGTATGTCTGATGGTGCAGGTTGGGTTCCTATATTGTCACTGGCGGCGGGATCTGTCAGATCTTGGATGTCTAGCCATCCAAGCGATCATTGTCCTACTGTTTACTTCGTCGGCCGCTTGTGGAACCGTCGAGCAATGCAGTGATAGTGACAGGAAATCGAGAGGAATAGGTGAAAGGTGTGGTGGTGCCAAGTGTAGTTACATTTGGCGGTTGGTGAAGGGATAGCGGTAGTTACCAGCCAAGGGCGTCCTTGGGTAAGCGGTAGCTCTGTCTCCGCCTAGGGAGGCGATGGTCGTATTGCCCCAGGGTGTTGACCAACTGGTTTGGGTGAGCTGTGAGTTTGGCATACATTGTACGAGTCCTGTCCCGCACGACGTCCACAATGTATGGTATGCCGGAATGAGTGTGAAGGATGTGTGATGGAAACCTACGGTCGGTATCGTAGATCATCCTAAGCGCCCTATTGTGCATGGCCTGCAGACTGCGGATGGTGGAACGAGCCACCGTACCCCAGACCACGCACCCATACAGAATCAGGGGAGGGACGATCGCACAGTACAAGCGTAGTTTCAGGTGTTTAGGCATGGTTGAGTGGAGTATGGGATATAGCTGTCTCAGGGAGCCATGTCCCAGACCTCGCACCCGTACAATATCAGGGGCGGGACGATCGCACGGTACAAGCGTAGTTTCAGGTTTGTAGGTATGGTTGAGTGGAGTATGGGATATAGCTGTCTCAGGGCGCCATGTCCCAGACCTCACACCCGTACAGAATCAGGGGCGGGACGATCGCACGGTACAAGCGTAGTTTCAGGTGTGTAGGCATGGTTGAGTGGAGTATGGGATATAGCTGTCTCAGGGCGCCATGTCCCAGACCTCGCACCCGTACAGAATCAGGGTCGGGACGATCGCACGGTACAAGCGTAGTTTCAGGTGTGTAGGCATGGTTGAGTGGAGTATGGGATATAGCTGTCTCAGGGCGCCATGTCTCAGACCTCGCACCCGTACAGAATCAGGGGCGGGACGATCGCACGGTACAAGCGTAGTTTCAGGTGTGTAGGCATGGTTGAGTGGAGTATGGGATATAGCTGTCTCAGGGCGCCGTGTCCCAGACCGACCTTTGCCCTGACATGTGCAGTGAAGGTTAGACCACGGTCAAGTAGTACCCCCAGGTATTTGGCAGAGTTAACCCATGGGATTCTTCTCCGCCGGAGTGCCAGGGATACACCCGGCCGCCAGTTTCGAACTTTGCCCGATGGTAGAGCCTGGCTCTTCTGCGGGCTAATGGCCACTCCACCTGCCGATAGCATCGAGCTGTCGCTGTAGTGGAGGGAAGCAGTACCGAACATTTTTGTTCTGTGCCAGTATGAGGACGTCGTCTGCATACGGACAGGTAACAGTATGCGGTTGCACGGGTAGGTCAGACATGTAGGCAGCAAAGAGCAACGGCGATAGCACGCTAGCTTCCGGAACTCCAGCCGCTATGGGTCGGACCGAGGACAACTTCCCCTCCACCTGCACCCCAAAAGAGCGATCCCAGGGCAACCTTCTCAATCAGCCGCAGTAGCTGTAGTGTAGTGGAATGTCCATGACGGAAACCGAACTGATGATCCGGGATGAGTTGCCTTTCCTCGAACAGAGGAGTGAGGCGGGATAGGAATAATCGTTAAAAAAATTTTGAAACGATGGGTAACAGGCTTATGGAACGGTAATTAGAATTAGAATTCCCTTCTGTGTACCTTGGCTTACAAGGGCAAACTTACATCTTAAACTGTAGGCTTAACATCTCCATCCTTATGATACTTCGTTCATTAGTTGATATTGGTGCACAATGTTCGTATATATAGTTATAAAATTCGTGTACGTTTATAATTTTTAAAATAAACGTAAGATTTTCTTCCAATTTGCTTTCTCATCCATGACGTGTTGGCCGATTATCCACGTCTGTCTTCTCATGGAGCTTTTTGTGTTGTACATTTTACATTCACGTGGTTTCCTCTACTGAAACTACACACTTTAAAAACATTAATTATTTAAAAAGGAAATCTAGCGTTTAAGAATAATAACTGTAGTGACTTAACTAAATAATAAATATAGGCAAAAAAACGAAGAAAAAGATGGTAGTCTCACGGAGAAGAGTGTGTAACTTTGCTTCGAGGTTCACATCGACGAGAACCTTCACTACTCAGTTTTCTTTTATGAAACACAATTTTAAGCTTTTTTCTAAGCTGCCAAGAGCATTTAGTTGTGGTGTAGGAAGAAAATTAACTGTCCTGTCCTGTCATCTTTGGTAGCGTAATAATTTAGTATGTTTAGGTATATGTTGTAAGGCAAGATCTCAGCTCCTTGCCTTTTTACTGCTTGTTGTTCCAACTCAATGGATATTCGCATGAAAATTCTCATCTGCAGCCGTCGACGACGGAAAGCAGAAAACATTTAATGTTATTTTATCAAGAAGAATTATTTAAATACAAACGTGCATAAAATAGAACAGAATTATGTCGCTATGTTTGATACATTTTATGGGAGAAATATATTATGATTAAATAACTTTCTTTCCTAATTTTAAACTAAACGTATAATATTGTTTGTGTATATAGAAGTCTACTTCTAGTCATTTCACTAAAACAAACGTTAACATTTAAAATAAAATCGACATTTTTAAGATATATTTAAAAATGTCAATATATTAAAGATAAACCGGAGGGCACCGCTGTTTAGAATAATTCAATTAGACATATCAATTAATTTTATGAAATTTAAATTACGTTCATGTGTGTTTGTGGGGTTTAACACTTCAGTGATCTATAGAGAATAATTAATTATTGAATACAGTAATTTGTATAGCCCTTAAAGGAATTTGCCGAGGCACATGTGTGTTTCTAAAATTCACTTAGTCGATCCAAGCGATAATTACAATAAAAAGCGAGCAAATTACTATCGCTGATAAAGATCCCAGCATAGTGGTGTTCTATTTATAGAAATTCTCCAATAAAAGTGAAAGTTTATTTTTTCTCTCATTACCATAATGGAAGTAGAGGAGAATATGCTATTATCTCTGAGAGGAAATATTAAACCAGCTTTCATACGAAGTACAAAAGAACGAATAGAATACTGTAACATATTTCCCCCTAGTATTAAATACTGAAGTCACTTCAATGCAAGTTTCATGGACAGGGCAGATTAGATATTAACAACCGGTGTGTTTGTCTTGCAATAGTAATCATGTGTAAATAAATCATACAACGATAAATAATTATGTCCGTATGTTAAAATTAATATATAATGTAAGAAGGAACAGCTACGTCATTTCCGTGCTGAAGCGAATAGCGTAAGGCACTTTTTAATGGATTATTTATATTCCGTGTTTAACCTCAAAAGTAACTACGAAGTGATATTCACTCAGCCTTGGTTCCATAGACTTAGCAGTTACCCGACATGGAAGTAGGAAGTTATCCGCATAACTTGCCCTCAACGAGAGTCGAACTATGCACTTCTTGAATGTGAGACAGACATGATACACTATACAATCAACGTTGGATTGTATTTCACTGCAAATTTGATAAGAATTTATTCAAGAGGGTCGTATTAAAGGCTGAGCAACTAGTTTCAAAAATGTGAATATTTATTTTTTGGACAAACCAACATGAGCTCTATTCGCCCCATCATTTGAAGCTGTCTGTAGGCGAGAACTCCGTTCCAATGTCTAGTGTTTTGTTTAAGGCTCGAACAATACTCATCTTCATTTTGAAATGTGTGAAGTCTTCGATCAATAATAACCTAATGTCTCAATCATTCCTTGCACTGCACTGTGTCCTAGAGACGCCTTGTTTCTTTGTGTTCCGTGGAGGCAGTTGGAGGGTGGTCGCATCTTGTATTCTCCTGTTCAAATGTTTCACCCATCTCCATACACAGGTTCAAACCTGAGCTGAATTTCAGTAGCAAATTGTGCTCTAACACGGACTTCAATGGCAGCATGCTCTCGAAACGTACATTAGAGTTGTTTTTGTTACATTGTGAAATATACCTAAGGTACAGAGCATACTTTTTATAACATGACTGTCGATTTGATAGTGGAAATGTAGTCATTAACCTTTTGTTAAGTTGGAAAGATGTGATAAAATGCAGTAGAACCCCGGATTATAAGTGAAAACTAGGGTTTTCGTGAAACGTGCCTTATCTTAATGGGAACGCTAGTGGACAAAGATATGTGGGTGTGTTAGAAGAATATGAGATAGATAACTGAGCTTTTGCAAAGTCATTCCTTTATTTCTTGTTATCAAGTGTGCCAATTTTCAAGCAAAGAGATGTAGAATGGAAAAAGTTACAAAATTCATCTCGGTGTATAGCTGACGCGATAAATGCGGAGGTACATAGAGTAAGAATTGTGGATATGTGTGTGTGTGTGTGTATGCTCTACGTGTGAAGGCCAGTAGATGTCCCCAGAGCTGCATTAATGCAGGTGAGTGTACCATACATAACCAGTGTGCTTGTGCTGCTTTAAGTGAAACAAATGCAATTGAAATTCTCTGTGTGTTTGTGTGAGACGGTGGCAGTTTCACCTGATGCTCTCAATCTTGCTGCAAGAAACAGTTGTTACAGTAGGCGGGTCATGGCTCCCTGTAATAAACAAGTGAAGATAAGGTGGCGCGTGTGTGTGCGCGCGCGCGGTGAGCTGGAAATTGATGACCTCTTTTGGCCCGGCCGGATCCTGCTAATAGTTTGTCGGACACCACCACTATGTGCTTTAAACTTAACCTGCTCCACTGTTAGTTATATGAGAGGTTTATAGTCCCGCCCAACTTTAAACTGTAGCTTACCTTTTCTAAACATTAGTCTTCAGGTTAACTTCACTATCCTGTAATATGCCGGTCCTACCTCGGACTGGACTGGACTGGACTGGAATTTCAATTTTCTGTATTCTAACAATTATGAAATCAATACTTAATGGTGCTTATGTTATGAACTACCACACAATCCGTTTTATAGTTTTAAGGGAATCACATTATTCAATTTATTACCAATGCGAAAATAGCTTACTATTCAAAATATTCTATTCGCATCAAAAACCAAAATATCACTACAGTTTTATAATTTTATAAACTCTAATTGCCCAACAAACACCGTCAATCTCTGGCATGAAGAAAAAATAATTACTGTTAAAGTAATTAATTTCTTTGATTTGATGAACATCGAAAATATTTTTAAAACTTTTTTGTTCATTTAATTTTTTTAACCTTAAACAAATTTTCATATTTTCAAACCAGAGTGAAGTTAGTCACATTATTGGAACAGATAGTATATTAAAATACTAAAGTCACGAAAAACCAATGAAAAATGACCATGTTTGCTACATCTTCCCTCTTTTGTCTAGTAGTCCCAGATTCACTTCTTTACACTGAATTTCGATGTTTTTGAGTCCTTTTAGCGCATATTTTGTTCAAATACTGCAGAAAATTTAAGTATAAAGGGAAGAGTTAAATATTCAAAGTCTACGCTAGGCTTTCCAAAATGACGGAATATAAACAACTTCGCTTCCAACCAATGACTGAAGGTTTAGGGAACATTCACATGCATAACCTGAAAAATCGCCAGTTCCAAGATCCCTTGCTGTAAGTTGGCGTGTCTCTACAGGAATGTTACATTCCGGACGTGATCTGGTCTGAATGAAATAGAAAAACGAGTGTTGAGGAAGATCTTGTGGAGTTTGAAGTGCAGTTTGGAATCTGTGGAAGTGAGCAGATAGAAGTAAAGAAAATAAACTAAAGATAGTGAGTAAACTTGGAGTGTTTAAAAAAAGGCCAATTTGGAAAGGTTATGGTAAACATAGTTTATGTAAAATGTCCATGTGTTAATCTGAATTGCGCGAGGCCTTCGTTGATTGTAACAGTTGAAGAGAATAAATAAGGGAAAATTGAGTATTGTTACAGTATGTAAACTAATACAAAGCTTTGTGAATATAACACTAAACTGTTACTTAATTTTCACCCAATCCTATGCCATTATTTCAGAACAATAACCGTTTTTTCTAAGCTAGCAAAGGCATTTAGTTACAGCAACAGCATTACCAACCTTACCTTTTACTTACTGACGCAGTTTATCGATACTACTTTTCGTTGTGAATGACTATCACGTTAATGTAACGTTTCATTTAATTTTCATGGTGAGTATCCATAACCCCAAGAGCATTTAGTTGTGGTGCAACAAAAAGAAAATGGAGGATGAGCGATCGTCTTCTTTTCTCGCTATTACATCACCGCAACTTCTACTACATATACCGGGCTTGTGGTTTTAACGTGCACCAGTCTGAACCCCCGGCTAACTTTCATGCATGGTTTTGTGATTTACTCGTACAGACGCTTATCTTTACCTCAACTAGTTCATCGTTTTAACAGTTTAATGCTGGTAAGATAAACACCTCGTGGAACCAAAACATTTTCACATGTGGCTTCACCATCAATACTTACAAAATAGACAACCCTAACCTCAAATTAGAAATCGCTAACAGAAGCCAACGAGAAGGTATAAATTGTAAAATCATAATATATTTTTAAATGAATTTAAAATGATTTTAAAAGGACTTATAATTTGTAAAACGTGCCCTATAGGATAAAAATGTATAAATATGCAAAAAGGAGTTCTAAAAGTAGTTTAGTTTTACTTGAAAGGTTTTGAGACATCACGACGAAAAACGAAGTCATCGAAATTCGCATCCTAGTCGTCACTTGGTCTACTGTATTCCCATTGTATCTACATGAAAACTGGTAATAGGGTAATTTGTCAGACTCCCTCTGTGCTATGGTAGCCCTCTGAGGCAGAGGTCCGGGGTTCGAATTCTGGTAGGAATATTTCATTCTTAGCCAGGATTATTTGTAGAGTGTGGAAGTATAGGTTAGACGTCGGCCGCTGGCAACGTTGACCATCTCTAACCACTACGAGGTGCCAGGGTTTTACAGGACGCCTATACAAGCGAGCCGGCACACTCAGTTGGAGCGAGTAGAATTAAAGTGTCTTTGTGTCAAGGTTATGACATAACACAACAGTTGTGAGTTTGAAAATCTATAATGCGACTGAAAAATTCAATGCCATACCCGGTATTTGAACCATGGATCTTCCAGCCTTAAGCACTAAGCTACCGTGGCAAACCACACAAGGACATCTCAAACTCAACCCTTTCATGGATCCCTTTATTCTGCGAGTGTTACAAGTTTGCTGTTGTATGTATGGGTATACTTTACACGGAAAGCGTGTAATATGCAAGGGAAAGGTGTTAAGTTGCATAAAAATTTACAAACAGTGTCCTATGTAAATACTTTATTTTAATACAACTACAAAAAGGTAAGATTAGACATTTTGGAATAATTTAAGTGAAGTCTTCCATAAATTCTCTCCCTTCGGTTAGGTATTTAGCGTGGAATGTTCTAAAAGAAGGTTCAGCACATGATGGAAAATTTCATGCGCATGGAGCAAAAGTGACAGCAGCTCTATGACCAAATTGGTATAAATTACTTTCCTTGTAAAACAAGCAGCTTTTGCCAGTTTATTTTCTGTTTGACTGCTCGTAGAAGCGGTAGTAGGAGCCGTTCAGATGTTTGCTGCGTTTGTTGAAGTTTCCAGCACACACTAGAAGTGGTGGGCCAAGGGTTAACCAACTGCAGCACAGAGTGGGTTCAAATCCCGGCTATGTCACAGGTTGAGAGTCCCTTGGCCTGGACATTACACTTGAACCTAAGGTTTGCTTCCGAAATTGGTATTGGAAGCAAATTTAGTTTGTATTGTATATTTAGGAGCATTTTGGACTTTTAGTGCGTGATGTTTTATTTACCTTTTCCTTTAACTTTGCTGTTTCTCTTTCACCGTTGGCTCTTTTAATTATTTTACCTCGCACATTTTGATTTTTATACGCACCACTCTGGAACTATGTTTTAGCGTTTTCACTTGTTACTGTTTTAAGCTTCTGCTTTTAACGTTTTACATGCTCTCACATTCACTTCTAAGGTTTTAATTGTTTCTCATTTTCATTTGGCTTTAGCTTTCACCCTTTAACCACATGCGTTTGGGAAACAAAGTGACATAAACACTAATTGGAGTCGTCATTTCTTACAACACAACAACGCAAATACTAAGAGTACCTACTAGGTATAAACAGTGAACACCATTGCTGTTGAGTAATTATTAATAGCCTTGTATGTTAAAGGTAACGAGTAAACGAAATATTTCTACTAATGTTTATTTCCATCAATGTGAACAACATAAAAGAAGAATAACTCAAAAACGAAAAGTCGGTTAAAAACCAAAGTTGGTATTTAAGTTTAACGTCTTTTAGTGATACGACACGAAAACCCTCCACCCTAAACTACACTTTACACGAAGAATTTTTCGAATATTTTGATTTTCTTGAAAATGGCTCTAACGATTTTGATTAAAATGCCATATGTTTAAGATATTTTTATGGTAAATGAAATGTATATCTTGAATTTTCTGGATATAGCCCATGTAGTCCTTACTCTGGATGCCTTTTGTGTAACTGCTAAACTGTAAGAGATAGACCAAATCTTACTGTACAAAAAATGTGAACTTTGCTAAATCACACATTGTGTCTATTTGTTTTTTTGTTTTTCTTTTGTAGAGTGAACCATTTCAGAGATATTCCTCGTTATTTGTGTAAGACTTGGAGAACTTATACTTCCGTGAAATGGAACATCGCTATTCATTTTTTATATGTTAAGCGTGCAAAGAGAACGGAATTTGAGAGCTTAAAAGATTTGATTATCGCTCAAAGTTTACTGTATTTCCATTTTCCCCTTGTACCTAGAAGGAAATAATAGAATAATTTCTGCAAATATTTATCTCAACTAACACGAAGAAGATAGAAGAATAAGAGTTTGTAAGAATGGTTAGTACAAGAGTAGAGAAAGTCATGTGAGTGTAACACGGATTTTTTATCTGAATTTTAGTCAATTTTGTAAGCCTCTCGCACAGAAATTTTGCAAAATGGATGCAGTTTTAAAAGCTTACAAAACTAATTAAGTGAGGAGTGTTGAAAAAAGTGATAATTTTTGTTTATACCTACATATTAAAAAGAAGCGATTTTGTCGGGTTAATTTGGGTGCCATTACGTGAAGATTTCCCATGCGGAGTACGCCGCCTAATTGGGCGATATTTCAGATAGCTGGGCTGCTGGTTAATGCGCCCCTCGGGGGAAATGACCTTGCAAATTTCTACTTCAAACTTTTAATAGCGCAACACTTCTAAGCTTCACTTCTATTGGTCATTGATTTTTATTTTCTCTGCTCCTGTACTAAAGGAGGGGAAGCAGTACGTTTTACCCCAAAATTCAATATCAAAATTGTGGTTTAAACATCATGCTTTTTATTGACTTTAGCATGTTCTAAAGATGTGACACGAAATAGTGACCGCGCTCGGGTTATACGCATACTTAAGTACAGACTTATAGTCTATTGACGGAGAACCAACCACGTAGCATTGACACATAGGTCAGGGTACACTTCGCATCATCATCATCATCATCATCATCATCATCATCATCATCATCATCATCATCATCATCATCATCATCATAAGTATTGTTGCGTTGGCACGGAGCGTCTATGCAACGCTAAGCACCGAGCTTCCGTGCTGGAAATATTCCTTATGTTTGATGTTCCGTCCATTTCCTGTAAAGTTTGGACATAGTTTTAGGGTTGACGATATGTTTGAGTGTGTGTGTGTGTGTGTGTGTGTGTGTCTGTGTGTACTTGTGTGTGTATGTGTATGTATGTATGTGTGTGTCTGTGTGTGTATGTCTGTGTGTGTGCGTCTGTGTATGTTTGTGTGTGTGTGTCTGTGTGTGTGCCTGTGTGTGTGTGTGCCTCTGTGTGTGTGTCTGTGTGTGTGTGTTTGTGTGTGTGTCTGTGTATGTGTGTATGTTTGTGTGTGTGTGTTTGTGTCTGTGTATGTGTGTGTGTCTGTGTATGTGTGTATGTGTGTGTGTGTCTGTGTGTGTGTTTGTGCGTGTCTGTGTTTGTGTGTGTCTGTGTGTGTGCCTCTGTGTGTATGTGCCCAGGTGCAGACAGACGGAACTAAAAGTAGAGTTTTTGTTATTCGTTCGGTCGATACGAAATTTGTTAGGGACTAAAGTAGCGGAACGGTCGCCGCTCGGTCACTTTTTCCCCTTATGCTTTATGGTGAATCGTGACTTTACATCTTGGACACCCGAGCGAGCGGAAAAACTCCACTAGGTCAAGAGTTAGGGGGCGGGGAGGGGAGGGGAGGGGGTTTACTTTGGGGAGAAGTTATTTGTGCCATGAACAGATATTTCATAGAAAAAAGATCGACTTGGGGTCCCACCAACATTACATTTCTTCCGGTTTGATTTACACGCCTTACTTTGTGTCTTTAAAAGTGTTTATATGACTGACTTGGAGCCAAGGTAGTGAAATATCGTCTCAGACAGACTGCACTTAAAGAAGATCTCCCTTTATCTGCTTCGTCTTAATTCAATTAACGTCATGGACACACGCACACGCACACACGCACATACACACGCACACACAGACGCACACATACACACGCACACATACACAAACAGACGCACACATACGCAAACACACGCACACACACAAACACACGCACACACATACACACACGCACATATACACGCACACACATACACACGCA
This sequence comes from Tenodera sinensis, assembly GCA_030765045.1. NCBI lineage: Eukaryota > Metazoa > Arthropoda > Insecta > Mantodea > Mantidae > Tenodera > Tenodera sinensis. The sequence continues at coordinate 1,034,066 of CM060961.1, read as the reverse complement.
CACAGACACACACAGACGCACACACACAAACACACGCACACACGCACACACACGCACACACGCACACACGCACACACAAACACACGCACATACATACACACACGCACACACACATACACACACAGATGCACATACATACATACACACAGACGCACACATACACACGCACACATACACACACAGACACACACAAACAGACGCACACACACAAACACACGCACACACACAAACACACGCACACACATACACGCACATACACACGCACACACATACACACGCACACACATACACACGCACACACATACACACGCACACAGACGCACACACACAAACACACGCACACTCACACGCACACACACACGCACACACAGACTCCTTGCACTGAAACAAGCATTTAACGAGTCCCAAAGTTAAAAGGATAGAATGAGAGTGAAAAATTGAATGCCGTAGCCCAAAGCGGAAGCTCAGGAATGTTGACACTGCTCATGTCTAATGAAAACCACTCTTCCCCTCGTAACCCATCACGTGCAACCTGCCCTCTCTTACCCCTATACCAAAGGGAATTGGCTGATAATTTATTTGATTTTGAATTCATCGATTTTAGTAATATAAATGAAATGAAACATAATTGCGAATTTCACGGCGTGTTTCGCATATAATTTGAAAAATGCCCAGAAGTTTAAATCGTATTACGAAATGAAATTTTGATTCTTATGAAAATGTTTATAAGACGAGTGTATGTTCTAAGAGCTATATCGTAAAGTAAAATTCCAAATGTGCATTGTCAATGAACTTTTAAAAATGGTTAAAGCAGTACATAATATTAAAGTAACGCATTACTACAGTAGAGGTAATTCGGTTACATTTTAAACAGAGTAACACTCTAGTACAATAGAGATAACTCCGCTCAAATTTGAAGTATAGTAACGCACTAGTAGAGTAGAGGTGATTCCGCTGGTACACATTTCAACTATAGTAGCGCAGTAGCATAGTAGAGCTAATTCCCCTGGTACACATTTCAACTATAGTAACGCAGTAGTGGAGTAGAGGTAATTCCGCTGGTACACATTTCAACTATAGTAACGCAGTAGTGGAGTAGAGGTAATTCCGCTGGTACACATTTCAACTATAGTAACGCAGTAGTAGAGTAGAGGTAATTCCGCTGGTACGCATTTCAACTATAGTAACGCAGTAGTGGAGTAGAGGTAATTCCGCTGGTACACATTTCAACTATAGTAACACAGTAGTAGAGTAGAGGTAATTCCGCTGGTACACATTTCAACTATAGTAACGCAGTAGTGGAGTAGAGGTTATTCGGCTGGTACACATTTCAACTATAGTAACGCAGTAGTAGAGTAGAGGTAATTCCACTGGTACACATTTCAACTATAGTAACGCAGTAGTAGAGTAGAGGTAATTCCGCTGGTACACATTTGAACTATAGTAACGCAGTAGTAGAGTAGAGGTAATTCCGCTGGTATACATTTCAATTATAGTAACACAGTAGTAGAGTAGAGGTAATTTCGCTGGTACACATTTCAACTATAGTAACGCAGTAATAGAGTAGAGGTAATTCCGCTGGTACACATTTCAACTATAGTAACGCAGTAGTGGAATAGAGGTTATTCGGCTGGTACACATTTCAACTATAGTAACGCACTAGTAGAGTAGAGGTAATTCCGCTGGTACACATTTCAACTATAGTAACGCAGTAGTAGAGTAGAGGTAGTTCCGCTGGTACACATTTCCACTATAGTAACGCAGTAGTAGAGTAGAGGTAATTCCGCTGGTACACATTTCAACTATAGTAACGCAGTAGTAGAGTAGAGGTTATTCGGCTGGTACACATTTAAACTATAGTAACGCAGTAGTGGAGTAGAGGTAATTCCGCTGGTACACATTTCAACTATAGTAACGCAGTAGTGGAGTAGAGGTAATTCCGCTGGTACACATTTCAACTATTGTAACGCAGTAGTGGAGTAGAGGTAATTCCGCTGGTACACATTTCAACTATAGTAACGCAGTAGTGGAGTAGAGGTAATTCCGCTGGTACACATTTCAACTATAGTAACGCAGTAGTAGACTAGAGGTAGTTCCGCTGGTACACATTTCAACTATAGTAACGCACTAGTAGAGTAGAGGTAATTCCGCTGGTACACATTTCAACTATAGTAACGTACAAGTAGGGTAGAGGTAGTTCCGCTGGCACACATTTCAACTATAGTAACGCAGTAGTGGAGTAGAGGTAATTCCGCTCGCTTGTATAGTATAGTAATGCAGTAGTGGAGTAGAGGTAATTCCGCTAGTACACATTTCAAGTATAGTAACGCAGTGGTAGAGTAGAGGTAATTCCGCTGGTACACATTTCAACTATTGTAACGCAGTAGTAGAGTAGAGGTAATTCCGCTGGTACACATTTCAACTATTGTAACGCAGTAGTGGAGTAGAGGTAATTCCGCTGGTACACATTTCAACTATTGTAACGCACTAGTGGAGTAGAGGTAATTCCGCTGGTACACATTTCAACTATAGTAACGCAGTAGTGGAGTAGAGGTAATTCCGCTGGTACACATTTCAACTATTGTAACGCAGTAGTGGAGTAGAGGTAATTCCGCTGGTACACATTTCAACTATAGTAACGCAGTAGTGGAGTAGAGGTAATTCCGCTGGTACACATTTCAACTATGGTAACGCACTAGTGGAGTAGAGGTAATTCCGCTGGTACACATTTCAACTATTGTAACGCACTAGTAGGGTAGAGGTAATTCCGCTGGTACACATTTCAACTATTGTAACGCACTAGTGGAGTAGAGGTAATTCCGCTGGTACACATTTCAACTATAGTAACGCACTAGTGGAGTAGAGGTAATTCCACTGGTAAACATTTCAACTATTGTAACGCAGTAGTAGAGTAGAGGTAATTCCGCTCGCTTGTGTAGTATAGTAATGCAGTAGTGGAGTAGAGGTAATTCCGCACGAGCGGCCAGTTGTATTAATTTCCGCGCCAGAAATCAAGCCGCCCCTATCACCACAAGCACCCCTTCCTCACATTTTTCCCCGCCCCTTACTTGGGGGCGGAGAAGGGTAGAGTTTATTTGTTATCTGGCAGATCGTGAAGCCAATGGGGCAGAGCAAAAGGAAACCATAAGCCGTGAACGTTCGTCTAGTTTTGGCGGGTATCGCCAATGTCAGGGGTGTACAAAGGGCCTTTCCAACAAGCGAATGAATATTCTAGCCTCAGGACCTAGTGGTGCTTTACTCGACTAGGTATACATCAGCTGGTGTGGTTTCTGTTTTCTTTTAGGACAATATTCACACTTCTAATTAACTACCTTTAAACAGCTCTTTCGTTAGCGACAAAATTCCTTAAAACCTGGCGTATTTCGATCACCGAAGTTAAGCAGCATTGGGCGTGGTCAGTACGTGGATGGGTGACCGCTTCGGATTACCACGTTTTCGGACCCTAATGATCTATTTGTCGACGGGCACTTAAACACCACTCACTCACTCACTCACTGCAAGATAGAGGAAAATAGTTTTTTCTTTAATATCCAACAAAAACTTTGTCTCCTAAGCAAACAGCAAACAGCCTGATGTGGAATGATCATATTATCTAGGCTTATCAGATTGTTTTATGGAAAAATAGAACAGAATGGTAAAAAATTTGATGTGTTACACTCACATGACATTTTTTAGTCTTGTACTAACCATTCTTATATCTTCATTTGCAGAAGTTACCTTATTGCGTATTTGCTAATAGGTACAAGGGGGATATGGAAAGCCCGTTTTCCCAAACTGACACAAATAACAAGGAATATCTCTGAAATGGTCCACTCTACAAAAAAAAAAAAAAAAAAAATATATATATATATATATATATATATATATATATTCTGACATAAATTGTGTGTTTTAACAAGATCTACATTTGTTGTACAGAAAGATTTGGTCTACCTCTTGCGGTTTACGAGTTATGCAAAAGTCATCCAGAGTAAACAAGACTACATAGGCTATAGCCAGATAATTCAAAATATACATTTCATTTGTCATACAAATATCTTAAACATATGGCATTTTAATCAAAATTCTTAGCCATTTTCAAGAAAATTAAAATTTTCGAAAAATTTTCCATGCAAAGGGTAGTTTAGGGTGGATGGATTTTCTTCAAACTCTTCGTGTCGCATCCTTGAAAGACATTAAACTTAAATACCGACATTTCGTTTTTGAGTTATGCTGTACACACACTGATACACACACACACCTTTTTCTAAAAATGCTTTTTTTTTTTTTTAATTTTATTTTATTTTATTTTTTATTTTTTTTTTTTTTTTTTTTATTCCGGGGCCCTCAAAACATTTCCGGTGAAATCTCGGCATCGAATTTTGGAAGGGAATACAGTAAATACTTGCTCTACTTACTATACGTTGTAGAGAAGGTAACATGTAGGACATTGTGGGTCAATGCAAAAATAATATCAATTTATAATTTAAATGCTATTTATATACACCCATATACATTTACAGCTATATATTTTTGTTTTAAATCGTGAAACACACTGTTAATGTGATCATGAACAGTCAGTTGTACTTTGAAGAAGTAATCTTGCGTAAAATATCTGGTTTGTTTGAAATATGATCAAGAAATTCAACACAACTTAAGTTTTTAAAACTGTGTTTCACTAAAACAATACTTACAACTGAATCGATGTATAATCCATCTCCCCAATGGTGCATATTGCTAAAATCGTTTTGTGTTCAACAGAGATTGAAAGGTAGAATCAGACTGAACAATTCAGTGCCGGGATTTGAACCATGGACCTTCTGATTATTCTGTCTCTCAGTCTTTCTGATACACACACACACACACACGTCTGAAAGAAGAGTTGATTGAACTTATAATTTGCTAAACTATGAATCCCAGGACTTGCGATATAGATGATCAAGTGAGAGAGTTGAATGTAGTACCGGTATGTTGTCACAGTAGCTCAGTGACGAGTATTTGAACTTCCGTGTCTCAAATTCCGGTTATGACGTTGAATTGTTCAGTCTAATTCAAGCCTTCAGCATGCATACTTATTCATAGTTCAAGTGCAGATATAGTGCAACGTTCAAACACGTTACACACAATTAAATATTTTGCTATTTCCTTAACCGAATCTATTAAGGACGTAACTAGAGAAAAAATATTAACATTAATTCACAAATGTATTCGCAAAATCTGACCGTTTTGTACGTGAATTATTTTCATTAAAGTACTAAATGTATATTTAATGAAATATGTGAATAATTATAAGAATGTGGTGTCAACATTGCGGTATCTGAAGACCGTTTAAGGAGCACCATGGTAGCGTTAATGTATAGAGCGCGTACTGGATAAAATGTGTCAAAAGTCTCGTAGCAGTTTAACTAACAAGCAAGTCAAAACAAAGGAAATAACATGTATTATTAGAGAGATCGACTGAATGTTACGTAATTATTGTTATGTTGGATTATGTAGCGAGCTTCTGTATTGTAATTTAGGGAGTAAATTAAGTTTGGTTGAAATCGCTGCAACGTGTAGTGTATAAGGATAGACAATATCTTCAACCCAAGATTTCATCGGAAAGTCGATTTAATATCTATATAATGAGTCTTGGTACGAGTATTTGAATTAACCGTCTCCTAAGAATACGACAGGAATATTTCTCCCTTACAGCCAATGGTTTCGAAAATGTGGAGTTGCACAAAAGTGGCTCTTAACGATTTTTATTAGAATGCCATGTGTTTAAGGTACTGTAACACTATTGTCTTTTCAATTCTTTACTTCTCCTACTCTTCCAATCAGATATGACGTCACATTCACCAATACATTGCAGTTAGACACTAACTGTGTTCTCCTGATGATGTGACGGACACCCCTGTGTTTGGTATCCCATGCGTCATTCTCTGGGTAACTAACAGTAATGGCGGCGTCGGTCAGTCGGGGGGGGGGGGGGGCAAACACTGGGCGCCTCATGCAGAGGTATCAAGAAATACAACCTTACTTACTTACTTCCATCAAACTATCGTTAAACATACTGCCAACTAATGCAACAGTAATAGGCATATAGTTACTCTCACTACTAACTATAGCAAATAATTCAACGTCGAGATTTCACCACAAATATATGTTTTGAGCTCCTCTGAATATAAAAAATAAAGCAAGTTGGTTAAAAAGCAAAGTTGGTATTTAAGTTTAATATATTTCAAGGATGCGACTCGAAGATTTTGAAGAAAATTCCTCCACCCTAAACTACCCTTTACATGGAAAATTTTCAAAAATGGTTATTTTCTCAAAAATGGCTGTAATGATTTTGATTAATATGCCTTACGTTTAAGATATTTTAATAAGAAATGAGATGTATATTTTGAATTTTCTGGCTATAGCCCATGTAGTTTGTTTACTATTGATAACTGGTAAAATGTAAGAGATAGACCTTATATTTATACTTTTCTCTCAGCCATACAAAGAGAGTAGGACATTCAAGTCATCACATAACCACCAGCTACAACTGCTAAATTGTTAACAATGTTTGTTAAACTCCACATTGATTTTAACATAAGATAATTGAGTATTTCATTGACAGAGGCTATTATCATCACCTAGTCATTCTTTTTGTGTACAAATGATCATGAGGTGCTTCTTTTGTGTAGTCAGTGTTGCCAACTGTATGCTATAAATCACCAACGGCCAGTTGAGTTGATTATATATTACAAATATCACTCCATTTCAATTTGATAACTGTGAGTTTAAAAATAATCTTCTTTTAATAATTGTGTTATTTGTTAATGTTAAAATAAAGTGAGATTTATTACGGATTGTAAAGTGGTTTTCTGTTATAAGAGGATGAGATCGAAATATTTCCCTAAGTTGCCAGTGCTGATTAAGTCTATGTATACCTACTAATCGAAACATTGGAAACCCTCCATGCATTAGAGAGTCCGTGGCGTGACGTCACGTCGTCAGTGCTGCAATAAGGTTAGGTATTTAAATTCAGTCGGTCAGGATGGCTCAGATCCAAGGTCGCGGGTTTAATGGTTAATTACTGGCACGTAAAAGAACTCCTGCTGGACGAAACGCCGGTACGCTGAGGTGACACGACACGTGTTGTGTGGATCTTTCTGTGGTAGATACTCGTATAGATACGTATCTGCACACACAACCCCGTGCACAGATATGACGTAACGTATTGAATCTGGCGAGGCGAGGCGAGGCGAGGCGAGGCGAACTGAACGAACCGGAGTGAGCCCAGCTTTGTATCCCACAAGGTCTTAACTCCTGGGGAATTGATAGCAGACGATCCATTTCCGTATCTCTTCCCTCGTGGAATTGAAACTCGCTGCATAACACATCCAAATATTCAAATAACTACATAGTAACTCTATGAATATGAACAATTACCAGTGTCTCCGAAATGATCTATCTCTTACGGTTTACCAGTTATACAGCTCATCCAGAGTAAACAGGACCACATTGGCCATAACCAGAAAATTCAAAATATACATCTCATTTTCATACAAATATCTTAAACATGTGGCATTTTAATCAAGATCGTTAGAGCCATTTTCAAGAAAATGAAAAATAAGACTAAAGTCACTCCCTTTAAAGAGTGATTGGGGCGACATGATTTTCTTAAAATGTGAGCAGCATTTAAAAAGCGAATATTTTCTTTAGAACCAGATTTGGCATCTAAATTCATCGTATCTGAAGGTTGCGACACCCAAGATTTTAAAGAAAATCCCTGCAGAATATCCTTTAAACAGCTAGAGCAACAGCCCTTCGTGAACTAAGGTTTACCGCCTGGCCGCTGCGTGCCCCACCCACTTCTGCCCACTACAGGCGTTCAGTGGGGTGCAGAGTTGGAGATGGGACGTGATTACCGCCCCCAATCCAGCCGGTTGGCTATGCGGACTTGGGGTCGCCACTTCTTCGCCAAGCAGCTTCTCAATTGCCTGCTTTCCTTGACTTGACGAGACTGAGTGCACACCGTACCAGACGTCCCAGCGGGGGAAAATCCCTACGAACCCGGGTCCCCAGCGCCAGAGACAGATGCACTACCACTGAGCTATGGAAGCGGTCAAAATGTACTTTATATAGGAAGAACTTCTCAGAAATTGGCGTCACGCTTTTTTAGGATATTTTACAATGAAAGGTATATGTTGTACTTTCTGTGAATATTCTTTGACGTTCTCTTTATTCTGAATGACTTATATAACTGATAAAGTGTAGATCCTGTTAAAACACACAATTTACGTCAAAATATTCTGGTGTGAACTTAACCATTTCCGAGATATTGCTTGTTGTGTGTTTGAAATTTAAAATACTTATAACTTTCTAAAATGGGAGGTTATCATTGTTATTTTCCTGTGGTAACTTAAAAAAATGGAATTTGAAAGTGTTTGTATGAATAGTTAGTAGGAGAGTGAATAGAGAAAGCCGTGTGAGATGTTATGTGAAAATAAATGTGCGCGTAGAGGAGCATATTCCCTATTCTTTTGTAGCGCCGCAAAGTGTGTGTATGTGTATGTCACATGTCAATAGCTAATTAACTCAGTTGCCAATAATTAATCACCTGTCTAATAAACTATGTTCTGTATCAGATATGAGTGATGGAAATTTACATAAAATATTCCTGTCCGTAATTCAATATTCAGGTCGACAACATGACGATGCTGTGTGTGCCCGGGCGTTTTCCGCGATCTCGTCCACAAGATATCTGTCCACCACATGGAGAAATGTGCTTTGAAAACATACCTGTGAGTTTATGAACGCTTATATCAGTCGCTATATGAAAATATCAATTATAATTAATTGCAAGGTAGGGGGGTTGTCATTGACTCAGGAGAATGTCTCTGTCCTTGAACGTACAATCGCGTGTGGAGGGTGGGTACCGATTGCGCACGAAAGGGTTAATTTTTTCCTAACTGCGCGCGAGATACTGAATTGTGAACAGGCCAACTGCGCGCGAACAGGTATACCGCAGATACGTCAAATGCTTGCGAGTCTTCCTCGTGTAAGTAACAGGAGTGTGGTACCACTAGTAAAGAATGTTAGTCATTTGTTTCGAGAATTGTTGTGGCTATGGGTTATAGGGTTGGTAGCACTGTTAACGACTGTCGAATGTATAAGACGACGTGCTGTCTACAAAATGCTGTACCCATCATGTGACTTTATTGAGCAGCGCTTCTCTGCAAGCTATCAACAGTCCAAGTGGATAAAATTTGCCTGTTATAGATGGATATAAATTTCGCAAAGAAAGAAAAACACAGGGAAGAGTATCGTCGAGGTGCACTACTAAAGTCTTAATTTTATTTAAATGACACTGCTACTCCCATTTTATTCAGTAGTGAAGTAAGTCATAATCACGAAACCGTAATTACTGTGGACAGACAAGTAATCTCTAATAGCGTAAAGTGCAAAGCTGTTACTGAATTGTCTGAAAGACCACTAAAGTTGATTGGCAAAGAAGCTGCCAGTGAAAGGTTTGGCACCAATGGCACATAGGCCAGCGTTGATAGGGAGTCCTAAGTCTATAGAAGCTTAGGACGGAAAATGTAGGAATGACCGCCGCGCGCAGTTGACCTATCCCAAAAATGACCGCTGCTTGCAGTCGGACACTTTAAAACAGGTAGGCATTTGCCTTGCGCGCAATCAGGCACTTTAAAACAGGTAGAAATTTGCCTTGCGCGCTGTTGGCCACATTAAAACAGGTAGAAATTTGCCTTGCGCGCTGTTGGCCACATTAAAACAGGTAGAAATTTGCCTTGTGCGCTGTTGGCCACTTTAAAACAGGTATAAATTTGCCTTGTGCGCTGTTGGCCACATTAAAACAGGTATAAATTTGCCTTGCGCGCTGTTGGCCACTTTAAAACAGGTATAAATTTGCCTTGCGCGCTGTTGGCCACTTTAAAACAGGTATAAATTTGCCTTGCGCGCTGTTGGCCACTTTAAAACAGGTATAAATTTGCCTTGCGCGCAATCAGGCACTTTAAAACAGGTATAAATTTGCCTTGCGCGCTGTTGGCCACATTAAAACAGCTAGAAATTTGCCTTGCGCGCTGTTGGCCACATTAAAACAGGTATAAATTTGCCTTGTGCGCTGTTGGCCACTTTAAAACTGGTATAAATTTGCCTTGTGCGCTGTTGGCCACATTAAAACAGGTATAAATTTGCCTTGCGCGCTGTTGGCCACTTTAAAACAGGTATAAATTTGCCTTGCGCGCTGTTGGCCACTTTAAAACAGGTATAAATTTGCCTTGCGCGCTGTTGGCCACATTAAAACAGGTATAAATTTGCCTTGCGCGCTGTTGGCCACTTTAAAACAGTTATAAATTTGCCTTGCGCGCTGTTGGCCACTTTAAAACAGGTATAAATTTGCCTTGCGCGCAACCAGGCACTTTAAAACAGGTGGAAATTTGCCTTGCGCGCAGTCGGGCACTTTAAAACAGGTATAAATTTGCCTTGCGCGCTGTTGGCCACTTTAAAACAGGTATAAATTTGCCTTGCGCGCAACCAGGCACTTTAAAACAGGTGGAAATTTGCCTTGCGCGCTGTTGGCCACTTTAAAACAGGTATAAATTTGCCTTGCGCGCTGTTGGCCACTTTAAAACAGGTATAAATTTGCCTTGCGCGCAACCAGGCACTTTAAAACAGGTGGAAATTTGCCTTGCGCGCAGTCGGGCACTTTAAAACAGGTATAAATTTGCCTTGGGCGCAGTCGGGCACTTTAAAACAGGTGGAAATTTGCCTTGCGCGCAGTCGGGCACTTTAAAACAGGTATAAATTTGCCTTGCGCGCAACCAGGCACTTTAAAACAGGTGGAAATTTGCCTTGCGCGCAGTCGGGCACTTTAAAACAGGTATAAATTTGCCTTGGGCGCAGTCGGGCACTTTAAAACAGGTGGAAATTTGCCTTGCGCGCAGTCGGGCACTTTAAAACAGGTATAAATTTGCCTTGCGCGTAGTCGGGCACTTTAAAACAGGTGGAAATTTGCCTTGCGCGCAGTCGGGCACTTTAAAACAGGTATAAATTTGCCTTGCGCGCAGTCGGGCACTTTAAAACAGGTGGAAATTTGCCTTGCGCGCTGTTGGCCACTTTAAAACAGGTAGACATTTGCCTATCTTTACTATCGCTCAAAGCCTACGGTAAGTCCATACTCCCCTTGTACCTACAAGGAAATAAACAATAAGATAATTGTTGGAAATGTTTATCTCAACAAACATAAAGAAGATATAGGGATAAGAGTTTGTAAGAATGGTTAGTACAAGAGTAGAGAAAGTCATGTGAGTTCAACACACCACATTTTTATGTTACTGTCTGTGTTCATTAGTGAATATAAAAACTGCTGTATAATGATCATTTTACATGAAGAAAAATGTTGAAAATATCAATAGTGAGAAAACATTTGAATGTACAACTCATATTAAACTCACATGATATTTAAATATACAGACAAATTACACATTTTTCACGTTCACGAATGTCTCTTTCATAGAATTAAAAAAGGTTTATTTCTCGATTTCCATTAAACTTGAGTCGTAATATCCTTAATATTTGTTTTGTTTGTTTCATTTATTAGTTTTCTGTGCATATTCACCAGCGAAGTTGAAAACATGCCGTGCACAAGAGGGGGTGGGGGGGTGGTGCGGGGGATGAACAGAACTGAGTGGTTAAAATGAAATATCGGAGGGGGGAAGGGGTAGGTATATAATCGTGCATAGTCCTGGTTCAGCAAATCGTTTGATTTCTTGTGAAGGGACAGGCAGGTGCAATAAACCGGGGAACTGAATCAGCCGATCACTAGCCGCCGCTGCTGCCAATACTATCGAATACCGATATCCGATACCTACTTCTTGAACCATTGTTATCCTACAGGAACACCGTCACTTAACTGTCCTGGTTAAATACACACTCACACTCACACACACACTTCTAATTCTTAACGACACTTTGATTACATCAGCTTTGAGGTTACGTATCACTGAAAATTTCAAATTCTGAATTAATAATACTAACTGTTAAATGTACGTTATAGTTGTAATGAATGCAACCATGTTACAGTCTGAGTTTTGTTTATTTTGCTTTAATAGTTCAGAAACTATTGTCAAATTTGTTAATATTTTGTTATGTCACTAAAAAAATAACGTGGCAAAAAATTTAAAGTTTAGTATAATATTTTAATCTTAGGTTCAAACGTATCTACTTTTTATGATTGTGCTAGGTTTGTGTTTCACCTTTAGTTTAGGCTCCAAAAAGTGTTCAAGTTCTGCAGGGTGGAAGTGAGATGCAAGAGTACCTATGTGACAATATGGCTTCCGGCCCAGTGAACTTATGAAACCATTTCAGTATTGAACAGTTGAACTGTTTCAAGGTTTGTGTACACTCACTGTATGGTAGAACCGTTACATACCTGCGTAACTAGATACAGGTCTGTTCCATTTGAGAGTATTATAGTACCATGGTAAGGTACTCACGTATTGAACAGTTGAACTGTTTCAAGGTTTGTGTACACTCACTGTACGGTAGAACCGTTACATACCTGCATAACTAGATACAGGTGTGTTCCATTTGAGAGTATTATAGTACCATGGTAACAAACTCACGTATTGAACAGTTGAACTGTTTCAAGGTTTGTGTACACTCACTGTATGGTAGAACCGTTACATACCTGCGTAACTAGATACAGGTCTGTTCCATTTGAGAGTATTATAGTACCATGGTAAGGTACTCACGTATTGAACAGTTGAACTGTTTCAAGGTTTGTGTACACTCACTGTGTGGTAGAACCGTTACATACCTGCGTAACTAGATACAGGTCTGTTCCATTTGAGAGTATTATAGTACCATGGTAACAAACTCACGTATTGAACAGTTGAACTGTTTCAAGGTTTGTGTACACTCACTGTATGGTAGAACCGTTACATACCTGCGTAACTAGATACAGGTGTGTTCCATTTGAGAGTATTATAGTACCACGGTAACAAACTCACGTATTGAACAGTTGAACTGTTTCAAGGTTTGTGTACACTCACTGTATGGTAGAACCGTTACATACCTGCGTAACTAGATACAGGTCTGTTCCATTTGAGAGTATTATAGTACCATGGTAAGGTACTCACGTATTGAACAGTTGAACTGTTTCAAGGTTTGTGTACACTCACTGTGTGGTAGAACCGTTACATACCTGCGTAACTAGATACAGGTGTGTTCCATTTGAGAGTATTATAGTACCATGGTAACAAACTCACGTATTGAACAGTTGAACTGTTTCAAGGTTTGTGTACACTCACTGTATGGTAGAACCGTTACATACCTGCGTAACTAGATACAGGTCTGTTCCATTTGAGAGTATTATAGTACCATGGTAAGGTACTCACGTATTGAACAGTTGAACTGTTTCAAGGTTTGTGTACACTCACTGTATGGTAGAACCGTTACATACCTGCGTAACTAGATACAGGTGTGTTCCATTTGAGAGTATTATATTACCATGGTAAGGTACTCACGTATTGAACAGTTGAACTGTTTCAAGGTTTGTGTACACTCACTGTATGGTAGAACCGTTACATACCTGCGTAATTAGATACAGGTCTGTTCCACTTGAGAGTAATATAGTACCACGGTAACAAACTCACGTATTGAACAGTTGAACTGTTTCAAGGTTTGTGTACACTCACTGTATGGTAGAACCGTTACATACCTGCGTAACTAGATACAGGTGTGTTCCATTTGAGAGTATTATAGTACCATGGTAACAAACTCACGTATTGAACAGTTGAACTGTTTCAAGGTTTGTGTACACTCACTGTATGGTAGAACCGTTACATACCTGCGTAACTAGATACAGGTCTGTTCCATTTGAGAGTATTATAGTACCACGGTAAGGTACTCACGTATTGAACAGTTGAACTGTTTCAAGGTTTGTGTACACTCACTGTGTGGTAGAACCGTTACATACCTGCGTAACTAGATACAGGTGTGTTCCATTTGAGAGTATTATAGTACCATGGTAAGGTACTCACGTATTGAACAGTTGAACTGTTTCAAGGTTTGTGTACACTCACTGTGTGGTAGAACCGTTACATACCTGCGTAACTAGATACAGGTCTGTTCCATTTGAGAGTATTATAGTACCATGGTAAGGTACTCACGTATTGAACAGTCGAACTGTTTCAAGGTTTGTGTACACTCACTGCATGGTAGAACCGTTACATACCTGCGTAACTAGATACAGGTCTGTTCCATTTGAGAGTATTATAGTACCATGGTAAGGTACTCACGTATTGAACAGTTGAACTGTTTCAAGGTTTGTGTACATTCACTGTATGGTAGAACCGTTACATACCTGCGTAACTAGATACAGGTCTGTTCCATTTGAGAGTATTATAGTACCATGGTAACACACTCACGTATTGAACAGTTGAACTGTTTCAAGGTTTGTGTACACTCACTGTATGGTAGAACCGTTACATACCTGCGTAACTAGATACAGGTCTGTTCCATTTGAGAGTATTATAGTACCATGGTAACAAACTCACGTATTGAACAGTTGAACTGTTTCAAGGTTTGTGTACACTCACTGTATGGTAGAACCGTTACATACCTGCGTAACTAGATACAGGTGTGTTCCATTTGAGAGTATTATAGTACCATGGTAAGGTACTCACGTATTGAACAGTTGAACTGTTTCAAGGTTTGTGTACACTCACTGTGTGGTAGAACCGTTACATACCTGCGTAACTAGATACAGGTGTGTTCCATTTGAGAGTATTATAGTACCATGGTAAGGTACTCACGTATTGAACAGTTGAACTGTTTCAAGGTTTGTGTACACTCACTGTATGGTGGAACCGTTACATACCTGCGTAACTAGATACAGGTGTGTTCCATTTGAGAGTATTATAGTACCATGGTAAGGTACTCACGTATTGAACAGTTGAACTGTTTCAAGGTTTGTGTACACTCACTGTGTGGTAGAACCGTTACATACCTGCGTAACTAGATACAGGTCTGTTCCATTTGAGAGTATTATAGTACCACGGTAACAAACTCACGTATTGAACAGTTGAACTGTTTCAAGGTTTGTGTACACTCACTGTATGGTAGAACCGTTACATACCTGCGTAACTAGACACAGGTCTGTTCCATTTGAGACTATTATAGTACCATGGTAACAAACTCACGTATTGAACAGTTGAACTGTTTCAAGGTTTGTGTACACTCACTGTATGGTAGAACCGTTACATACCTGCGTAACTAGATACAGGTGTGTTCCATTTGAGAGTATTATAGTACCATGGTAACAAACTCACGTATTGAACAGTTGAACTGTTTCAAGGTTTGTGTACACTCACTGTGTGGTAGAACCGTTACATACCTGCGTAACTAGATACAGGTGTGTTCCATTTGAGAGTATTATAGTACCATGGTAAGGTACTCACGTATTGAACAGTTGAACTGTTTCAAGGTTTGTGTACACTCACTGTGTGGTAGAACCGTTACATACCTGCGTAACTAGATACAGGTGTGTTCCATTTGAGAGTATTATAGTACCATGGTAAGGTACTCACGTATTGAACAGTTGAACTGTTTCAAGGTTTGTGTACACTCACTGTATGGTAGAACCGTTACATACCTGCGTAACTAGATACAGGTGTGTTCCATTTGAGAGTATTATAGTACCATGGTAAGGTACTCACGTATTGAACAGTTGAGCTGTTTCAAGGTTTGTGTACACTCACTGTGTGGTAGAACCGTTACATACCTGCGTAACTAGATACAGGTCTGTTCCATTTGAGAGTATTATAGTACCACGGTAACAAACTCACGTATTGAACAGTTGAACTGTTTCAAGGTTTGTGTACACTCACTGTATGGTAGAACCGTTACATACCTGCGTAACTAGATACAGGCCTGTTCCATTTGAGACTATTATAGTACCATGGTAACAAACTCACGTATTGAACAGTTGAACTGTTTCAAGGTTTGTGTACACTCACTGTATGGTAGAACCGTTACATACCTGCGTAACTAGATACAGGTCTGTTCCATTTGAGAGTATTATAGTACCATGGTAAGGTACTCACGTATTGAACAGTTGAACTGTTTCAAGGTTTGTGTACACTCACTGTATGGTAGAACCGTTACATACCTGCGTAACTAGATACAGGTCTGTTCCATTTGTGAGTATTATAGTACCATGGTAACAAACTCACGTATTGAACAGTTGAACTGTTTCAAGGTTTGTGTACACTCACTGTATGGTAGAACCGTTACATACCTGCGTAACTAGATACAGGTCTGTTCCATTTGAGAGTATTATAGTACCATGGTAAGGTACTCACGTATTGAACAGTTGAACTGTTTCAAGGTTTGTGTACACTCACTGTATGGTAGAACCGTTACATACCTGCGTAACTAGATACAGGTCTGTTCCACTTGAGAGTATTATAGTACCATGGTAACAAACTCACGTATTGAACAGTTGAACTGTTTCAAGGTTTGTGTACACTCACTGTATGGTAGAACCGTTACATACCTGCGTAACTAGATACAGGTGTGTTCCATTTGAGAGTATTATAGTACCACGGTAACAAACTCACGTATTGAACAGTTGAACTGTTTCAAGGTTTGTGTACACTCACTGTATGGTAGAACCGTTACATACCTGCGTAACTAGATACAGGTCTGTTCCATTTGAGAGTATTATAGTACCACGGTAACAAACTCACGTATTGAACAGTTGAACTGTTTCAAGGTTTGTGTACACTCACTGTATGGTAGAACCGTTACATACCTGCGTAACTAGATACAGGTCTGTTCCATTTGAGAGTATTATAGTACCATGGTAAGGTACTCACGTATTGAACAGTTGAACTGTTTCAAGGTTTGTGTACACTCACTGTATGGTAGAACCGTTACATACCTGCGTAACTAGATACAGGTCTGTTCCATTTGAGAGTATTATAGTACCATGGTAACACACTCACGTATTGAACAGTTGAACTGTTTCAAGGTTTGTGTACACTCACTGTATGGTAGAACCGTTACATACCTGCGTAACTAGATACAGGTCTGTTCCATTTGAGAGTATTATAGTACCATGGTAAGGTACTCACGTATTGAACAGTTGAACTGCTTCAAGGTTTGTGTACACTCACTGTATGGTAGAACCGTTACATACCTGCGTAACTAGATACAGGTCTGTTCCATTTGAGAGTATTATAGTACCATGGTAACAAACTCACGTATTGAACAGTTGAACTGTTTCAAGGTTTGTGTACACTCACTGTATGGTAGAACCGTTACATACCTGCGTAACTAGATACAGGTGTGTTCCATTTGAGAGTATTATAGTACCACGGTAAGGTACTCACGTATTGAACAGTTGAACTGTTTCAAGGTTTGTGTACACTCACGGTATGGTAGAACCGTTACATACCTGCGTAACTAGATACAGGTCTGTTCCATTTGAGAGTAATATAGTACCACGGTAACAAACTCACGTATTGAACAGTTGAACTGTTTCAAGGTTTGTGTACACTCACTGTATGGTAGAACCGTTACATACCTGCGTAACTAGATACAGGTGTGTTCCATTTGAGAGTATTATAGTACCATGGTAAGGTACTCACGTATTGAACAGTTGAACTGTTTCAAGGTTTGTGTACACATACATATGTATGTGGTTATAAAGGTACCTGATGTTTATGTGAAGTGCACAATAGCAGGTTATATACATTTCTTCTGCCGTGTGCACGTGACTGATCTGTTCCTCAACAAGTGGACCGAGTTTTATGAACTTTTGCGTGTGTGATAGACTAACCTAGAAATGTGATACATGTATTTCTCTGCGATCGCGTTTTACAATTTTCGGTAGTTAATATTCTGATTGGTTAGAAGAGCTTTTTGTCGCAGCTTAGCGTTAGCAGTACCTACATTAGTGCATGCGCGCATATTGAGAAAACGCATTTAAAGCTCTAATTAAGAAATATACATTGCTCAAACTTGTGAGTCGCAGTATTGTAGTGAGCGTTTTACATGATTTGGCATATGTATACACGTCATTCAGTAACAATCCGCTTAACCTGCAAATTTCTTGAAGTACCTGCGCTCTTAAAGTGTAATTAAACAATATACATTGTGCAAACTGTGCCACAGAGCCAACAACCACTGGAACATCGCACAATAAATGTCAAAGTAAAGGAGATAGATGATAAATAGGAAGTTTTGTGCGTAATGCACAACCATCCGTGGACATGGCTCATACTGGTCATAACAAATGACGTGAACGTGCTTATGTTTCGCTGTTGTTCAAATGAAAGAGAATGTAATGTGGGTTATAGGTACAGCCTGGAACCCACCCACCCTCCCACCCTCTCACCCTGTTTAGTATGTTTTCTTATGCAGTAATATAATCAAGTAATTACGACATACATTGACATCTTCCCGCTACAGAGCATGAGCATGCGCAATGGCGACTTCTAACCACATGAGAAGGAAAATTCGCGGTTGATTTTTGTTTCTTTCTCAGAGACATTTTAGTTTATTCAAAGAATTGTATAATTTTTGGATACACAAGGTTTGAGCAGGACAACGTCTGTTGGGTTCGATAGTTTATACGCAACACTAAACCCCAGGGGTGTAGGTTTTATTGCTTCCAGTAAACGCATTAGCAGATCCCACATCGTGTTCACACAGCTGACTTTCATATGCTTTCCTCTGTTGGACAGTGTCTCGTGCGCATGCGCATGCAATAACAAAAGTAATACCAACCCAAAAAGCAAAAAGTCGCCGATATAACCTCAGATGATGAAGGTGGCAAATAGAGCATTAAAATGAACTCTGGTAGAAATTTGATCTGATCTGATCTGAAGTGATATTGTTAGAAGAGAAACGCAGCCCTGCACTTGCGGTTCTAAACCCAGAACTCGACAAGGAAGGATCGTAAACGTGGCACTAAATTAAGTAGAGAGAGAGAGAGAGGGAGAGACGACAAGCCGGACAGTATTTAACAGTGAAGTCTTTATACCGCACTTTAAAGGCAATTCCTTTTATTTGGCTCATGTTCCTCGCTTTTACGATATAGTAAAATTTTTATTTTGTCAGCAGAACACGAAAATCTATTTGGATGTGCAGGTTCAACTCCACAAAACAAGCTTTGCTGAAAATAAACACAAATATACTCCATATATCTCTTAAATGGAACAGTACGCTTAAAACGATGGCATAAATATATTTAAGAGACCGCTGGGAAGTAACTCTGCAAAAACGATTTAAACATGTGTTATGTTGCATGACGGTAATTCAAAAAGTAAGGTGCACATCAAACCATCGAAGATAGTTGCTTTATTTAATTCCTTATATCTTTCTCTATTTTTCTACATAGTAGTCGTATTTATTTAAACATTTGCGATAACATCATACAAGATTTTGTATAGAAGTCGTTGGATAACCAATGCAAACTGAAAATAGCCACGGTATTGACCAAATCTCCTGTTATTATTGATGATCCTAGTTCATTGTGAACAATCTCTCACGCAATTACACCCTTTACTGAAACGTTCACTGTTGAATCACGCAAGGCGCATGCGCGTTTCTCAACTACAGCAAGTTACCCTCGTATTAACTAGCTACCTCTTCCTATTCGACCTCCTTACATGGCTTATAATTGCGCACCTAGGCTCAGAGAGAGATCAGTCCGAAGTGACAAGAAAGAAACCGCTGCTTTCTGAGTGCTAGGCATTCACACCCTGGGCTGCCCTGCTGGACCTTTTGACATTAGACAGACTCTAACTTTTATATTTTGATTTGTGCTGTTGTTTATCTCTTGCAACACTTTCCTGACCTACTCTCTTCATCTTCAGTTTTGCCTAAAATTCTTTGCTTTTAAATCACTCAGTGACTCTACTTTACACCCCCTTTTATTTAGTATTTTCCAGAAAAATTCGTGGTACGTCATTCTCGCCTATAAAAAGCTTGTGGAGCGCTACGAGAGAGGGGGTTTGCGACGTAAAGGAAAAGATGGAATAGTGATTGTTAAACGAGATAGTGTGTGTGTGTGTATGTGTGTGTGTGTGTGTGTGTGTGTGTGTGTGTTTGTGTGTTTGTATACAGTCGGCAGAAATGCACAAAATAGACTCAACTGTGCCACTCCCCTGAAACAAGTTCTTGCCTCACTCCACCTGCCGTTGGTACACGCCCTATTCAGTGGCGAGTATGGCTGTTTCATGAAGAATGGTAGATATGCGAATTTCACTTTAAAAATATAAACTATTATAATATCAAATGTCACTTTGATCAGAAGCATAAATCGAACTTAGATATTTGTTTACAATTTCAAAAGGTACTTTTTAAATACTCGTATTTGTAAACATATAAAAGGGACGACATGATTACACTGTTTAGTAGTTTGGTTTCATATTAGTTTATTTAATATAAACTATTGTATTTCGTGCTTTAAAGTTTGAACATAATATTAAGTTTAAAACTAGAATGTGGAATGGGGCAGTTGGTACCTTTGCTGCTTTCGTGCCCATGCAGGCTATAGACTATGTTTACGATGGTAAAAGAGAACAGTTTTTGTGCCTCAGTTTAGAAGAATCTGTAATTATTAGGGCTAGGAAGTTCATGCATTTGCATGTTTTTTCACAGGGGTTAAAAATGTATGTTTTTACATTATGTGCACGAATCATGGAATTTTCCTTTACTTGGACATGATTTTATGGTGCATATAACTGCATATTTTCTTGATTTTGATAAATGCATAATATTTCAATATTATAGCCTCTATATTGCATATTTTAATAATTTTTATGGTTTTTTATTCTTTTTTTCCATGTGGATAATATTTTTCATATTGGTAGTATTGCACATGATGATGTAACTCACGAAGATTTCAGGATTATAGCCCCTATATTGCATATTTTAATGATTTTATGATTTTTTTATTTTTTCCATGTGTATAATATTTTTCATATTGGCAGTATTGAACGTGATGATACAACTCACAAGGTGGCGAGAATTAATGCTGAGTTATGTTGTCATGCAGTGAATCCCCTGTTTCATCCTTTCATTATATGTATGTTCGTAGAAAATAATCAGTGCGTTGTCTGAGAAGTTTATATTAACAAAGATAAAGTGCAGGTCAACGTTTTTTGCAGCACGATTATAACAACGTTTACCTGCCCACCAGTAGTTGTGTCGTGGTGTTCAAACGTAACAGTGTTGTGAACTGGTTTCCACCAAATTAAATTAGGCGCATAACATGTTAAAGAGCTCTTCAAATGCCGAAAATAAATCCAACTTGGAGTGCTAGATTAATTAATTTACAGAAAGAGTTTCTGGGTGGTTAAATATCTACAGATAATAAGGTACTGTTCTGTGGAGCATGTCCAGTACAAAGAGAATTTTTGTTAAATCTCCTAAAAGAGTTAAGTTGTTTAGATCAACAGCACCTAATATGCGACTTCCTCCTGCACCAGTGTTAATCGATGGGGATCATGGGTCGATGCAGTTTTATATTATGCTGAGCACATTTAAATAGTCGAAGAGGTTGTTAATTCATTGGACTCGAAATATGCTTCATCAATAGAAACTGTGCAAAATATTCTTTCAGGCACTAGGTTAAAAGAGAATCTTAGTTTCATATCTGACCATTTTTCTTTCTTACCAACCGCCGTAACTTCATTGGAAGTTGTAGGATCTCCTTTGCATGAATCACTTTCTGTCTTTTAAAAAAACAATATGTGTTCTAAGTTTGGTTCCTGGTAGCATAGGACAAAAAGTGAAAGAGAAAGTGAATTACGTAATTTCAAAAAATTCTGGTTATAAACTGATGTGCGATATTCAAGACATCCTCGAAAGAAAACCATCTGTCACACCAAGAGACTTGACTCTCTCTGTGAAGCAGTTTACATCATTTAAATATGCCCCGATAACATCTTGTGACGTGGAGAGAAGTTTTTCACGTTACAAACGTGTTTTGCGAGACAACTGACGATGTTTTACTGTTGAAAATTTGTGCAAAGTGTTGGTTGTGAACTGCAATTCAGCAGTTAATACTAGCAGCAGGACCACTTCTGCTTCAACCTCTAAAGAATAAGGTAACTTTATTATTTATACTACTTTGTCTTGCCTACTGCAAAGGGGCATTAATTTTTTAAAATGAAATAGTGCATATTTCTTGGCATATTTTCAAGTTTTTAAGAGCATATTTGCATGCATATTTCAGTGTTTTTAGGGCATGAACTTCCGAGCCCTAGTAATTACAGAAAGAGTAACTGAACTTTGTTTTCATCACACTGGTGTCAGAGGTGGGATTTATCAAATTGTCGTTCGTTACAATATGATACATACACTGGGTATATCATGTGCACATGTAAAGGAAGTGCTTGTTTTGAAGCCCGTCCGTGCTCATAGCGCCGAGATTTGAAGATGATGTGAGATAAGTGAATTGATTGATTGACACTGTACTATCGGACAACATTAACGTGATGATGTGTTGTTTGTGTTTGCAGTACGGCCGCTGTGGGTTCGACTCCTAGGAGAAAATCGCCCGCTGTCGGCGGACAACACGTACGAACTGCAGTGCGAGGCGGTGGGGGCCAGACCGCCCCCGGTCATGAGCTGGTGGAAGGGAAGCATACCCCTCAGGAACACCCGCGAAACAGTGAGTCGTCATATTTCACTTTCCTCACTTTCCTCTCTTCAACAAAGCTTTTTGATTTTAAGGTAGACAAATCTTTAAGAAAATAGCTATACTACAATTTGCTTATAGATACAAAGGCAATATAGGTACTCAAATTACTTTTAAAAGCTAAAACCTTTCTATGGCTACGGGATACAAACACGTCTCTGTTACACTCATATGGCTTTCCCTTCTCACTCTTGTACTAGTCGTTCTTACAAACTCTTATTCCTGCACCTTCTTCATGTTAATACATATAAACATTTGTACAAATTATCTTATTACTAATTTCCTGGTAGGTACAAGGGGAATATGGGAATACAGTAGACTTTAACCGATACTCAAATCTTTTAAAGCTTTCAAATTCCCTTCTCTTTGCACTGATAAGATATAAAACTAATTAACGATGTTCCATTTGATCAAAGTTTTAAGTTTTCGAAAACTCACACCAATAACAAGGAATATCTACGAAATGGTTCACTACAAAAAAAAAAAAAAAAAAAAAAAAAAGTCATGTGGACATAAATTGTGTGTTTTAGCAAGATCTGCATTACCAGTTGTACAATAGTCATCAAGAGTAAACAGGAATACATGGGATATAGCCAGAAAATCTAAAATATACATTTCATTTGTCATAAAAACATCTTAAATATATGGCATTTTAATGACAATCGTTAAAGTCATTTTCGAGAAATTCAGAATTTTCGAAAAATTTTCCATGTAAAGGGTAGTTTAGGGTGAAGCAATTTTCTTCAAAATCTTCGTGTCACATCCTTGAAAGATATTAAATACCAACTTTGGTTTTTAACCAACTTTTCGTTTTAGAATTATGCTCTTTACACACACACACACACACACACACACACACACACACACACACACACACACACACACACACACACACACACACACACACACACACACCTTTTCCTATTTTTTTTTTTTTTAATTCAGGGAACCTCACTAATAAGAAGAAATATCACTCAAATGATATGCTACGAAAAAAGAGTATTTAATATAAATTGTGTTATGACGAGAATTACGTTTTTTGGTATACTAATATTTTGTCTATCTCTTAAAAGTTATTCATAACAAAAACTTCAGAGAATATTGACAGAAAATTTAGCATTTTATACATTCCATTTGTCATAAAAGTATTTTAAATATATGGTGCTTTAGTCCATATTGTTAGAGCAATTTCTAATAGAACCAAATTGCTTAAAAATGTTATATAAGGAGTGGTGTGGGGTTAGGAATTTTCAATTACTATATTTAGGTTAATTTGTACAACACCAATTCAGACTATTACACTCGAACTGTTACAGTTAACCTTTCTCAAGCTATTCTGTTACTCTTTTCTCCCTTAGCAAATATCAATATTTAAAGAGGCAAACTTTGTCTATAGAGACCTTAACCAAGGTTAAACACGTGACCGCAGGAGTGCTGTGGTTGGTTCCTCACACAATCCTTCACCCATGCACCTGAGACAGGACACTCGGTATAAGAGAGAGAGAGCTAGATATATTAGTACCTGTAGACGTAAGCATTTCTCCACACTTGCCTGCCAAAGGTGAAACAAACTCAGCAGTAGCTACATGTATCGCAGTGGTAATGTTAATTTTGCAATTATCGAATGGTCCGTGAAACTGGGAATTGAAAATGGGTTACAGAAAGGGCAAGAGCAGAAGCGAGTGTGCTTGGAATATGATTTGACTAATTTTAGAGTTCCTTCGTTTTTTAAGGAAGGAAGTCTCCAAGAAGTAATTAAGACCACAGATCGATTTTACGAGTTCCGCGGCACGAATACTAAACTGGGGCATTAGGCCTCGTGTCACACTCACACCAGCTTCTCTACCCATTACTACTTCACATAATCCATGAAAGCCACACAGCGGTTGCAGCCTTCCGACTATTGACAAATCACGACTGCTTAGCAAGTCATCTCTACAGAATAGGTATCTCAGCCTCACCAGTATGTGTCCTGTGTAACGATCCAGCAGAAATGAACAAAGACCACTTGAAGACCTGTGAAGCATTAAGATCAGAAGAAACTACAGTTCAAAAGTATTGGAAAGCACGAATGCTAATGGCTTCATTGCCAGATGCAAGGCACTAGAAAACAACAACAACTTCACATAATCCCTATTTGGATATGCTCATAAGAGGTTAGTTTTCCTGCTGGCTCGTATTTACAAAAACAGACGAAGCAACTTACAATAATGTTGTTTGTCATATCGGACGATGAACGAAATGACTCGTGTGTTACTGGAGTGAGCCCGGGGTCCTTCAACATAACGGAAAAACACTCGAGATCGAACACGGCACCTCTGAACAACACACCACGGAGCTGGGCATTCCTACATTTCCACGGGGAATTGAGTTCAATCCCGCTCTCCATATTGAATAATTCAATCTGGAATAAAATCAATTAGGATACGCAAGACTCAAGCATAAATAATTTACGTTTTGTCTTGGTCACATGGCTTATGTTGGTGGACCTGTAAAAGTATTTTTTCTGTCTATTTTAACAAGGTTCTAATAGAACATGTTTAAACTCCTAATAATCATTGAGACTGCCATAGAGTAGAAAGTAATTGTTACTCCATAGAATAATTTTCGTGGTTTTCCCGGTTGTAAATACGAAAGTTGGTGATTTGTCTTTGACCACATGTGACTCAGGTTCGAAAGATGTTGGGTTCGATTCTCGACACAGGACTACCGACTTTCCTTTCCTTTAGACCAGGGAGAACGCAAGTCTCAAGAATGCAACACGATACCTACATGCACACATCTCACAAGAACCACTTTTCACACTTTCTCAATAAAACTTTAAGCACTTTTACTAAAAGCTCCGAGTGTTTTTTTACTTTCTCTACCACTTATAGTAAGTAGAGGCAGTACTTATTGTATTCCACTCAATAATTCCATGTCGACATTTCACCGGAAATATATATTTTGAGGACCCCTGAATACAAAAAAAAAAAAAAAAAAAAAAAAAAAAAAAAAAAAAAAAAGCATTTTTAGAAAAAGGTCTGTGTGTGTGTCAGTCTGTGGACAGTATAACTCAAAAACGAAAAGTCCTTTAAAAACCAATGTTGGTATTTAAGTTTAATGTCCTTCAAGGATGCGACACGAAGATTTTGAAGAAAATAGCTCCACCCTAAACTACCCTTTACATGAAAAAATTTTCGAATATTTTGATTTCCTTGAAAATGGCTATAATGATTTTGATTAAAATGCCATATGTTTGAGATATATTTATGACAAATGAAATGTATATCTTGAATTTTCTGGCTATAGCCCCTGTAGTCGTATTTACTCTGGACGACTTTTGCATAACTGGTAAACCGTTAGAGATAGATCGAATCATACTATACAAAAATGTAGATCTTGCTAAAATACACAATTTATGTCTCAATAAATTTTCTTGTAGGGTGAACCATTTCGGAAATATTCCTTGTTATTTGTGTGGGTTTTGGAAAATTTAGAACTTTCGTGAAATGAAACATCGTTGTTCATTTTTTATGCAAAGAGAACGGAATCTAAAAGCTTTAAAATATTTGACTATCGCACAAAGCCTACTGTATTCCCATATTCCCCTTGTACCAACATGGAAATAAGCAATAAGATAAGAACGTTTATCTTAACTAACACGAAGAAGATATAGGAATAAGAGTTTGTAAGAATGGTTAGTACAGGAGTAGAGAAAGTCATGTGAGTGCAATACATCAGATTTGTAACAATGGCTTCAACCTGTTCTAGGAGAAAGTATGTGAACAATCCTAATAACTTGTTACGCGTGTGGTTCTTTTTTGCTACGGAAGCAGAAAACTAACATTACATCATTTATTGAAAAGGTGTATTTTGCATATTTTAATGTTAAGCTAGCTGCTAGGAGATCAAGATCAAACATGGGCTCCACATACTGTTTGCAAAACGTGTAGTGAATGACTAAGGCTAAGTTTGGGATTCCTATGATAACAGTATTGTGATTGTTACTTCTGCATGTGTAACGTATCTGGGTACAATGAAAAATGAAATATCCAGAATGTCTTGCGTGAGCTCTAAGACCTGTGCCACGTGGAGTAGATGTCGTTATTCCTGTTTCACAACTCAACTGAGAGTAGAGTTCAGTCAATGTTGATGAGTATTTGCCAGCACACACTGTTGAAGACAAGTCAAGAAAAGTTGAACTTAGTAAGAGACTTAGGTCCTAACAAGGACAAGAGCAAATTACTAGGATCGAGATTAAAAGAGAAAAATACGCTGGGTCCAGACACCACGTGTTCCTGGTATAGGAATAGAGATGGAAGACCAGCTTGTACCAGGTTTAATTCAGCAACTGGGAAGACCAACATATGGCGGTAACGACTGGCGTTTATTTCTTGATGCTTCAAAACAAAGCCTAGAAGCGAATTTGCCTCAATACCACTTGCACATTCTGTTTTCCTAAGAGAGTCATGTGGAAAAGATTAATTACCAGGAACAGCAATGGCTATTGTGCGGGGACCTAAAGGTATCCAGTATCTTACTAGAGGGCAACAGGGAAGTTATACAAAATATCCATGTTTTTATGCGAATGGGACAGTAGAGATAGGGTTAAACATTGGACAACGAGAGGATGGCCTAAGAGAACAAGTTTAACACCAGGAGAAAAAAAAATGTAGTCTAGTTGATCTAAACAAAATGTTATTACCTCCATTGCATACAACACTAGGTATTCTGAGACAATTCGTGAAAGCATTGCACAAGAATGGTTCGTGTTTCAAATATTTCAGTAGTAAACGTTGTGTGATGTCTGAAGCTGAGATAAAAGAGGGCGTATTTGTTGGACCCTCAGATAAAGCAGCTAATGAAGGGCAGTGCAGTTTTGGATGGAGAACTTCAAGCATGGTGTGCTTTCAAAGAAGTGAAATCAAAGGATACGCAATACGAAGTAATTGTGAGAAATATGTTAGACTATTTCCCTGACAATTTAGGTTCCCTCAAGAAGTGAAGGGTCTGTGGAATGTTGTGATGCTAGCGGACAACTGTTGGTGCTTGCAAAGGGAAATCAACGCAGCCATCCTTCCAGGCAACGAAAATGTAACTTCATGCCCTCTTTTACAGGGATGCACGTTTACCGAGACATTGTTCATTCTTTATGTATTTTATAACGCACATTTTTAATATCAAACATACAACTTTTCGTTATTTTCATTATGCATAATATTTAGTGATTTGTAGAAAAACCTTACCTGATAGAGAAAAACTGTAAATACCGTTCAATTTAGCACATCGAAATTCGTTAATATCACCTTTCAGATCTCAAACCTGCAGGCTAGTGTGGTGTGTTTTAGCAAGATCTACATTTTTGTACAGTAAGATTTTGTCTATCTCTTACGGTTTACCAGTTATACAAAAGCCATCCAGACTAAACAGGACTACAGGGGCTGTAGCCAGAATATTCAAAATATACATTTCATTTGTCATAAAAATGTCTTGAACATACGGCATTTTAATCAAAATTATTTGAGTCATTTTCGAAAAATTTTCCACGCAAAGGGTAGTTTAGAGTGCAGCAGTTTTCTTCAAAATCTTCGTGTCGCATCCTTAAAATATATTAAACTTAAATACCAACTTTGCTTTTTAACCAACTTTTCCTTTTTGAATTATACTGTTCACACACGCGCGCACACACACACACACACACACACACACACACACACACAGGGGGCCTCAAAACATATATTTACGGTAAAATCTCGACATCGGATTTTTGGGTGTACGTAGTAGAGAAAGTAAATTTTTGAACGGTTAATTTGCATACCCAGTAATAAACGAAGGATGGCAGAGAAGGTCATGTGAATAAAACAGATCAGAATTGCATATTTGGAAACAAAAATTGTTTTGTACAAATATTGGTAGGTAGGTACTATTTGTGACAAATAGCAATGCAGTGCCAATATAAGGCCAGATGTGCAGAATGTAAAACTGGACGCCGGTGTTGTTGACAAGGCAATACCGTAAAATGCAAGCTCGTTCACCAGTTAATGGATATTATTTGAAACAACGTGTTCATTCAGCTACTGAAAATGAAACTTCTCTCACAATTTATCTTAACATTCATTTTCTGTGTTGTCTTGAATAATCGTTACATTTCACTGTGATCTCTCTTAGTTTTCAAATTATTAAATTTTATAGTTTAACATCCTATACCACATGCACCGCACGATGCAATTTAAAAAAGAACTGTTTGATAAGTTGATGTGATTTACCTGACTATAAGACACTAATCAGTCATATTATTTTACTGGCCTTAGTTCAAAAGAAAGAGCGAGTAGAGAAAGTTATGCGAGTGTAACATATTTACTTCCTTAATTGCAGACGAATTAATGCCCTCTGTATGGACATATTTTGATGTGTTTAACGCTGTTCATTTTTTCGTCGTCAGTTGTTCTGTGACGTACTTCCGCAGTTTGTTAATTAAACAGCTGACGATCGTATCAACTTCTTGCATCCATTGAACTGTTTGCTAAGATTTCGAATTACTATTTCGTTTATAAATGTTTGTTGTGACTGTTTACAGTTATTATAGTAAATATCAGTGTGTGTATAACTCGCTACGGGGTTATTACGAGGAAACGCCGGTCTGTGTGTGATTTAAACGTGCCAGTTTCTTTACTTTGATATTCCCTGCATCATTTGACTATAATGAAAGTACAAATGTGCAGTTATTTTAGTTTTGAAACCCAAGCATTTGCATCAATATTGTTTTGGTAGTGATTACTTTATTTATATAATATTGATTATATTTGCGTAACACGAAAACAGCACAAGTGTGTATTACATTACTGGCTTGAGTAACTACGTCACATCCGCCCCATTTGTTCGTGCTGTTAGACAGAGCTCGTGCTGGAGGAAGGATCCACTTTAAATCCGTGCAACCAAAAAGTGTTTTAAGTCAGAATGAAAACAGAACAAGCGAAACATTCACATTGTGGCAGTGATCGTCTGATTCACTCACAGGTAAGAGTTAAATATCTATTTGTTTTATGTAAAGAACACATTGAATATTGTCACGTGGCTAGAGCAGCAAGAAAATCAATAAGTTGTGGTGTTGTTTTCCCTATTGTGTAGATACCGTAAATGTATCACACCCAAGAACTGAGTACCGAGATTTCACTGCAAATATACATATGTACCTACGTGTTGGGACTTCATAACATAAAAAATGTAGTACTAAGTCTGTAAACAGCATAGTCCAAAAACAAAACGTCAGTAATTTGAAATTTAACTTTTCTATTTTCCAAGGATGCGACACGGAGGTTTTGAAGAAAAGCCTCCATCCTAAACTACTCTTCAAATAAAACTTTCTAAAAATGTTGATTTTCTCTAAAACGTCTCAACGATATATTTAAATGCCATATATTGTAAAAAAGCGGCAGTATGTCACGAAATGTTACAAATAGTTCATTGATAGCTATTTATAGAAGTAAAATTATGATAAAATTACCGTAAAATGCAACGCACGTTTTTTTTACATTTATTATTTTGTTAATATTTTTGTTTTGAACTTATTACAAAAATTTGAAATACAATGAACTAGTTGGCTTTATATCGCTATAGAACAAACTCTTAATACTTAAAAATTATTTTGTACTTTTTAGTTCGGTTTGTTATAAAGCTTGTTTTCTTAATTTCTTAAAGCTATAATTTACTTATTGGTAAGTTGCTCTTCTTTTTTCTCCTAGGCAAACATGGAGAATTAAAGAATAGCGAACTGCTGCTTTAAAAGCTCGTTATCACTTTATCCTATCTTCTCAGTACAAAGGTCCCGGATTCGATTACCGCGTGGAGTTTTGAATTTATCTTTAACCACATTATCCCTAACTATGAATGTGAGTGCCTCCGTAGCTTATGGCAGCACGGAGGACCAGGGCTCGGGGTGCACTCAGCCTCGTTAGGTCCCTGAGAATTATTCAATTGAGATGCTACTTGACAAAGAAGTAACGGTCCACCTTCCACTCATGAGGGCTGTAGTGGACAGAAGTGGAGGACGCAGCGGCCAGGCGGCCAGGCCCCTGATACGACACAAGAAATTAAAGAGGGCTGCACAAATGGAACAATTAAAGTAACAAAAAGCTGTTCTAGAAATAGTTGATGAAAAAGCTATGTGAATGCATGACTGCTTTTGTAACCACCGTCATTTTTAATGAAAATGTTTCTAAAAAAGTTGATTTGTAAATGAGAGAGTGAATTATGAAGAAAGACGCAGAACAATTTAGTATAAACTAGCGCCAATCAGAGTTGGAGGGACGTACATAACGGATGGATGAACACACGTGTCACGGACGGATGCCTCGCTGCACACCAACTCTGTGTGCTGTTTGACGGCCTGGACCGTACCGGGCCAGACCGGACCGGACCGGACAAAAATATGCATGCGTGCGTCCGTCCGTGCGTGTGTTTGACCGACCGACCGACCGACCGACCGTTTTCAACTTTTTTAAACGAAGGAATTCACAGCTTTGTGCTCCTGTCGCTCCAAACAGAAAGAGAAATATTAACTAGCTCGGTTCGAACCCCGACCATGCAACAAGCATCGCTTTGAGCCTAACATCAAACCTGGCTACACCTACTCGTGTTTTAATTCTCACAAACTCGAGCATACTCCTGTTTTTAATCGTCACAAAATAACAAAACTGAGGGTACTCGCTTTTAATTTCCACAAAATGTAATCCCGAGTATACTCGTGATTTAAATGCTCACAAAATAAAAGCCCGAGTATACTCGTGTTTTAATTGTCACATGAAAGCCCGAGTATATTCGTGTTTTTAATTCTCACGTGAAAAACCGAGTATATTCGTGTTTTTAATTTTGAAAGTAATAAAAAGTCCGAGTATAGAGCTTTTAAATCTCACAAAATAATAAACTAGTATACTCGGGGTTAATATTTCCGAAGGATATACTTTTTAAAAGGCTGAATTCGCTAGTTGTCTCCTGTTTTAGCAGTCCCTCGACTCTTTCTCTAGATGTCGCTACGGTGTAATATTTGTGCCAACGGTTTCTCAGAATCGGGCATTTCACACTGCTCTTGTAGTTTTCTGAAAGTGGAGAGTCGAGAAGAGTTAGATGTAGTGGGTCTGAAAGTTGTGAAGAGATCCCATGGTTCACACTGTAAGGTCCCCAAATATGAACTTAAAATTCACTAAATAAAAATAAATACTAGAATTAATTAAAAGGTATTCTGAAATGTAGGGGAAAGGCGGATAGTGCGGGCCGGCGGGTAGTATGGGCCACTTAGTGTTTCTCGGATTTACCACTAGGTAGCAGACACATACATTGTCAAGGTTACACCTCCTTCATCGCTCCATTTTGTTATAGAAGTTGGTTGATGAAAGTGCTTTGTTTTGGCTGCCACAACATTTTGTTTCTTTTCATGTGGTCGAGTTGCTGCTGCGCGTAACTTTTGTGATCATTGTTTGCTGTTAAAGGTAAGGAGTCAAATTACCAAAATAGTATTAACGTTCAGCTGGATTAATATACATTACACTGTGGTAATGTAATTCCGGTTGCTCAAGCCGTTTTCATTTTTCAACATGTTTAAGTGCACAATATTGGTCGGGTAGTATGGGCCACCTAAGTAGATTGCAAATTTTTTTTAGTATGCGATGCTAAAGTTCAAGAAGAAGCCTGAAGGTGAGGGTGGTGGAGAGCGGAAAGAAGATGCTATGAAACAGGCAGTTTCATGCGTCTTAGAGGGTCAAATGACTACAAGAGCTGCAGCCGATCGTTTTAAGGTTCCTAGAACTACACTTCAAAGAAAAATATGTCTTAGGAAACCAGCAAACCAATTGTGAAACTCCAGATGGGCTTTTTCAAACCAACATTTGAATAAGAGTTTGTATAAATATTACTAGAGCTTGAGAGATTTGGATTCAAAGTTGAAAAGAAAAATAAGAAATTTGAAAAAGAAACTGTAAAAGGGATAAAGAGGCAGTTAAAATTTCAGAAACAACAGAAGTCGGAAGGAGTTAGGCCTGGAATCCAGATTAAAAGGAAAACCAAACCGCAAGGGAAGAAGAAAAAAGAAATCAAGCCTATAGATTATAGCAATTCATAGGTGGGCACATCAAAAGAAGATGCAAAAAGACTGCATTATGTGTGGGGAGAGTTTTGAAGAAAACTGGATCCAGTGCAAACCATGTGAGGGGTGGGCTCATGAACTTTGTGCGGTAATTGAAGACCCTTTGTATTATTATTGCGATTACTGTAGAAACAATAACTGTTAGATAAAGCTTAGTTAAACCCTTATTCTTTTTTATGAAAATTATGATCTGATTTTCGTGATAATTTTTTTCACAAAAAACCACAATTTGTATTTGTGTGAATACAAATGACTTTTGTCAATTAAAATTGTACTTTTTTATTTTGAATCGCTTCGTATGTGGATAAATAAACGTTCTGTATGTTATCTTACCCCAAAAGTATTTGATTTAACTTAAAATCCTGTCTTTTTTGTATGGCCCATACTACCCGACCTTTTCTCTGGCCACCAAATATAAGCCTTTTTTTAAAACTTCAATATGTGTGTGTATCTCTTGACTATCATAACTTTTTTAAATCATATATGTAAAGGAAGTGTTCAAAGAAACACTTTAATGTATCTGTGACCTTTTTTGTGCAAAATCAAACATATTATAAACATTTTTCCTTAAGGGGCCCATACTATCCGCCGTTCCCCTATATATTTGAGCTCTGAGAAAGCTTTCTCCGCAAATGGCGCACCATACACCAATAAACAACATTAGGTTCTGACTTAGAGCACCAATTGCTTTTAGAGTTAACAGTTGACGCCCTACATACGTGAATGTTCCTGTTAATAGAGGAAGCGTGATTTTGCCTTTTCCAACAAGACTGCAAAAGCTCTTACACTCAATATTTGAGGACACAACTATTAGTGGATATTTGTGACGTAACTCCATGAGGTAACCAGTGTGCAAGACAAACACACGACGTGACGAGTGACGGATACAGCGCAGCCGGTAGAACTGTGGACGTGAAAATGTAAACAAATACACACACTGAAGGGCAGTAGAACGCCTCTCGAAGCTGCTGAGACAGCAGTAATGGAGGCGATTGTACTAGACTACGTACACAGCTATGTCTCCATTATGTATCTTCCTGAAACCGTTAGTGTTAACATTTATTGCGATTAATGTAAAATGAATATAAAAATGAAGTATGTATGAATCTTAATTGAATGGCGATGTTGATTGGAAACAAACGACTGCATTGCGACGTAATTTAGCACTTGTGAATATTAAATAAAAAGGAAGAAAAAGAGGTTCAATTAAGTGACGTAGCCATGAACTGCATGCGCCGGGCGGTCGACCCAATAAAAGTACGACGCTAGAAAAACAATTGCTGCACTGCGCACGCGCACATTTTCTTAATGAAATAGAGTAGGTTAATTGCACTGTGCTGGTGTGGGAATACAGGTGGCCAACCTAAACTCAATATCAACAATGGGTGTGATTTTTTTCCGGTTTAACGCTCGTGTCAGATGGTGCAAACAGCGATATTAGCTCTTCTACCTCACCACTCCATCCAAAAGTTCGATATCCAGATTCCACCGTAAAACATTTCAGGACCCACTCAATCTACGTGACTTTCTCTACTCTTGTACTAAAACTGATATTCCTACATCTTCTTGGTGTTACTTGAGATAAACATTTACCGAAATTATCTTATTGCTTATTTGGTTGTAGGTACAAGGGGAATATGGGAATACAGTAGACCTTGAATGATAGTCAAATCTTGTAATAACAAGATCTAGATTTTGTCTGTCTCTTACGGTTTACCAGTTACACAAAAGTCGTCAAGCGTAAACAGGACTACATGGGCTATAGCCAGAAAATTCAAAATATACATTTCATTTGTCATAAAAATATCTTAAACATATGGCATTTTAATCAAAATCGTTGCAGCCATTTTCAAGAAAATGAAAATTTGTTTAAATTCTTCCACGTAAAGGGTAGCTTAGGGTAAAGGAATTTTCCTCCAAATTTTGTGTCGCATCCTTGAAATACATTAAACTTAAATACCTACCAAGTTTGGATTTTAACTCACTTTTACTTTTTGAGTTATGTGTCCATAGTCTGACACACACACACACACACGGACCTTTTTCTAAAAATGCTTCTTTTTTGGGGATTCAAACGGTCTCAAAACATATACTTCCGGTGAAATCTGGATCTTGAATTTTTGGACATCGTAAAGTATCTAGGGAAGCAATCTTTGGAGAATTACATTGGGACTTGTTAATTCTAAAATAGGCGGCGCCGTGACAAGTTAGTCGGCTACCCTCTCGCCGGGACGACCCGGGTTCGATCACGGTAGCAGTCGGTAACAGACGGTATCTATCGCACACTAACAGACTAAAGCAGCTTTATCGTAACATGACATAACATGGTTTGTTGGTCAGCTCGGGCATGCGCAGTACCCCAGTAGCATTGCAACACGATTGTTCTCAGAGCGTGCTCGATTGCGTTGTATTAGTTCGGAACATTACTTACACTGCGTACGCGTAGTAGGCGATTTGCTTTTGTCCTGGTTCGGAACTTCTTCCCAAAATGCACTGCTTAGCTACTGCGCATGCTCAGATAACAGAAGTGCTTCTGGATCGTGCTGGAACGAAGCTCGTATAACCCACAACGCGTGCTAAAGTTACTCAGAATCCTGCTCTATTGCGCATGTGCGTTCAAAACAAACGCCCATCCTTGCATTGAGAGAAACAAGTGAGCAGAGCTGATGATATCCAAATATGAATCAGGTTATGGAAGTTACATGTGTACACGGATTCCAAATATTACGCACGTACATAACTGTATAGTAGAGGAAGTATTGTACTCCACCCAAAAATTCGATGTCCAGATGTTACCGGAAATATGTTTTGAGGCCCCCTGAATCAAAAAAAAAAAAAAAAAAAAAAAAAAAATCAAAATGGTCCGTGTGTGCGTGTGTGGACAACTCAAAAACCAAAAGTAGGTTAAAAACCAAAGTTGGCACTTGAGTTTAATGTCTCTCAAGGATGCGACTCGAAGATTTTGAAGAAAATAGCTCCACCCTAAACTATCCTTTACAGGGAAAATTTTCGAAAATTTTGATTTTCTTGGAAATATCTCTAACGATTTTGATTAAAATGCCATGTTTGAAATATTTTTATGACAAATGAAATGTATGTTTTGAATGTTCTGGCTGTAGCCTATGCAGTCGTATTTACTGTGGACGACTTTTGCATAACTGGTAAACCGTAAGAGGTACTCAAAATCTTACTGTACAACAATTTCAGATCTTACTAAGATACACAATTTATGTTTAATGTTTTGTGGAGTGAACCATTTCGGAGATAAACTTTGGTCAAATGGAAGATCCTTATTCGTTTTTTATATCTTAACCGTGCAAAGAGAATGGAATTTGAAACTTTTAAAAGATTGAACTATCGCTCAAAGTCTACTGTATTGCCATATTCCCCTTGTACCTACAAGAAAACAAGCAATATGGTAATTTGTACAAATATTTATCCGTATTAATACGAAGAAGATATAGGAATAAGAGTTTGTAAGAATGGTTAGTACAAGAGTAGAGAAAGTCATGTGAGTGCAACACATCAGATATTTTCACACACACACACACACACACACACACACACACACACACACACACACACACACACACACACACACACACACACACACACACACACACACACACACACACACACACACACACACACACACACACACACACACACACACACACACACACACACACACACACACACACACACACACACACACACACACACACACACACACACACACACACACACACACACACACACACACACACACACACACACACACACACACACACACACACACACACACACACACACACACACACACACACACACACACACACACACACACACACACACACACACACACACACACACACACACACACACACACACACACACACACACACACACACACACACACACACACACACACACACACACACACACACACACACACACACACACACACACACACACACACACACACACACACACACACACACACACACACACAGAGGACCCTAATGTTACACACCACGTGATATGCACTTTAGCCCATAACTCATTAATTGTTTTATAATAAGTACTGGTGACCTTTAGCGCTTTGTCAAAATTGCGGTTACTGGTTTGTTTGTTGTTAATTAATAATTATGCTAACAATTCAATTTATGTTCACAGTTAGTGTGTATTAAGATAATTAAGGTATTATTGTGCGCTTTTGCATAAATATGCCAGTGTGATGAGGTATTTGGCTTTAAAACCGTTTGAAATAAATTGCACACTGGGTTACATAAATAGAGTAAGGCCCGTTGTGTAAATACACCTGGTTAGTTGGTGTCTCGTACACCCACCCCCCCCCCTGTCGGCATGTGGGAAATGTCAATAACTATGTTGAGCTTATGTATTACTTATGCCACGTGGTCTCAAAGGTGGACTTGCCAGCTCATACCTGTGTACAAGGGTGAGGGACGTAAGAATATCATTCCAACATTTCTCTTACATTTGTTCGCAAGAAGGAAAACAACATTAGCGTTACAAATCGCAGCGAGGATGGTAACTAAATATTCGGCAGTAGAAAGGTTATATCACCTATAATGAAATTAAATTTAAAACATTTGAATAATTTTAATCTACCACGTGTTGTTAAGCACAGACATGTGCAAGTTGGGTTTATTCTGCGAACATGAAATCGTGTATTTGACGTAAAATTTCACATGGAAATTGCTGTTAGTCGGAAACAGCAGGAAAACACAACTTTAAAGGAAAATGAAAGTTTAGAGTAACACAAATAATAGAAGTACTACAAATAGGAAGAGATAAGGCGTCGACCTCCCTGTATAGGTTACGTGACTTCTCCCCCTCCCTCCCTCCCTCCCTCAGCTTTCATCCTTTGCATCTGAACCGCTTTATCATTATTATTATTATTATTATTATTATTATTATTATTATTATTATTATTATTATTATTATTATTATTATTATCATTATCATTATCATTATCATTATCATTATCATTATCAGTATCATTATCAGTATCATTATCATTATCATTATCATTATCATTATCATTATCATTATCATTATCATTATCATTATCATTATCATTATCATTATCATTATCATTATCATTATCATTATCATTATCATTATCATTATCATTATCATTATCATTATCATTATCATTATCATTATCATTATCATTATCATTATCATTATCATTATTATTATTATTATTATTATTTACGAGGAATATATTATATGCATTATCTTTGTTTAAGGACTTGTTTAAACAAAACAAGCGATGTTACTTGTTTAAATACGTGCAGAAAGGAATGCGCTGGACTTTTTTATAGAGTAAAATTGATTATTTAGCTTGTTGTTTGCTGCCATACTTCAGGGGAACACACACAAAAGTAGATAACTCTGGGGAAGTCGTCGCTGGGCCGGGCGGATCTGGCGCAAGTAATTCATAAGAACATGTTTGCGTCTCTTTCCCCCACACCCTCTCAGCCGGTTGTGCAACACACAGGTGCCACTCCAATGAGACAAGAGTTTTTGTCTCACTCCAACTGCCATCCCTCCCCTTCACTGCTGTTGCACGCCTCATTCAGTGTCGACTATGGCTGTTTCATGAAGAGATTACAATGTCAAAAACAACTTTGATCAGAATTATAAATGAAACTTCGGTGATCCTACAGATGTTTATTTACAACTTAAAAAAGTGCTTTCTAAATACTCATATTTGTATGTTTATTATGTTTATCAAATTTATTGTTAGGTTAAATAGGAATGCAACTTTGCCCTTTATTTATTCTGAAAGAGAAACAATTTGAGTAGTCGGAAGCTTTCACGGCCGGAGTTAGAATTAAGGCTAGAGATTTCTTCCGGTCTTAAGCCGTGGTCTTCTGGTGTTTTGAGGTCCAGACGTTCTGTCCACACCTGCGGTGGACATCATCGGTGGCGTAGTCTGAGTCTTCTCGGTGAAGGTTCACTGACTGAGCTGCTGGCAGGCTGAGAACAGCCCGAGGTGTGTCATGCATGCGTGTACCTGCTCTTTTAGGGCTTAACCACTTGTGGGGTTTTGCAGGGTGAAGTTTGGGATGTAGGTGGTAAGAAGGTAGCAATTTATGCTCCTCATCGGCTGCTTTTCAGTGTGCAATTTCCGTTGGGCACTGCTGGTGTGTGGGTCCAAATGTGGAGGTTTAAAATTTGGAATTTTGATTCCAAGCTTCTCTTGGAAGGACTGTAAAGGAGCTCAGCTTGCGCTGTTAATGGGGTGGCTCCTGTGTTAGCGGGGGTGCCCGCAAGCCATGCGGGGAACCCGGTGTCGCACACGTGTGCGTTCTCTGGGGTTATAGTCCCCAAGAGATCTAACCAGGGCGCTCCGATGTTGTGGAATCTGGTCGTAAAATTTGGTTGCCTGGCGCCTAATTTCTTCCTCCACATACGGAAGGGACGAGGCCTCGTGCAGTAGTCTCGAGGGGGAATCTGCGGCATACAGAATAGATTATCCGAAGTCCTCCATTCTGTATACGCTACAGACGCAGGAGATGGGAATCTGCGGCCTTGCCCCAGATTTCACAGGCGTACAGGAGGATTGGGATAATGAGAGCCCGAAAAAGGCGAAGCTTCAAGGGAATTGGGCATCCCCGACCCCAACATGGGATACAGCGAGGCAGTCGCCCCGCTGGTGCGATGCGACAGGCCGTTGATATGTTCCCGAAAGGTAAGGCCCTTACCTAGCTTCACCCTCAGGTAGGAGATGGTATCCACCCATTCTATCCTTCTTCAAAGGTATATAAATGTGGGGAAGTTGGCAGGAAAACGGCGTTTGGTGAAAAGTATGACGTGGCTTTTTCCGGATTGATGGACAATCGCCAACGCCTGCACCACTCTTGGGTGAGGTGGAGGTGTCTCTGTATGGGGAGGAAGGTTCTGCCAGGATGTTTGTTTGTACAGTATAGCAGCACGTCGTCAGCATACTGGGCTATGTTGACGTGCTGCTCAGTTGGAATGTCGGCCACGTAGACGCTGAAGAGCGTGGGGCACAGTACAGAACCTTCGGGGACTCCGCCTCGAACTAGCCTGCGTGTAGATTTGTTTCCCGCAACTGAGACCACAAAGGATCTATGTTTTAGGTTTGAGGGTAATAAATGTATAAGTCGTGTGGGTAGCTCCAGTTGGATAAGTTTCCGGAGGAGACCCGCATGCCAGGTCGTAGAGAATGCCTTCTCAACGTCCAGAGAGACTTCGGCGGTATAGGCCTTGTCCTGGTATCCCGGGGCGGCGGCCTCCACCACACCCAGTAGCTGCTGAGGCGTTGAAAGGCCCGGCCGGAACCCAAACTGATGGGGAGGGTGGCTTGAATGTCCCCAAGGGAGACAAGCGGGTATCAGCCTCTCGAATACTTTCGAGACGACAGAGAGG
Organism: Tenodera sinensis; assembly: GCA_030765045.1. Lineage (NCBI taxonomy): Eukaryota > Metazoa > Arthropoda > Insecta > Mantodea > Mantidae > Tenodera > Tenodera sinensis. The sequence continues at coordinate 993,807 of CM060961.1, read as the reverse complement.
AGGCCTATAGAGCGGTAGTTTGCAGGATGTGCCGGGTCTTTCTCTGGTTTCTCTACACATATCTCCCGGGCCTCTCTCCACTCACGTGGGAAGTGAGTAAGGGCGAGACACATATTGAAGACTTGTGAGAAAGAGCACGGCCTTGAATGGAAGGTGGCGGAGCATGGCAGGGGTTAGCCCGTCAGGCCCCTGGGCCTTTTTGGGGTTGAGACGCCGGAGTGAGCTCTGGAGTTTACTGGGTTTTACGATGGGAAGGCGATCCGCCTCCTCAGGAGGACGTCGAAGGTATCGGCGTACCTCCCGACGGACACGGTCGGAGAAGTCTAGGTCCTGCGGATCATCTCTCGGACGCATAGTCCTCTCCAGGTATTCAGCAAACACATGTGCTTTGGCTTGGGGTTCATAGCCCAGGCCTTGGGTGCCTAGGATAGGGGAGGTGTGTGACCCACTTCGGTTCCTGAGTCTCTTGGCGATCTTCCACACGTCGCCATCCTCTAACTTCAAGCGAGCCATCGTGTCCTCCCACGCGCGCACTCTGTGCTCACGCAGACGGAAACGAACCTCGTGGCGTAGACGCCTTAGAAGGGCTAGGTGATGCGGCGTGCGGTGCCTCTGATAGAGCCTGCGAGCCGCCCAAGAGCGGCGGATAAGGAAAATGAGATCTAAGGGCAGGACGTCTGGGTGAAGTGGAGCTGGGGTATGGATAGTGAGGTTGTGGACAGTTCGCTTCACGATGGAGGTGAAGGAAGAGACCGCAGCCTCTAGGGTTGGGATGTCTGTGATGTTGGGGTTGGCAGGAATGGAGGGACTTCGTGACTGGCAACTCGGGTGTTAATGATGGCCAACACGGGGTTATGGTCTGAATGGAGTTCGTTGACCGATGTGAGTGATAGATGATATGGGAAATGTTTGATGATTGCGAAGTCTATGACGGATGGCCGTCCTCGACCTCGCGGGTTCAGTTACAACAGAATCGTTTATGTTATGCATTCCAGCATTCGAAAACAGGTCGTACAGGTTCTCCTGTACGGTATGTTTTTCAGAGCACCTAGCCGCTTATTGCGACTTTATCTGTGCAGTATAGAAGGTGGTCCATTTTTTTTTTCTTTCAAGCTTTTGTGTCTATGGGCAATGGTTTCTTCCTGCATACCTAAGTTCGGATGCAGATGACTGGAGGTGCCGTGTTTATATGTCGGCCGCTAACAGGGGATTTGCTGGGCTTGAGCGGGAGGTGTGTGTTAGATGGACGAACCGTTCTGAAGCCATAGAAATTACCCGCGCTCGAACAGAACCACCCTAACCCACTGGTGAACACTCTGGGACAATATGACCAGAGAGAGCCGCGCCGACTACCATCTAAAAAATTGCCGAAGGACATCTTAAGTCCAACGGTCTAATTTTGGAAGATGGGAAAGGCAAAATTAATATCTGTACTTGAAACAGAGTAGAACGCCTAACTCAGATCACCTCTCAGTGAGTGACGTTTTTTTTTTTTTTTTTTTTTTTTTTTTCTACTTAACTAATTGTATTTCTGGGGTGACTCTGTTTATTTGTACAGTGGTGGAGTTGTGGTCCGGTACCGCCGAAGCAAACCGGATGATTGTGGGTAATGTTAAAGTCGGGTCGTTGGCTTAGGCAGGTCAAGTGTAATGGCGTTGCCCTGACACTGACCTGCGGTTTGGGGGGAAGTCGGGTCGTACTGAAGGACCGGGTGGAGGACCGAGTAGAGGTCTGAGAAGTGTCAGTCGATTCAAAATCTGATGAAGTAAGTCCTGTAGTGATAATGTGTGTCCTTGTAGAATTTCTTCTAGTGTCTTATGGACCTTGTGAATGCGTGAATCGTTGATGTAAGTGACCACTTTCTCCAGCTGCTTGTTGAAGTGGTCACGGAGGCTATTGTTGTCTTGATGAACTGTGGCAGGTAGCGTTGTTTGCAGATTATGGGTGACATCCTTAACGTCCTCGAGAGCACGAGTCAGGGCTGTCTCCCATGCTGCAACTCGGTCGGTGAGAGTCTGGAGTGTGTCTTGTATCTTCTGTAGTGCGGCGGTGTTGTGGAGTACAGCGGTGTGTAGTTGGCTGTCTGCAGCGTCGTGTTGGTCGGCGGTTTGGCGGTTGGTCTTGATATGTTGATGTGTGACGGTGAAGGTCTGCGAGGCGGAGAGTGGTTGTTGCGTAGGCAACTTGCGAACTGCAGGCGTCTGACGGCGTGGGTTCCTGGGACACGCCGCCTGGCCCGTGAAGTGGCCAGTGCAGTTGCACGTGGCACAATACACTGGGCGACGTGTCAGGTCGTGGCTGGTGCAGGATGTGGTGAAGGTGCCGGCGCCACAGTAGTGGCAGCGTGGGGGGTCGGCGCAGGTATCGGCGGTGTGACCATACTGGCAGCAGCGTCGGCAGGGAATAGGGCGTACACCACGGCTAGCCTCGACTGGGAGCACCTGCCCGAGGGCAGGAAGCCCGTCCTTCAAAGCAGCGCGGTAATCTGCCCCATCCCAAAACTCCAGGCGCACCAGCGGCGACGGTCCTCTGGCTGTGATGATGCGCGTCGCTTTCATGAGAGAAGGCCAGCGACGTCGGGCTGCGCTGAGGAGGAGAGAGTCCGGAAGCTGCCGATGTACTCCGCGCACAACTGCGCTGTAGCTCTGCAGCCTCGTGAGGTTAGGATGACTCTCTCTGTGAACGTTCGGTATTCAACCTCTGGCTGTGTCGACTGTGTGCGGTGGGTGGTTGATGTCGGCGTGGTGTCGCAGGCTGAGATACCTTGTTCAGGCGGCGTAGATGGAGATGGAGTTGGCGAGGAGGCTGGGTGTGAGGCAGGGACGGCGCTGGCGTTTTCAGTCTCCCCAGAAGGTTCTTCGGAGGCTCCTTGGACTGCTGCGGCGGCTCGCTTCTTCTTTCTTCCTGCCATGTTGTCTCTGCGGCGGCTGTGGCTGGACTCCCAAGTGACGGCCAGAACCTGGAGGGGATTAGCGCGTCACCTGATTGACTAACCAGCCAATCAGCATGTACGGGCACTGCCCGCTCATGGACCAATCCCTACCAACCATCCATCTTGCCCTTATAAATACCCCTGATTGCACTAAACATTCCCAGAAGTATTAAATCCCTGTAGACCAAAACATCATACTATCGCGCAGGTTAAGCCGTATAACGGCTAGATACTGCGGTAAAGACACTCGGGTGGGGGAATAGCTTCCCCACTCGACTCGAACTGCCTCTGGAGCCTCTGGAGCCATAGAAATTTACAAACACCCCAATAATTTTAACAGGAAGGAAGAAAGGCTAAAATTGAACAAAACCTGGCATCCGATACTCGAATATAAAAAGCACTAATGCAGAAAAATCACATAAACCAATCAGCAATGAAGAAGCAGCCAGGCAATCAACAATCAGAAATATGTTTTTTTTTTTTTTTTTTATATACCACAAAAAAAGAGATGTAAATAGTAACAAAGCTAACCCATACGGTGACCATCATTAGGTCACCGAGAATAGTTTATTATTGTCTTTTTTTTGGAGTTCTGTTCCATCTTTGCGTTATATACATGTGTACATATTTACATTATATACAGACACATACACGCTCGCATTCACCCACGCGCGCACACACACACACACACACACACACACACACACACGTATGCAAATGATAGCCTGTAAGCCGAGCCTAATGTACTTTCCACTGTTGTAATTGAACCTTCACCGAGAAGACTCGGACTACGCTACCGCAGGTGTGGACGAAACGTCTGGACCTCAGAACTCCAGCAGACCACCGGAAGAAATCTCTAGCCTTAATAGAAACAATTTAGTTTGTTAATCATAACGATAGGTAAAGGAAGATTATAGAGTTGAAGATTATGGAATTTGCCTAATCATACTAATAATTGTGTGTAAAATATGTTTAATATAAAAAAATATTATTTCCGCGCAGGTGGAACGAACCCACCACTGCACGTGTGTTACTGGGCAAGAGAATGTGGGGTACTGGGTCAGGTGCGCATGCGTACTGTACAGTTTTAAAGCCGCGCTAAGCTAAGAACCTCGTGGGTGAGTTACTAACTCTCCACACAGCAGCTCCTAATTAATACACGTGTTTTCATGAACCGTTTAGCTTCGTTACCGATCCCAATACGACATATAGGTACCTAATCTAACAGCCAATGGCAGCTAATTGTGCCTGTTACGTGCTACCTGTGGGAGCTCTGCTATTTAATCCACTTTTCCCTTAACAACCGCATGAAATATAATTAATACCTTCTAATACATAGTAAAGGAAGTAAAACGAATAAAAATTTTCCACTTGACAAAATGATAATACAAACCAATAACGAAAATCTGATGTATTACACTCACATGACTTTCTCTACTCTTGTACTAACCATTCTTACAAACTCTTATTCCTATATCTTCTTCGTGTTAGTTGAGATAAACATTTGTACAAATTATCTTATTGCTAATGTCCTTGTAGGTACAAGGGGAATATGGGAATACATTAGACTTTGAGCGATAGTCAGATCTTTTAAAGCTTTCAAATTCAATTCTCTTTGCACGGCTAAGACAAAAAAGGAATCAGAATGTTCCATTTGACGCAAGTTTTAACTATTGCAAAACTCACACAAATAACAAGGAATATCTCTGAAATAGTTCACTCTGCAAAAGAAATATTTAGACATAAATTGTGTTTTAACAAGATCTACAATTTTTCCACAGTAAGATTTTGTCCATCTCTTACGGTTTACCAGTTATGCAAAAGTCATCCACAGTAAATAGGACTACATGGGCTATAGCCAGAAAATTCAAGATATACATTTCATTTGTCATGCCAATATCTCAAACACATGACATTTTAATCAAATCGTTAGAGCCATTTTTTTTTTTACAAATTTTCCATGCAAATGGTGTTTTAGGGTGGCGGAATTTTCTTCAAAATCTTCGTGTCGCATCCTTGAAAGACATTAAACATAAATATCAACTTTGGTTTTTAACATATTTTTCGTTTTTGAGTCTGTTCACAGACACACACGCATGGACCCTTTTCTAAAAATGCATTTTTTTTTTATTCAGGGGTCTCAAAACATATTTCCGGTGAAATCTCGACCTGGAATTTTTGGGTGGAATACAATACGTTCTGTACTTAGTAGAGAAGAACCTGAAGAAGGATATTAAATGCAATTGATTGTTCTCTAGAACTGCGGCAAGTTACAGAGGAATATTACAATTCAACTGGGGATAAGCAGAACGTGTGTGGCACAGACAATAAATAAATAAATAAACAAATAAATAAATAAATAAATAAATAAATAAATAAATAAATAAATAAATAAATAAATAAATAAATAAATAAATACATAAATACATAAATACATAAATACATAAATACATAAATACATAAATACATAAATAAATAAATTTAAAAAATATAGGAAAAGTGGGAAACTTTGAGACGTGGAGCGAAGTGGTAGGCCAAGGATTCCATCGCCCAATAGCAGTTATGAGTTCGGAAGGTAGAGGATTAGCTGTTGAGGAATTCAAGAGACATTATCGTAATGTTGGAATAATATTGATAATATTGAAGAGTGCAGGAATGCTGTGAACAGTATACCCAAAAGTGCTTGAAAGACAAAGGAGGTCCAATACAGTGCAATGTATGTTTGAAGGAGTATCTTATAAACACGGTTGGATTTTTAGGACCGCACCTTCTTTCTTAAGGTAAATTTAAGCTCTTGGGAAAGATACCACAGTGTGAAGTTTTGTTTGTAGTTGCCAAAAGAGGCATTTTTTTCATTCATCTCTTTCCCTTTTTGGGTACCTTTATCCCTTTTTCCCCCAACCATGCCCATAATCTCCTTTACCCCCTTTTTCTTTTAAGTTTCCTTCCATTTTACTCTATATAATTTTAATCAATATAACATATGTAACTTTTAATTAACTTCTGCTCAGCTTGCTGTGAGCATGTGAAGAGAAGCGTAACTCTTTCAGTAAACGCTGTGTGGGAGTTAAAAGCACACCTACAACAATGGAAAATAATTGTGTACGACAAATCTTCTTTCTCTTGCTTTACCGCTATAAAGCAGCCTGCAATAATCCAATTGACAACGACTCATTGTATATCATTCTATTCTTTTAATTTCACCAGAACCAGTAGCCGTCATCTTTTCCCGCGGATTCCAAAGACAAGTAGAGACAGCAGTAACCGTACACGCGTGGTTCCAAGAATTGACTCTGAGTTCTTCTTGAAGTCACTGAGACTGCAGTTGCAGCATGAATGAGAACATTCTGGTAATTGTCGCGGTGTTATAAAGACTGTGGGTGGACAGCAAGTGAATGAGTTGTGTAATAGTCACATTGAGTTAGCAAGTGAACTAAACTAGTGTATTACTACATTTTACCATGCCAAAGGTGTCACTGCAATGTAGACCTGGATACTGAGAAGAAAGAACATCATAAACCGTGGTAGTAAGGTTCAAATTGAAATGCTGTTTTTATTTGTCTGGACTAAAATGTAGATAAAACTTTTTTTAAGAATATTTTGTATAAGAGTGAGTAAAGAAAGCACACATGAGTTTTTAAAGCAGTTAGGTAGTGAAGGGTTGTAGGGCTTGTTGATGTCGGTAAGTATTTTTCCATGTGTGTGTATGTGCGCCAGAGAGCGAGAGAGCGAGCGACTGTGGGAACCGAGTGTTTTTGTTCCAGTAAGAAATGTCTGTCTGTCCGCCTGCCTGCCTGCCTGCCTGTCAGCGAGCGAGCGAGGCTGTCAGATGTACAAGACAGACAGACAGACAGACGTGCACGAAAAGACCTTACTATCTACATAATTATAGTAATTAACTTTGTGTTCGGCTAGCTGGCTTCCTTACTTCCTTAATTGTCCTGACATCTCCACAAATTATACTTCATATTACTTTCACTCTCCAGTAAGTAGGGCAAGCATTGTTCAATGTCAACATTTGACTTTTCCGAAACTGACGCAAATAACAAGGAATATCTCCTAAATAGTTCACTCTACTAAAAAATTTATTTAGTCAAAATTATGTTTTAAAGACATTGCATTATTTTGTACAGTAAGATTTGATCTATCTCTTACGGTTTACCAGTTATACAAAAGTCATCCAGAGTAAATAGGACTACATAGGCTATAGCGAAAAAATTCAAAATATACATTTGATTACTCATAAAAATATCTTAAACATATCGCAATTTAATCAAAATGGTTAGAGCTATTTTCAAGAAAATCAAAATTTAGCAAAAATGTTCCATTTAAAGGGTAGTTTAAATGGAGGAATTTTCTTCAAAACCTTCGTGTCGCATCCTTGAAAGACAAACTTAAACACCAACCATGGCTTTTTTGACCCCCCCCCACACACACAGAGAGAGAGAGAGAGAGAGAGAGAGAGAGAGAGAGAGAGAGAGAGAGAGAGAGGGGGGACCTTTTTCTAAAAGTTTTTTTTTTCTTTTTGGATGCAGGGGCCTCAAAACATTTCCGGTGAAATATCGACATCGAATTTTTGGGTGGAATACAATACGTATCAGAGAAAGTAAAAATTTTCGAAAATGTGTTCTTGAATATGGCCAACGGTTTTAATTAAACCACCTTACAGTTAATATATTTCATAAGTTAAATCTAAATATTGAATTTTCTCTGAATACTCTCTTTATTCTGACTTGTTTTAACAAGATTTAAGTTCATTTGTGTGTATCTTCAGTTTATTAGTTATACACAAGTTCTCTGTGGATTTTTCTCCAATGGGACAGAGAAATGGGTAAAGCTATTGGAAAGTTAAAGCCATCACATAGTGACCAGCTTTAAAACATTTAAGCTCACTGTATCCCCCTTGTACCTGTAAGAAAATTAGTGATAAGATAATTTGTACAAAAGTTTATCTCTGTTAACATGAAGATATAGGAATAAGAGTTTGTGACAATGGTTACTACAAGAGTAGAGAAAGTCATGTAAGTGCAACACTTCTTTTTTGTGTTTTGTGCAATTCGATAGGTTAATTATATTTCTCGAGTTTGCTATACCTGCATTTCACCTCAACTTACGTATGCTTGATTATTCCGGGGTTGCATGACAGGGTTCTGAGTCTCGAACCTTCCAGTAACCCTGCTCACCCTGCTCAGTCAGGGAACACCTTGCTATGTCCCGCTTTCGTACCAAGGTGCCACCTGCGGAGGGACTAAACGATCACGCTGTATATTGCGTATACAGTTCATGATAAACGGCGTCCTACATGAAAGAGAGTAAAGCGCGAAAGGAATGAAACACTAAATAAACAAAATGAAAGAGGGAAAAAGAAAGAGTAAACTTGTGCGTGAATTTTCGTATTTCCTTTACAACGTTGTGTTGGGGTTTTAGGACAGAAGTTATCTTTTCGAATTTGGACTTTGAGAGGAACGGAAGCGTGAAAAAAAAAGTGACGGGTGAGCGGCGCAGCGCGGCACACGGTGTGGCATGAATCAAACTTTGGGGGAATGTTTATGGTCCAACTGCTGCTATAAATAGATTGGGATGCAAGTGACACCCCCCCCCCCACCCCGCAGAGCCATGTCGTATATCGTACGCTTGACGGCCTAGGGGCTTTTAACACAGGGCATTTCCAAACAAACTTGTGTGTGTCATGCTTGCGCAGGACGTGGTCCTTCAGACTCCCTAACATTTCCACTTTCACTCCTTAACATTTCCAGTTCAAATGCAACGAACATTCGGATGTGGTCTTGCTCTGGTGGACTCCAAGCGTAGGTGGGTCTTGGCTGGGCAGTACCAACTTTGCACCGCCCAGCCGCAACCCGCAACCCGCCGACCACCGTCGCCTGGTCCTACAACCAGGTGGTCGCTGGCAATGGAATTCGCGAATACTATAAACAAGGTATGAAGTGAAAGTTACAATAATACACCTAGTGACAAAACCAACTTTAACCAAGATGCTTTACAATAAAATGTAACTGTATTTACAGCAGAACAGGTACAATATCTTGTGTGAATGGATGAATTTTCCTTTTTCTACAGTCATGGAGCGCATTAGGAGAGTTGCACACCGTGTTTGACAGAGCCGAGCCTGTTTGTGAAACATAGTCCTCTAGGCGGCGTATCTTCGAACACTTCCGCGCGTCTCAAGTGTATTATGTTTATCTCAACTAACACGAAGAAGATATCGGAATTAGAGTTTGTAAGAATGGTTAGTGCAAGAGTAGAGAAAGTCATGCGAGTATAACAGATTTTCTAATGATGGATGTTGAGTCAGTGTTAAGAGAGCTGTAGACATCGCGTCGCCGCGTCGGAGTAGTTGTCGTGTGAAACATTTTAATGAAAATCATCGTCAAAACCAGTTTGTGATAGAGAGAGACAGTAAAGTAGGTGTCCATGTTTCGATTGGACAGAACAGCTGTGAGTTGCAACGTCACAACGAATTGTGTATTGTGTTATCGATAAAACAGCTGTAGTTTTCAAAAAACAAGAAAAGCTGATAGAAAAGTAACTGGAGTTATGATTTGTGACACTTGTGTCCATATGCAATTTACAGTAATTAGAGGCATGTATTTGTTTTATTTATATTTTATCACCATCTTGTAGGCTTAATTATATCGCAGAGAGGTAATATTCTCTGATATATACTCATAATGTATAAATGTTAGCTATTGTACTGTGTAACCTGTAACGTGTTACATTCACGTGGTTTTGACACATGTACACCCCTGTTGGAAACTCACAATAAATCCACAGCAGCAGCGCTAGACCAAACTCTCACTTTCCTGACTAAAAACTAACTTAATATTGCGAAAAGGAAATTGAAAAGCAAACCAAAATTCATGTGCTGCTCGTCGTAACAAAAGGCGACTTTCAGTAACAGGTTCTTTTTTGTAGTGGTTGTTAGGTCCGTGTAGTGATGGATGAACACCGGGCTACAGCGTGTTCACACACACAGGGTGGTTCATTTAAACCTAATGTCTCTCCCGCGCCCTTACTACCGGTGAGCCAACACAGCAAATGTTAGAGTAGATATCAGTAACAGGTTCTTGTTTTGTAGTGGTTGTTACCTCCGTGTAGTGATGGACGAACACCGGGATACAGCATGTTCACACACAGGGTGCTTCATTTAAACCTAATGTCTCTCCCGCGCCCTTACTACCGGCGGCGGACCAACACAGCAAAAGTTAGAGTAGATATCAGTAACAGGTTCTTGTTTTGTAGTGGTTGTTACCTCCGTGTAGTGATGGATGAACACCGGGCTACAGCGTGTTCACACACACAGGGTGCTTCATTTAAACCTAATGTCTCTCCCGCGCCCTTACTACCGGCGGCGGACCAACACAGCAAAAGTTAGAGTAGATATCAGTATCAGGTTCTTGTTTTGTAGTGGTTGTTACCTCCGTGTAGTGATGGATGAACACCGGGCTACAGCGTGTTCACACACACAGGGTGCTTCATTTAAACCTAATGTCTCTCCCGCGCCCTTACTACCGGCGGCGGGCTAACACAGCAAAAGTTAGAGTAGATATCAGTAACAGGTTCTTGTTTTGTAGTGGTTGTTAGGTCCGTGTAGTGATGGATGAACACCGGGCTACAGCGTGTTCACACACACAGGGTGCTTCATTAAACCTAATGTCTCTCCCGCGCCCTTACTACCAGCGGCGGACCAGCAAAAGTTAGAGTAGATGTCTGTAACAGGTTCTTGTTTTGTAGTGGTTGTTAGGTCCGTGTAGTGATTTATTTATTATTTATTTTTTTTAAATTAACGTCCTCCAACATTGTGTCATATCGGACGAATGAATGAAATGAAACGGGTGAAATGATGCTCAAATGAGTCCGAGGTCCATGGAGCTTTAAGTTACCCGACATTCGTCTTCTCAGGGTAGGGAAAACCTCGGAAAAAAACCTTACCCGGATAACTTACCCTAAGCGAGATTCGAACTCGCGACCTCTTGAACGTGAGGCAGACACGCTAACCAACACGCTATCGAGGCGGGCCCGTGTAGTGATGGATGAACACCGGGCTACAGCGTGTTCACACACACAGGGTGCTTCATTAAACCTAATGTCTTTCCCGCGCCCTTACTACCGGCGGCGGACCAGCAAAAGTTAGAGTAGATGTCTGTAACAGGTTCTTGTTTTGTAGTGGTTGTTAGGTCCGTGTAGTGATGGATGAACACCGGGCTACAGCATGTTCACATACACAGGGTGCTTCATTTAAACCTAATGTCTCTCCCGCGCCCTTACTACCGGCGGCGGGCTAACACAGCAAAAGTTAGAGTAGATATCAGTAACAGGTTCTTGTTTTGTAGTGGTTGTTACCTCCGTGTAGTGATGGATGAACACCGGGCTACAGCGTGTTCACATACACAGGGTGCTTCATTTAAACCTAATGTCTCTCCCACACCCTTACTACCGGCGGCGGACCAACACAGCAAAAGTTAGAGTAGATATCAGTAACAGGTTCTTGTTTTGTAGTGGTTGTTAGGTCCGTGTAGTGATGACTGAACACCGGGCTACAGCGTGTTCACACACACAGGGTGCTTCATTTAAACCTAATGTCTCTCCCGCGCCCTTACTACCGGCGGCGAGCCAACACAGCAAAAGTTAGAGTAGATATCAGTAACAGGTTCTTGTTTTGTAGTGGTTGTTACCTCCGTGTGGTGATGGATGAACACCGGACTACAGCGTGTTCACACTCACAGGGTGCTTCATTTAAACCTAATGTCTCTCCCACACCCTTACTACCGGCGGCGGACCAACACAGCAAAAGTTAGACGAAATAAGCGCACATTTTCAACGTTTACCAACCAAAACGATCCCAAAATTTAGCACAACAGCTGCACATTTCAGTCTTCTGCACATAGAGGAACTGAATTCTTAAAAAAATTATGAATTGAATATGCACACGAATTTTATGTCTTTTTACTGATTTTGCAAGTTTAACCCCTATTGTATCATAATATAGTCCTTTTATCCCTAAACACCTGCCAGAAGTGTCTTTAAATACTGTGACTTTTGTTGGGTGTAAAGTAAAGACGACAGATGTAGTCTAGATAAAGAAACAATTTTATTTCCGTAAACAGTAACTTTGTACACTCGTTGCAACAGTAAGAAGGTCTTTTCCCATTCAGCAACAGCACGGCTCCAAACTAGTAACACAACAACTGTCCCTTCTCCGTCGGCACGACTCCTCGACGCTTCACATACGTCTGTCCTCTCCGTCGGCACGACTACTCAACGCTTCACATACGTCTGACTCACTCATCTGTCGCACTTTACCGCTATTTATATCTCCCAGGCACTATTCTGGAAAGTTCAGTTATTGCGGTGAAATACAAAGCAGAAGATTCCAGAAGTGTCTATCCTTTTCTCTCTTTCGGCAAGCGCCCCAACAATGCGGCCATTCTCTGTCTCTTTCCTTCGGCTCCTTTGCGGTAGTGCCGACAATAATGCGATGGGTGACACTGCTGTTGTCGGCAATTAGATGCGGCGGGCGCGGTGACACTACATTTAAATGGCCACTATGAGTGAAAAAATAATATATTGGTTAAAAACGTTTTAAAAAAATACAGAAAATATCCATGTGGTGTAAAAAATCAGTAGATTAAGAAACATTAATTCATATGTCTACTAAATTTTACACTTCTAGAGTAAATAGTTTCTCTGAAAAATAGAGTTAAACTTTCTAAAATTAATGTTGCAAGCATAGAGTTTACAACGTTTCCTTAATTGACCCACAGCTTCTGTTCTGTTTGCACTTCTATGGTCGTCATAACAGTCGGCAGTGGGGCTCTGGAAGTACAGATCGCGTTCACTATGGTCGGAGAGTTGCAGTTTTGTATCCTAGCCGTGTGTGTGTGTGTGTGCATGTGCGTGTGTGTGTGCGTGTGTGGGGGTGTGGGTGGGTGTGTGTGGGTGTGTGTGTGGCGGGGTGTGGGTGGGTGTGTGTGTGCGTGTGCGTGTGTGGGGGTGTGGGTGGGTGTGTGTGGGTGTGTGTGTGGTGGGGTGTGGGTGGGTGTGTGTGTGTGCATGTGCGTGTGTGTGTGCGTGTGTGGGGGTGTCGGTGGGTGTGTGTGGGTGTGTGTGGGTGGGTGTGTGCGTGCGTGTGTGTGTGCGTGTGTGGGGGTGTCGGTGGGTGTGTGTGGGTGGGTGGGTGGGTGGGTGGGTGCGTGCGTGTGTGTGTGTGTGCGTGCGTGCGTGCGTGCGTGTGTGGGGGTGTGGGTGGGTGTGTGTGGGTGTGTGTGGGTGGGTGTGTGCGTGCGTGTGTGTGTGCGTGTGTGTGTGCGTGCGTGCGTGCGTGCGTGTGTGTGCGTGTGTGTGCGTGCGTGTGTGTGTGCGTGTGTGTGCGTGTGTGTGTGCGTGCGTGTGTGGGGGTGTGGGTGGGTGTGTGTGGGTGGGTGTGTGCGTGCGTGTGTGTGTTGCGTGCGTGCGTGCGTGAACAGCGTAACTACATGTTAGTTAAATATCCAAGAGTGCAAGAGCGAGTCTACAATTTCAACTAACGCATGTTCATAACAAATAATATGTGTGTAGAATCAGAAGTGAAAACTTCAATATCAGGAATTACCGATAAACACACGGCTGTTGTTAAAGCATTGAGCTACTATGGCAATATGCCGCTACGGCTTAAATTCTACAATTGATTTGTATTTTCCCGGCAAAGCACAAGAAAGGATTGGTGCTCATATATGGAAATACCAATTAATTTTCTCTGAGTAATAGCCTTTTAGTTCTGAATGACTTGTATAACTAAGAAGCTGCATAAAAAAGGTATATGTCATTAAAGAAATATAATTTGTATAAAATATTTGTTGTGGATTTAGCCATCTCCGAGATATTCCTTGTTATTTATTTGCATTTTCATATACTCCTGCTTTTCTCAACTGGACACTGACGGTGCTTTTGAAAGGACATACAAAGGGAAAGGAATGTGAGGGTCATCACACAAGGACCAGCTTTAATACATATTCCCCTTGTACCTACTAGAAAATTAGCAATAAGATAATTAGTACTAGAGTGAGTAGAGAATGTCGTGTGAGCGTAATGGGGAAATGCAGTGCAAAGTAACAGGCTAGTGATTCTCGGTTTATGTTTTAATTGTTGATAATCCATCAAAATAATGATCAATTTTGCAAGCAATAAATGTTGAAATTGTCAATTGAATTTTGCGAAAGTAAATTTACCAAAGTCAAAGTACAATTAATGTTGTTTAAATTATCTCAAACATTTACATATAGCTGCATTTGGTTATGTGCATTTATTTCCATGAGTTTGCATAATCCACTCAGTCTCTGATAAGAAATATACACTCCCATCTATACCAGTATGTTCCCCATGTCTAGCGTTATGAGACGAGTGCAGCGCTGGAAGGTGGGACGTGGTCGGTATATGTGGCCTACACGACCACAGGGTGGGGTCTTACAGAACTGAATTCCCATCTCCACCTCGGTAAATATTAATATAAAAGGAAAAATGTGATGTGTTGCACTCACATGACTTTCTCTACTCTTTTACTAACCATTCTTACAAACTCTTATTCCTATATCTTCTTCATATTAGTTGAGATAAGCCTTGTAGCTACAAGGGGAATATGGGAATACAGTAGACTTTAGCGATAGTCAAATCTTTTAAAGCTCTGAGATTCCGTTCTCTTTGCACACTTAACATAAGAAATGAACAACGATGTTCCATTTCACGAAAGTTTTTAAGTTTTCCGAAACTCACACACATAACAAGGAATATCTCCGAAATGGTTCACTCTACAAAAAAATTCATTCAGATATACATATATTGTGTATTTTAGCAAGTTCTACATTTTTACTTTCCCTACTGGTAAGTAGGGGAAGTATTGTATTCCACCTAAAAATTCGATGTCGAGATTTCACCGGAAATATATGTTTTGAGGCCCCCTGAATCCAAAAAAAGCATTTTTAGAAAAGGGTCCGTATGTGTGTCTGTGTGTCAGTCTGTCAGTCTGTGGACAGCATAACTCAAAAACGAAAACTCGCCAGAAAATTCAAGATATACATTTCATTTGTCATCAAAATATCTCAAACATATGACATTTTAATCAAAATCGTTATAGCCATTTTGAAGAAAATCAAAATTTTCGAAAAATGTTCCATGTAAAGGTTAGTTTAGGGTCGCCTCCTTGAAAAACATTAAACTTAAATACTAAGTTTGGTTTTTAACCAACTTTTCGTTTTTGAATTATGCTATACGCAGACTGACACACACAGACCTTTCTCTAAAAATGCTTTTTTTGGATTCAGAGGGTCTCAAAACATATTTCCTGGTAAAATCTCGACATGGAATATTTGGGTGCAATTCAATACTTGCTCTAGTTACCAGTATAGAAGGTAACAAGTGTAAATAATCTCTGCGATTTTGTCAGTTCTATCAAAGGGAGGTGAATTATATGTTACACATTAGCTGACCCGACAGATATTCTCTGAAAAGTTACTCACTTTAATAAAGAGCCGCCGGACCTATAATTAGACATGCTGACACATAAATAAATAAATGAATGAATGAATAAATAAATGAATAAATGAATAAATAAATGAATAAATGAATAAATAAATAAATGAAAAGGCCCAGGAATTTGGCTCCACCAATAACCAAGCTAAGAACGTGTCATTCCAGTGTACCTGTCCTATGTATGTGTTTACAAGTCTGGACACATAAGTAATAGTGTGAAACTTGGCCATTTATCACTAGGTGGCATTATATTCTCGTGTCATGGTTCACCATGGCATAATATACCTCATCATAACGTCACTACTAACCACCAATCAAAGCTGCACATTCCCACACAAGTGGATTAAATCTAATCTGTTTATTGTGTAATAACTAGTGTTAATAACTTTCTAATAAACTCAATTTGTCTTCTCCTTTTACGAAGTCTATTTTTACTTTCTCTAGTACGTATAGTAAGCGTAGAGTATTAAAGAAATGTTTGAGTTGACTCATGGTCGAGTGAGAAGTGGTGTAATGAATATTCTGTTATGTTGATATGGAGGTATGTACGTTAGCTGCAGTCTGCACTTGGGAAGTTGGTGTGCTTGCATAATGCGGCGCGTGCTGTAGTTAGTGTTTTAATATTGTGATCAAGTTGGTAGTACCTGCAGGCGATTCGTTTTGTTACCATCTTGATGGGAACTCCTGTCAGGCGTACGTGATCATCTGAAGAAGAAGAAAAAAGCTTAAAAATGCCTATGTCTGTTGTCATTTCACAGTAACATAACTCTAAACGGAAGAAAAAAGATGTGTTATTTTCTCGTCTACATTGACCAAGGCAAGCAGAACCAGACCTGCTAATCAGAGGCGGATGACGCGGAGTACTAATACATACAGTTCAATGGGAGGATGAATATTTTTGTTTTCAATATAAAGACGAATTAAATACAATCAACTTCTGTACGACACATTCTCTTTACAATTGAGGAGCGCTTTTCAAAACTCGATAGTTGCAAAAATTTACGAAATTGAGTGATATGTAGTATCGGCATAATTTTCGCCTTCTGCATCGTTCTGTGAAATCAGATTTTGAAAAATTCGATTCTTGTCCTGTGTAGAAGCTAGGGAATATTAGCAGTTTTTTCAAAACTCAATAGATGCACTTGCTCAGTTAAAGCAAAGGTCGATAGATGCAATTTTATGATTTTATAATCCAAAGTGTAGCAACCTCAATTCTATGAAACGCATGTTGGCATTGGCTGCCATCTCACTGTTGCGATTCTGGGAATTCGCAATCATTTCTGCAAGCTTTGTACACTGCTGCTTCGTTGGAAATAACTGCGAACTCAAGTTGTGCGCTTGGATTTCACATTCATTTCTGCAAGCTTTGTACACTGCTGCTTCGTTGGAAATAACTGCGAACTCAAGTTGTGCGCTTGGATTTCACATTCATTTCTGCAAGCTTTGTACACTGCTGCTTCGTTGGAAATAACTGCGAACTCAAGTTGTGCGCTTGGATTTCACAATCATTTCTGCAAGCTTTGTACACTGCTGCACTGTTGGAAATAACTGCGAACTCAGGTTGTGCGCTTGGATTTCACATTCATTTCTGTAAGCTTTGTACACTGCTGCTTCGTTGGAAATAACTGCGAACTCAGGTTGTGCGCTTGGATTTCACAATCATTTCTGTAAGCTTTGTACACTGCTGCACTGTTGGAAATAACTGCGAACTCAGGTTGTGCGCTTGGATTTCACATTCATTTCTGCAAGCTTTGTACACTGCTGCTTCGTTGGAAATAACTGCGAACTCAAGTTGTGCGCTTGGATTTCACAATCATTTCTGCAAGCTTTGTACACTGCTGCACTGTTGGAAATAACTGCGAACTCAGGTTGTGCGCTTGGATTTCACATTCATTTCTGTAAGCTTTGTACACTGCTGCACTGTTGGAAATAACTGCGAACTCAGGTTGTGCGCTTGGATTTCACATTCATTTCTGCAAGCTTTTTATTCCGTTAACCTTTAACTGCAGAGGTGATATCGGCGACCTTGGCTATTGGCAATGGTGTTACTCGTTTAACACTGGGTTTTTCGGTCTTTGGGGTTCTTATACGTTGAATTCACACATAAACACACACACACACACACACACATTCATACTTTCATTCATACTTCCAGACTCAGGGAAGGATGAGGAAGAATCTTGGCTGGAGAAAACTTCCTACCCCCTGCCGGGAATCGAACCCGGGACCCCTTGCACAGCAGGCAGGTGCTTCTACAAGTTTTGTTATACTTACATGGCATTTTTATCCTTAGTTGAGACACTGCACTGCACCGTACTATGCACAATGGACAGCAGCTCAGATTGTGAAACTGTACCAGTCGTAGACTGCGCTGGAGGTAGGAAGTGCAAAAACAAGGAAAGGAAATCAAACTGCAAGTCAAGGAAAACTCATACTCCAGCAATTACATGTTCAGATAGTCTCGAGTACACTCCAGGAAATCCTAAAACTAAAGCTTCCAAGGAATCACACGGGTGTCAAAAGTTAGATTATCTAACTCTATCTCTTCTTATCTATGAAAATTTCACTTATCTGGGAATGCGCCAAAGGAAACCAGAGGAGGTGACAGAACAGCAATATTACAGAAGGGCATTACTGCTGCTATAAAGCAAGATATGAAGTACAGATGTAGAGAAAGTCACTATGGAAGAGCAAAATCAATTAGAGGATATTTACCTGCAGAACCTAGTATCAGAAAAATGTGGACCAGCTTCTGCAACGGAAGAATATTAAGAAATCTACCAGTCTGCTCATTGTCAAAATATAAAAACATATTTTACAACTTCTTCAATCTTTTATTCCGTACACCACACACCAACACATGGGACTGATGAAGATTAAGACAGAGGCAGATGTGGAAAAGAGAAACGAACTAAGAACCATGTACAGACTGCACAAGCACTAATAAAGGTGAAAGCTTACTTATTCATATTGTTTGAAATTTCTTTTGTGTATTCAATATGTTTATTATATAAATAAAACCAAATATATGTTATTGTGAATGTAGCAGTACTTAGTTTCCAAGTTTATACCTAATAAAATAATCCTTATAAACATTAATATGTTGGTTGTATAGTACATTATGTGTTATAAAGAGGTGAAAATAAATCAAAAAATAATAAAGCATAAACAAAGAGCAACAAAAGCAATAAATGACAAAAATAATGAAATGTCATGTCTTAATTTCTCGCTCACGCAGAAAAGTTAATCAGCATCTATAGGCACCTGTTAAACTATGCTATTTGTTTCTTTTCACATTCATTGGGGCAGTATCAGGAAGGGGAATTGAAAGATTAATACAGTTGCTGTGTTAACCAATTAGTATTGCCAATAAATAGAAAAAACCGTTTTTCTCAGAAATGCATTTTGAAAAAGCGCTCCTCAATTTAAAACGTAAAACATTTGAAACCAAAATCGAATTATTTTGCATTTCATAATTTTGAGCCTACACACGAGCTACAAAATCTGAAACTACTTTCATTGCAGAATTCCACGACCATGAGAAAGAAGGGTGGGGATTATTTAGGCCTCTGCCCTGCATCCTAAATTACGTTTGTTTAATGGCAGTCCACTTATATCTGGGAACAAACATTTTCAAAAATGAACTACATTAAAAGTGAGTATAGAATGTGCACTTCATCTTCTGCACCAGATGTTGAAGATCTTGCCAAAAGGTACATGTCGCCACTGGATGTCCCTTACGTTGATACCTTGGTTACTAAGGAATTCTTTCATCGTTAGGGCAATTAATTTATGTAAATGCGGTTATTCTTCACTGTCGTTGATTATTTTCTTTGTAAAAGGTTTTGCACGAGGGAAATAATTAAATGTAGCATATTTACACTGGTGGGAGGGTGAGTGCGTGCGTGCGTGAGGTCAAAGCGTTGGAAATATGATAAGTAAGGCAGTGAACCGTGCCGCACATCAAAAGGCACTTCTAGGAACAGCTGAAGGCGTGTGTTTATCCTCTCTGTTGATGATGGACATCTGACAGTCTTCCGCTCAAACACTCCTCCCTCTTTTTATTACCCACTCCTACAAGGTTTTTATGCCCTGCTGCTTTTTTAAATAAAAATAACGTTTGAATAAGAAACAACTGTTTTTTAAATTAATTTCCAAATTTGATTTCAGCTTATGTTCCTTGTGTTTATATTTATTTCTGTTCAAATTTTACTTGCAGTTTGATAGTGAAATAGTTAAACCTATTATATTATTATAACCATCTTATGTTTTACACTCACATCACTTCCTCTACTCATTCTTGTAGTAACTATTCTTACAAACTCTTTGTCCTCTATCTTCATGTTAGTTAAGATAGGTACAAGGGGAATATGGGAATGCAGCAGGCTTTGAGGGATGAGTCAAATGTTTTAAAATTGGCCTTGAGATTTCGTTCTCTTAGCACGAAGGACACACAAAAAAAAAAAAAATGGATAATGATCCTCAATTTGAGAAAAGTACTCGTGTTGCGAAACTCGCACACATAACAAGGAATGAATATCTGTCAAATGATTCTCTCCACAAAAAAATTCATTTGGACATAAATTGTGTGTTTTAGCAATATCTACATTTTTTGTAGTTTACCAGTTATAGAAAGTCATCAAGAGTAAATAGCACTGCATAGCCAGAAAATTCAAACTGTACATTTCGTTTGTCATAAAACTATCTTAAACATTTGGTATTTTCATAAAAATTGTTAAAGCCGTCTCTGAGAACGAAAAGTTTCCATGCAAAGGGTTGTTCAGGGCGGAGCAATTTTTGCATCCTTGAAAGATATTCAACTTAAATAGCAACTTTGCTTTTTAAAAGACATTTCCTTTTTGAACTTTGGTGTATAGATACACGCTGACTTTTTTTTCTAAAAATGCTATTTCTTGTATTCAGAGGGCTTCAAAAAATATTTCTGGTCAAATCTCCACGTAATTTTTGGTTGAATACAATACTTTCTCTACTTACTATACGTACTACAGTTGCTTTCCCTTTCTTTAGGGTTTCATTTTGAAGTTATAGTTTAACTGCATTTTTGCAATTTAAGTGCTTTTAGCACAGACAGATGAGATGTTTCTTTTGCCACAATACCAGTATGTCCCTGTACCCAGGTGGAGGTTATGAACCACTTCCTTGTGTTTGTAGACAAGTTCTGAAGACAGATGAGATGTTTAATTTACCACAATACCAGCATGTCCCTGTACCCAGGTGGAGGTTATGAACCACTTCCTTGTGTTTGTAGACAAGTTCTGAAGACAGATGAGATGTTTCATTTGTCACAATACCAGTATGTCCCGGTACCCAGGTGGAGGTTATGAACCACTTCCTTGTGTTTGTAGACAAGTTCTGAAGACAGATGAGATGTTACATTTGTCACAATACCAGTATGTCCTGGTACACAGATGGAGGTTATGAACCACTTCCTTGTGTTTGTAGACAAGTTCTGAAGACAGATGAGATGTTACATTTGTCACAATACCAGTATGTCCCGGTACCCAGGTGGAGGTTATGAACCACTTCCTTGTGTTTGTAGACAAGTTCTGAAGACAGATGATGTTTCATTTGTCACAATACCAGTATGTCCCGGTACCCAGGTGGAGGTTATGAACCACTTCCTTGTGCTTGTAGACAAGTTCTGAAGACAGATGAGATGTTTCATTTGTCACAATACCAGTATGTCCCGGTACCCAGGTGGAGGTTATGAACCACTTCCTTGTGTTTGTAGACAAGTTCTGAAGACAGATGATGTTTCATTTGTCACAATACCAGTATGTCCCGGTACCCAGGTGGAGGTTATGAACCACTTCCTTGTGCTTGTAGACAAGTTCTGAAGACAGATGAGATGTTTCATTTGTCACAATACCAGTATGTCCCGGTACCCAGGTGGAGGTTATGAACCACTTCCTTGTGTTTGCAGACAAGTTCTGAAGACAGATGATGTTTCATTTGTCACAATACCAGTATGTCCCGGTACCCAGGTGGAGGTTATGAACCACTTCCTTGTGTTTGTAGACAAGTTCTGAAGACAGATGAGATGTTTCATTTGTCACAATACCAGTATGTCCCGGTACCCAGGTGGAGGTTATGAACCACTTCCTTGTGTTTGTAGACAAGTTCTGAAGACAGATGATGTTACATTTGTCACAATACCAGTATGTCCCGGTACCCAGGTGGAGGTTATGAACCACTTCCTTGTGCTTGTAGACAAGTTCTGAAGACAGATGAGATGTTTCATTTGTCACAATACCAGTATGTCCCGGTACCCAGGTGGAGGTTATGAACCACTTCCTTGTGTTTGTAGACAAGTTCTGAAGACAGATGAGATGTTTCATTTGTCACAATACCAGTATGTCCCGGTACCCAGGTGGAGGTTATGAACCACTTCCTTGTGTTTGCAGACAAGTTCTGAAGACAGATGATGTTTCATTTGTCACAATACCAGTATGTCCCGGTACCCAGGTGGAGGTTATGAACCACTTCCTTGTGTTTGTAGACAAGTTCTGAAGACAGATGATGTTTCATTTGTCACAATACCAGTATGTCCCGGTACCCAGGTGGAGGTTATGAACCACTTCCTTGTGTTTGTAGACAAGTTCCGAAGACAGTTGAGATGTTACATTTGTCACAATACCAGTATGTCCCGGTACCCAGGTGGAGGTTATGAACCACTTCCTTGTGTTTGTAGACAAGTTCTGAAGACAGATGATGTTACATTTGTCACAATACCAGTATGTCCCGGTACCCAGGTGGAGGTTATGAACCACTTCCTTGTGCTTGTAGACAAGTTCTGAAGACAGATGAGATGTTTCATTTGTCACAATACCAGTATGTCCCGGTACCCAGGTGGAGGTTATGAACCACTTCCTTGTGTTTGTAGACAAGTTCTGAAGACAGATGAGATGTTTCATTTGTCACAATACCAGTATGTCCCGGTACCCAGGTGGAGGTTATGAACCACTTCCTTGTGTTTGCAGACAAGTTCTGAAGACAGATGATGTTTCATTTGTCACAATACCAGTATGTCCCGGTACCCAGGTGGAGGTTATGAACCAGTTCCTTGTGTTTGTAGACAAGTTCTGAAGACAGATGATGTTTCATTTGTCACAATACCAGTATGTCCCGGTACCCAGGTGGAGGTTATGAACCACTTCCTTGTGTTTGTAGACAAGTTCCGAAGACAGTTGAGATGTTACATTTGTCACAATACCAGTATGTCCCGGTACCCAGGTGGAGGTTATGAACCACTTCCTTGTGTTTGCAGACAAGTCCCGACGGCAACACCACGACGAGCACCGTGACCTTTGTGCCGACCATGGAGGACAGTGGTAAGATCCTGACCTGCCGGGCCACTACGCCCCTCATTGACGACAGCACACTCGAGGACGGATGGAATCTCAACATTCACCGTGAGTATTGGCATTTTATTACTCAGCATGGCTTTAAAATGGTAGGAAATTAGGCTAGTTTTTGTCCAGGTTCTTGAAATGCTATAGTTGGCTATGTAACCATTTTAAAATCTGATTCTACATAGTAATTGTCAGGCAGAATAATGTAGAGAGTGAATTTGTCTTCCAAATGAACAAGCCCTTTGGTTTAAATACACGAAGGCTTTAAGATAAAGGTCAGGCTATCTTAAAAAAGTGCCTTCTCTATCATTAAAAATGACTGTTGGGTAAGTTTTCAAAACTATAGAGACATTTCACGCATTGTGAGTAGAGTAAGTTTCCTATTCTGTTCACTATTTCGATGTGAAGATGCACGTTTTGATTTCCCGTCAATAAGGTATCGTGTGTGTCAAATATTTGGAGACATCTAGTTTCTTGGTGGATATACGTAAATAGTTTATTATCTCACTAACTGTCACATCAATATTGTGTGAAGAACGTTGTAACGTGCTGTTGTCACAATTTGATGTTAAAATGTCAAGTTTAATTTGCAAGATAAATGTGACAACGCTACGTCGCGGGCCTGCACCTTCCGAACGAGAAGAGGTTATAGGAAGTGGAACGGAAGGAAAGGCGACAAGTTTGTGTACCAGGTGTAAGTATAGATGGGTGGGGTGGCAGCTTTAGCTGCCATTTAATAAAAGGAGATCAGCTCGGTGATCTACAAAACAACGTTGTCTCAGGAAAATGAAGAGGATAACCTTAATTTATTTGTGTATTAAAAGCATTTATTGTTGTTTTAGCTCGCAATGGATAACAATGTACATTATTAGGAAAATGTGTCCCTTTGTCAGCGTTGTTTTAACCTAAAATACCTGAATCTTGATTATTATTTGGACAAATACATCATTTAAATAAAATGTAGATTTGGTCGAGATAGTGACCGCCTCAGCTGTACAGTAAACACATTGGACTCGTACCAGTGTTGCCATTTACATTGCCCCAAAACTAATTCTTTACAAAACAACTAAACCTAGTGAAACGAAACCTAAGTTTCTGATATTTCTTACACCTGCAATGGGCCGCATAAGAACTTTACACCTGTTTATGCATTTTAAAAACACACCTTTTTGTACCTGCCAAAATGAAACTTGTTATTTAAGTGTATTGTCTTGCAAGTTATCACACAAAGGTACCTTTTTCGTTACTGAATGCGGAATACCTCGAGGCGTCTGCTGATAGACGTAGCTAGGTAGCGGTTCGTTTGTAAATCCACTTTTATTACCGGGAGCTTCGTTAGCGACATACAAAGGGGTGTTAACCCCCAATTGCAGGTACATATGCAAATGTAACACTGTCTTCTCACCGTGTTCTTGCAGCTTTTACGGTCTGCCGTAAAATGTACGTCAGGCAGCGAATGGACGCCCTTTTACGAGTTTCAACTTTTCCACCAACACACCACACAATTTCAAGTTGACTGTCCACGTGACTTGAGATCGAGCAAAACATAAAGCAATAAACACACATTGTCCTACACGTTGTGAATTAGCCCAGTTTTACAAACTGTAGTTCAAGTTTAGCCGTGAGTTCACTTAGTTTCTCAGAACCTTCTAACGATTTGGATTAAAATTGACGTAGCCACCATGTGCGTCTATTGCCCCTAGAGCTCTCGAATATTGCTTGCTTATACAATTACGCTCCTATCTGGGACCCTGTAGTCAACTGACATTGGACAATATTTATGCACACAAATGCCAATGACAGTTCAGTTCAGCTCAGTCTGGTGACACTTACAAGCCCAGTTGCGACCAAGGCCGCATGTCAAAAACAACATAATTCGTTATTCCGTGCTCAAAGGTTATAGTATTTGTTGCGCATAACCCGAAATTTGTGCTGAAGAAAATTTGTTCTTTATTAAAAATTTAGCGAATACTCTGCAGGTCATTGAGTGCACATTAAACGCATTAATTTCAAAATGGGCCGTGGGCCCCTTGGCTTCCCTTCCCCGGAGCCGTTCATTTTGACTCAAGTTCAATTTTGACACATAATTTCAAATGTGTCAGGCATTTCAGTTCTGAGGTATGACTCGGAGTATCAGTAGTGCACTGTAACGAGGAATATTAGATGTGAGATGTAACTGGGAATATTAGCAGTGAGATGTAACTGGGAATATTAGCAGTGAGATGTAACTGGGAATATTAGCAGTGAGATGTAACTGGGAATATTAGCAGTGAGATGTAACTGGGAATATTAGCAGTGAGATGTAACTGGGAATATTAGCAGTGAGATGTAACTGGGAATATTAGCAGTGAGATGTAACTGGGAATATTAGCAGTGAGGTGTAACTGGGAATATTAGCAGTGAGATGTAACTGGGAATATTGGAATATTAGCAGTGAGATGTAACTGGGAATATTAGCAGTGAGATGTAACTGGGAATATTAGCAGTGAGATGTAACTGGGAATATTAGCAGTGAGATGTAACTGGGAATATTAGCAGTGAGATGTAACTGGGAATATTAGCAGTGAGATGTAACTGGGAATATTAGCAGTGAGATGTAACTGGGAATATTAGCAGTGAGATGTAACTGGGAATATTAGCAGTGAGATGTAACTGGGAATATTAGCAGTGAGATGTAACTGGGAATATTAGCAGTGAGATGTAACTGGGAATATTGGAATATTAGCAGTGAGATGTAACTGGGAATATTAGCAGTGAGGTGTAACTGGGAATATTGGAATATTAGCAGTGAGGTGTAACTGGGAATATTAGCAGTGAGATGTAACTGGGAATATTAGCAGTGAGGTGTAACTGGGAATATTGGAATATTAGCAGTGAGGTGTAACTGGGAATATTAGCAGTGAGGTGTAACTGGGAATATTAGCAGTGAGATGTAACTGGGAATATTAGCAGTGAGATGTAACTGGGAATATTAGCAGTGAGATGTAACTGGGAATATTAGCAGTGAGATGTAACTGGGAATATTAGCAGTGAGATGTAACTGGGAATATTAGCAGTGAGGTGTAACTGGGAATATTGGAATATTAGCAGTGAGATGTAACTGGGAATATTGGAATATTAGCAGTGAGATGTAACTGGGAATATTAGCAGTGAGATGTAACTGGGAATATTAGCAGTGAGGTGTAACTGGGAATATTAGCAGTGAGATGTAACTGGGAATATTGGAATATTAGCAGTGAGATGTAACTGGGAATATTAGCAGTGAGATGTAACTGGGAATATTAGCAGTGAGATGTAACTGGGAATATTAGCAGTGAGATGTAACTGGGAATATTAGCAGTGAGATGTAACTGGGAATATTAGCAGTGAGGTGTGGCTGGGAATATTAGCAGTGAGATGTAACTGGGAATATTAGCAGTGAGATGTAACTGGGAATATTAGCAGTGAGGTGTAACTGGGAATATTAGCAGTGAGATGTAACTGGGAATATTGGAATATTAGCAGTGAGATGTAACTGGGAATATTAGCAGTGAGATGTAACTGGGAATATTAGCAGTGAGATGTAACTGGGAATATTAGCAGTGAGATGTAACTGGGAATATTGGAATATTAGCAGTGAGATGTAACTGGGAATATTAGCAGTGAGGTGTAACTGGGAATATTGGAATATTAGCAGTGAGGTGTAACTGGGAATATTAGCAGTGAGATGTAACTGGGAATATTAGCAGTGAGGTGTAACTGGGAATATTGGAATATTAGCAGTGAGGTGTAACTGGGAATATTAGCAGTGAGGTGTAACTGGGAATATTAGCAGTGAGATGTAACTGGGAATATTAGCAGTGAGATGTAACTGGGAATATTAGCAGTGAGATGTAACTGGGAATATTAGCAGTGAGATGTAACTGGGAATATTAGCAGTGAGATGTAACTGGGAATATTAGCAGTGAGGTGTAACTGGGAATATTGGAATATTAGCAGTGAGATGTAACTGGGAATATTGGAATATTAGCAGTGAGATGTAACTGGGAATATTAGCAGTGAGATGTAACTGGGAATATTAGCAGTGAGGTGTAACTGGGAATATTAGCAGTGAGATGTAACTGGGAATATTAGCAGTGAGGTGTAACTGGGAATATTGGAATATTAGCAGTGAGATGTAACTGGGAATATTAGCAGTGAGATGTAACTGGGAATATTAGCAGTGAGGTGTAACTGGGAATATTAGCAGTGAGATGTAACTGGGAATATTAGCAGTGAGGTGTAACTGGGAATATTGGAATATTAGCAGTGAGATGTAACTGGGAATATTAGCAGTGAGATGTAACTGGGAATATTAGCAGTGAGATGTAACTGGGAATATTAGCAGTGAGATGTAACTGGGAATATTAGCAGTGAGATGTAACTGGGAATATTAGCAGTGAGATGTAACTGGGAATATTAGCAGTGAGATGTAACTGGGAATATTGGAATATTAGCAGTGAGATGTAACTGGGAATATTAGCAGTGAGATGTAACTGGGAATATTAGCAGTGAGATGTAACTGGGAATATTAGCAGTGAGATGTAACTGGGAATATTAGCAGTGAGATGTAACTGGGAATATTAGCAGTGAGATGTAACTGGGAATATTAGCAGTGAGATGTAACTGGGAATATTGGAATATTAGCAGTGAGGTGTAACTGGGAATATTGGAATATTAACAGTGAGGTGTAACTGGGAATATTAGCAGTGAGGTGTAACTGGGAATATTGGAATATTAACAGTGAGGTGTAACTGGGAATATTAGCAGTGAGGTGTAACTGGGAATATTGGAATATTAACAGTGAGGTGTAACTGGGAATATTGGAATATTAACAGTGAGGTGTAACTGGGAATATTAGCAGTGAGATGTAACTGGGAATATTGGAATATTAGCAGTGAGGTGTAACTGGGAATATTAGCAGTGAGGTGTAACTGGGAATATTGGAATATTAGCAGTGAGGTGTAACTGGGAATATTAGCAGTGAGGTGTAACTGGGAATATTGGAATATTAGCAGTGAGGTGTAACTGGGAATATTAGCAGTGAGGTGTAACTGGGAATATTGGAATATTAGCAGTGAGGTGTAACTGGGAATATTAACAGTGAGATGTAACTGGGAATATTGGAATATTAGCAGTGAGGTGTAACTGGGAATATTGGAATATTAACAGTGAGGTGTAACTGGGAATATTAGCAGTGAGATGTAACTGGGAATATTAACAGTGAGGTGTAACTGGGAATATTGGAATATTAGCAGTGAGGTGTAACTGGGAATATTAACAGTGAGATGTAACTGGGAATATTGGAATATTAACAGTGAGATGTAACTGGGAATATTGGAATATTAGCAGTGAGGTGTAACTGGGAATATTAACAGTGAGATGTAACTGGGAATATTGGAATATTAGCAGTGAGGTGTAACTGGGAATATTAACAGTGAGGTGTAACTGGGAATATTGGAATATTAGCAGTGAGGTGTAACTGGGAATATTAACAGTGAGATGTAACTGGGAATATTGGAATATTAACAGTGAGATGTAACTGGGAATATTGGAATATTAACAGTGAGGTGTAACTGGGAATATTGGAATATTAGCAGTGAGATGTAACTGGGAATATTGGAATATTAACAGTGAGGTGTAACTGGGAATATTAACAGTGAGGTGTAACTGGGAATATTGGAATATTAGCAGTGAGATGTAACTGGGAATATTAGCAGTGAGGTGTAACTGGGAATATTGGAATATTAGCAGTGAGGTGTAACTGGGAATATTGGAATATTAGCAGTGAGATGTAACTGGGAATATTAGCAGTGAGATGTAACTGGGAATATCAGCAGTGAGATGTAACTGGGAATATTAGCAGTGAGGTGTAACTGGGAATATTAGCAGTGAGGTGTAACTGGGAATATTGGAATATTAGCAGTGAGGTGTAACTGGGAATATTGGAATATTAGCAGTGAGATGTAACTGGGAATATTAGCAGTGAGGTGTAACTGGGAATATTAGCAGTGAGGTGTAACTGGGAATATTGGAATATTAACAGTGAGGTGTAACTGGGAATATTGGAATATTAGCAGTGAGGTGTAACTGGGAATATTGGAATATTAGCAGTGAGATGTAACTGGGAATATTGGAATATTAGCAGTGAGGTGTAACTGGGAATATTGGAATATTAGCAGTGAGGTGTAACTGGGAATATTAGCAGTGAGGTGTAACTGGGAATATTGGAATATTAGCAGTGAGATGTAACTGGGAATATTAGCAGTGAGGTGTAACTGGGAATATTAGCAGTGAGGTGTAACTGGGAATATTAGCAGTGAGGTGTAACTGGGAATATTGGAATATTAGCAGTGAGGTGTAACTGGGAATATTGGAATATTAGCAGTGAGATGTAACTGGGAATATTGGAATATTAGCAGTGAGGTGTAACTGGGAATATTGGAATATTAGCAGTGAGGTGTAACTGGGAATATTAGCAGTGAGGTGTAACTGGGAATATTAGCAGTGAGGTGTAACTGGGAATATTAGCAGTGAGGTGTAACTGGGAATATTGGAATATTAACAGTGAGGTGTAACTGGGAATATTGGAATATTAACAGTGAGGTGTAACTGGGAATATTAGCAGTGAGGTGTAACTGGGAATATTGGAATATTAACAGTGAGGTGTAACTGGGAATATTGGAATATTAACAGTGAGGTGTAACTGGGAATATTGGAATATTAGCAGTGAGGTGTAACTGGGAATATTGGAATATTAACAGTGAGGTGTAACTGGGAATATTGGAATATTAACAGTGAGGTGTAACTGGGAATATTGGAATATTAACAGTGAGATGTAACTGGGAATATTAGCAGTGAGATGTAACTGGGAATATTGGAATATTAGCAGTGAGGTGTAACTGGGAATATTAACAGTGAGGTGTAACTGGGAATATTGGAATATTAGCAGTGAGGTGTAACTGGGAATATTGGAATATTAACAGTGAGGTGTAACTGGGAATATTGGAATATTAACAGTGAGGTGTAACTGGGAATATTGGAATATTAACAGTGAGATGTAACTGGGAATATTAGCAGTGAGGTGTAACTGGGAATATTGGAATATTAGCAGTGAGGTGTAACTGGGAATATTAACAGTGAGGTGTAACTGGGAATATTGGAATATTAACAGT
Organism: Tenodera sinensis; assembly: GCA_030765045.1. Lineage (NCBI taxonomy): Eukaryota > Metazoa > Arthropoda > Insecta > Mantodea > Mantidae > Tenodera > Tenodera sinensis. The sequence continues at coordinate 963,787 of CM060961.1, read as the reverse complement.
GAGGTGTAACTGGGAATATTAGCAGTGAGATGTAACTGGGAATATTGGAATATTAGCAGTGAGGTGTAACTGGGAATATTGGAATATTAACAGTGAGGTGTAACTGGGAATATTGGAATATTAACAGTGAGGTGTAACTGGGAATATTGGAATATTAACAGTGAGGTGTAACTGGGAATATTGGAATATTAACAGTGAGGTGTAACTGGGAATATTGGAATATTAGCAGTGAGGTGTAACTGGGAATATTGGAATATTAGCAGTGAGGTGTAACTGGGAATATTAGCAGTGAGGTGTAACTGGGAATATTGGAATATTAGCAGTGAGGTGTAACTGGGAATATTGGAATATTAGCAGTGAGGTGTAACTGGGAATATTGGAATATTAACAGTGAGATGTAACTGGGAATATTGGAATATTAGCAGTGAGATGTAACTGGGAATATTGGAATATTAGCAGTGAGGTGTAACTGGGAATATTGGAATATTAGCAGTGAGATGTAACTGGGAATATTGGAATATTAGCAGTGAGGTGTAACTGGGAATATTGGAATATTAGCAGTGAGGTGTAACTGGGAATATTGGAATATTAGCAGTGAGATGTAACTGGGAATATTGGAATATTAGCAGTGAGGTGTAACTGGGAATATTGGAATATTAGCAGTGAGGTGTAACTGGGAATATTGGAATATTAGCAGTGAGGTGTAACTGGGAATATTGGAATATTAGCAGTGAGGTGTAACTGGGAATATTGGAATATTAGCAGTGAGATGTAACTGGGAATATTGGAATATTAACAGTGAGGTGTAACTGGGAATATTGGAATATTAGCAGTGAGGTGTAACTGGGAATATTGGAATATTAGCAGTGAGATGTAACTGGGAATATTGGAATATTAGCAGTGAGGTGTAACTGGGAATATTGGAATATTAGCAGTGAGATGTAACTGGGAATATTGGAATATTAGCAGTGAGGTGTAACTGGGAATATTGGAATATTAACAGTGAGATGTAACTGGGAATATTAGCAGTGAGATGTAACTGGGAATATTGGAATATTAGCAGTGAGATGTAACTGGGAATATTAGCAGTGAGGTGTAACTGGGAATATTGGAATATTAACAGTGAGGTGTAACTGGGAATATTGGAATATTAGCAGTGAGATGTAACTGGGAATATTGGAATATTAGCAGTGAGGTGTAACTGGGAATATTGGAATATTAGCAGTGAGGTGTAACTGGGAATATTGGAATATTAGCAGTGAGGTGTAACTGGGAATATTGGAATATTAGCAGTGAGATGTAACTGGGAATATTAACAGTGAGATGTAACTGGGAATATTGGAATATTAGCAGTGAGGTGTAACTGGGAATATTGGAATATTAACAGTGAGATGTAACTGGGAATATTGGAATATTAGCAGTGAGGTGTAACTGGGAATATTGGAATATTAGCAGTGAGGTGTAACTGGGAATATTGGAATATTAGCAGTGAGATGTAACTGGGAATATTGGAATATTAGCAGTGAGATGTAACTGGGAATATTGGAATATTAGCAGTGAGATGTAACTGGGAATATTGGAATATTAGCAGTGAGGTGTAACTGGGAATATTGGAATATTAGCAGTGAGGTGTAACTGGGAATATTGGAATATTAGCAGTGAGGTGTAACTGGGAATATTAGCAGTGAGGTGTAACTGGGAATATTGGCAGTGAGGTGTAACTGGGAATATTAACAGTGAGGTGTAACTGGGAATATTGGAATATTAGCAGTGAGATGTAACTGGGAATATTAGCAGTGAGGTGTAACTGGGAATATTGGAATATTAGCAGTGAGATGTAACTGGGAATATTGGAATATTAGCAGTGAGGTGTAACTGGGAATATTGGAATATTAGCAGTGAGGTGTAACTGGGAATATTAGCAGTGAGGTGTAACTGGGAATATTAGCAGTGAGGTGTAACTGGGAATATTGGCAGTGAGGTGTAACTGGGAATATTAACAGTGAGGTGTAACTGGGAATATTGGAATATTAGCAGTGAGGTGTAACTGGGAATATTGGCAGTGAGGTGTAACTGGGAATATTAACAGTGAGGTGTAACTGGGAATATTGGAATATTAGCAGTGAGATGTAACTGGGAATATTGGAATATTAGCAGTGAGGTGTAACTGGGAATATTGGAATATTAGCAGTGAGGTGTAACTGGGAATATTGGAATATTAACAGTGAGGTGTAACTGGGAATATTGGAATATTAGCAGTGAGGTGTAACTGGGAATATTGGAATATTAACAGTGAGGTGTAACTGGGAATATTGGAATATTAACAGTGAGGTGTAACTGGGAATATTGGAATATTAACAGTGAGGTGTAACTGGGAATATTGGAATATTAACAGTGAGGTGTAACTGGGAATATTAGCAGTGAGGTGTAACTGGGAATATTGGAATATTAACAGTGAGGTGTAACTGGGAATATTGGAATATTAACAGTGAGATGTAACTGGGAATATTGGAATATTAGCAGTGAGGTGTAACTGGGAATATTAGCAGTGAGGTGTAACTGGGAATATTAGCAGTGAGGTGTAACTGGGAATATTGGAATATTAGCAGTGAGATGTAACTGGGAATATTGGAATATTAGCAGTGAGGTGTAACTGGGAATATTAGCAGTGAGGTGTAACTGGGAATATTAGCAGTGAGGTGTAACTGGGAATATTAGCAGTGAGGTGTAACTGGGAATATTGGAATATTAACAGTGAGGTGTAACTGGGAATATTGGAATATTAGCAGTGAGATGTAACTGGGAATATTGGAATATTAACAGTGAGGTGTAACTGGGAATATTGGAATATTAACAGTGAGGTGTAACTGGGAATATTGGAATATTAACAGTGAGATGTAACTGGGAATATTGGAATATTAACAGTGAGGTGTAACTGGGAATATTGGAATATTAACAGTGAGGTGTAACTGGGAATATTGGAATATTAGCAGTGAGGTGTAACTGGGAATATTGGAATATTAACAGTGAGGTGTAACTGGGAATATTGGCAGTGAGATGTAACTGGGAATATTAGCAGTGAGATGTAACTGGGAATATTAACAGTGAGATGTAACTGGGAATATTGGAATATTAACAGTGAGGTGTAACTGGGAATATTGGAATATTAGCAGTGAGATGTAACTGGGAATATTGGAATATTAGCAGTGAGGTGTAACTGGGAATATTGGAATATTAGCAGTGAGATGTAACTGGGAATATTAGCAGTGAGGTGTAACTGGGAATATTAGCAGTGAGGTGTAACTGGGAATATTAGCAGTGAGGTGTAACTGGGAATATTGGAATATTAGCAGTGAGGTGTAACTGGGAATATTGGAATATTAGCAGTGAGATGTAACTGGGAATATTAGCAGTGAGATGTAACTGGGAATATTAGCAGTGAGGTGTAACTGGGAATATTAGCAGTGAGGTGTAACTGGGAATATTGGAATATTAGCAGTGAGATGTAACTGGGAATATTGGAATATTAGCAGTGAGGTGTAACTGGGAATATTGGAATATTAACAGTGAGGTGTAACTGGGAATATTGGAATATTAACAGTGAGATGTAACTGGGAATATTGGAATATTAGCAGTGAGGTGTAACTGGGAATATTGGAATATTAACAGTGAGGTGTAACTGGGAATATTGGCAGTGAGATGTAACTGGGAATATTAGCAGTGAGGTGTAACTGGGAATATTAACAGTGAGATGTAACTGGGAATATTGGAATATTAGCAGTGAGGTGTAACTGGGAATATTGGAATATTAGCAGTGAGATGTAACTGGGAATATTAACAGTGAGATGTAACTGGGAATATTGGAATATTAACAGTGAGGTGTAACTGGGAATATTGGAATATTAGCAGTGAGATGTAACTGGGAATATTGGAATATTAGCAGTGAGGTGTAACTGGGAATATTGGAATATTAACAGTGAGGTGTAACTGGGAATATTGGAATATTAACAGTGAGATGTAACTGGGAATATTGGAATATTAACAGTGAGGTGTAACTGGGAATATTGGAATATTAGCAGTGAGATGTAACTGGGAATATTGGAATATTAGCAGTGAGATGTAACTGGGAATATTGGAATATTAGCAGTGAGGTGTAACTGGGAATATTGGAATATTAACAGTGAGATGTAACTGGGAATATTGGAATATTAGCAGTGAGATGTAACTGGGAATATTGGAATATTAACAGTGAGATGTAACTGGGAATATTGGAATATTAACAGTGAGATGTAACTGGGAATATTGGAATATTAGCAGTGAGATGTAACTGGGAATATTGGAATATTAGCAGTGAGGTGTAACTGGGAATATTGGAATATTAGCAGTGAGATGTAACTGGGAATATTGGAATATTAGCAGTGAGATGTAACTGGGAATATTGGAATATTAACAGTGAGATGTAACTGGGAATATTGGAATATTAGCAGTGAGATGTAACTGGGAATATTGGAATATTAGCAGTGAGGTGTAACTGGGAATATTGGAATATTAACAGTGAGGTGTAACTGGGAATATTGGAATATTAACAGTGAGATGTAACTGGGAATATTGGAATATTAGCAGTGAGATGTAACTGGGAATATTGGAATATTAACAGTGAGGTGTAACTGGGAATATTGGAATATTAACAGTGAGGTGTAACTGGGAATATTGGAATATTAGCAGTGAGATGTAACTGGGAATATTGGAATATTAACAGTGAGATGTAACTGGGAATATTGGAATATTAGCAGTGAGGTGTAACTGGGAATATTAGAATATTAACAGTGAGATGTAACTGGGAATATTGGAATATTAGCAGTGAGGTGTAACTGGGAATATTGGAATATTAACAGTGAGGTGTAACTGGGAATATTGGAATATTAGCAGTGAGGTGTAACTGGGAATATTGGAATATTAGCAGTGAGGTGTAACTGGGAATATTGGAATATTAACAGTGAGATGTAACTGGGAATATTGGAATATTAACAGTGAGGTGTAACTGGGAATATTGGAATATTAACAGTGAGGTGTAACTGGGAATATTGGAATATTAGCAGTGAGATGTAACTGGGAATATTGGAATATTAACAGTGAGATGTAACTGGGAATATTGGAATATTAGCAGTGAGGTGTAACTGGGAATATTAGAATATTAACAGTGAGATGTAACTGGGAATATTGGAATATTAGCAGTGAGGTGTAACTGGGAATATTGGAATATTAACAGTGAGGTGTAACTGGGAATATTGGAATATTAGCAGTGAGGTGTAACTGGGAATATTGGAATATTAGCAGTGAGGTGTAACTGGGAATATTGGAATATTAACAGTGAGATGTAACTGGGAATATTGGAATATTAACAGTGAGGTGTAACTGGGAATATTGGAATATTAACAGTGAGGTGTAACTGGGAATATTGGAATATTAGCAGTGAGATGTAACTGGGAATATTGGAATATTAACAGTGAGATGTAACTGGGAATATTGGAATATTAGCAGTGAGGTGTAACTGGGAATATTAGAATATTAGCAGTGAGATGTAACTGGGAATATTGGAATATTAGCAGTGAGGTGTAACTGGGAATATTAGCAGTGAGGTGTAACTGGGAATATTGGAATATTAACAGTGAGATGTAACTGGGAATATTGGAATATTAGCAGTGAGATGTAACTGGGAATATTGGAATATTAACAGTGAGGTGTAACTGGGAATATTGGAATATTAGCAGTGAGATGTAACTGGGAATATTGGAATATTAACAGTGAGATGTAACTGGGAATATTGGAATATTAGCAGTGAGGTGTAACTGGGAATATTGGAATATTAACAGTGAGGTGTAACTGGGAATATTAGCAGTGAGGTGTAACTGGGAATATTGGAATATTAGCAGTGAGGTGTAACTGGGAATATTGGAATATTAACAGTGAGATGTAACTGGGAATATTGGAATATTAACAGTGAGGTGTAACTGGGAATATTGGAATATTAACAGTGAGATGTAACTGGGAATATTGGAATATTAGCAGTGAGGTGTAACTGGGAATATTGGAATATTAACAGTGAGGTGTAACTGGGAATATTGGAATATTAGCAGTGAGATGTAACTGGGAATATTGGAATATTAGCAGTGAGGTGTAACTGGGAATATTGGAATATTAACAGTGAGATGTAACTGGGAATATTGGAATATTAGCAGTGAGGTGTAACTGGGAATATTGGAATATTAACAGTGAGGTGTAACTGGGAATATTGGAATATTAGCAGTGAGGTGTAACTGGGAATATTGGAATATTAGCAGTGAGGTGTAACTGGGAATATTGGAATATTAACAGTGAGATGTAACTGGGAATATTGGAATATTAACAGTGAGGTGTAACTGGGAATATTGGAATATTAACAGTGAGGTGTAACTGGGAATATTAGCAGTGAGGTGTAACTGGGAATATTAGCAGTGAGGTGTAACTGGGAATATTAGCAGTGAGGTGTAACTGGGAATATTAACAGTGAGGTGTAACTGGGAATATTGGAATATTAGCAGTGAGATGTAACTGGGAATATTAGCAGTGAGGTGTAACTGGGAATATTAGCAGTGAGATGTAACTGGGAATATTGGAATATTAGCAGTGAGGTGTAACTGGGAATATTAGCAGTGAGGTGTAACTGGGAATATTAACAGTGAGGTGTAACTGGGAATATTGGAATATTAGCAGTGAGGTGTAACTGGGAATATTAGCAGTGAGGTGTAACTGGGAATATTAACAGTGAGGTGTAACTGGGAATATTGGAATATTAGCAGTGAGGTGTAACTGGGAATATTAGCAGTGAGGTGTAACTGGGAATATTGGAATATTAACAGTGAGATGTAACTGGGAATATTAGCAGTGAGGTGTAACTGGGAATATTAACAGTGAGGTGTAACTGGGAATATTGGAATATTAGCAGTGAGGTGTAACTGGGAATATTAGCAGTGAGATGTAACTGGGAATATTGGAATATTAGCAGTGAGGTGTAACTGGGAATATTAACAGTGAGGTGTAACTGGGAATATTGGAATATTAGCAGTGAGATGTAACTGGGAATATTAACAGTGAGGTGTAACTGGGAATATTGGAATATTAGCAGTGAGGTGTAACTGGGAATATTAACAGTGAGGTGTAACTGGGAATATTGGAATATTAGCAGTGAGGTGTAACTGGGAATATTAACAGTGAGGTGTAACTGGGAATATTGGAATATTAGCAGTGAGATGTAACTGGGAATATTGGAATATTAGCAGTGAGATGTAACTGGGAATATTGGAATATTAGCAGTGAGGTGTAACTGGGAATATTGGAATATTAGCAGTGAGGTGTAACTGGGAATATTAGCAGTGAGGTGTAACTGGGAATATTGGAATATTAGCAGTGAGGTGTAACTGGGAATATTAGCAGTGAGGTGTAACTGGGAATATTAGCAGTGAGGTGTAACTGGGAATATTGGAATATTAGCAGTGAGGTGTAACTGGGAATATTAGCAGTGAGATGTAACTGGGAATATTAGCAGTGAGGTGTAACTGGGAATATCAGCAGTGAGGTGTAACTGGGAATATTAGCAGTGAGATGTAACTGGGAATATTAGCAGTGAGATGTAACTGGGAATATTGGAATATTAGCAGTGAGGTGTAACTGGGAATATCAGCAGTGAGATGTAACTGGGAATATTAGCAGTGAGATGTAACTGGGAATATTAGCAGTGAGATGTAACTGGGAATATTAGCAGTGAGATGTAACTGGGAATATTAGCAGTGAGATGTAACTGGGAATATTAGCAGTGAGATGTAACTGGGAATATTAGCAGTGAGATGTAACTGGGAATATCAGCAGTGAGATGTAACTGGGAATATTAGCAGTGAGATGTAACTGGGAATATTAGCAGTGAGATGTAACTGGGAATATTAGCAGTGAGATGTAACTGGGAATATTGGAATATTAGCAGTGAGATGTAACTGGGAATATTAGCAGTGAGGTGTAACTGGGAATATTGGAATATTAGCAGTGAGGTGTAACTGGGAATATCAGCAGTGAGATGTAACTGGGAATATTGGAATATTAGCAGTGAGATGTAACTGGGAATATTGGAATATTAGCAGTGAGATGTAACTGGGAATATTAGCAGTGAGGTGTAACTGGGAATATTGGAATATTAGCAGTGAGATGTAACTGGGAATATTGGAATATTAGCAGTGAGATGTAACTGGGAATATTGGAATATTAGCAGTGAGATGTAACTGGGAATATCAGCAGTGAGATGTAACTGGGAATATTGGAATATTAGCAGTGAGATGTAACTGGGAATATTGGAATATTAGCAGTGAGATGTAACTGGGAATATTAGCAGTGAGATGTAACTGGGAATATTGGAATATTAGCAGTGAGGTGTAACTGGGAATATCAGCAGTGAGATGTAACTGGGAATATTGGAATATTAGCAGTGAGATGTAACTGGGAATATTGGAATATTAGCAGTGAGATGTAACTGGGAATATCAGCAGTGAGATGTAACTGGGAATATTGGAATATTAGCAGTGAGGTGTAACTGGGAATATTGGAATATTAGCAGTGAGGTGTAACTGGGAATATTGGAATATTAGCAGTGAGGTGTAACTGGGAATATTGGAATATTAGCAGTGAGGTGTAACTGGGAATATCAGCAGTGAGATGTAACTGGGAATATTGGAATATTAGCAGTGAGATGTAACTGGGAATATCAGCAGTGAGATGTAACTGGGAATATTGGAATATTAGCAGTGAGGTGTAACTGGGAATATTAGCAGTGAGATGTAACTGGGAATATTGGAATATTAGCAGTGAGATGTAACTGGGAATATTGGAATATTAGCAGTGAGGTGTAACTGGGAATATTAGCAGTGAGATGTAACTGGGAATATTGGAATATTAGCAGTGAGATGTAACTGGGAATATTGGAATATTAGCAGTGAGATGTAACTGGGAATATCAGCAGTGAGATGTAACTGGGAATATTGGAATATTAGCAGTGAGGTGTAACTGGGAATATTGGAATATTAGCAGTGAGATGTAACTGGGAATATTGGAATATTAGCAGTGAGATGTAACTGGGAATATTGGAATATTAGCAGTGAGATGTAACTGGGAATATCAGCAGTGAGATGTAACTGGGAATATTGGAATATTAGCAGTGAGGTGTAACTGGGAATATTGGAATATTAGCAGTGAGGTGTAACTGGGAATATTGGAATATCAGCAGTGAGATGTAACTGGGAATATTGGAATATTAGCAGTGAGATGTAACTGGGAATATTGGAATATTAGCAGTGAGATGTAACTGGGAATATCAGCAGTGAGATGTAACTGGGAATATTGGAATATTAGCAGTGAGGTGTAACTGGGAATATTGGAATATTAGCAGTGAGGTGTAACTGGGAATATTGGAATATTAGCAGTGAGGTGTAACTGGGAATATTGGAATATTAGCAGTGAGGTGTAACTGGGAATATCAGCAGTGAGATGTAACTGGGAATATTGGAATATTAGCAGTGAGATGTAACTGGGAATATTGGAATATTAGCAGTGAGATGTAACTGGGAATATCAGCAGTGAGATGTAACTGGGAATATTGGAATATTAGCAGTGAGGTGTAACTGGGAATATTGGAATATTAGCAGTGAGATGTAACTGGGAATATTGGAATATTAGCAGTGAGATGTAACTGGGAATATTGGAATATTAGCAGTGAGATGTAACTGGGAATATCAGCAGTGAGATGTAACTGGGAATATTGGAATATTAGCAGTGAGATGTAACTGGGAATATTGGAATATTAGCAGTGAGATGTAACTGGGAATATTAGCAGTGAGATGTAACTGGGAATATTGGAATATTAGCAGTGAGGTGTAACTGGGAATATCAGCAGTGAGATGTAACTGGGAATATTGGAATATTAGCAGTGAGGTGTAACTGGGAATATTGGAATATTAGCAGTGAGATGTAACTGGGAATATTGGAATATTAGCAGTGAGATGTAACTGGGAATATTAGCAGTGAGGTGTAACTGGGAATATTGGAATATTAGCAGTGAGATGTAACTGGGAATATTAGCAGTGAGGTGTAACTGGGAATATTGGAATATTAGCAGTGAGATGTAACTGGGAATATTAGCAGTGAGGTGTAACTGGGAATATTGGAATATTAGCAGTGAGATGTAACTGGGAATATTAGCAGTGAGGTGTAACTGGGAATATTGGAATATTAGCAGTGAGGTGTAACTGGGAATATTAGCAGTGAGATGTAACTGGGAATATTAGCAGTGAGGTGTAACTGGGAATATTAGCAGTGAGGTGTAACTGGGAATATTAGCAGTGAGGTGTAACTGGGAATATTAGCAGTGAGGTGTAACTGGGAATATTAGCAGTGAGGTGTAACTGGGAATATTAGCAGTGAGGTGTAACTGGGAATATTAGCAGTGAGGTGTAACTGGGAATATTAGCAGTGAGGTGTAACTGGGAATATTAGCAGTGAGGTGTAACTGGGAATATTAGCAGTGAGGTGTAACTGGGAATATTAGCAGTGAGGTGTAACTGGGAATATTGGAATATTAGCAGTGAGATGTAACTGGGAATATTAGCAGTGAGGTGTAACTGGGAATATTGGAATATTAGCAGTGAGATGTAACTGGGAATATTAGCAGTGAGGTGTAACTGGGAATATTGGAATATTAGCAGTGAGGTGTAACTGGGAATATTGGAATATTAGCAGTGAGGTGTAACTGGGAATATTGGAATATTAGCAGTGAGGTGTAACTGGGAATATTAGCAGTGAGATGTAACTGGGAATATTAACAGTGAGATGTAACTGGGAATATTGGAATATTAGCAGTGAGGTGTAACTGGGAATATTAGCAGTGAGGTGTAACTGGGAATATTGGAATATTAGCAGTGAGGTGTAACTGGGAATATTAGCAGTGAGGTGTAACTGGGAATATTGGAATATTAGCAGTGAGATGTAACTGGGAATATTAGCAGTGAGATGTAACTGGGAATATTAACAGTGAGATGTAACTGGGAATATTGGAATATTAGCAGTGAGGTGTAACTGGGAATATTGGAATATTAGCAGTGAGCTGTAACTGGGAATATTGGAATATTAGCAGTGAGGTGTAACTGGGAATATTAGCAGTGAGATGTAACTGGGAATATTGGAATATTAGCAGTGAGATGTAACTGGGAATATTGGAATATTAGCAGTGAGGTGTAACTGGGAATATTAGCAGTGAGGTGTAACTGGGAATATTAGCAGTGAGGTGTAACTGGGAATATTGGAATATTAGCAGTGAGGTGTAACTGGGAATATTGGAATATTAGCAGTGAGATGTAACTGGGAATATTAGCAGTGAGGTGTAACTGGGAATATCAGCAGTGAGGTGTAACTGGGAATATTAGCAGTGAGATGTAACTGGGAATATTGGAATATTAGCAGTGAGATGTAACTGGGAATATTAGCAGTGAGGTGTAACTGGGAATATTGGAATATTAGCAGTGAGGTGTAACTGGGAATATTAGCAGTGAGGTGTAACTGGGAATATCAGCAGTGAGGTGTAACTGGGAATATTAGCAGTGAGATGTAACTGGGAATATTAGCAGTGAGGTGTAACTGGGAATATTAGCAGTGAGGTGTAACTGGGAATATTGGAATATTAGCAGTGAGGTGTAACTGGGAATATTGGAATATTAGCAGTGAGGTGTAACTGGGAATATTGGAATATTAGCAGTGAGGTGTAACTGGGAATATTGGAATATTAGCAGTGAGATGTAACTGGGAATATTAGCAGTGAGGTGTAACTGGGAATATCAGCAGTGAGGTGTAACTGGGAATATTAGCAGTGAGATGTAACTGGGAATATTGGAATATTAGCAGTGAGGTGTAACTGGGAATATTGGAATATTAGCAGTGAGGTGTAACTGGGAATATTGGAATATTAGCAGTGAGGTGTAACTGTGAATATTAGCAGTGAGGTGTAACTGGGAATATTAGCAGTGAGGTGTAACTGGGAATATTAGCAGTGAGGTGTAACTGGGAATATTAGCAGTGAGGTGTAACTGGGAATATTAGCAGTGAGGTGTAACTGGGAATATCAGCAGTGAGGTGTAACTGGGAATATTAGCAGTGAGATGTAACTGGGAATATTGGAATATTAGCAGTGAGGTGTAACTGGGAATATTGGAATATTAGCAGTGAGGTGTAACTGGGAATATTGGAATATTAGCAGTGAGATGTAACTGGGAATATTAGCAGTGAGGTGTAACTGGGAATATTAGCAGTGAGGTGTAACTGGGAATATTAGCAGTGAGGTGTAACTGGGAATATTAGCAGTGAGGTGTAACTGGGAATATTAGCAGTGAGGTGTAACTGGGAATATTGGAATATTAGCAGTGAGGTGTAACTGGGAATATTAGCAGTGAGGTGTAACTGTGAATATTAGCAGTGAGATGTAACTGGGAATATTAGCAGTGAGGTGTAACTGGGAATATTAGCAGTGAGATGTAACTGGGAATATTAGCAGTGAGGTGTAACTGGGAATATTGGAATATTAGCAGTGAGGTGTAACTGGGAATATTAGCAGTGAGGTGTAACTGTGAATATTAGCAGTGAGATGTAACTGGGAATATTGGAATATTAGCAGTGAGGTGTAACTGTGAATATTAGCAGTGAGATGTAACTGGGAATATTAGCAGTGAGGTGTAACTGGGAATATTAGCAGTGAGGTGTAACTGGGAATATCAGCAGTGAGGTGTAACTGGGAATATCAGCAGTGAGATGTAACTGGGAATATTAGCAGTGAGGTGTAACTGGGAATATTGGAATATTAGCAGTGAGGTGTAACTGGGAATATTGGAATATTAGCAGTGAGGTGTAACTGGGAATATTGGAATATTAGCAGTGAGGTGTAACTGGGAATATTAGCAGTGAGGTGTAACTGGGAATATCAGCAGTGAGATGTAACTGGGAATATTGGAATATTAGCAGTGAGATGTAACTGGGAATATTAGCAGTGAGGTGTAACTGGGAATATTAGCAGTGAGGTGTAACTGGGAATATCAGCAGTGAGGTGTAACTGGGAATATCAGCAGTGAGGTGTAACTGGGAATATTGGAATATTAGCAGTGAGATGTAACTGGGAATATTAGCAGTGAGGTGTAACTGGGAATATTAGCAGTGAGGTGTAACTGGGAATATCAGCAGTGAGATGTAACTGGGAATATTAGCAGTGAGATGTAACTGGGAATATTAGCAGTGAGATGTAACTGGGAATATTAGCAGTGAGGTGTAACTGGGAATATCAGCAGTGAGATGTAACTGGGAATATTAGCAGTGAGGTGTAACTGGGAATATTGGAATATTAGCAGTGAGATGTAACTGGGAATATTGGAATATTAGCAGTGAGGTGTAACTGGGAATATTAGCAGTGAGGTGTAACTGGGAATATTAGCAGTGAGGTGTAACTGGGAATATTGGAATATTAGCAGTGAGATGTAACTGGGAATATTGGAATATTAGCAGTGAGGTGTAACTGGGAATATTAGCAGTGAGGTGTAACTGGGAATATTGGAATATTAGCAGTGAGATGTAACTGGGAATATTGGAATATTAGCAGTGAGATGTAACTGGGAATATTAGCAGTGAGGTGTAACTGGGAATATCAGCAGTGAGATGTAACTGGGAATATTAGCAGTGAGGTGTAACTGGGAATATTAGCAGTGAGGTGTAACTGGGAATATTAGCAGTGAGGTGTAACTGGGAATATTAGCAGTGAGGTGTAACTGGGAATATTGGAATATTAGCAGTGAGGTGTAACTGGGAATATTGGAATATTAGCAGTGAGGTGTAACTGGGAATATCAGCAGTGAGATGTAACTGGGAATATTAGCAGTGAGGTGTAACTGGGAATATTAGCAGTGAGGTGTAACTGGGAATATTAGCAGTGAGGTGTAACTGGGAATATTAGCAGTGAGATGTAACTGGGAATATTAGCAGTGAGATGTAACTGGGAATATTAGCAGTGAGGTGTAACTGGGAATATTAGCAGTGAGATGTAACTGGGAATATTGGAATATTAGCAGTGAGGTGTAACTGGGAATATTGGAATATTAGCAGTGAGGTGTAACTGGGAATATTAGCAGTGAGGTGTAACTGGGAATATTAGCAGTGAGGTGTAACTGGGAATATTGGAATATTAGCAGTGAGGTGTAACTGGGAATATTAGCAGTGAGGTGTAACTGGGAATATTAGCAGTGAGGTGTAACTGGGAATATTAGCAGTGAGGTGTAACTGGGAATATCAGCAGTGAGATGTAACTGGGAATATTAGCAGTGAGGTGTAACTGGGAATATTAGCAGTGAGGTGTAACTGGGAATATTAGCAGTGAGGTGTAACTGGGAATATTAGCAGTGAGATGTAACTGGGAATATTAGCAGTGAGATGTAACTGGGAATATTAGCAGTGAGGTGTAACTGGGAATATTAGCAGTGAGGTGTAACTGGGAATATTAGCAGTGAGGTGTAACTGGGAATATTAGCAGTGAGATGTAACTGGGAATATTAGCAGTGAGATGTAACTGGGAATATTAGCAGTGAGGTGTAACTGGGAATATTAGCAGTGAGGTGTAACTGGGAATATTAGCAGTGAGGTGTAACTGGGAATATTGGAATATTAGCAGTGAGGTGTAACTGGGAATATTAGCAGTGAGGTGTAACTGGGAATATCAGCAGTGAGATGTAACTGGGAATATTAGCAGTGAGGTGTAACTGGGAATATTAGCAGTGAGGTGTAACTGGGAATATTAGCAGTGAGGTGTAACTGGGAATATTGGAATATTAGCAGTGAGATGTAACTGGGAATATTGGAATATTAGCAGTGAGGTGTAACTGGGAATATTAGCAGTGAGGTGTAACTGGGAATATTGGAATATTAGCAGTGAGGTGTAACTGGGAATATTAGCAGTGAGGTGTAACTGGGAATATCAGCAGTGAGATGTAACTGGGAATATTAGCAGTGAGGTGTAACTGGGAATATTAGCAGTGAGGTGTAACTGGGAATATTAGCAGTGAGATGTAACTGGGAATATTAGCAGTGAGGTGTAACTGGGAATATTAGCAGTGAGGTGTAACTGGGAATATTGGAATATTAGCAGTGAGGTGTAACTGGGAATATTGGAATATTAGCAGTGAGGTGTAACTGGGAATATCAGCAGTGAGATGTAACTGGGAATATTAGCAGTGAGGTGTAACTGGGAATATTAGCAGTGAGGTGTAACTGGGAATATTAGCAGTGAGGTGTAACTGGGAATATTAGCAGTGAGATGTAACTGGGAATATTAGCAGTGAGATGTAACTGGGAATATTAGCAGTGAGATGTAACTGGGAATATTAGCAGTGAGGTGTAACTGGGAATATTAGCAGTGAGGTGTAACTGGGAATATTAGCAGTGAGATGTAACTGGGAATATTAGCAGTGAGATGTAACTGGGAATATTAGCAGTGAGATGTAACTGGGAATATTAGCAGTGAGGTGTAACTGGGAATATTAGCAGTGAGGTGTAACTGGGAATATTAGCAGTGAGATGTAACTGGGAATATTAGCAGTGAGGTGTAACTGGGAATATTGGAATATTAGCAGTGAGATGTAACTGGGAATATTAGCAGTGAGGTGTAACTGGGAATATTAGCAGTGAGGTGTAACTGGGAATATTGGAATATTAGCAGTGAGGTGTAACTGGGAATATTGGAATATTAGCAGTGAGGTGTAACTGGGAATATCAGCAGTGAGATGTAACTGGGAATATTAGCAGTGAGGTGTAACTGGGAATATTAGCAGTGAGGTGTAACTGGGAATATTAGCAGTGAGGTGTAACTGGGAATATTAGCAGTGAGATGTAACTGGGAATATTAGCAGTGAGATGTAACTGGGAATATTAGCAGTGAGGTGTAACTGGGAATATTAGCAGTGAGATGTAACTGGGAATATTGGAATATTAGCAGTGAGATGTAACTGGGAATATTAGCAGTGAGGTGTAACTGGGAATATTAGCAGTGAGATGTAACTGGGAATATTGGAATATCAGCAGTGAGGTGTAACTGGGAATATTAGCAGTGAGATGTAACTGGGAATATTGGAATATTAGCAGTGAGATGTAACTGGGAATATTAGCAGTGAGGTGTAACTGGGAATATTAGCAGTGAGATGTAACTGGGAATATTGGAATATTAGCAGTGAGGTGTAACTGGGAATATTAGCAGTGAGATGTAACTGGGAATATTAGCAGTGAGATGTAACTGGGAATATTAGCAGTGAGATGTAACTGGGAATATTGGAATATCAGCAGTGAGGTGTAACTGGGAATATTAGCAGTGAGATGTAACTGGGAATATTAGCAGTGAGGTGTAACTGGGAATATTGGAATATTAGCAGTGAGATGTAACTGGGAATATTGGAATATCAGCAGTGAGGTGTAACTGGGAATATTAGCAGTGAGATGTAACTGGGAATATTAGCAGTGAGATGTAACTGGGAATATTAGCACTGAGATGTAACTGTGAATATTAGCAGTGAGATGTAACTGGGAATATTAGCAGTGAGATGTAACTGGGAATATTGGAATATCAGCAGTGAGGTGTAACTGGGAATATTAGCAGTGAGATGTAACTGGGAATATTAGCAGTGAGATGTAACTGGGAATATTAGCACTGAGATGTAACTGGGAATATCAGCAGTGAGATGTAACTGGGAATATTAGCAGTGAGATGTAACTGGGAATATTAGCAGTGAGATGTAACTGGGAATATTAGCAGTGAGATGTAACTGTGAATATTAGCAGTGAGATGTAACTGTGAATATTAGCAGTGAGATGTAACTGTGAATATTAGCAGTGAGATGTAACTGTGAATATTAGCAGTGAGATGTGGATGGGAATATAAGTGAGCTAATTAAAGTGTGTTTAACCTCTGCTGATGTTTTTTAGAATACGAAATGTTTATTTGCATTAAACAAAAATGAATTTTCTGGGATTAGCTTCTGACCTTCTCTTCATTCTGAATTCATTTTATAAACCGATCGTGTAAGAGGCGAATTCAGAAAATAAATGAAATGATGCTCACAGGAGCCTGGGGTCCTTGGAGCTTAAAGTTCTCGTTATTTTTATAATGAAAAGGAATCGTGGAAGATAAGCTTATACACGTGTAGTCTATACAAAGAGAACATAATTTGAAACATTTGAGTGTGCCGTATTCTCATACTTGACCTAGTAGTGTGAGACACACGTCACATAGGTGAGCTGGTATGTTTTACAACTGTTCATGTCAATGTCTACTATATGTTAAAATAAAACATAACCTAAATTCAAGCGAAGAATCTGGGTTGCTTGTACCACAAGTTCTCCTCAATTTCAGTAAAAGTATAGAAAGGAACAGAAGCCTTCGCTATGTTTTTCAATTGTAAACTAGGAAAACAAAGTATAAAGTATTTGACCCCGGTGGTAAGTGCTGCACTTTGTCGTTGGTATGTGCAACATTTGGTTGAGTGCAGCACTATTGCATGTATTAACCTCTTCCACGTGCTTATGATGGGCAGTGAAGCCTAATAAACACACCTCTGACCAAAATAGAACTTAGCTTTACAAAACTTACTGTTGGTGTTGTTAAACACACAAACCGTGTGCGGGAATGTTTGAGAGGTAGAGCCACAGACCCTCCGCTTGGTGCTAATACCACTAAACTAAAATGGTTATAGAATTCAATGTCATTCTGGCACTTTGTCACAGTAGCTTAATGGTTAGAGCACCCGCCTGGTAAGCCGAGGCTCTGTGGTTCAAATCCCAGTTGTGGCATTGAATTTTTCAGTTCCACTTCTAACTCTCAAATAACTTATCTTTATTTGTTTCTATCTTTACTTTCTGTAGAGGAAGTATTGTCTTCCACTCAAAAATTCCATGTCGAGATTTCACCGGAAATGTTTTGAGGCCCCTGAATACAACAAAAGCATTTTTAGAAAAAGCTCTCCGCGTGCGCATGAGCGAGGATAACTCAAAAACTAAAAGTCAGTTAAAATCCAAGCTTGGTATTTAAGTATGAACTACACTTTACATATAACATTTTTTTGAACATTAATGTTTTTACGATTTTGGTTAAATTGCCATATGTTTAAGATATTTGTATGACAAATGAAATGTATATCTTGAATTTTCTGGCTATAGCCCCTGTAGTCCTGTTTACTCCGGATGACGTTTCTATAACTGGTAAACCGTAAGAGATAGACCAAATCTTACTGTACAAATAATGTAGATCTTGCTAAAACACAATTTATGTCTAAATTTTTTTTCTAGACTGAACCATTTCAGAGATATTCCTTGTTATTTGTGTGAGCTTAAGAAAACTTTCTACAAGTGAAACACCGTCATTCATTTTTATGTTAGCTGTGCAAATAGAACGAAATTTGAAAGCTTTAAAACATTTGACTATTTCTGAAAGCCTGCTGTATTCCCATATTCCCCTTGTACCTACAAGGAAATAAGCAATAAGATAATTTGTACTAATGTTTATCTGTATTAACATGAAGAAGATATAGGAATAAGAGTTGGTAAGAATGGTTAGTACAAGAGCAGGTAGAGAAAGTCATGTGAGTGCAACAGTCCCTCTATGTGACTATAGGCAGGTGATAGTAACATATAACACAGGTCCCTACTTAGTTTGTCTGACACTTCAAAATTGCATAATTTACGAGGAAAGTGTGACGTAGGTAATTTGTGTGAAGTTCTTAGTGACGTAATTTAGGTGACAGAGGTTATCGTATTTCTACACTTGAGAAAAGTTGCACTTGGTGACACATCTGTGGTGACAAACGGTTTTTTAACTTGTCACCAGGTGATGATATCTGCCCACCAAGTTTGTACAAGCTCACACCTCTCTACTCCCAACACTGGGGACACCGACATCTTGAGTTTCTGTCTGTCGGTCGGTCTGTCTCTAGGTGGAAATATAACGAATTACAGGTGTTTGAGCCACAGCAAAGCCAGGATGGATATTCAGGAGCAAATCCACTGATGAAAAGGATGAGCTTATGCAACCCAGAATTGGCATAGTGACTGGTCGGGTTGGTCGGTTCCGAGAATGCAAGTGGCATACATTGCTCCGTCGCCATCTTACTTAACTCTCACGTGAGTACTATTCCTATATCTTCATGTTAGTTGAGATTAACGTTTTGTTCTGGTGCGTGAGTAAAACAACACAGGTGTGGCAAGCTCTACAGACAAATATGTTAATATGGGGAAAGCGGTAGGCCAATGGTTCCATCGCCCTACGCCATATGACATTGTCCAAATGTGCTGTGTCTCCCCAAAACATTAAGTTCACTGCGCCGTAAAGACAAAGTATAAAATACATATAAATGGGTGTCCTTTACCAAGAGTTGGACATTGTGATTACCAGTGCTAAGAAAATATCTGAGCAATTTTTGAAACAAATTTATTTTAAAACCGGATATTTATCTTTTTATATTTATAAAGGCAATACTTCACAATCCTTTTGTAGTTATTTTAAATGAATCATGTTATAAATAGAGGCAGTATCTGTGTTACTCAGAAAGAGCAACAATGACAAAATGCGCAGTTCAGTAGTAGAAACACCGATTGACAATAACTATTAACTGCAAGTCTTTAATCAGAAAATTAAAACAGAATTTTAAAAAATTACACAAGGAGGAGAGAAAGTACCTCCACCATTAATAATGCAAGGACTAAACCTGTAGCATTGAAAAAACATCAATGTCACACTGTAGCAGTTTTTTTCTTTCTCTAGTAGAGCAAGTATTGTATTCCACCCAAAAATTTGATGTGCAGATTTCACCGAAAATAAGTTTTGAGGCCATCTGAATACGAAAAGGCATTCTTAGAAAAAGGTCCGTGTTTGTCAGTCTGTGGACAGCATAACTCAAAAACGAAAAGTCGGTTAAAAACCGAAGTTGGTATTTAAGTTTAATGTCTTTCAAGGATGCCACACAAAGATTTTGATAAAAATTCCTCCACCCTAAACTACCCTTTACATGGCAA
Source organism: Tenodera sinensis (assembly GCA_030765045.1). NCBI lineage: Eukaryota > Metazoa > Arthropoda > Insecta > Mantodea > Mantidae > Tenodera > Tenodera sinensis. The sequence continues at coordinate 943,633 of CM060961.1, read as the reverse complement.
ATTATTGGAAAATGTTTATTTTCTTGAAAATGTCTCCAACGAGTTTGTTTAAAATGACATGTTTCAGATATGTTTATGACAAATGAAATGTATATTTTGAATTTTCTGGATATAGTCCCTGTAGTCGTATTTACTGTGGATTACTTTTGTATAACGGGTAAATCGTAAGAGATACTATACAAAAAATGTGGTCTAGTTAAAACACACAGTTTATGTCTAAATAAATTTTCTCGTAGGTTGAATCATTTCGGAGATATTCCTCGTTATTTGTGTGAGTTTCGGAAAACTTATACGTCTGTCAAATGGAACAACGTTATTCATTTTTTATATGTTAGCCGTGCAAAGAGAACGGAATCTCAAAGCTTTAAAAGATTTGACTATCGCTCAAAGCCTACTGTATTCCCATATTCCCCTTGTACCTACAAGGAAATAAGCAATAAGATAATTTGTACAAATGTTTATCTCAACTAACACGAAGAAGATACAGGAATAAGAGTTTGTAAGAATGGTTAGTACAGGAGTAGGGAAAGTCATGTGAATGTAACACATCAGATTGTTTTATGTTGGGAACACAGTCTCTATGGAAGAAGTATTTATTTGTTTCTATATACAACCAAAACGAAAAGTATATCATTAAAATAGAAAATGTCTGACGGTGAAATTAATTTGTGGAAGGTTTTGTCGAGTAATCCGATGTTGGAACCACAAGCCACTTACGAGGCTTTTGATCTCGTTTTTCAACTTGGCCATCAGTCCCTAAATGGGCCGCTTCTAGTTTCTGCTCTACTTACGCTTTCGGAAAAGGCTAATGCCTTGCACAAGAAAACTTGTGTTTTTGTGTATTTCTTACTTATATAAAAGTCATTCAGTATAAACACGATTTCAGAGAATATGGAACATATATCTACAGGAGAGCAAAAAAAATTTCCGAACTGGCTGCGCAGTGTTTTGCCTGTCATCTGCCGCTATCACAGAAAGGCGCGGGTGAAACACACGACATTTTTAAAGTGCTTACTTACCAATTTTATGAAAGGAGGCGCGCGCGCACACACACACACACAACTGTTTAGGAAACCATCCATCACTCGCCACATTGTGTGTTTACCCCAGTTACCCCAGACATAGAAATCGCTTATTTGAGCTGTGAGAAACTTTCCTCCGCTAATGACGCACCATACATCAACTTCATTAAGAATATTAGGTTCCTTTGGTACCTACCTTCTTTAGAGAATTAGCCGACACGGCGCGTGTCAACAAGGCTCTGCAACAGGTCGTGCGGTTACTATGATAGAACATAGGTGCGAACTGTTGTCCTTGTCCCTTCATAATTGCCCCAGATATTTGTTACCTATGTCTATCTCTACAGTCGCTGGCCTACTGATCCTAAGGTCGCGGGTTTAAACCCGGCCAAGTGTGCTCCGGTTTATAAGAGCCAGTGCCGTCTTCAGCAAGTCATATTTAATGTCTCTCTGTTTCTGGGCCCAAATTTCTTGATGCTAAGGTGAATTTTATATCACACATCAAAGTTGTCATCGGACGTCCCCTTTTTCGTCTTTCTTTGGCATCCATTCTGGTGTTTTCTGAAGTATTTATTATTCACTTAATATTAAATACAGTTAAAAAAACTTAAATAGTAACTATATAAACAAAATTATCAGTTATGCAAAAATGCAACTAAACTGATACTTGTGTGTGGTCCCCCTTGAGCGGACAGGCGACCACAGTACCGCCTCTACGCCGAGAAAGCTACTCTGGAGTAAATGAAATATATAGGCGGAATGCAAAATAAGTAATCGGGAATTTGTGTAGTGGCCAAGGAGAAAACGTGTGCTCCGATTGGTAGGTGGTCGAGCCATCTCATTGCGAGCGTCGTACACACGTAATCCAATTTCCATTTGTTACATAATATATTAACTGACAGGACAGGATTAATATTAATTATATTAATGGAGTGGCCGCTGTAATAAATTCTTTATAGTGATTATGTGAGCTGTTTATTATGGTGGGGCAGAGTTGAACTGACGAGTGTGTGTGTGTGTGTGTGTGTGTGTGTGTGTGTGTGTGTGTGTGTGTGTGTGTGTGTGTGTGTGTGTGTATGTCTGTCTGTGTGCCTGTGGACAACATAACTCAAAAACGAAAAGTCGGTTAAAAACCAAAGTTCGCATTTAAGTGCAATGTCTTTCAAGGATGCGACACGAAGATTTTGAAGAAAATTGATCCACACTAAACTACCCCTTATATGGAAAATTTTTATTTTCTTGAAAATCGCTCTAAGGATTTTGATTAAAATTCCATATGCTCGAGATATTTTTATAACAAATGAAACGAATATTTTGAATTTTCTCCCTGTAGCCTATGTAGTCCTGTTTACTCTGGATAAATGTAGCTCTTGTTAAAACACACAATGTATGTTCAAATAAATGTTTTTGTAGAGTGAACCATTTCGGAGATATTCCTTGTTATTTGTGTGAGTTTTGGAATACTTGTACTTCTGTCAAATGGAACATCGTTATTCGCTTTTTATGTAAGGCCTGTAAACAGAACTGAATTTGAAAGCTTTAAAAGATTTTACTATCGCCCAAAGTCTACTGTATTCCCATATTCCCCTTGTACCTAGATAATTTGCACAGATGTTTATCTCAACTAACACGAAGAAGATATAGGAATAAGAGTTTGTAAAAATGGTTAGTACAAGAGTAGAGAAAGTCATGTGAGTGTATTCACTGATAGACACAGGAGAAAAAGCTCAGGGTGACATTTGGTATGTATTATGAGAGTTGTGTGAAACTTGCATTTGTTTTAGCTTGATTTTAACATTTTACTATGTTACCCATTGTACTTAGAAATCCGGGCGTTGGTGATAAACATCAACGAAGTTGATTAATAAATGATAAAAGACCCTCCATCTTGATCAAATCAAGCAGTACCTATGGCCAGCATAGAACGAAATATTGAGCCATTAAACAGCTTCCATAAATTATAATTAAATTTCAAATTTAAATATAAAGTTACGTGTGTTGATTTTCAGTTGCATACATAAACGCGCAAAAGCTTTTCCCTGAGTGTAGGGACTTCAAAACGTGCATGTTAAATAGAATTGTTCCCATGGATGAGTGGGAGTGAGGTTATGAACGTTTAAGCGTCCATTAGCGAGAGGAATGCTAAAGCACAGAGTGACGTAAGATTAAAACGAGCGAGCCACTCAATTGTTGATCGTGAGGGATATTAGCAAATGATTACAATCAAATATTTCACGGGCTTAACTGCTGCGAGCAAATTGTGCACGTGAAATATTTGATAGGGGCTATAACCCTCATTGTTGTACACGTTACCAGGTTCCCTCGAAACACTGGCTAAGCTTTTCCTCACCAACAAGAGTAAACTGAGCACACGGACACTGTGGACAACCTACTTGATGTAGCTTTGAGACTGTAAACACAGAGGCACCAGAAGGCCCACTGAAATAACTAACTAAAAAACGAAAAGTTGGTATTCCAGTTTAACATCTTTCAAGGATGCGACACGAAGATTTTATAAAAAAATTGCCCTACCCTAAACTACCCTTTACGTGGAAAATTGTTTGAAAATTTCGATTTTCTTGAAAATGGCTTTATCCATTTTGATCAAAATGCCATATGTTTAAGATATTTTTATGACAAATGAAATGTATATCTTAGAATTTTCTGGCTATAGCCTATGTAGTCGTATTTACTTTTGATGACTTTCGTATAACTAATAATCAATTAGAGATAGGCAAATTCTTACTTTAGAAAAAAAGTAGATCTTGTTAAAACACATAATTTATGTCCAAATAATTTTTTTAGAGTGAACCGTTTCGGAGATGTCTTGTTATTTGTGTGTGTGTGGGGGGGGGGGGGGGAGGAGATTTACGTCTTCCCCTATAGTCCGCTGCAATCATCGTATTAGGGTCCGCACATTTGTTGTTAATGTTCCACATGAAGAAATAGTGTCATCATTTGTACAGAAAACTGTTTTTGTGAAGTTTCTATACGAAATGCACAGCAGCGTTTCTAAACCGGTGGGTCGCGACCCTTAGGAGGGTCACAGACAGTCTATTGGAGGTTCCCTGAAATGTTATGTTTAGTTTATGGCTTTCACATACTATAAATCCAAGCATTCAATAGGAATCACATTTTTCCTCTCCAATTTCTTGACAAGTAAATGGAGTTGTTTTTTACATACGTACATATTAGTTGAAGCAGAAAGTTTGTACACAATAGCTAGAAAGGTAATAACGATCTGTTGCATCAGTTTCGCAATTAGGTATTTGAAATGGTGATTATTAACTACTGACTTTAAACTTTGAGTTAAGTGCTGCTTATGTACATCTCTACAATCAGTACAGCGCAGAACAGCTTCCTTACTTTCATTCTTCCAAAGCTCAGCGAGTAACACACTAGATTAAAATGTGAAGTTTGCTCACTGGGTTAAGGAAGACTGACATCCTCGCGAAATGGCATTATTGCATGATCAACACTGCATAACCCAGTTCTAAGTAACTCATATTTATACGTAATTCGCTGTTATACGTCCTTATCTCTTCGTTGACAAAGATGCAAGTTGAACGAGTGGCTTTCGGCCTCGGAAACAAAAGACAAAGACGTTTTCTGCTGGAGCCGGCGGCTACAATGTTCTAACAACAAACGAGAAGTAAAGATATGTGGTGTTTACTGTTGAAAAGCGGTTTTGTCTTTCACTTCTCAGTTGCTTTGAATCAGCCATGGAGAACAGGAGAAGGAAATGTTATACACCAGATCAAATAGTAAAATTCATATGAAAAGTGGAAGTTAACCCACACAAAGCAAAACGGAAATTCCTTCATACTTATGAATTACGCGTAGCACGCTATCAAAAGTCAGTAACAAAATAAATATTTTAAAAACAAGTAATATATTTCCTAAATAAAAGATGATAATGCATCGGGGATGAGAGATGTAAGACGTAATATGGTTGTTGTTTGAACACTTGGAAGGTAATGATAAATATGAGTTGTATTTCACTTGAGAGTTGATTAGTTGCACAAGTGATTCTTGTGTTTGTATGTTGTACGTCACCGCTGTCACTTTGTGTAGGGTTTATACCGCCGCAATAAGGCGTTTGAATGTTTCTGTACTCTATGGACACAAATACCATAGGTCAACGGTACAAATTGCCTCAGGCTACACAAATAAATATCCGCTTGTTCACCTGTTTTCATTTTCAGCTATATACCTACATAAAAGTTAACGACCCTGGGCTGAGCTAAAGAGGCCGTCAAAACAGGCTACGATCGCCTTGGGTGTTTTACAAACTGCAGTACCTACACAGGATCCTGCCTCGTGACGTAGTAAACCCAGAGAAACGTAATACAGAATACAAGCAATTAAGTCATGATCACTGTCATCAAAACATGAATTGTAAATGGCATTACTCGAACTGTATGCACGTTCTAGTGAAACGTGATGAACGCCTGATAGACATGCAACACACCTAGCAGTCGAGTAATGTGGGTAGCTTCCGAAGGGGTCTTAGCCTACCTAGATGTAAAATAAATGAAATGAGGCATCTGGGGTTTGAATAAGGAACAGTTTACGAGGTTCGGAGTTCGAATGTGACTTAGGGTGAGTTACGGTGGTGAAGCTTATCGCTTATACTGAGAACACAAACAGTAAATCCCAGCTCAAGGTCACCAGGCTTAGTACTTCACACATTTCATTCATTGTCCTGTATTGCCTACCAGGTTAAACGACAATAAATATGAATATAACAAATCTGATGTGTTGCACTCACATGGCTTTCTCTACTCTTGTCCTAGCCATTCTTACAAACTCTTATTCCTATATCTTCTTCGAATAACAAGCTATATCTCCGAAATGGTTCGCTCTAAAAAAATTATTTAGACATAAATTGCGTGTTTTAATGAAACTACATTTTTTATAGTAAGATTTGGTCTGTCTCTTACGGTTTACCACTTATACTAAAGTCATCAAGATTAAACAGGGCTACATGGGCTGTAACCAGAAAATTCAAAATATACATTTCATTTATCATAAAAATATCTTACAACAAATGTTATTTTAATCAAAATCGTAAGTCATTTTCAAGAAAAACAAAGTTTCGAAATATTTTCCATGTAAAGGGTAGTTTAGGGTGGAGCAAGTTTCTTGAAAATCATGTCGTAACCTAAATACCAACCTTGGTTTTAAACGACTTTTCGTTTTTGAATTTTGCTGTCCCCCCCCCCCCCCCCCCACACACACACACACTCACACAGACGCGCGCGCGGACCTTTTTCTAAAAATACATTTTTTTTTTAATTCAGAGGGCATCAAAACATATTTCCGGTGAAATCTCGACATCCAATTGTTGGTGGAATATACCTTCTCTACTTTACTAACGTAGTAGAGAAAGCAATATAAAGAATTAAAGGCGTATGATCTGGTTACACTCACATGATTTTGTCTACTCTTGTACTAAGCATTTGTACAAATTATCTGATTACTAATTTTCTTGTAGGTACAGCCAAAGAAACGCATTAGGACACAAGAATGTTTTTAAGTTTCACGCCGTATGGCAGCGCGGTTTACACAAGTCTATATTCCAACATGCAGCTTAGTTTATAGCCTCTGATCCATACGTTACCTTGTATCGGAAACTCAAATGGGGTGTATCGTTAATAGCCAGTCGCATTTTTATTTGCTATAATGGTGATTCAAGATATACCCCATTTGAGTGTCCAAGTAGAGCCTCTAAATAAACTCAGATGCATGTTGGAATATAGACTTGTGTAAACCGCACTGCCAAGTTAAAAATATTGTGCTCTGTGTGACTTTGAAATTTTATCAAACTAATAGCGTCTTGTTTTTGAGAAAAGTATAATTATTCAAAAAGGAAATACACAAACACTCACGGCAGTTCCCGGGGTCAAGGTACAATGTACAATGTACAGCCGGTTCCAAATGTTCTCGGATAGGTCGGTCGGGAGCAGACCGAGAGCTTGGCACCAACACGTGGAGACTCTGCCTGGAGAGGGCGATGAACGATCAAGCAGCACTATACGAGTATTCCTTTCTCCCGCCATCTGTCTAGCACCAGCACACGTCACGCCTGCACCATGAGCAGGAAAGTGAACGAAAGGGAACTTATAAATCATGCAAGGTAAAAGCCATCATTGGAATAACTCATCGACCACAGAAAGCGACAAGAATCCAAGCTCTAAGTGGAATTCCACAGGATGTGGTCCTCCGAAACGTATACCTCACACGTTACTACGGACTCACTTTTTTTGGTTATGATGCACAAGGAAGATCAGAACTTGACTGCACATAGTCTGCCAAGTACATAGGATGGACTGATACCAAGATCAGCAGTAGGGTAATCGTAGGAAAAGACTCGGATGTCTTGAGAAATCGCTTGTCAAAGGATAGTCTTCTAGAAATAACACAACTAGAATAGACTCAGTAGTAGACCTGAATGCCGTGGAACTCAGGATAATTTTATAGCACGATCAGAACTACGATGAAACCAATAGAAGACGCGAACACCTTGCGGAATCTCTTGTCCAATCGCTTGTGCAAGGATTCAGGATCTTCTTATAGCACAATCAGTACTACGCTTAAGCCACTAGATGACCTAGATATCTTGTGGAAAACTTTTCCAATCGCTTGTCCACAGACTCGGGGATCTTATAGGACGATCAGTACTACGGTGAAACCAGAAGAAGACCCAGGCGCATTGTGGAATATATTGACTCAGGATAGTGTTCTAGGTTCGATCAGTACTAGGGTGAAACTAGTAGATGACCTGATCATCTGGTGGAATCTCTTGTCCAAGGACTCAGGATGGTCTTATAGGACGATCAGTACTATGGTGAAACCAGAAGAAAACCCAGACGCATTGTGGAATATATTGACCCAGGATAGTGTTCTAGGTTCGATCAGTACTAGGGTGAAACTAGTAGATGACCTGATCATCTGGTGGAATCTCTTGTCCAAGGACTCAGGATGGTCTTATAGGACGATCAGTACTACGGTGAAACCAGAAGAAAACCCAGACGCATTGTGGAATATATTGACCCAGGATAGTGTTCTAGGTTCGATCAGTACTAGGGTGAAACCAGCAGATGACCTGATCATCTGGTGGAATCTCTTGGACAAGCAGTTGTCCAAGGACTCAGGATATTGTTATAGGATGATCAGTACTAGGGTGAAACCAGCAGATGACCTGATCATCTGATGGAATCTCTTGGACAAGCAGTTGTCCAAGGACTCAGGATAGTGTTCTAGGTTCGATCAGTACTAGGGTGAAACCAGCAGATGACCTGATCATCTGGTGGAATCTCTTGGACAAGCAGCTGTCCAAGTACTCAGTATATTGTTATAGGATGATCAGTACTAGGGTGAAACCAGCAGATGACCTGATCATCTGGTGGAATCTCTTGGACAAGCAGTTCTCCAAGTACTCAGTATATTGTTATAGGATGATCAGTACTAGGGTGAAACCAGCAGATGACCTGATCATCTGGTGGAATCTCTTGGACAAGCAGTTGTCCAAGTACTCAGGATATTGTTATAGGATGATCAGTACTAGGGTGAAACCAGCAGATGACCTGATCATCTGGTGGAATCTCTTGGACAAGCAGTTGTCCAAGTACTCAGGATATTGTTATAGGATGATCAGTACTAGGGTGAAACCAGCAGATGACCTGATCATCTGGTGGAATCTCTTGGACAAGCAGTTGTCCAAGTACTCAGGATATTGTTATAGGATGATCAGTACTAGGGTGAAACCAGCAGATGACCTGATCATATGGTGGAATCTCTTGGACAAGCAGTTGTCCAAGTACTCAGGATATTGTTATAGGATGATCAGTACTAGGGTGAAACCAGCAGATGACCTGATCATCTGGTGGAATCTCTTGGACAAGCAGTTGTCCAAGTACTCAGGATATTGTTATAGGATGATCAGTACTAGGGTGAAACCAGCAGATGACGTGGACGTCTTGTGCAATCTATTATCCAATCGCTTGTCCAAGGACTCAGGATGGTCTTATGGGACTATCAGTACTAGGGTGAAACCAGCAGGTGACCTGATCATCTGGTGGAATCTCTTGGACAAGTAGTTGTCCAAGTACTCAGGATATTGTTATAGGATGATCAGTACTAGGGTGAAACCAGCAGATGACGTGGACGTCTTGTGCAATCTATTATCCAATCGCTTGTCCAAGGACTCAGGATGGTCTTATGGGACTATCAGTACTAGGGTGAAACCAGCAGGTGACCTGATCATCTGGTGGAATCTCTTGGACAAGTAGTTGTCCAAGTACTCAGGATATTGTTATAGGATGATCAGTACTAGGGTGAAACCAGCAGATGACGTGGACGTCTTGTGCAATCTATTATCCAATCGCTTGTCCAAGGACTCAGGATGGTCTTATGGGACTATCAGTACTAGGGTGAAACCAGCAGGTGACCTGATCATCTGGTGGAATCTCTTGGACAAGTAGTTGTCCAAGGACTCAGGATATTGTTATAGGATGATCAGTACTAGGGTGAAACCAGCAGGTGACCTGATCATCTGGTGGAATCTCTTGGACAAGCAGTTGTCCAAGAACTCAGGATAGTCTTATAGAATGATGAGTACTAGGGTCAAAGAATATGCAGTTCTTTATCTCGACGTGAGTTTCGCGCTGAAGCTCCTAATACAGACGAACGCAACGCCCCCTCGGCACCGAGAACACAGCGCATTGTCCGCTCTCGCTGAACGCCACCGGTGCACAACCCTGAAGAGCCGAATTTAATGACATTTAGGAACAAGAGTTTTACGGCGTGTAGTTATCGTTTCCAGGAGAACCTAATGGAGAGTCAGAGTTGAGGAACGTAGACCGCAGCCTCCAAACCACGAACCTCCCACGTTACAGTGGACCTCCGCCTTTTCTAGGAAGACCTGGACACCCTGTAGAGTCGCTTGTCCGAGGCTCGTCTTTCTAAACTGAAGACAGGGAAGTATCTTCTGGTATCGTCCAGTGAATGAACACAACACTTGCACATCCGGGGGAGGGGGCACCCGCAATGCCGCCGCAGCTTCCCGGCCCGGGGCCCAGGGGTCGCTAGCCCCAGCGAGGGATCGATGCTAGTGACGTCACGGCTGTACCGACCAACCTAGGGAAGGGCGGACTAATTGAGTAGCGGAGAAATTATTCGCATCTCAGATTGTCATCTGTTATGTGAAATTGCGGCCGCCAATGCTTTACATCGTCGTGTCACATTCAGTAAAATAACACCAGCAAGATAACATTTAAATTACACAACAATTATAAAAAGCTCTGGTGTTTTATACTCCTATGAATTTCTGTCTTTATTCTTGCACTAATTACTCTTACTAAACCTTACATTTCTGAGGGAATAACTTAACTTGGTAAGTCAAAATTCATTTTTACTGACTTTCACATTGTATGGAAAACCCATCTCCTCCATGAGGACCAACGGATGAGATTAATAATTACAGTAAATAAAAAATAATATAGACCTTTTGGAAGGTTCTTTAAGTGCTAAAGTTCTCAGTGTCCTATTCTATGCTGGACTCAAAGATTATTTAATTTTATTAAGAGTTCTCTTTATGGCGGCGCCTTTGTGGATTAGTTAGACCGTTCGCCTAACACCTAGGTGGACCGGGTTAGATCCCAGGGACCCGCATATGGTATTCGTGGTGGACGAACCGGCGTCAGGGCGGGTTTTTCCGGGTTCTCCGATTGCCCCCGCCAGTCATTCCACCAATTGCTCCATTATCACCTTTCCAAGCATCGATTCCCCTGCATTCCATATCATCCTCATCACACATGATGTTTGGCTGACCACCCGCTTCCAGGTGTTCACTCTGTCTGGTACATAGGTCCCTGTGCTCGCTGACCCTAGACACTGGCTTGTAAGTGCTACAAAGGGGAGGGTAACCACTTCCTCACTCTCATACTTGCAGGTGTTCACTCTGTCTGGTACATAGGTTCCTGTGTTCCCTGACAGACGTATGACTCTGGACACTGGCTTGTAAGTGCTACATAAGGGGAGGGTAACCACTTCCTCACTATCATACTTGCAGGTGTTCACTCTGTCTGGTACATAGGTTGCTGTGTTCCCTGACAGACGTTTGACTCTAGACACTGACTTGTAAGTCCTACATAAGGGGAGGGTAATCACTTTCTCACTCTCATACTGACCACTTCACACTGTCTGGTACATAGGTTCCTGTGTTCCCTGACTGACGTCTGACTCTAGACACTGTCTTGTAAGTCCTACATAAGGGGAGGGTAATCACTTGCTCACTCTCATACTTGCAGGTGTTCACTCTGTCTGGTACATAGGTTCCTGTGTTCCCTGACAGACGTCTGACTCTGGACACTGAGTTGTAAGTCCTACATAAGGTGAGGGTAATCACTTCCTCACTCTCATACTTGCAGGTGTTCACTCTGTCTGGTACATAGGTTCCTGTGTTCCCTGACAGACGTCTGACTCTAGACACAGTCTTGTAAGTCCTACATAAGGGGAGGATAAACACTTCCTCACTCTCATACTTGCAGGTGTTCACTCTGTCTGGTACATAGGTTCCTGTGTTCCCTGACAGACGTGTGACTCTAGACACTGACTTGTAAGTACTACATAAGGGGAGGGTAATCACTTCCTCACTCTCATACTTGCAGGTGTTCACTCTGTCTGGTACATAGGTTCCTGTGTTCCCTGACAGATGTTTGACTCTAGACACTGACTTGTAAGTCCTACATAAGGGGAGGGTAATCACTTTCTCACTCTCATACTGACCACTTCACACTGTCTGGTACATAGGTTCCTGTGTTTCCTGACAGACGTCTGACTCTAGACACTGACTTGTAAGTCCTACATAAGGGGAGGGTAATCACTTCCTCACTCTCATACTTGCAGGTGTTCACTCTGTGTGGTACATAGGTTCCTGTGTTCCCTGACAGACGTCTGACTCTAGACACTGACTTGTAAGTCCTACATAAGGGGAGGGTAATCACTTCCTCACTCTTATACTTGCAGGTGTTCACTCTGTCTGGTACATAGGTTCCTGTGTTCCCTGACAGACGTCTGACTCTAGGCACAGTCTTGTAAGTCCTACATAAGGGGAGGGTAAACACTTCCTCACTCTTGTACTTGCAGGTGTTCACTCTGTCTGGTACATAGGTTCCTGTGCTCCTCAACAGGCGTCTGCCCTAGACACTGACTTGTAAGTCCTACATAAGGGGAGGGTAATCACTTCCTCACTCTCATACTTGCAGCTGTTCACTCTGTCTGGTACATAGGTTCCTGTGCTCCTCAACAGGCGTCTGCCCTAGACACTGACTTGTAAGTCCTACATAAGGGGAGGGTAATCACTTCCTCACTCTTGTACTTGCAGGTGTTCACTCTGTCTGGTACATAGGTTCCTGTGTTCCCTGACAGACGTCTGACTCTAGACGCTGTCTTGTAAGTCCTACATAAGGGGAGGGTAATCACTTCCTCACTCTCATACTTGCAGGTGTTCACTCTGTCTGGTACATAGGTTCCTGTGTTCCCTGACAGACGTCTGACTCTAGACACTGACTTGTAAGTCCTACATAAGGGGAGGGTAATCACTTCCTCACTCTTATACTTGCAGGTGTTCACTCTGTCTGGTACATAGGTTCCTGTGTTCCCTGACAGACGTCTGACTCTAGACACTGAGTTGTAAGTCCTACATAAGGGGAGGGTAAACACTTCCTCACTCTCATACTTGCAGGTGTTCACTCTGTCTGGTACATAGGTTCCTGTGTTCCCTGACAGACGTCTGACTCTAGACACTGACTTGTAAGTCCTACATAAGGGGAGGGTAATCACTTTCTCACTCTCATACTGACCTCTTCACACTGTCTGGTACATAGGTTCCTGTGTTTCCTGACAGACGTCTGACTCTAGACACTGACTTGTAAGTCCTACATAAGGGGAGGGTAATCACTTCCTCACTCTCATACTTGCAGGTGTTCACTCTGTCTGGTACATAGGTTCCTGTGTTCCCTGACAGACGTCTGACTCTAGACACTGACTTGTAAGTCCTACATAAGGGGAGGGTAATCACTTCCTCACTCTCATACTTGCAGGTGTTCACTCTGTCTGGTACATAGGTTCCTGTGTTCCCTGACAGACGTCTGACTCTAGACACTGAGTTGTAAGTCCTACATAAGGTGAGGGTAATCACTTCCTCACTCTCATATTTGCAGGTGTTCACTCTGTCTGGTACATAGGTTCCTGTGTTCCCTGACAGACGTCTGACTCTAGACACAGTCTTGTAAGTCCTACATAAGGGGAGGGTAAACACTTCCTCACTCTCATACTTGCAGGTGTTCACTCTGTCTGGTACATAGGTTCCTGTGTTCCCTGACAGATGTTTGACTCTAGACACTGACTTGTAAGTACCACATAAGGGGAGGGTAATCACTTTCTCACTCTCATACTGACCACTTCACACTGTCTGGTACATAGGTTCCTGTGTTTCCTGACAGACGTCTGACTCTAGACACTGACTTGTAAGTCCTACATAAGGGGAGGGTAATCACTTCCTCACTCTCATACTTGCAGGTGTTCACTCTGTCTGGTACATAGGTTCCTGTGTTCCCTGACAGACGTCTGACTCTAGACGCTGTCTTGTAAGTCCTACATAAGGGGAGGGTAATCACTTCCTCACTCTCATACTTGCAGGTGTTCACTCTGTCTGGTACATAGGTTCCTGTGTTTCCTGACAGACGTCTGACTCTAGACACTGACTTGTAAGTCCTAGGGGGTGTAAGTCCTACATAAGGGAGGGTAAACAGGTAAAGAGAGAAAGAAAAAAGATCTCCAGTGACATTAAGGCTGTTTTACGTGCTCTAAATGTACAGTATGCTAAGGAATTTAGGACACCGCCCTCCACCGCGTTTGAACCCCCAACATCGGGAAGCATGTTATACCATGCAGGATGATATTACAATAAATTCTTGCCATAGGTTAAAATGATTGTATATTATAACAATCATGAGTTACAGTTTTACCAGGAGAAGAGGTCATAAGCTAGCGAAGTTCCGTTTTAACAGAAAGCAATTATACGTCAGTATAGCTAAGGTAATTGGACGTTTGGCACATGTTAATCTAGAGTGAATTTCTGAAATGTCTTTCTTTCGTGTCTTCCAGTACGAGGGTCAGATATGTATTGCTACAGCAAAACATAAATAAATACAGATATTTTATCACAGTTTCTCAAAGTATTCTCCCTGGTACTGTATGCAGTGTTCTGAACCACTTGTGGAAGTATCCACGTCTGGCACTACAGATAACTGCTCTTCAATCTGCTTCTTCAGGGTGAGTTCTTCACCATAGGGAACAGGAAGATGGTGAATAAGACTACAGAGTGGATGTTACATTAGCGGTGTGAGCTGATACAGGGTGTTCATGAAGGAAGGTTGGAGCATAATCCCTAATGTTCTTGGATCTTCCCTAATAATTGTGGTGATGTTACTGTTCTCTTCATCTTTAAGAGATCGCCGCCCCCTACAAACCAGTGGAAAGCAGTGTTACGTGACAGAATAGTTCCCCTCATTCGTTCAAGTGACTGTTTCATTTAAGTCACATTTGGAGTCGTACAAAATCATTACATGAAAATGTTCTCTTCGAATCTATATTAACAATCAGTGAGCTGTTTTGACAAAGTAATAACGCTTTCTACAGGGGAGTCCAATTTTCCGTCCGTTAATGTAGGTATATTTAGTGACCGTCGAATCCATTATCGACAGCCCGTAGCAGTTAAAGACCGTGCTTGTGTTACACGTATTTGGCGGTCGCTGCAAGGTGATTCTCCGATTAACATTTCAACGACTCACTGCAACTTAAACCTATCATTGTTATTATGGAAACAGTCATTCTAAAGAGTGAACTTGTGGATCGTTCAGAAGCTATCGGATACAATACTTCAACAATTACAATTTCCAGTGATTAGAGTCAGAAGGTTTAATTCTACATCAACGATCTTCAAATAGATCATTTATTAGTGTATTAAATTTATTATTGAACTAACATTGCTCGTATATGACATAGTTCATCACTGTAACAGAACACAGTAGATTAATTCAAAACAGAGGTATCAGAACTCGGACACTTGGAGAGACCTTAAGAGACCCAGAGATTCTGGATCCCATTCCCGTAGAGGGTTGGAATTGTTCCACACCCTGCCTAGAGTCTGCAAGTATAAAAGACCATTGAATCATTATAAACACAACCGAAATATTGACACCAGCTGTAAACAAGCATGCATTGTGAGCAACTGTTCCAAACACAAAACCGCCCATATGACATATCTGTTGAAAACGGAATATAAATGAAAAAAAAAAAAAAAAAAAAACAACTAAGAAAATAGTTTTAAAATGTCGCGCTGCTTGCACAAACTTTTTACATTGCATCTGACACGTTTGGACATTGGAAGGATCATATTGGGTCGTTGAACAATGATCGAGAGGTGACCGGGTGACCTTGGATGCGGCGAGCGACTGAGTATACGTGAAAATAAACAATGCTACCGGCAAAACAAAGGAGGTCTGGGGCTAAAGGACACCTAGCGACTGTGTGTATGAGATCGAACAGCGTGATAACACCGTAGGGTTCAGGAATCTCTAGAATCTTCTTTGCTGAGTCATGTACACCTGCGCGTGGAAATAACAGGAAGGAGGTTACGTCACGTCGGCTGTGGCATAAATAGAATAGGCAGTGGGCAGTCAGTGTTTAGGGTTTAGCGTTTGGTGTCAGAGTAGTCGTGTACAGTTAGTGTTAGTTACGAGACCGAGTCCGGCAGCCTGTCAGCAAGTGTGTATGTCTCGTCTCGTCGACTGATTATATAAGAGACACTGAAAATGGACGAAGACATTGAAAGACTGAGAAACATTACCGGAAGAACAACTGTGAATTGTAATAGCAGAGGTAATTATAAACTATGTTAACAACGAGAAGGAAGATCTAGAATAAATAAAGGGCTAGAAAAGAAATGGACTTCGCGCTTTTCGTCGTTTTGTTACAACATATTCTCTTCGAAGCAGCTATAAATTCCATCTCGACGCCGATTAGATTAAATGATAAGAGGAGAGGAGAAGTTTTAAACATTTTCATATCAAAATCACAAAGAAAAACCCGCTACAAACGCAAATAGTAGGGGAACCCACGATGCTAAATGGTGATTTACTGGATGGTAGACAGGTTATATGATATACCTACCTACCTACCGGTGGGGAGCGACTTTGAGACATATATTACTCATCTTAGGTAAGAAAGTATGACATTCCTAGTATTGCCCCCGAGCGGAGGTGCGGAGTGCGGCATACATGGTTCACTGCAGCTGCAGGCTCAAGTTTAGATACTCCTTGTGGAAAGATATGTAATTAACCCACCATACCTTCCTTAAAGGGACGAGTTGAAATGTTTCTAAATATCGATGTTTACTATTCTGATCGGCTGCTCTAGACGCACGACTCTATACAGAGGGCTTGTATATGGTGGAGGTACTCTTATGTGAATCTGCCGCGCTTGAGTAGATCCCAAAATCTCCTACTGATCTCCCCTACTAGAACTCACAATTCAACACTTTGTCTTGTGTACTTGAAAGATGAATAGAAACAAACGGATTGCTTTGCACATTGAGGCTATGGTCGGTCAATATGATCTACTAGGCTACAAAAGAAGGCCTTTGGTGACACTGATCGGGGTACAAACCCGGGACCTGCTGAGCAAGCGTAGCTCACAAGATACGACACAGTGCAATGTCTTTGGTTGCTTAGAATATAAATGCCTTTGTCTGACTTCACTTAGATTGGATAATTCTTTAATTCTTTATAATTATGTTCCTTCTTTTGCATAACTGTTTATGGAACGGAATTGGATACGTGAACCTGAACTCTGTAGGGTAGTACCCGAGAAGGTGTCTTACAACACTGCCTTAACGTGTCACGACCGTGGGCATAGGGAACCACTGCTCGACCGAGACCAACCCAAACCGAACAGCTTCCATTCAGGACGGGCTCAAATGTATGCGAGCACTCAGTCTGTCACACGATCAGAGGACACAACGTACATTGGACGTAGAAACGTTGTGGATAATGTCGCTGCATAACTTTACATTCAATCTTGTCACTACGTATTGGCAGTAAAATATTCAGCCCATTTGCCAGGCAACTTGCGATCACCTCATTTCGGGACAGCTATGTAAAGGTTCGAAGCCTACTTATAATTATTTTTGTGACGTTGGACAGAGGCTTGAGGAATTGAAATCCCAGTTCTCCAACAGACTCAATAAAAATAAATCATTCAACAGTCTGTTAACGTCACTTACCGTACTTAAAACTTAGTCATGTGAAAAGCAGATCCAGGACTACATTAACAGATATGAATTTAGTTTGTTGTGCAGCAAGTGGTTCACACTGTTAATGAGAAGAACGCAGCCGTCGATCTAGGACAAGGTGATTTCTAATGGGGCTGAATATTACTGCTACAATGTGTCGTAATGTGGGAGCATTTGCTTTTCATCATTGACACACCTGCTGTACCATCACACCGTTTACTTCGTGGGTGCTCCCCATCCTTTATCACAACCACACTTGGCTGCAATCTATCTCGAAACGTTCGTCTCGCCTTAACGGTAATATATTCGATTAATGTGGTAAAGCAGGCTTTAGGAATTACAGCAAAAGTGACACATGTTCCTCATATACAGTTCGTACTACTCTTAACTCGCCCGTTTGATTCTATGCAAATAGCAGCGCCATTTTCTGTATAATCAACACGTTTTCTCAAACTGCTCAACATAGATGAATTAAGTATGACTATTTCATATCTAGAGTGGTTAAATTATCATATGAATTATCACTTGGTCATTCCTTTTTTTAGTCAGTGTCGCAAACTGTATCCCATAAATCACTGAAAAACAAATTATTAAACATTACAATCAAAATATCAGTCCATTTCAATTTTACAACTGTGTTTCTAACTATTCCTTTAATAATTAATGCATTTCTAGAAGAAATGCTATTTGTTCATGTTAAAAATAGAGATTTATTTGAGGTTAAAAACGTTTTTGTAATAAGAGAAAACCGAAATCCATGTAATTCTTGGATTTGTTATTTTCTATATAATTTCACATTTTCTGGTCAGATACAGTATTTAAACTCATATCTTGTTTATGAAATAGTCCATATAAATATAATTCGACAGTCAGACTCACTCTCACTCTACTTGAGAATTTATCAGTTAGATCACACGTATTATCATATTACTTGTGATAATAGAAGGAGCTAGGCTAGGTCACTATTATACAGGACAAGGAGCTATATATGAAATAGTCCATATAAATATAATTCGACAGTCTGACTCACTCGCACTCTACTTGAGAATTTATCAGTTAGATCACACGCATTATCATATTACTTGTGATAATAGAAGGAGCTAGGCTAGGTCACTATTATACAGGACAAGCAACTATATATGAAATAGTCCATATAAATATAATTCGACAGTCTGACTCACTCTCACTCTACTTGAGAATTTATCAGTTAGATCACACGTATTATCATATTACTTGTGATAATAGAAGGAGCTAGACTAGGTCACTATTATACAGGACAAGCAGCTATATATGAAATAGTCCATATAAATATAATTCGACAGTCTGACTCACTCTCACTCTACTTGAGAATTTATCAGTTAGATCACACGTATTATCATATTACTTGTGATAATAGAAGGAGCTAGACTAGGTCACTATTATACAGGACAAGCAGCTATATATGAAATAGTCCATATAAATATAATTCTACAGTCTGACTCACTCTCACTCTACTTGAGAATTTATCAGTTAGATCACACGTATTATCATATTACTTGTGATAATAGAAGGAGCTAGGCTAGGTCACTATTATACAGGACAAGCAGCTATATATGAAATAGTCCATATAAATATAATTCGACAGTCTGACTCACTCTCACTCTACTTGAGAATTTATCAGTTAGATCACACGTATTATGATATTACTTGTGATAATAGAAGGAGCTAGACTAGGTCACTATTATACAGGACAAGCAGCTATATATGAAATAGTCCATATAAATATAATTCGACAGTCTGACTCACTCTCACTCTACTTGAGAATTTATCAGTTAGATCACACGTATTATCATATTACTTGTGATAATAGAAGGAGCTAGACTAGGTCACTATTATACAGGACAAGCAGCTATATATGAAATAGTCCATATAAATATAATTCTACAGTCTGACTCACTCTCACTCTACTTGAGAATTTATCAGTTAGATCACACGTATTATCATATTACTTGTGATAATAGAAGGAGCTAGGCTAGGTCACTATTATACAGGACAAGCAGCTATATATGAAATAGTCCATATAAATATAATTCGACAGTCTGACTCACTCTCACTCTACTTGAGAATTTATCAGTTAGATCACACGTATTATGATATTACTTGTGATAATAGAAGGAGCTAGACTAGGTCACTATTATACAGGACAAGCAGCTATATATGGAATAGTCCATATAAATATAATTCGACAGTCTGACTCACTCTCACTCTACTTGAGAATTTATCAGTTAGATCACACGTATTATCATATTACTTGTGATAATAGAAGGAGCTAGGCTAGGTCACTATTATACAGGACAAGCAGCTATATATGAAATAGTCCATATAAATATAATTCGACAGTCCGACTCACTCTCACTCTACTTGAGAATTTATCAGTTAGATCACACGTATTATCATATTACTTGTGATAATAGTAATCACCCACACTAAAACAAAAATAAATTTAAAAAATTGTCTAATAACTTACTTTTAAAGTGTATGTATTGACCATTTTAGAATTTGTGTGTCTGTGTGTGTGTGTGTGTGTGTGTGTCTGTGTCTGTGTCTGTGTCTGGTGGTTCTTGAGGAGGATTTCCCCTTGAATGTGGCAAGTGAATCTGAAATAAGCTCAGATTAACTGACCTACCACATAGCAGCCGCAGGTGTAATGTAATCTGGTCACGTGACCACCGCCACATTTACATTTCACATTACCTCGACATCCGCCACCTCATTTACATTTTGCTCGTCTGACCCAATCCACCCCCCACCCCCACCCCCACCTACCCTTCCCACATTTTTACATAATTATAGCACACCATCAATAATCCTTCATACCTCTTTCAATTACATTCACATTAGTTTTTCTACCACTTATATGGAAGTATGGTATTTGGGACAAAACTCCGATTCCTAAATTTCACCAGAAGCATACGTTTGACACTTGCTGAACGCAAAAGCATGTGAAAGCAAAACTCAAACGAAAATGCGATTAATTACCAAATTTGCCATTAAACACGACGACTGTCAAGGAGATCCCAACCAAATACCTTTACGTGGAAAAGTTCTCCAAAATTGTGATTTCATCAGAAATGGCACTTAACGATTGTTATTAAAATACCATATGTTACAAAGTTCACAAATGGGAGGTCCTTTTTGGTCCTTTTTATGTCCTGGCCTTGCAAACAGAATCACATAGCGAACAACTCTTAGTATTACTTAACCTTATTCTCGTGTTCCCATTGTGTGTATGAGGTAATGTATTTATTTATAAGACAATTTGTACAAATGTTTATCTGTATTAACATGAAGTAGATACAGGAATAAGAGTTTGTAAGAATAGTTAGTACAAGAGTGAGCAGAGAAATTCATGTGAGTAAATACATTTTTATTGTGAAGTGATTCAGAATTCGCAATAGGAGGTGACAATGAAGTTGTTTAACTGTAAGCAAATGCTAAGATCAGTATGCATGAAGGCTTGGTTATGTGTTGGATTATCGAATCGCTACGTCGTATTCCACTCTTGGAACATTTGTCAGGTATAAAACGTAGCAAAAGAATTTTATTTGTAGACAATAATAAAAAAATCATAGTAGACTTTGTCTCAGTCTTCACTTGTTTAACAAATGTCTATAATAACGTAAAGTTGGTGTATTTGTTCAAGTTTGCGCTAGAAACACGTTTAAAGAAAGGGGAAAACACTCTACATGTTGTGTTGGAGTAATTACATCACTGTGCAGTATGTATTTCAGCAAATTGAAGAACTGTAAGTATTTGATATGGCTGTATGGCATTTTGGTACTCCAACTATTGTAGTTAGTAGCCTTCTAGAGAGTGTCGCATATAACGGCGGCCGTGGCGAGATTTACCGAATAGGAGCGGAAGCTTCCGATTAAACGGAAATGGGGTATGGTTTATGCATGCGAAATGAAAGATTCTATTTCTTGGAACTTCACCTATAGCTAAAATCTCATCAACCTCGCCAAAGAGCTATAATTGTAGTGAAGCTTTTGTGACGTGAGCATCAAATGAAATGCAAAATGGCAACAAACACAAAGGTAATTATTGGATGTAGACAAACGATGTTAATTATGTTCCCTGGAACGCGATGCCCCTGATAAAAAGTTTAATCTTGAACGAAAAGGAACTGCAATACTTGAAGATGTTTAGGAGCCAAGGAAAAGGGGTGAAAGAAAGGGCGAAGAACAAAAACCTGCGGCAGGGTTGAAATGTTTGCATAAATATGATAAGTTAAACGACATCCCAAGCTCGCTGCGAGTTTATGGCTCTGCGTCTTCAAGTTTTTTGTTCGCTTGTTTCCACATTTCTCAGAAGAAAGGGAAACTGAAATCAGGACTGAAGGGGAGCGTATCAACATGCGCGTCCTTTTAAGTTTCCTCCTTTCACGTCATGTGCCCGTTGCTTTCAACTTCACCCTTACAGCTGGCTGTCTTACCCCACGTAGCAGTTTATACGGGGTGTTAACCTCACCCTTACAGCTGGCTTTCTTACCCCACGTAGCAGCTTATACCGGGTGTTAACCTCACCCTTACAGCTGGCTGTCTTACCCCACGTAGCAGCTTATACGGGGTGTTACCCTCACCCTTACAGCTGGCTGTCTTACCCCACGTAGCAGCTTATACCGGGTGTTAACCTCACCCTTACAGCTGGCTGTCTTACCCCACGTAGCAGCTTATACCGGGTGTTAACCTCACCCTTACAGCTGGCTTTCTTACCCCACGTAGCAGCTTACACCGGGTGTTAACTTCACCCTTACAGCTGGCTGTCTTACCCCACGTAGCAGCTTATACCGGGTGTTAACCTCACCCTTACAGCTGGCTGTCTTACCCCACGTAGCAGCTTATACCGGGTGTTAACCTCACCCTTACAGCTGGCTGTCTTACCCCACGTAGCAGCTTATACCGGGTGTTAACCTCACCCTTACAGCTGGCTTTCTTACCCCACGTAGCAGCTTATACCGGGTGTTAACCTCACCCTTACAGCTGGCTGTGTTTCTTACCCCACGTAGCAGCTTATATCGGGTGTTAAACTCACCCTTACAGCTGGCTGTCTTACCCCACGTAGCAGTTTATACCGGGTGTTAACCTCACCCTTACAGCTGGCTGTCTTACCCCACGTAGTAGCTTATACCGAGTGTTAACC
Organism: Tenodera sinensis; assembly: GCA_030765045.1. Classification (NCBI taxonomy): domain Eukaryota; kingdom Metazoa; phylum Arthropoda; class Insecta; order Mantodea; family Mantidae; genus Tenodera; species Tenodera sinensis. Next base: position 921,073 of record CM060961.1, on the reverse strand, counting down.
TCACCCTTACAGCTGGCTGTCTTACCCCACGCAGCAGCTTATACGGGGTGTTAACCTCACCCTTACAGCTGGCTGTCTTACCCCACGTAGCAGCTTATACTGGGTGTTAACCTCACCCTTACAGCTGGCTGTCTTACCCCACGTAGCAGCTTATACTGGGTGTTAACCTCACCCTTACAGCTGGCTGTCTTGCCCCACGTAGTAGCTTATACCGAGTGTTAACCTCACCCTTACAGCTGGCTGTCTTACCCCACGTAGCAGCTTATACGGGGTGTTAACCTCACCCTTACAGCTGGCTGTCTTACCCCACGTAGCAGTTTATACGGGGTGTTAACCTCACCCTTACAGCTGGTTGTCTTACCCCACGTAGTAGCTTATACCGAGTGTTAACCTCACCCTTACAGCTGGCTGTCTTACCCCACGTAGCAGCTTATACGGGGTGTTAACCTCACCCTTACAGCTGGCTGTCTTACCCCACGTAGCAGCTTATACGGGGTGTTAACCTCACCCTTACAGCTGGCTGTCTTACCCCACGTAGCAGCTTATACGGGGTGTTAACCTCACCCTTACAGCTGGCTGTCTTACCCCACGTAGCAGTTTATACGGGGTGTTAACCTCACCCTTACAGCTGGCTGTCTTACCCCACGTAGCAGTTTATACCGAGTGTTAACCTCACTCTTATAGCAGGCTGTCTTACCTGACGTAGCAGCTTATACCGGGTGTTAACCTCACTCTTATAGCAGGCTGTCTTACCTGACGTAGCAGCTTATACCGGGTGTTAACCTCACTCTTATAGCAGGCTGTCTTACCTGACGTAGCAGCTTATACCGGGTGTTAACCTCACCCTTACAGCTGGCTGTCTTACCCGACGTAGCAGCTTATACCGGTTGTTAGCCTCATCATTACAGCTGGCTCTCTTACCAGACATAGCAGCTTATACCGGGTGTTAATCTCACACTTGCAGCTCCCTGTCTTACCAGACGTAGCAGCTTATACCGGGTGTTAATCTCACACTTGCAGCTCCCTGTCTTACCAGACGTAGCAGCTTATACCGGGTGTTAATCTCACACTTGCAGCTCCCTGTCTTACCAGACATAGCAGCTTATACCGGGTGTTAATCTCACACTTGCAGCTCCCTGTCTTACCAGACATAGCAGCTTATACCGGGTGTTAATCTCACACTTGCAGCTCTCTGTCTCACCAGACATAGCAGCTTATACCGGGTGTTAATCTCACACTTGCAGCTCTCTGTCTTACCAGACATAGCAGCTTATACCGGGTGTTAATCTCACACTTGCAGCTCTCTGTCTTACCAGACATAGCAGCTTATACCGGGTGTTAACCTCACACTTGCAGCTCTCTGTCTTACCAGACATAGCAGCTTATACCGGGTGTTAATCTCGCACTTGCAGCTCTCTGTCTTACCAGACATAGCAGCTTATACCGGGTGTTAATCTCGCACTTGCAGCTCCCTGTCTTACCAGACATAGCAGCTTATACCGGGTGTTAATCTCGCACTTGCAGCTCTCTGTCTTACCAGACATAGCAGCTTATGTCGTGTGTTAATCTCACACTTGCAGCTCTCTGTCTTACCAGACATAGCAGCTTATACCATGTGTTAATCTCACACTTGCAGGTCTCTGTCTTACCAGACATAGCAGCTTATACCATGTGTTAATCTCACACTTGCTACTACCTGTCTTACCAAACATAGCAGCTTATACCATGTGTTAATCTCACACTTACAGCTCTCTGTCTTACCAGACATAGCAGCTTATACCATGTGTTAATCTCACACTTGCAGCTCTCTGTCTTACCAGACGTAGCAGCTTATACCATGTGTTAATCTCACACTTGCAGCTCTCTGTCTTACCAGACGTAGCAGCTTATACCATGTGTTAATCTCACACTTGCAGCTCTCTGTCTTACCAGACGTAGCAGCTTATACCATGTGTTAATCTCACACTTACAGCTGGCTGTCTTACCAGACATAGCAGCTTATACCATGTGTTAATCTCACACTTGCAGCTCTCTGTCTTACCAGACATAGCAGCTTATACCATGTGTTAATCTCACACTTGCAGCTCTCTGTCTTACCAGACGTAGCAGCTTATACCATGTGTTAATCTCACACTTGCAGCTCTCTGTCTTACCAGACATAGCAGCTTATACCATGTGTTAATCTCACACTTGCAGCTCTCTGTCTTACCAGACGTAGCAGCTTATACCGGGTGTTAATCTCACACTTGCAGCTCTCTGTCTTACCAGACGTAGCAGCTTATACCGGGTGTTAATCTCACACTTGCAGCTCTCTGTCTTACCAGACATAGCAGCTTATACCATGTGTTAATCTCACACTTGCAGCTCTCTGTCTTACCAGACGTAGCAGCTTATACCGGGTGTTAATCTCACACTTGCAGCTCTCTGTCTTACCAGACGTAGCAGCTTATACCGGGTGTTAATCTCACACTTGCAGCTCTCTGTCTTACCAGACATAGCAGCTTATACCGTGTGTTAATCTCACACTTGCAGCTCTCTGTCTTACCAGACGTAGCAGCTTATACCGGGTGTTAATCTCACACTTACAGCTACCTGTCTTACCAAACATAGCAGCTTATACCATGTGTTAATCTCACACTTGCAGCTCTCTGTCTTACCAGACATAGCAGCTTATACCATGTGTTAATCTCACACTTGCAGCTCCCTGTCTTACCAGACATAGCAGCTTATACCATGTGTTAATCTCACACTTGCAGCTCCCTGTCTTACCAGACATAGCAGCTTATACCATGTGTTAATCTCACACTTGCAGCTCTCTGTCTTACCAGACATAGCAGCTTATACCATGTGTTAATCTCACACTTGCTACTACCTGTCTTACCAGACATAGCAGCTTATACCATGTGTTAATCTCACACTTGCTACTACCTGTCTTACCAGACATAGCAGCTTATACCGTGTGTTAATCTCACACTTGCTACTACCTGTCTTACCAGACATAGCAGCTTATACCATGTGTTAATCTCACACTTGCAGAACCCTGTCTTACCAGACATAGCAGCTTATACCATGTGTTAATCTCACACTTGCTACTACCTGTCTTACCAGACATAGCAGCTTATACCATGTGTTAATCTCACACTTGCTACTACCTGTCTTACCAGACATAGCAGCTTATACCATGTGTTAATCTCACACTTGCAGCTCCCTGTCTTACCAGACATAGCAGCTTATACCATGTGTTAATCTCACACTTGATACTACCTGTCTTACCAGACATAGCAGCTTATACCATGTGTTAATCTCACACTTGCAGCTCCCTGTCTTACCAGACATAGCAGCTTATACCATGTGTTAATCTCACACTTGATACTACCTGTCTTACCAGACATAGCAGCTTATACCATGTGTTAATCTCACACTTGCAGCTCCCTGTCTTACCAGACATAGCAGCTTATACCATGTGTTAATCTCACACTTGCAGCTCCCTGTCTTACCAGACATAGCAGCTTATACCATGTGTTAATCTCACACTTGATACTACCTGTCTTACCAGACATAGCAGCTTATACCATGTGTTAATCTCACACTTGCAGCTCTCTGTCTTACCAGACATAGCAGCTTATACCATGTGTTAATCTCACACTTGATACTACCTGTCTTACCAGACATAGCAGCTTATACCATGTGTTAATCTCACACTTGCAGCTCCCTGTCTTACCAGACATAGCAGCTTATACCATGTGTTAATCTCACACTTGCAGCTCTCTGTCTTACCAGACATAGCAGCTTATACCATGTGTTAATCTCACACTTGCAGCTCCCTGTCTTACCAGACATAGCAGCTTATACCATGTGTTAATCTCACACTTGCTACTACCTGTCTTACCAGACATAGCAGCTTATACCGTGTGTTAATCTCACACTTGCTACTACCTGTCTTACCAGACATAGCAGCTTATACCATGTGTTAATCTCACACTTGCAGCTCCCTGTCTTACCAGACATAGCAGCTTATACCATGTGTTAATCTCACACTTGCAGCTCTCTGTCTTACCAGACATAGCAGCTTATACCGTGTGTTAATCTCACACTTGCTACTACCTGTCTTACCAGACATAGCAGATTATACCATGTGTTAATCTCACACTTGCAGCTCCCTGTCTTACCAGACATAGCAGCTTATACCATGTGTTAATCTCACACTTGCAGCTCCCTGTCTTACCAGACATAGCAGCTTATACCGTGTGTTAATCTCACACTTGCTACTACCTGTCTTACCAGACATAGCAGATTATACCATGTGTTAATCTCACACTTGCAGCTCTCTGTCTTACCAGACATAGCAGCTTATACCGTGTGTTAATCTCACACTTGCAGCTCCCTGTCTTACCAGACATAGCAGCTTATACCATGTGTTAATCTCACACTTGCAGCTCCCTGTCTTACCAGACATAGCAGCTTATACCATGTGTTAATCTCACACTTGCAGCTCCCTGTCTTACCAGACATAGCAGCTTATACCATGTGTTAATCTCACACTTGCAGCTCCCTGTCTTACCAGACATAGCAGCTTATACCATGTGTTAATCTCACACTTGCTACTACCTGTCTTACCAGACATAGCAGATTATACCATGTGTTAATCTCACACTTGCTACTACCTGTCTTACCAGACATAGCAGCTTATACCGTGTGTTAATCTCACACTTGCTACTACCTGTCTTACCAGACATAGCAGATTATACCATGTGTTAATCTCACACTTGCAGCTCCCTGTCTTACCAGACATAGCAGCTTATACCATGTGTTAATCTCACACTTGCTACTACCTGTCTTACCAGACATAGCAGATTATACCATGTGTTAATCTCACACTTGCAGCTCCCTGTCTTACCAGACATAGCAGCTTATACCGTGTGTTAATCTCACACTTGCTACTACCTGTCTTACCAGACATAGCAGATTATACCATGTGTTAATCTCACACTTGCTACTACCTGTCTTACCAGACATAGCAGCTTATACCGTGTGTTAATCTCACACTTGCAGCTACCTGTCTTACCAGACATAGCAGCTTATACCATGTGTTAATCTCACACTTGCTACTACCTGTCTTACCAGACATAGCAGATTATACCATGTGTTAATCTCACACTTGCAGCTCCCTGTCTTACCAGACATAGCAGCTTATACCGTGTGTTAATCTCACACTTGCTACTACCTGTCTTACCAGACATAGCAGATTATACCATGTGTTAATCTCACACTTGCTACTACCTGTCTTACCAGACATAGCAGCTTATACCATGTGTTAATCTCACACTTGCAGCTCCCTGTCTTACCAGACATAGCAGCTTATACCATGTGTTAATCTCACACTTGATACTACCTGTCTTACCAGACATAGCAGCTTATACCATGTGTTAATCTCACACTTGCTACTCCCTGTCTTACCAGACATAGCAGCTTATACCATGTGTTAATCTCACACTTGCAGCTCCCTGTCTTACCAGACATAGCAGCTTATACCATGTGTTAATCTCACACTTGATACTCCCTGTCTTACCAGACATAGCAGCTTATACCATGTGTTAATCTCACACTTGCTACTACCTGTCTTACCAGACATAGCAGCTTATACCATGTGTTAATCTCACACTTGCTACTCCCTGTCTTACCAGACATAGCAGCTTATACCATGTGTTAATCTCACACTTGCAGCTCCCTGTCTTACCAGACATAGCAGCTTATACCATGTGTTAATCTCACACTTGATACTACCTGTCTTACCAGACATAGCAGCTTATACCATGTGTTAATCTCACACTTGCTACTACCTGTCTTACCAGACATAGCAGCTTATACCATGTGTTAATCTCACACTTGCAGCTCCCTGTCTTACCAGACATAGCAGCTTATACCATGTGTTAATCTCACACTTGCTACTCCCTGTCTTACCAGACATAGCAGCTTATACCGTGTGTTAATCTCACACTTGCAGCTCCCTGTCTTACCAGACATAGCAGCTTATACCATGTGTTAATCTCACACTTGCTACTACCTGTCTTACCAGACATAGCAGCTTATACCATGTGTTAATCTCACACTTGCAGCTCCCTGTCTTACCAGACATAGCAGCTTATACCATGTGTTAATCTCACACTTGCAGCTCCCTGTCTTACCAGACATAGCAGCTTATACCATGTGTTAATCTCACACTTGCAGCTCCCTGTCTTACCAGACATAGCAGCTTATACCATGTGTTAATCTCACACTTGCTACTACCTGTCTTACCAGACATAGCAGATTATACCATGTGTTAATCTCACACTTGCTACTACCTGTCTTACCAGACATAGCAGCTTATACCATGTGTTAATCTCACACTTGATACTACCTGTCTTACCAGACATAGCAGCTTATACCATGTGTTAATCTCACACTTGCTACTACCTGTCTTACCAGACATAGCAGCTTATACCATGTGTTAATCTCACACTTGATACTACCTGTCTTACCAGACATAGCAGCTTATACCATGTGTTAATCTCACACTTGCTACTACCTGTCTTACCAGACATAGCAGCTTATACCGGGTGTTAATCTCACACTTGCTACTACCTGTCTTACCAGACATAGCAGCTTATACCATGTGTTAATCTCACACTTGCTACTACCTGTCTTACCAGACATAGCAGCTTATACCATGTGTTAATCTCACACTTGATACTCCCTGTCTTACCAGACATAGCAGCTTATACCATGTGTTAATCTCACACTTGTTACTCCCTGTCTTACCAGACATAGCAGCTTATACCATGTGTTAATCTCACACTTGCTACTACCTGTCTTACCAGACATAGCAGCTTATACCATGTGTTAATCTCACACTTGCAGCTCCCTGTCTTACCAGACATAGCAGCTTATACCATGTGTTAATCTCACACTTGCTACTCCCTGTCTTACCAGACATAGCAGCTTATACCGTGTGTTAATCTCACACTTGCAGCTCCCTGTCTTACCAGACATAGCAGCTTATACCATGTGTTAATCTCACACTTGCTACTACCTGTCTTACCAGACATAGCAGCTTATACCATGTGTTAATCTCACACTTGCAGCTCCCTGTCTTACCAGACATAGCAGCTTATACCATGTGTTAATCTCACACTTGCAGCTCCCTGTCTTACCAGACATAGCAGCTTATACCATGTGTTAATCTCACACTTGCAGCTCCCTGTCTTACCAGACATAGCAGCTTATACCATGTGTTAATCTCACACTTGCTACTACCTGTCTTACCAGACATAGCAGATTATACCATGTGTTAATCTCACACTTGCTACTACCTGTCTTACCAGACATAGCAGCTTATACCATGTGTTAATCTCACACTTGATACTACCTGTCTTACCAGACATAGCAGCTTATACCATGTGTTAATCTCACACTTGCTACTACCTGTCTTACCAGACATAGCAGCTTATACCATGTGTTAATCTCACACTTGATACTACCTGTCTTACCAGACATAGCAGCTTATACCATGTGTTAATCTCACACTTGCTACTACCTGTCTTACCAGACATAGCAGCTTATACCGGGTGTTAATCTCACACTTGCTACTACCTGTCTTACCAGACATAGCAGCTTATACCATGTGTTAATCTCACACTTGCTACTACCTGTCTTACCAGACATAGCAGCTTATACCATGTGTTAATCTCACACTTGATACTCCCTGTCTTACCAGACATAGCAGCTTATACCATGTGTTAATCTCACACTTGTTACTCCCTGTCTTACCAGACATAGCAGCTTATACCATGTGTTAATCTCACACTTGCTACTACCTGTCTTACCAGACATAGCAGCTTATACCATGTGTTAATCTCACACTTGATACTCCCTGTCTTACCAGACATAGCAGCTTATACCATGTGTTAATCTCACACTTGTTACTACCTGTCTTACCAGACATAGCAGCTTATACCATGTGTTAATCTCACACTTGCTACTACATGTCTTACCAGACATAGCAGCTTATACCATGTGTTAATCTCACACTTGCAGCTACCTGTCTTACCAGACATAGCAGCTTATACCATGTGTTAATCTCACACTTGATACTACCTGTCTTACCAGACATAGCAGCTTATACCGTGTGTTAATCTCACACTTGCTACTCCCTGTCTTACCAGACATAGCAGCTTATACCATGTGTTAATCTCACACTTGATACTACCTGTCTTACCAGACATAGCAGCTTATACCATGTGTTAATCTCACACTTGCAGCTACCTGTCTTACCAGACATAGCAGCTTATACCGTGTGTTAATCTCACACTTGCTACTCCCTGTCTTACCAGACATAGCAGCTTATACCATGTGTTAATCTCACACTTGCTACTACATGTCTTACCAGACATAGCAGCTTATACCATGTGTTAATCTCACACTTGCAGCTACCTGTCTTACCAGACATAGCAGCTTATACCGTGTGTTAATCTCACACTTGATACTCCCTGTCTTACCAGACATAGCAGCTTATACCATGTGTTAATCTCACACTTGATACTACCTGTCTTACCAGACATAGCAGCTTATACCATGTGTTAATCTCACACTTGCTACTACCTGTCTTACCAGACATAGCAGCTTATACCATGTGTTAATCTCACACTTGATACTACCTGTCTTACCAGACGTAGCAGCTTATACCATGTGTTAATCTCACACTTGATACTACCTGTCTTACCAGACATAGCAGCTTATACCATGTGTTAATCTCACACTTGATACTACCTGTCTTACCAGACATAGCAGCTTATACCGTGTGTTAATCTCACACTTGATACTACCTGTCTTACCAGACATAGCAGCTTATACCATGTGTTAATCTCACACTTGATACTACCTGTCTTACCAGACATAGCAGCTTATACCGTGTGTTAATCTCACACTTGATACTACCTGTCTTACCAGACATAGCAGCTTATACCATGTGTTAATCTCACACTTGATACTACCTGTCTTACCAGACATAGCAGCTTATACCATGTGTTAATCTCACACTTGATACTACCTGTCTTACCAGACATAGCAGCTTATACCATGTGTTAATCTCACACTTGCTACTCCCTGTCTTACCAGACATAGCAGCTTATACCATGTGTTAATCTCACACTTGCTACTACCTGTCTTACCAGACATAGCAGCTTATACCGTGTGTTAATCTCACACTTGATACTCCCTGTCTTACCAGACATAGCAGCTTATACCATGTGTTAATCTCACACTTGATACTACCTGTCTTACCAGACATAGCAGCTTATACCATGTGTTAATCTCACACTTGCTACTCCCTGTCTTACCAGACATAGCAGCTTATACCATGTGTTAATCTCACACTTGATACTACCTGTCTTACCAGACATAGCAGCTTATACCGTGTGTTAATCTCACACTTGCAGCTACCTGTCTTACCAGACATAGCAGCTTATACCATGTGTTAATCTCACACTTGCAGCTCCCTGTCTTACCAGACATAGCAGCTTATACCATGTGTTAATCTCACACTTGATACTACCTGTCTTACCAGACATAGCAGCTTATACCGTGTGTTAATCTCACACTTGCAACTACCTGTCTTACCAGACATAGCAGCTTATACCATGTGTTAATCTCACACTTGATACTACCTGTCTTACCAGACATAGCAGCTTATACCATGTGTTAATCTCACACTTGCTACTACCTGTCTTACCAGACATAGCAGCTTATACCATGTGTTAATCTCACACTTGCAGCTCTCTGTCTTACCAGACATAGCAGCTTATACCGTGTGTTAATCTCACACTTGCTACTACCTGTCTTACCAGACGTAGCAGCTTATACCATGTGTTAATCTCACACTTGATACTACCTGTCTTACCAGACATAGCAGCTTATACCATCTGTTAATCTCACACTTGATACTCCCTGTCTTACCAGACATAGCAGCTTATACCATGTGTTAATCTCACACTTGATACTCCCTGTCTTACCAGATATAGCAGCTTATACCATGTGTTAATCTCACACTTGATACTCCCTGTCTTACCAGACATAGCAGCTTATACCATCTGTTAATCTCACACTTGATACTCCCTGTCTTACCAGACATAGCAGCTTATACCATGTGTTAATCTCACACTTGATACTCCCTGTCTTACCAGATATAGCAGCTTATACCATGTGTTAATCTCACACTTGCTACTACCTGTCTTACCAGACGTAGCAGCTTATACCATGTGTTAATCTCACACTTGCTACTCCCTGTCTTACCAGACATAGCAGCTTATACCATGTGTTAATCTCACACTTGATACTACCTGTCTTACCAGACATAGCAGCTTATACCATGTGTTAATCTCACACTTGCTACTCCCTGTCTTACCAGACATAGCAGCTTATACCATGTGTTAATCTCACACTTGCTACTACCTGTCTTACCAGACATAGCAGCTTATACCATGTGTTAATCTCACACTTGATACTACCTGTCTTACCAGACATAGCAGCTTATACCGTGTGTTAATCTCACACTTGATACTACCTGTCTTACCAGACATAGCAGCTTATACCATGTGTTAATCTCACACTTGATACTACCTGTCTTACCAGACATAGCAGCTTATACCATGTGTTAATCTCACACTTGCAGCTCCCTGTCTTACCAGACATAGCAGCTTATACCATGTGTTAATCTCACACTTGCAGCTCTCTGTCTTACCAGACATAGCAGCTTATACCATGTGTTAATCTCACACTTGATACTACCTGTCTTACCAGACATAGCAGCTTATACCATGTGTTAATCTCACACTTGATACTACCTGTCTTACCAGACATAGCAGCTTATACCATGTGTTAATCTCACACTTGCAGCTCCCTGTCTTACCAGACATAGCAGCTTATACCATGTGTTAATCTCACACTTGCTACTACCTGTCTTACCAGACATAGCAGCTTATACCATGTGTTAATCTCACACTTGATACTACCTGTCTTACCAGACATAGCAGCTTATACCATGTGTTAATCTCACACTTGATACTACCTGTCTTACCAGACATAGCAGCTTATACCATGTGTTAATCTCACACTTGCTACTACCTGTCTTACCAGACATAGCAGCTTATACCATGTGTTAATCTCACACTTGCTACTACCTGTCTTACCAGACATAGCAGCTTATACCGTGTGTTAATCTCACACTTGCTACTCCCTGTCTTACCAGACATAGCAGCTTATACCATGTGTTAATCTCACACTTGATACTACCTGTCTTACCAGACATAGCAGCTTATACCATGTGTTAATCTCACACTTGATACTACCTGTCTTACCAGACATAGCAGCTTATACCATGTGTTAATCTCACACTTGATACTCCCTGTCTTACCAGACATAGCAGCTTATACCGTGTGTTAATCTCACACTTGCAGCTCCCTGTCTTACCAGACATAGCAGCTTATACCATGTGTTAATCTCACACTTGCTACTACCTGTCTTACCAGACATAGCAGCTTATACCATGTGTTAATCTCACACTTGCTACTACCTGTCTTACCAGACATAGCAGCTTATACCGTGTGTTAATCTCACACTTGCAGCTCCCTGTCTTACCAGACATAGCAGCTTATACCATGTGTTAATCTCACACTTGCTACTACCTGTCTTACCAGACATAGCAGCTTATACCATGTGTTAATCTCACACTTGCTACTCCCTGTCTTACCAGACATAGCAGCTTATACCATGTGTTAATCTCACACTTGATACTACCTGTCTTACCAGACATAGCAGCTTATACCATGTGTTAATCTCACACTTGATACTCCCTGTCTTACCAGACATAGCAGCTTATACCGGGTGTTAATCTCACACTTGATACTACCTGTCTTACCAGACATAGCAGCTTATACCATGTGTTAATCTCACACTTGCTACTACCTGTCTTACCAGACATAGCAGCTTATACCATGTGTTAATCTCACACTTGCTACTCCCTGTCTTACCAGACATAGCAGCTTATACCATGTGTTAATCTCACACTTGATACTACCTGTCTTACCAGACATAGCAGCTTATACCGTGTGTTAATCTCACACTTGATACTACCTGTCTTACCAGATATAGCAGCTTATACCATGTGTTAATCTCACACTTGCAGCTCCCTGTCTTACCAGACATAGCAGCTTATACCATGTGTTAATCTCACACTTGCTACTCCCTGTCTTACCAGACATAGCAGCTTATACCATGTGTTAATCTCACACTTGATACTACCTGTCTTACCAGACATAGCAGCTTATACCGTGTGTTAATCTCACACTTGATACTACCTGTCTTACCAGACATAGCAGCTTATACCGTGTGTTAATCTCACACTTGCAGCTCCCTGTCTTACCAGACATAGCAGCTTATACCATGTGTTAATCTCACACTTGCTACTCCCTGTCTTACCAGACATAGCAGCTTATACCATGTGTTAATCTCACACTTGATACTACCTGTCTTACCAGACATAGCAGCTTATACCATGTGTTAATCTCACACTTGCTACTACCTGTCTTACCAGACATAGCAGCTTATACCATGTGTTAATCTCACACTTGCAGCTCCCTGTCTTACCAGACATAGCAGCTTATACCATGTGTTAATCTCACACTTGTTACTACCTGTCTTACCAGACATAGCAGCTTATACCATGTGTTAATCTCACACTTGATACTACCTGTCTTACCAGACATAGCAGCTTATACCATGTGTTAATCTCACACTTGCTACTACCTGTCTTACCAGACATAGCAGCTTATACCATGTGTTAATCTCACACTTGATACTACATGTCTTACCAGACATAGCAGCTTATACCGTGTGTTAATCTCACACTTGATACTACCTGTCTTACCAGACATAGCAGCTTATACCATGTGTTAATCTCACACTTGATACTACCTGTCTTACCAGACATAGCAGCTTATACCATGTGTTAATCTCACACTTGATACTACCTGTCTTACCAGACATAGCAGCTTATACCATGTGTTAATCTCACACTTGATACTACCTGTCTTACCAGACATAGCAGCTTATACCATGTGTTAATCTCACACTTGATACTCCCTGTCTTACCAGACATAGCAGCTTATACCATGTGTTAATCTCACACTTGATACTACCTGTCTTACCAGACATAGCAGCTTATACCGTGTGTTAATCTCACACTTGCTACTCCCTGTCTTACCAGACATAGCAGCTTATACCATGTGTTAATCTCACACTTGATACTACCTGTCTTACCAGACATAGCAGCTTATACCATGTGTTAATCTCACACTTGCTACTACCTGTCTTACCAGACATAGCAGCTTATACCATGTGTTAATCTCACACTTGCTACTCCCTGTCTTACCAGACATAGCAGCTTATACCATGTGTTAATCTCACACTTGATACTACCTGTCTTACCAGACATAGCAGCTTATACCATGTGTTAATCTCACACTTGCTACTACCTGTCTTACCAGACATAGCAGCTTATACCATGTGTTAATCTCACACTTGCAGCTCCCTGTCTTACCAGACATAGCAGCTTATACCATGTGTTAATCTCACACTTGCTACTACCTGTCTTACCAGACATAGCAGCTTATACCATGTGTTAATCTCACACTTGCAGCTCCCTGTCTTACCAGACATAGCAGCTTATACCATGTGTTAATCTCACACTTGATACTACCTGTCTTACCAGACATAGCAGCTTATACCATGTGTTAATCTCACACTTGATACTACCTGTCTTACCAGACATAGCAGCTTATACCATGTGTTAATCTCACACTTGCTACTACCTGTCTTACCAGACATAGCAGCTTATACCATGTGTTAATCTCACACTTGATACTACCTGTCTTACCAGACATAGCAGCTTATACCATGTGTTAATCTCACACTTGCTACTACCTGTCTTACCAGACATAGCAGCTTATACCATGTGTTAATCTCACACTTGTTACTACCTGTCTTACCAGACATAGCAGCTTATACCATGTGTTAATCTCACACTTGATACTACCTGTCTTACCAGACATAGCAGCTTATACCATGTGTTAATCTCACACTTGCTACTACCTGTCTTACCAGACATAGCAGCTTATACCATGTGTTAATCTCACACTTGATACTACATGTCTTACCAGACATAGCAGCTTATACCGTGTGTTAATCTCACACTTGATACTACCTGTCTTACCAGACATAGCAGCTTATACCGTGTGTTAATCTCACACTTGATACTACCTGTCTTACCAGACATAGCAGCTTATACCATGTGTTAATCTCACACTTGATACTACCTGTCTTACCAGACATAGCAGCTTATACCATGTGTTAATCTCACACTTGATACTACATGTCTTACCAGACATAGCAGCTTATACCATGTGTTAATCTCACACTTGATACTACCTGTCTTACCAGACATAGCAGCTTATACCATGTGTTAATCTCACACTTGATACTACCTGTCTTACCAGACATAGCAGCTTATACCATGTGTTAATCTCACACTTGATACTACCTGTCTTACCAGACATAGCAGCTTATACCATGTGTTAATCTCACACTTGATACTACATGTCTTACCAGACATAGCAGCTTATACCGTGTGTTAATCTCACACTTGATACTACCTGTCTTACCAGACATAGCAGCTTATACCATGTGTTAATCTCACACTTGATACTACCTGTCTTACCAGACATAGCAGCTTATACCATGTGTTAATCTCACACTTGATACTCCCTGTCTTACCAGACATAGCAGCTTATACCATGTGTTAATCTCACACTTGCTACTACCTGTCTTACCAGACATAGCAGCTTATACCGTGTGTTAATCTCACACTTGATACTACCTGTCTTACCAGACATAGCAGCTTATACCGTGTGTTAATCTCACACTTGATACTACCTGTCTTACCAGACATAGCAGCTTATACCATGTGTTAATCTCACACTTGCTACTACCTGTCTTACCAGACATAGCAGCTTATACCATGTGTTAATCTCACACTTGATACTACCTGTCTTACCAGACATAGCAGCTTATACCATGTGTTAATCTCACACTTGCTACTCCCTGTCTTACCAGACATAGCAGCTTATACCATGTGTTAATCTCACACTTGATACTACCTGTCTTACCAGACATAGCAGCTTATACCATGTGTTAATCTCACACTTGATACTACCTGTCTTACCAGACATAGCAGCTTATACCATGTGTTAATCTCACACTTGATACTACCTGTCTTACCAGACATAGCAGCTTATACCGGGTGTTAATCTCACACTTGCTACTCCCTGTCTTACCAGACATAGCAGCTTATACCATGTGTTAATCTCACACTTGCTACTACCTGTCTTACCAGACATAGCAGCTTATACCATGTGTTAATCTCACACTTGCTACTACCTGTCTTACCAGACATAGCAGCTTATACCGTGTGTTAATCTCACACTTGATACTACCTGTCTTACCAGACATAGCAGCTTATACCATGTGTTAATCTCACACTTGATACTACCTGTCTTACCAGACATAGCAGCTTATACCATGTGTTAATCTCACACTTGCAGCTACCTGTCTTACCAGACATAGCAGCTTATACCATGTGTTAATCTCACACTTGATACTACCTGTCTTACCAGACATAGCAGCTTATACCATGTGTTAATCTCACACTTGATACTACCTGTCTTACCAGACATAGCAGCTTATACCATGTGTTAATCTCACACTTGATACTACCTGTCTTACCAGACATAGCAGCTTATACCATGTGTTAATCTCACACTTGTTACTACCTGTCTTACCAGACATAGCAGCTTATACCATGTGTTAATCTCACACTTGATACTCCCTGTCTTACCAGACATAGCAGCTTATACCATGTGTTAATCTCACACTTGATACTACCTGTCTTACCAGACATAGCAGCTTATACCGTGTGTTAATCTCACACTTGCTACTACCTGTCTTACCAGACATAGCAGCTTATACCATGTGTTAATCTCACACTTGCTACTACCTGTCTTACCAGACATAGCAGCTTATACCATGTGTTAATCTCACACTTGCTACTCCCTGTCTTACCAGACATAGCAGCTTATACCGTGTGTTAATCTCACACTTGCTACTACCTGTCTTACCAGACATAGCAGCTTATACCATGTGTTAATCTCACACTTGCTACTACCTGTCTTACCAGACATAGCAGCTTATACCATGTGTTAATCTCACACTTGCTACTACCTGTCTTACCAGACATAGCAGCTTATACCGTGTGTTAATCTCACACTTGCTACTACCTGTCTTACCAGACATAGCAGCTTATACCGGGTGTTAATCTCACACTTGCTACTACCTGTCTTACCAGACATAGCAGCTTATACCGTGTGTTAATCTCACACTTGCTACTACCTGTCTTACCAGACATAGCAGCTTATACCATGTGTTAATCTCACACTTGATACTCCCTGTCTTACCAGACATAGCAGCTTATACCATGTGTTAATCTCACACTTGATACTACCTGTCTTACCAGACATAGCAGCTTATACCGTGTGTTAATCTCACACTTGCAGCTCCCTGTCTTACCAGACATAGCAGCTTATACCATGTGTTAATCTCACACTTGATACTACCTGTCTTACCAGACATAGCAGCTTATACCATGTGTTAATCTCACACTTGCTACTACCTGTCTTACCAGACATAGCAGCTTATACCATGTGTTAATCTCACACTTGATACTACCTGTCTTACCAGACATAGCAGCTTATACCGTGTGTTAATCTCACACTTGATACTACCTGTCTTACCAGACATAGCAGCTTATACCATGTGTTAATCTCACACTTGATACTCCCTGTCTTACCAGACATAGCAGCTTATACCATGTGTTAATCTCACACTTGCAGCTCCCTGTCTTACCAGACATAGCAGCTTATACCATGTGTTAATCTCACACTTGTTACTACCTGTCTTACCAGACATAGCAGCTTATACCATGTGTTAATCTCACACTTGCAGCTCCCTGTCTTACCAGACATAGCAGCTTATACCATGTGTTAATCTCACACTTGATACTCCCTGTCTTACCAGACATAGCAGCTTATACCATGTGTTAATCTCACACTTGATACTACCTGTCTTACCAGACATAGCAGCTTATACCATGTGTTAATCTCACACTTGCAGCTACCTGTCTTACCAGACATAGCAGCTTATACCATGTGTTAATCTCACACTTGCAGCTCCCTGTCTTACCAGACATAGCAGCTTATACCATGTGTTAATCTCACACTTGCTACTACCTGTCTTACCAGACATAGCAGCTTATACCATGTGTTAATCTCACACTTGATACTACCTGTCTTACCAGACATAGCAGCTTATACCATGTGTTAATCTCACACTTGCTACTACCTGTCTTACCAGACATAGCAGCTTATACCATGTGTTAATCTCACACTTGATACTACCTGTCTTACCAGACATAGCAGCTTATACCATGTGTTAATCTCACACTTGATACTACCTGTCTTACCAGACATAGCAGCTTATACCATGTGTTAATCTCACACTTGATACTACCTGTCTTACCAGACATAGCAGCTTATACCATGTGTTAATCTCACACTTGCAGCTCCCTGTCTTACCAGACATAGCAGCTTATACCATGTGTTAATCTCACACTTGATACTACCTGTCTTACCAGACATAGCAGCTTATACCATGTGTTAATCTCACACTTGATACTCCCTGTCTTACCAGACATAGCAGCTTATACCATGTGTTAATCTCACACTTGATACTACCTGTCTTACCAGACATAGCAGCTTATACCGTGTGTTAATCTCACACTTGCTACTCCCTGTCTTACCAGACATAGCAGCTTATACCATGTGTTAATCTCACACTTGATACTACCTGTCTTACCAGACATAGCAGCTTATACCATGTGTTAATCTCACACTTGATACTACCTGTCTTACCAGACATAGCAGCTTATACCATGTGTTAATCTCACACTTGCTACTACCTGTCTTACCAGACATAGCAGCTTATACCATGTGTTAATCTCACACTTGCTACTACCTGTCTTACCAGACATAGCAGCTTATACCGTGTGTTAATCTCACACTTGCTACTCCCTGTCTTACCAGACATAGCAGCTTATACCATGTGTTAATCTCACACTTGATACTACCTGTCTTACCAGACATAGCAGCTTATACCATGTGTTAATCTCACACTTGCTACTACCTGTCTTACCAGACATAGCAGCTTATACCATGTGTTAATCTCACACTTGATACTACCTGTCTTACCAGACATAGCAGCTTATACCGTGTGTTAATCTCACACTTGCTACTACCTGTCTTACCAGACATAGCAGCTTATACCATGTGTTAATCTCACACTTGATACTACCTGTCTTACCAGACATAGCAGCTTATACCGTGTGTTAATCTCACACTTGCTACTCCCTGTCTTACCAGACATAGCAGCTTATACCATGTGTTAATCTCACACTTGATACTACCTGTCTTACCAGACATAGCAGCTTATACCATGTGTTAATCTCACACTTGATACTACCTGTCTTACCAGACATAGCAGCTTATACCATGTGTTAATCTCACACTTGATACTACCTGTCTTACCAGACATAGCAGCTTATACCGTGTGTTAATCTCACACTTGCTACTCCCTGTCTTACCAGACATAGCAGCTTATACCATGTGTTAATCTCACACTTGATACTACCTGTCTTACCAGACATAGCAGCTTATACCATGTGTTAATCTCACACTTGCTACTACCTGTCTTACCAGACATAGCAGCTTATACCATGTGTTAATCTCACACTTGATACTCCCTGTCTTACCAGACATAGCAGCTTATACCATGTGTTAATCTCACACTTGATACTACCTGTCTTACCAGACATAGCAGCTTATACCATGTGTTAATCTCACACTTGCTACTACCTGTCTTACCAGACATAGCAGCTTATACCGTGTGTTAATCTCACACTTGCTACTACCTGTCTTACCAGACATAGCAGCTTATACCATGTGTTAATCTCACACTTGCTACTACCTGTCTTACCAGACATAGCAGCTTATACCATGTGTTAATCTCACACTTGATACTACCTGTCTTACCAGACATAGCAGCTTATACCATGTGTTAATCTCACACTTGATACTACCTGTCTTACCAGACATAGCAGCTTATACCATGTGTTAATCTCACACTTGATACTCCCTGTCTTACCAGACATAGCAGCTTATACCATGTGTTAATCTCACACTTGATACTACCTGTCTTACCAGACATAGCAGCTTATACCATGTGTTAATCTCACACTTGATACTACCTGTCTTACCAGACATAGCAGCTTATACCATGTGTTAATCTCACACTTGATACTCCCTGTCTTACCAGACATAGCAGCTTATACCATGTGTTAATCTCACACTTGATACTACCTGTCTTACCAGACATAGCAGCTTATACCATGTGTTAATCTCACACTTGATACTACCTGTCTTACCAGACATAGCAGCTTATACCATGTGTTAATCTCACACTTGCAGCTCCCTGTCTTACCAGACATAGCAGCTTATACCATGTGTTAATCTCACACTTGCAGCTCCCTGTCTTACCAGACATAGCAGCTTATACCATGTGTTAATCTCACACTTGATACTACCTGTCTTACCAGACATAGCAGCTTATACCATGTGTTAATCTCACACTTGCAGCTCCCTGTCTTACCAGACATAGCAGCTTATACCGTGTGTTAATCTCACACTTGCTACTACCTGTCTTACCAGACATAGCAGCTTATACCGTGTGTTAATCTCACACTTGATACTACCTGTCTTACCAGACATAGCAGCTTATACCATGTGTTAATCTCACACTTGTTACTACCTGTCTTACCAGACATAGCAGCTTATACCATGTGTTAATCTCACACTTGATACTACCTGTCTTACCAGACATAGCAGCTTATACCATGTGTTAATCTCACACTTGCAGCTACCTGTCTTACCAGACATAGCAGCTTATACCATGTGTTAATCTCACACTTGCAGCTCCCTGTCTTACCAGACATAGCAGCTTATACCATGTGTTAATCTCACACTTGCTACTCCCTGTCTTACCAGACATAGCAGCTTATACCATGTGTTAATCTCACACTTGCAGCTCCCTGTCTTACCAGACATAGCAGCTTATACCATGTGTTAATCTCACACTTGATACTACCTGTCTTACCAGACATAGCAGCTTATACCATGTGTTAATCTCACACTTGATACTACCTGTCTTACCAGACATAGCAGCTTATACCATGTGTTAATCTCACACTTGCAGCTCCCTGTCTTACCAGACATAGCAGCTTATACCATGTGTTAATCTCACACTTGATACTACCTGTCTTACCAGACATAGCAGCTTATACCATGTGTTAATCTCACACTTGCAGCTCCCTGTCTTACCAGACATAGCAGCTTATACCATGTGTTAATCTCACACTTGATACTACCTGTCTTACCAGACATAGCAGCTTATACCATGTGTTAATCTCACACTTGATACTACCTGTCTTACCAGACATAGCAGCTTATACCATGTGTTAATCTCACACTTGATACTACCTGTCTTACCAGACATAGCAGCTTATACCATGTGTTAATCTCACACTTGCTACTCCCTGTCTTACCAGACATAGCAGCTTATACCATGTGTTAATCTCACACTTGCAGCTCCCTGTCTTACCAGACATAGCAGCTTATACCATGTGTTAATCTCACACTTGATACTACCTGTCTTACCAGACATAGCAGCTTATACCATGTGTTAATCTCACACTTGCTACTACCTGTCTTACCAGACATAGCAGCTTATACCATGTGTTAATCTCACACTTGATACTACCTGTCTTACCAGACATAGCAGCTTATACCATGTGTTAATCTCACACTTGCTACTCCCTGTCTTACCAGACATAGCAGCTTATACCATGTGTTAATCTCACACTTGATACTACCTGTCTTACCAGACATAACAGCTTATACCATGTGTTAATCTCACACTTGATACTCCCTGTCTTACCAGACATAGCAGCTTATACCATGTGTTAATCTCACACTTGATACTACCTGTCTTACCAGACATAGCAGCTTATACCATGTGTTAATCTCACACTTGATACTACCTGTCTTACCAGACATAGCAGCTTATACCATGTGTTAATCTCACACTTGATACTACCTGTCTTACCAGACATAGCAGCTTATACCATGTGTTAATCTCACACTTGATACTACCTGTCTTACCAGACATAGCAGCTTATACCATGTGTTAATCTCACACTTGATACTACCTGTCTTACCAGACATAGCAGCTTATACCATGTGTTAATCTCACACTTGATACTACCTGTCTTACCAGACATAGCAGCTTATACCGTGTGTTAATCTCACACTTGATACTACCTGTCTTACCAGACATAGCAGCTTATACCATGTGTTAATCTCACACTTGATACTACCTGTCTTACCAGACATAGCAGCTTATACCATGTGTTAATCTCACACTTGATACTACCTGTCTTACCAGACATAGCAGCTTATACCATGTGTTAATCTCACACTTGATACTACCTGTCTTACCAGACATAGCAGCTTATACCATGTGTTAATCTCACACTTGCTACTACCTGTCTTACCAGACATAGCAGCTTATACCATGTGTTAATCTCACACTTGCTACTACCTGTCTTACCAGACATAGCAGCTTATACCATGTGTTAATCTCACACTTGATACTACCTGTCTTACCAGACATAGCAGCTTATACCGTGTGTTAATCTCACACTTGATACTACCTGTCTTACCAGACATAGCAGCTTATACCATGTGTTAATCTCACACTTGCTACTCCCTGTCTTACCAGACATAGCAGCTTATACCATGTGTTAATCTCACACTTGTTACTACCTGTCTTACCAGACATAGCAGCTTATACCATGTGTTAATCTCACACTTGCAGCTCCCTGTCTACCAGACATAGCAGCTTATACCATGTGTTAATCTCACACTTGATACTACCTGTCTTACCAGACATAGCAGCTTATACCATGTGTTAATCTCACACTTGCTACTACCTGTCTTACCAGACATAGCAGCTTATACCATGTGTTAATCTCACACTTGCAGCTCCCTGTCTTACCAGACATAGCAGCTTATACCATGTGTTAATCTCACACTTGCAGCTCCCTGTCTTACCAGACATAGCAGCTTATACCATGTGTTAATCTCACACTTGCTACTACCTGTCTTACCAGACATAGCAGCTTATACCATGTGTTAATCTCACACTTGCTACTACCTGTCTTACCAGACATAGCAGCTTATACCATGTGTTAATCTCACACTTGCAGCTCCCTGTCTTACCAGACATAGCAGCTTATACCATGTGTTAATCTCACACTTGCAGCTCCCTGTCTTACCAGACATAGCAGCTTATACCATGTGTTAATCTCACACTTGATACTACCTGTCTTACCAGACATAGCAGCTTATACCATGTGTTAATCTCACACTTGATACTCCCTGTCTTACCAGACATAGCAGCTTATACCATGTGTTAATCTCACACTTGATACTACCTGTCTTACCAGACATAGCAGCTTATACCATGTGTTAATCTCACACTTGATACTCCCTGTCTTACCAGACATAGCAGCTTATACCATGTGTTAATCTCACACTTGATACTACCTGTCTTACCAGACATAGCAGCTTATACCATGTGTTAATCTCACACTTGATACTACCTGTCTTACCAGACATAGCAGCTTATACCGTGTGTTAATCTCACACTTGATACTACCTGTCTTACCAGACATAGCAGCTTATACCATGTGTTAATCTCACACTTGATACTCCCTGTCTTACCAGACATAGCAGCTTATACCATGTGTTAATCTCACACTTGCTACTACCTGTCTTACCAGACATAGCAGCTTATACCATGTGTTAATCTCACACTTGCTACTCCCTGTCTTACCAGACATAGCAGCTTATACCATGTGTTAATCTCACACTTGATACTACCTGTCTTACCAGACATAGCAGCTTATACCATGTGTTAATCTCACACTTGCAGCTCCCTGTCTTACCAGACATAGCAGCTTATACCATGTGTTAATCTCACACTTGATACTACCTGTCTTACCAGACATAGCAGCTTATACCATGTGTTAATCTCACACTTGCTACTCCCTGTCTTACCAGACATAGCAGCTTATACCATGTGTTAATCTCACACTTGATACTACCTGTCTTACCAGACATAGCAGCTTATACCATGTGTTAATCTCACACTTGATACTACCTGTCTTACCAGACATAGCAGCTTATACCGTGTGTTAATCTCACACTTGATACTACCTGTCTTACCAGACATAGCAGCTTATACCATGTGTTAATCTCACACTTGCTACTACCTGTCTTACCAGACATAGCAGCTTATACCATGTGTTAATCTCACACTTGATACTACCTGTCTTACCAGACATAGCAGCTTATACCATGTGTTAATCTCACACTTGATACTACCTGTCTTACCAGACATAGCAGCTTATACCATGTGTTAATCTCACACTTGATACTACCTGTCTTACCAGACATAGCAGCTTATACCATGTGTTAATCTCACACTTGCAGCTCCCTGTCTTACCAGACATAGCAGCTTATACCATGTGTTAATCTCACACTTGCAGCTCCCTGTCTTACCAGACATAGCAGCTTATACCATGTGTTAATCTCACACTTGCAGCTACCTGTCTTACCAGACATAGCAGCTTATACCGTGTGTTAATCTCACACTTGATACTACCTGTCTTACCAGACATAGCAGCTTATACCATGTGTTAATCTCACACTTGATACTACCTGTCTTACCAGACATAGCAGCTTATACCATGTGTTAATCTCACACTTGCAGCTCCCTGTCTTACCAGACATAGCAGCTTATACCGTGTGTTAATCTCACACTTGATACTACCTGTCTTACCAGACATAGCAGCTTATACCATGTGTTAATCTCACACTTGCAGCTCCCTGTCTTACCAGACATAGCAGCTTATACCATGTGTTAATCTCACACTTGCTACTCTCTGTCTTACCAGACATAGCAGCTTATACCATGTGTTAATCTCACACTTGATACTACCTGTCTTACCAGACATAGCAGCTTATACCATGTGTTAATCTCACACTTGCAGCTCCCTGTCTTACCAGACATAGCAGCTTATACCATGTGTTAATCTCACACTTGCTACTCTCTGTCTTACCAGACATAGCAGCTTATACCATGTGTTAATCTCACACTTGATACTACCTGTCTTACCAGACATAGCAGCTTATACCATGTGTTAATCTCACACTTGCAGCTCCCTGTCTTACCAGACATAGCAGCTTATACCATGTGTTAATCTCACACTTGCAGCTCCCTGTCTTACCAGACATAGCAGCTTATACCATGTGTTAATCTCACACTTGATACTACCTGTCTTACCAGACATAGCAGCTTATACCATGTGTTAATCTCACACTTGATACTACCTGTCTTACCAGACATAGCAGCTTATACCATGTGTTAATCTCACACTTGCTACTACCTGTCTTACCAGACATAGCAGCTTATACCATGTGTTAATCTCACACTTGATACTACCTGTCTTACCAGACATAGCAGCTTATACCATGTGTTAATCTCACACTTGATACTCCCTGTCTTACCAGACATAGCAGCTTATACCATGTGTTAATCTCACACTTGATACTACCTGTCTTACCAGACATAGCAGCTTATACCATGTGTTAATCTCACACTTGATACTACCTGTCTTACCAGACATAGCAGCTTATACCATGTGTTAATCTCACACTTGATACTCCCTGTCTTACCAGACATAGCAGCTTATACCATGTGTTAATCTCACACTTGATACTACCTGTCTTACCAGACATAGCAGCTTATACCATGTGTTAATCTCACACTTGCTACTACCTGTCTTACCAGACATAGCAGCTTATACCATGTGTTAATCTCACACTTGATACTACCTGTCTTACCAGACATAGCAGCTTATACCATGTGTTAATCTCACACTTGCTACTCCCTGTCTTACCAGACATAGCAGCTTATACCATGTGTTAATCTCACACTTGATACTACCTGTCTTACCAGACATAGCAGCTTATACCATGTGTTAATCTCACACTTGCTACTACCTGTCTTACCAGACATAGCAGCTTATACCATGTGTTAATCTCACACTTGCAGCTACCTGTCTTACCAGACATAGCAGCTTATACCATGTGTTAATCTCACACTTGCAGCTCCCTGTCTTACCAGACATAGCAGCTTATACCATGTGTTAATCTCACACTTGCAGCTCCCTGTCTTACCAGACATAGCAGCTTATACCGTGTGTTAATCTCACACTTGATACTACCTGTCTTACCAGACATAGCAGCTTATACCATGTGTTAATCTCACACTTGATACTACCTGTCTTACCAGACATAGCAGCTTATACCATGTGTTAATCTCACACTTGCAGCTCCCTGTCTTACCAGACATAGCAGCTTATACCATGTGTTAATCTCACACTTGATACTACCTGTCTTACCAGACATAGCAGCTTATACCATGTGTTAATCTCACACTTGCAGCTCCCTGTCTTACCAGACATAGCAGCTTATACCATGTGTTAATCTCACACTTGCTACTCCCTGTCTTACCAGACATAGCAGCTTATACCATGTGTTAATCTCACACTTGATACTACCTGTCTTACCAGACATAGCAGCTTATACCATGTGTTAATCTCACACTTGATACTACCTGTCTTACCAGACATAGCAGCTTATACCATGTGTTAATCTCACACTTGCAGCTCCCTGTCTTACCAGACATAGCAGCTTATACCATGTGTTAATCTCACACTTGATACTACCTGTCTTACCAGACATAGCAGCTTATACCATGTGTTAATCTCACACTTGCAGCTACCTGTCTTACCAGACATAGCAGCTTATACCATGTGTTAATCTCACACTTGATACTACCTGTCTTACCAGACATAGCAGCTTATACCATGTGTTAATCTCACACTTGCTACTACCTGTCTTACCAGACATAGCAGCTTATACCATGTGTTAATCTCACACTTGCTACTACCTGTCTTACCAGACATAGCAGCTTATACCATGTGTTAATCTCACACTTGCTACTACCTGTCTTACCAGACATAGCAGCTTATACCATGTGTTAATCTCATACTTGATACTACCTGTCTTACCAGACATAGCAGCTTATACCATGTGTTAATCTCACACTTGCAGCTCCCTGTCTTACCAGACATAGCAGCTTATACCATGTGTTAATCTCACACTTGATACTACCTGTCTTACCAGACATAGCAGCTTATACCATGTGTTAATCTCACACTTGCAGCTCCCTGTCTTACCAGACATAGCAGCTTATACCATGTGTTAATCTCACACTTGATACTACCTGTCTTACCAGACATAGCAGCTTATACCATGTGTTAATCTCACACTTGATACTCCCTGTCTTACCAGACATAGCAGCTTATACCATGTGTTAATCTCACACTTGATACTACCTGTCTTACCAGACATAGCAGCTTATACCATGTGTTAATCTCACACTTGATACTACCTGTCTTACCAGACATAGCAGCTTATACCATGTGTTAATCTCACACTTGCTACTACCTGTCTTACCAGACATAGCAGCTTATACCATGTGTTAATCTCACACTTGCAGCTCCCTGTCTTACCAGACATAGCAGCTTATACCATGTGTTAATCTCACACTTGCAGCTCCCTGTCTTACCAGACATAGCAGCTTATACCATGTGTTAATCTCACACTTGCTACTACCTGTCTTACCAGACATAGCAGCTTATACCATGTGTTAATCTCACACTTGCTACTACCTGTCTTACCAGACATAGCAGCTTATACCATGTGTTAATCTCACACTTGATACTACCTGTCTTACCAGACATAGCAGCTTATACCATGTGTTAATCTCACACTTGATACTACCTGTCTTACCAGACATAGCAGCTTATACCATGTGTTAATCTCACACTTGCTACTACCTGTCTTACCAGACATAGCAGCTTATACCATGTGTTAATCTCACACTTGCAGCTACCTGTCTTACCAGACATAGCAGCTTATACCGTGTGTTAATCTCACACTTGCAGCTCTCTGTCTTACCAGACATAGCAGCTTATACCATGTGTTAATCTCACACTTGCTACTACCTGTCTTACCAGACATAGCAGCTTATACCATGTGTTAATCTCACACTTGATACTACCTGTCTTACCAGACATAGCAGCTTATACCATGTGTTAATCTCACACTTGCTACTCCCTGTCTTACCAGACATAGCAGCTTATACCATGTGTTAATCTCACACTTGCAGCTCCCTGTCTTACCAGACATAGCAGCTTATACCATGTGTTAATCTCACACTTGATACTACCTGTCTTACCAGACATAGCAGCTTATACCATGTGTTAATCTCACACTTGCTACTCCCTGTCTTACCAGACATAGCAGCTTATACCATGTGTTAATCTCACACTTGCAGCTCCCTGTCTTACCAGACATAGCAGCTTATACCATGTGTTAATCTCACACTTGCTACTACCTGTCTTACCAGACATAGCAGCTTATACCATGTGTTAATCTCACACTTGCTACTCCCTGTCTTACCAGACATAGCAGCTTATACCATGTGTTAATCTCACACTTGATACTACCTGTCTTACCAGACATAGCAGCTTATACCATGTGTTAATCTCACACTTGATACTACCTGTCTTACCAGACATAGCAGCTTATACCATGTGTTAATCTCACACTTGATACTCCCTGTCTTACCAGACATAGCAGCTTATACCATGTGTTAATCTCACACTTGCAGCTCCCTGTCTTACCAGACATAGCAGCTTATACCATGTGTTAATCTCACACTTGCTACTACCTGTCTTACCAGACATAGCAGCTTATACCATGTGTTAATCTCACACTTGCAGCTCCCTGTCTTACCAGACATAGCAGCTTATACCATGTGTTAATCTCACACTTGATACTACCTGTCTTACCAGACATAGCAGCTTATACCATGTGTTAATCTCACACTTGCTACTACCTGTCTTACCAGACATAGCAGCTTATACCATGTGTTAATCTCACACTTGATACTACCTGTCTTACCAGACATAGCAGCTTATACCATGTGTTAATCTCACACTTGATACTACCTGTCTTACCAGACATAGCAGCTTATACCATGTGTTAATCTCACACTTGCAGCTCCCTGTCTTACCAGACATAGCAGCTTATACCATGTGTTAATCTCACACTTGATACTACCTGTCTTACCAGACATAGCAGCTTATACCGTGTGTTAATCTCACACTTGATACTACCTGTCTTACCAGACATAGCAGCTTATACCGTGTGTTAATCTCACACTTGCAGCTCTCTGTCTTACCAGACATAGCAGCTTATACCATGTGTTAATCTCACACTTGCTACTACCTGTCTTACCAGACATAGCAGCTTATACCATGTGTTAATCTCACACTTGCAGCTCTCTGTCTTACCAGACATAGCAGCTTATACCATGTGTTAATCTCACACTTGCTACTACCTGTCTTACCAGACATAGCAGCTTATACCATCTGTTAATCTCACACTTGATACTACCTGTCTTACCAGACATAGCAGCTTATACCATGTGTTAATCTCACACTTGCTACTACCTGTCTTACCAGACATAGCAGCTTATACCATGTGTTAATCTCACACTTGCTACTACCTGTCTTACCAGACATAGCAGCTTATACCATGTGTTAATCTCACACTTGATACTACCTGTCTTACCAGACATAGCAGCTTATACCATGTGTTAATCTCACACTTGATACTCCCTGTCTTACCAGACATAGCAGCTTATACCATGTGTTAATCTCACACTTGATACTACCTGTCTTACCAGACATAGCAGCTTATACCATGTGTTAATCTCACACTTGATACTCCCTGTCTTACCAGACATAGCAGCTTATACCATGTGTTAATCTCACACTTGATACTCCCTGTCTTACCAGACATAGCAGCTTATACCATGTGTTAATCTCACACTTGATACTACCTGTCTTACCAGACATAGCAGCTTATACCATGTGTTAATCTCACACTTGATACTACCTGTCTTACCAGACATAGCAGCTTATACCATGTGTTAATCTCACACTTGCAGCTCCCTGTCTTACCAGACATAGCAGCTTATACCATGTGTTAATCTCACACTTGCTACTCTCTGTCTTACCAGACATAGCAGCTTATACCATGTGTTAATCTCACACTTGATACTACCTGTCTTACCAGACATAGCAGCTTATACCATGTGTTAATCTCACACTTGATACTCCCTGTCTTACCAGACATAGCAGCTTATACCATGTGTTAATCTCACACTTGATACTACCTGTCTTACCAGACATAGCAGCTTATACCATGTGTTAATCTCACACTTGCAGCTCCCTGTCTTACCAGACATAGCAGCTTATACCATGTGTTAATCTCACACTTGCAGCTCCCTGTCTTACCAGACATAGCAGCTTATACCATGTGTTAATCTCACACTTGCTACTACCTGTCTTACCAGACATAGCAGCTTATACCATGTGTTAATCTCACACTTGCTACTCCCTGTCTTACCAGACATAGCAGCTTATACCATGTGTTAATCTCACACTTGCTACTCCCTGTCTTACCAGACATAGCAGCTTATACCATGTGTTAATCTCACACTTGATACTACCTGTCTTACCAGACATAGCAGCTTATACCATGTGTTAATCTCACACTTGATACTACCTGTCTTACCAGACATAGCAGCTTATACCATGTGTTAATCTCACACTTGATACTACCTGTCTTACCAGACATAGCAGCTTATACCGTGTGTTAATCTCACACTTGCTACTACCTGTCTTACCAGACATAGCAGCTTATACCATGTGTTAATCTCACACTTGATACTACCTGTCTTACCAGACATAGCAGCTTATACCATGTGTTAATCTCACACTTGATACTACCTGTCTTACCAGACATAGCAGCTTATACCGTGTGTTAATCTCACACTTGATACTACCTGTCTTACCAGACATAGCAGCTTATACCATGTGTTAATCTCACACTTGCTACTACCTGTCTTACCAGACATAGCAGCTTATACCATGTGTTAATCTCACACTTGATACTACCTGTCTTACCAGACATAGCAGCTTATACCATGTGTTAATCTCACACTTGCAGCTCCCTGTCTTACCAGACATAGCAGCTTATACCATGTGTTAATCTCACACTTGATACTACCTGTCTTACCAGACATAGCAGCTTATACCATGTGTTAATCTCACACTTGCAGCTCCCTGTCTTACCAGACATAGCAGCTTATACCATGTGTTAATCTCACACTTGATACTACCTGTCTTACCAGACATAGCAGCTTATACCATGTGTTAATCTCACACTTGATACTCCCTGTCTTACCAGACATAGCAGCTTATACCATGTGTTAATCTCACACTTGATACTACCTGTCTTACCAGACATAGCAGCTTATACCATGTGTTAATCTCACACTTGATACTACCTGTCTTACCAGACATAGCAGCTTATACCATGTGTTAATCTCACACTTGATACTACCTGTCTTACCAGACATAGCAGCTTATACCGTGTGTTAATCTCACACTTGCTACTACCTGTCTTACCAGACATAGCAGCTTATACCATGTGTTAATCTCACACTTGATACTACCTGTCTTACCAGACATAGCAGCTTATACCATGTGTTAATCTCACACTTGATACTACCTGTCTTACCAGACATAGCAGCTTATACCGTGTGTTAATCTCACACTTGATACTACCTGTCTTACCAGACATAGCAGCTTATACCATGTGTTAATCTCACACTTGCTACTACCTGTCTTACCAGACATAGCAGCTTATACCATGTGTTAATCTCACACTTGATACTACCTGTCTTACCAGACATAGCAGCTTATACCATGTGTTAATCTCACACTTGCAGCTCCCTGTCTTACCAGACATAGCAGCTTATACCATGTGTTAATCTCACACTTGATACTACCTGTCTTACCAGACATAGCAGCTTATACCATGTGTTAATCTCACACTTGCAGCTCCCTGTCTTACCAGACATAGCAGCTTATACCATGTGTTAATCTCACACTTGATACTACCTGTCTTACCAGACATAGCAGCTTATACCATGTGTTAATCTCACACTTGATACTCCCTGTCTTACCAGACATAGCAGCTTATACCATGTGTTAATCTCACACTTGCTACTCCCTGTCTTACCAGACATAGCAGCTTATACCGTGTGTTAATCTCACACTTGCTACTCCCTGTCTTACCAGACATAGCAGCTTATACCATGTGTTAATCTCACACTTGATACTCCCTGTCTTACCAGACATAGCAGCTTATACCATGTGTTAATCTCACACTTGATACTACCTGTCTTACCAGACATAGCAGCTTATACCATGTGTTAATCTCACACTTGCAGCTCCCTGTCTTACCAGACATAGCAGCTTATACCATGTGTTAATCTCACACTTGATACTCTCTGTCTTACCAGACATAGCAGCTTATACCGTGTGTTAATCTCACACTTGATACTACCTGTCTTACCAGACATAGCAGCTTATACCATGTGTTAATCTCACACTTGCTACTCCCTGTCTTACCAGACATAGCAGCTTATACCATGTGTTAATCTCACACTTGATACTACCTGTCTTACCAGACATAGCAGCTTATACCGTGTGTTAATCTCACACTTGCAGCTCCCTGTCTTACCAGACATAGCAGCTTATACCGTGTGTTAATCTCACACTTGATACTACCTGTCTTACCAGACATAGCAGCTTATACCATGTGTTAATCTCACACTTGATACTACCTGTCTTACCAGACATAGCAGCTTATACCATGTGTTAATCTCACACTTGATACTACCTGTCTTACCAGACATAGCAGCTTATACCATGTGTTAATCTCACACTTGATACTACCTGTCTTACCAGACATAGCAGCTTATACCGTGTGTTAATCTCACACTTGATACTACCTGTCTTACCAGACATAGCAGCTTATACCATGTGTTAATCTCACACTTGCAGCTCCCTGTCTTACCAGACATAGCAGCTTATACCATGTGTTAATCTCACACTTGCTACTACCTGTCTTACCAGACATAGCAGCTTATACCGTGTGTTAATCTCACACTTGATACTACCTGTCTTACCAGACATAGCAGCTTATACCGGGTGTTAATCTCACACTTGCAGCTCCCTGTCTTACCAGACGTAGCGGCTTATGTCGGGTCGGTATGAGGCACTGCTTCTGCACGACGTGTGTAACAAATGTCTATCTTATAGTTATTGTTAATAAGCAACCATTGCGCTGAAAAAGAGCATAATATGTGTCAAATACTTCGACCCATTTAGCTCTTTGAGCAGTGTATATAAACGGTTTATTATTTTACTGTCTCACGAATATTGTCTGAAAAACTAATGCCTTTTTTATTTTAATTTGCATGAATTTATCCACAATTTAATGTTAAAATGCCATACGAAGTTTAAGCTCTTAGAGAAACTTGGTAACACCACGTCGCATGTTCTCACCTTATGGTTGAACGGCCGGCAAATTCGGATGTGGGGGGTGTAAGGGGAGGTATTGCTTGACGTTACTAAAATTTAGGGGGAAGGTAAGGGCAGATGCCGGGTGTAAGTATTGTAGCAAACGGCAAAATTCTAAATATTGTTGCTTTACGATCTCTTTATTTTCCTTAAATTTTACTACAAGTACAAAATTTCCTGCTCGTTGCTAACACAATTAGCTATTACAATACACAATCTTTCCCAGTCTTCCAATGCCTTTGTCTAATTTTACTGTCTCTTATAAGTTAATTACGTCGAGGCAATCGCTCGGCAACACATACGTACTCACTGTCAGACTGACCGACTCACTCACGTAACGAAAAAATAACTGTACACAACCCGCTTTACTCCAACTCTAAGACTGACGGGTTGCTCTCACGGGCTCTGTTTATACTGAAGCCGGCATCACGTGACGTCCTTAGAGACCTTTCCATGCGCACGTGTGCAATTACTCAGCGGAATTGCCGGAAAGCTTCTAGACCTTGCTGGTAATATCGCTGTTCGATCACATACACGCGGTCACTAGCTACCCTGTAGTCTCGGAGCTTTCTTTTGTGTTTCACCGCCATTATTGCCGTCTCGTCCGTGTGTTGAACTACCCAAAGTGACAGTATTGAAGGTTGGGGCGGCAGCTTTAGCTGTCATTTATAACATCATTAGTTTTATCTTATCCCGGTGTGTTCTTATGTTCTTTTGTAGATTACAAAGAACACAAGTGTTTCAGGACAATAAAGAGGAACACTTGTATTTATTTCAATTACTATTTCTACATCCCAATGGGCATTAATAAGAATTTGTCTGCTTCCTTAACTATATGGAGAACTGAGTGTTCATTATTACTTAGACAAATACAGGCACTGACACATGTCGTTTCGTGTGGATTTGCAAGGTAAGCGCACAAGGCGAGTACTTTGTTTACATCTGAGGGAAGTGGGATACAACACAGTGCCAGGACTAACTCCATGAGCTCAGCGTTGCCTTTTACATTGCTTCAAAAATTAACAATTTTATAAAATGATCAAATCTAAGCATGTTTTATACTTCTCACACTTGCAGTACTATCCACCCTTAATATGTAAATAACGGAAGGGTTGATAGTCTAATTTATAGTTCTAAGAGAAGCGTGCAAAGTGTTGTCCAGATGGTCAAATAATGAGACTTGTACGTAAGGGGTTGAACACGATTAAGGGTAGCTTTCCTCGCACAAACGTGTACCGTGATTGACCATACACTTGTACGTAAGGGGTTGAACACGATTAAGGGTAGCTTTCCTCGCACAAACGTGTACCGTGATTGACCATACACTTGTACGTAAGGGGTTGAACACGATTAAGGGTAGCTTTCCTCGCACAAACGTGTACCGTGATTGACCATACACTTGTACGTAAGGGGTTGAACACGATTAAGGGTAGCTTTCCTCGCACAAACGTGTACCGTGATTCACCATACACTTGTACGTAAGGGGTTGAACACGATTAAGGGTAGCTTTCCTCGCACAAACGTGTACCGTGATTGACCATACACTTGTACGTAAGGGGTTGAACACGATTAAGGGTAGCTTTCCTCGCACAAACGTGTACCGTGATTGACCATACACTTGTACGTAAGGGGTTGAACACGATTAAGGGTAGCTTTCCTCGCACAAACGTGTACCGTGATTGACCATACACTTGTACGTAAGGGGTTGAACACGATTAAGGGTAGCTTTCCTCGCACAAACGTGTACCGTGATTGACCATACACTTGTACGTAAGGGGTTGAACACGATTAAGGGTAGCTTTCCTCGCACAAACGTGTACCGTGATTCACCATACACTTGTACGTAAGGGGTTGAACACGATTAAGGGTAGCTTTCCTCGCACAAACGTGTACCGTGATTGACCATACACTTGTACGTAAGGGGTTGAACACGATTAAGGGTAGCTTTCCTCGCACAAACGTGTACCGTGATTCACCATACACTTGTACGTAAGGGGTTGAACACGATTAAGGGTAGCTTTCCTCGCACAAAAGTGTACCGTGATTCACCATACACTTGCACGTAAGGGGTTGAACACGATTAAGGGTAGCTTTCCTCGCACAAAAGTGTACCGTGATTGACCATACACTTGCACGTAAGGGGTTGAACACGATTAAGGGTAGCTTTCCTCGCACAAACGTGTACCGTGATTCACCATACACTTGTACGTAAGGGGTTGAACACGATTAAGGGTAGCTTTCCTCGCACAAAAGTGTACCGTGATTCACCATACACTTGCACGTAAGGGGTTGAACACGATTAAGGGTAGCTTTCCTCGCACAAACGTGTACCGTGATTGACCATACACTTGCACGTAAGGGGTTGAACACGATTAAGGGTAGCTTTCCTCGCACAAACGTGTACCGTGATTCACCATACACTTGCACGTAAGGGGTTGAACACGATTAAGGGTAGCTTTCCTCGCACAAACGTGTACCGTGATTGACCATACACTTGCACGTAAGGGGTTGAACACGATTAAGGGTAGCTTTCCTCGCACAAACGTGTACCGTGATTGACCATACACTTGCACGTAAGGGGTTGAACACGATTAAGGGTAGCTTTCCTCGCACAAACGTGTACCGTGATTGACCATACACTTGCACGTAAGGGGTTGAACACGATTAAGGGTAGCTTTCCTCGCACAAACGTGTACCGTGATTCACCATACACTTGCACGTAAGGGGTTGAACACGATTAAGGGTAGCTTTCCTCGCACAAACGTGTACCGTGATTCACCATACACTTGCACGTAAGGGGTTGAACACGATTAAGGGTAGCTTTCCTCGCACAAACGTGTACCGTGATTCACCATACAGTGTAGTCTTATGCAAAAGGGGTTGAAGATAAGGGTAGGTTTTAAAACCATCGAATATTATAGGCAGACGTGTAACACTTGAATCCAGTACCTAAACTTTCTACAAAGCAAATAAGTTCACATTATCTAGGCCATTAGGTCACGCATTGAAGTGTGGAGCAAAACGAATAGTCTATATGACAGGGGTTGTTCACGTTTAGGCACATTTATGACCATGTAAACAATATCAGGTAGCAGACTTTGTGATTAGATCGTGGGAAAAGTATTAGACGAAGAGAAAAAACTAACACACTGAAGTGGATACATTACCAATTATCAAAATATCTGTTTTGTTTTGTTTTGTTTTGTCTGTCACGGTGGAGATTGACGCATTTGAGCCGATGTCTTATTGTGTCAGACAGTGGGAGGAAGGATCATATGAAAGTACCCTACAGCGTATCACGGTGGGTCGCTAACTGGTGCAGGTCTCTACCAGTCAGATCAGTCCCCCAGTTGACTGCAGCACCTCTCCTCAGCCAAACGCCGCACTTTTAGAGCGCATCCTACTGGCGCCTGAGCGACCTGGGAGAAACCCCCGAAAAAGCCCAAGATCAGGAAAGTCGAACCTGCGACCTCCCACGTACATTACCACCCTTACACCACTAAGCAGAGAAAGCAATACGATTTTATATGAATATTTTGTGCAAGAGAAACGAGTATAGTGTAAAGCCTAAAGTCTGTGTTTATATAACGAAAGAATGCGGAAATATTTGATGTGTTTGAGAGAGCGGCTTGGCAATTACAGAACAACATGCAAATGCCTGTAATGCGGGCGACTAAAACACTGACGATAACCTCACAGAACTGTACAAACACAAGCATTTACTCACCAGGGAGTTAGTTGTTCATACAAAGCAAATATTGAGTTGACAAACACGCATCCCATATCACATGTTTATACCAATAATATACTACTTCGTTTCAATCCAGTCAAAGGAATAGGCAGTGCGCATACTGACTGAATCATAATATTACAGTGAAATAGTATGGAGAGAGAGAGATATATAGAATTGATACAAATAATTTGAAAATGTTCAAACCAATACACAATGTAAGAAGCAATATTTAAAAGTGTGTCAGAGAAAAAGGAGCCATTATCCAGGATAGTTCGGTGACGGCTAAGGCCCGCAGGACGCGGGTTTCTGGCCGACACCGAGTCCCTGGGCATGTGGTTGTATCTCCCGTGCTTCGGAAGGGAAATAAAGCCAGTGGTCCGGTGTCGTAGAGATATCTGAGCAAAATTTAAGTTATCTTTCACATCCAATATAGAATAGCACACTGAGAACTACAGTAATTGAAGAACATACATAAATAAAAGGTTTTAAGTGGTGTTGCATGGTAGGGAAACGTTGGTCCCCTGGACCCGTGCCTGCCCTATTAGCTGTCAGGGGGCTGTGGGCACCCTAAGCCTCACCCCTCCGGTCATACCTAAAGTGCTTATGCCGCGAGAGATTGCAGGGGATTCACCGATTGCGTTGTACCTACATAGTGCTAAGCTTGAACACTGGCTTACGACTCATTATTTAGAAATATTGCACTTATTAGTAAAATAGGAAGAAAAAATAAATATATTTATAAAATATACATGTAAACAAGCTAATAGCAATATATAGGCAAAAAGGCAATATATAGATATCTTCTAAATTTTGGAATATTATTTTATCTTCTGAAACATTTTATTTTCGATGCCTAAATATACTTATTTCAAATACTTCAGTCTTGTAACATTTTAGTAACTTCGTTTCACGCAATTTTTCCCATCCGGAGTAGGTATTTTTGTTCTGCGTTATTTCACTAGGTACCAAATAATGATAAAAAGTTCCAGTTTGTTTGTTTGACAGTAATCCGTAGAATTGCTCGTATAATTTAGTTGGATGATGGCGGCACATAGTGAGAAGGTGGTGAACCGTAACAAAACAAATGACGGGGCGTTGATGCAGATGACGTTTCCGTAGTCGCAGGAGACGGAAATTAACCACCCACTGCGCTCTTTCGGAAATTTGCTGAAGCTCTGCGGGCGTATGACATCATTTGCTTAAGTGAACTCTCGGCGGCGACTAATCCAATTGTTGAAATATATTCATTGAAAACATCTGTCTAAGTGTTAACTTCTCACACGCTATTCAAAAGTGCTCTAAAATACCTGTAGCGTAAACGCAAAGTTATTAATTATTAGAAGTCTGATAGTGATCCTTTAATGTGACACTTAGATCACAGCTGTTCCGCCCATGCAACAATATCGATTAATTCTCGAAACAGAACTAGCGCGAGTTTAGAAAACACAAATGAAGCTCAGTCCGGCAAATTAAATTCACTGATTGTGCAATAAATAACTTATACCTACATGAAATAAAGTTTCGTCTGAAAACCAATATATACTCAATTTGCCTTCTATTTCTCAATGCTACGTAGCATTCTAAGGTTATCATATTCATCATGCAGCTTTGACGTGCTGGAAACTAATCGAAATTTTAGCGCCTGCGCAGCACTCCAAATATCAGGTGATTGTCCCTGATGAGTGTACAACATTTTACAATATTTCTACTATAAAATTAGATATATGGTGGAGCATAAATTGTCATATGAAACTTAACTATAATTCTAGTAATTAAGACGCGAGTATATATTAGGAAACGAGCCAAGCGAGCGTCTTAATTACTAGCATTATAGTCTCGTTGCATAATATACTAGCGACTGTCCAGAACTCTTGGGAACTTGCGTCACTCAATCAATGTGTTCATTATTAACAAAAGTGATAGCTCGTCATAAACTAGCAGTTCATGTTGGACTTTGAAACATGTACAATTAGATCGCTTTTAGTAACAAACAACACGAAACAACACGAGCCGTCACGGCGCTGCACTGCTCCTCACAGAGTGCTCCGTCAGCGTTCGTCCGCTCCTACGTCATTAGTCCGATACTTGCCGACCGCTGCTGCTCTTGACTATTGGCCGATCCTTCACCGTCAACTGTTTTCCCTCTGGTGTAGAATGGACGAACTTCTTCAACTGGAACGCATTTATTAGGCGTGTCTGGAACTTCTTTATATAATTTTTTTTCCCAAGTGTCCAGATTTCTTGCCTGCTGCTTTCAAAATATGTTATGGCCTATTTTTCAGAAATAGGCTGAAACTGCGGGTTTTTCAATCTTTAAATGACTAAAATGATTCTTAAGTCTGGCGTCTGCTTCTTTTCCTTGTAAATACGTACTTTGTTATAATTATTTCTAAAGCAACAGATTCATTTTTGTCCACTTGTTCAGACACTTGTAGTGGTTCCCGTATTTATACGCAACGTGAAACATGAACAGTTGAGTGTTGTTATGGGTTTTAAAGGTGAACTGAGGTGCCGCTCATTCAGTCCTTCGGCTGCAAAGGCAATTAAGTTAGTTATAAGGATACGTCACGCGTTCCATGTTCTACTGGGATAGCGTAAGTTCGATTCCCGCGACCAATTACGAGTTTTCTTCGCCTGATGACTTTGAAATTCCGCTCTCTTTGCATGACTTGATAAAGAAAGAATGAAAACAAATGACTTTCTATTTTAGAACAGTATAAGTATTAGAACATTCAAATGAGTAACAAGAAATATCTCGGAAATTGTTATCTTCATAAAAAGTATATCTAACGTGTCTGCGTTAAATATCATAATAATATCTGCGTTTTATGTATTAATATTTTGTTTATAATCGTCAGTGGCTTTTTTGAGAAAATAAAACGTTTGAAAGAAAATGTTTACCCAGTGAGGAGTGAGGAGATTTTTCTCACGCTGTATTCTTGGAAGACGTAAACTTAAATAGCAACTTTGGTGTTTAACCGACTTGTTCGTTTTTGAGTTGAAACATTTGAGACGCGGGCATCAAAACATGGTCAGTAGAATACAAAACTTGCCCTGCTTACTTTATACTGTATTAGGGAAAGTACATATGGACGAGGACTTGGCAACAGTGTTGGAGAGAGATGACTGAAACGTCATGTCTTCATAGTGGTCAGCTGCTACAGGAAGGTGACTACTTCACCGCGGCCCAGGTTCGATCCCACATGTGAGTGGTGGACAAAGCGGCGTTGCGTCTTCAGAATCACCGCGTACAACTTTCAATATTGCTTATAACTTTTTTATTTTATTTTTCATGCATAATCTGTAAATTATAAATTTTAACGGAGTAATTGTTGTCAACAATTTCAAAATTTGACTCTGGTTAAGAAATTAGGTGCCTGAGTTACACAGAGTTTTTATTATTTTGTAGTAAAAGCGGGCGTTAAATAGCACCAAAACATACCGATTCCGAAGTGACATCTCGGATTAAATCAATAGTAACTAAAGAGGTGGCAAAGGAAGACGATAACGCAACTGAGGTCATCTGTCTAGCCCATGTTGTCTTCATATGTATTACTACTAAACGAACTGATATAATAACAGATTATTAATAGTGATGAGGGATATATGTACAATAGTCATTGTCATTCCATGAACAGTACAAGGTCTTCAAGGAAGTGTTGAAGGAGGCTTCTGATTGGTTGGAGAAAGAGGGCGAAACGTACACAATACTTGTGTGTCTGTGTACTGGTCTGAGTCTGTGTGGGTGTCTGTGCGGGTGTATTTGTCTGTGTACTGGTCTGAGTCTGTGTGCCTGTCTCTGTTGGTGTCTGTGCGTGTGTTTCTGTCCGTGTGTGTCTGTGTGCCTGTCTCTGTGGGTGTCTGTGCGTGTGTACTTGTGTGTGTTTCTGTGTTTCTGTCTGTGTGTGTCTGTGTGTTTGTCTCTGTGGGTGTCAGTGCGTGTGTACTTGTGTGTGTTTCTGTGTTTCTGTCTGTGTGTGTCTGTGTGCCTGTCTCTGTGGGTGTCTGTGCGTGTGTACTTGTGTGTGTTTCTGTGTTTCTGTCCGTGTGTGTCTGTGTGCCGGTCTCTGTGGGTGTCTGTGCGTGTGTACTTGTGTGTGTACTTGTGTGTGTTTCTGTGTTTCTGTCTGTGTGTGTCTGTGTCTGTCTCTGTTGGTGTCTGTGCGTGTGTTTCTGTGTTTCTGTCCGTGTGTGTCTGTGTGCCTGTCTCTGTGGGTGTCTGTGCGTGTGTACTTGTGTGTGTTTCTGTGTTTCTGTCTGTGTGTGTCTGTGTGCTTGTCTCTGTGGGTGTCTGTGCGTGTGTACTTGTGTGTCTTTCTGTGTTTCTGTCTGTGTGTGTCTGTGTGCCTGTCTCTGTGGGTGTCTGTGCGTGTGCACTTGTGTGTGTTTCTGTGTTTCTGTCCGTGTGTGTCTGTGTGCCGGTCTCTGTGGGTGTCTGTGCGTGTGTACTTGTGTGTGTTTCTGTGTTTCTGTCTGTGTGTGTATGTGTCTGTCTCTGTTGGTGTCTGTGCGTGTGTTTCTGTGTTTCTGTCCGTGTGTGTCTGTGTGCCTGTCTCTGTGGGTGTCTGTGCGTGTGTATTTGTGTGTGTTTCTGTCTGTGTATGTCTGTGTGCCTATCTCTGTGGGTGTCTGTGCGTGTGTATCTGTGTGTGTTTCTGTGTTTCTGTCTGTGTGTGTCTGTGTGCCTATCTCTGTGGGTGTCTGTGCGGGTGTATTTGTGTGTGTGTGTCTGTGTCTGTGTCTGTGTGCCTGTCTCTGTTGGTGTCTGTGCGTGTGTTTCTGTGTTTCTGTCCGTGTGTGTCTGTGTGCCTGTCTCTGTGGGTGTCTGTGCGTGTGTACTTGTGTGTGTTTCTGTGTTTCTGTCTGTGTGTGTCTGTGTCTGTCTCTGTTGGTGTCTGTGCGTGTGTTTCTGTGTTTCTGTCCGTGTGTGTCTGTGTGCCTGTCTCTGTGGGTGTCTGTGCGTGTGTATTTGTGTGGGTTTCTGTCTGTGTATGTCTGTGTGCCTATCTCTGTGGGTGTCTGTGCGTGTGTATTTGTGTGTGTTTCTGTGTTTCTGTGTTTCTGTCTGTGTGTGTCTGTGTGCCTATCTCTGTGGGTGTCTGTGCGGGTGTATTTGTGTGTGTGTGTGTCTGTGTCTGTGTCTGTGTGCCTGTCTCTGTTGGTGTCTGTGCGTGTGTTTCTGTGTTTCTGTCCGTGTGTGTCTGTGTGCCTGTCTCTGTGGGTGTCTGTGCGTGTGTGCCTGTCTGTGGGTGTCTGTGCGTGTGTATTTGTGTGTGTTTCTGTGTGTATGTGCGTGTATTTAAACTTAATAACTAAACAAAGGTCGGTTCTCTAACAAATTGGGTATTCAAGGATGCGAGAAAATCTTTCACTGCAAAGTACCGTTTGCGCGGAAAAAGCTTAGAAAATGCTTCAGTTTTTTCAAAAATTCTCTAATGCTTTATTCCAAAGTATCACATGTTTGAGACATTTTATAAATAACATTTATTATTGAATTTTGCGGGAATAGTCTGTAAAGTCCGTTTGTCTCCTTGTCGACGGGGTGGCGCTTCTGCTTGTTAAGCGGCAGACTGGGTTTGATTCCCGGGACGTACCGGGCTAGGAGATCTGGTACGGGGTGCACTCAGCCTGTAGAGCTATCTGATTAAGAAGTAGTGGTCCCTGGCTGTGAAGACCACATGTACCACCCGGGAGGGCCAAGGTCCCAGTACTGCAACTCTCATAACGCAAATAGTGGGCAGCGGTCGGGCGGTAACGGCTGTTACGCTGTGGGTTTTGGTGTCTTAAGTTCTGTTCATTCTGAGTGAGTTTTGTATAAGTGGTAAATGAGAGAGAAGTATGTTTCATGTTTGAGCAGGAGTAACTGTGACCTGACCATGCACCAAGGCTTGCTTGCTTGCAGTTGGTTTTGTATAAGTGGTAAATGAGAGAGAAGTATGTTTCATGTTTGAGCAGGAGTAACTGTGACCTGACCATGCACCAAGGCTTGCTTGCTTGCTTGCAGTTCGTTTTGTATAAGTGGTAAATGAGAGAGAAGTATGTTTCATGTTTGAGCAGGAGTAACTGTGACCTGACCATGCACCAAGGCTTGCTTGCTTGCAGTTCGTTTTGTATAAGTGGTAAATGAGAGAGAAGTATGTTTCATGTTTGAGCAGGAGTAACTGTGACCTGACCATGCACCAAGGCTTGCTTGCTTGCAGTTCGTTTTGTATAAATGGTAAATGACAGAGAAGTATGTTTCGTGTTTGAGCAGGAGTAACTGTGACCTGACCATGCACCAAGGCTTGCTTGCTTGCAGTTGGTTTTGTATAAGTGGTAAATGAGAGAGAAGTATGTTTCATGTTTGAGCAGGAGTAACTGTGACCTGACCATGCACCAAGGCTTGCTTGCTTGCTTGCTTGCAGTTCGTTTTGTATAAGTGGTAAATGAGAGAGAAGTATGTTTCATGTTTGGGAAGGAGTAACTGTGACCTGACCATGCACCAAGGCTTGCTTGCTTGCAGTTCGTTTTGTATAAGTGGTAAATGAGAGAGAAGTATGTTTCATGTTTGAGCAGGAGTAACTGTGACCTGACCATGCACCAAGGCTTGCTTGCTTGCAGTTCGTTTTGTATAAATGGTAAATGACAGAGAAGTATGTTTCGTGTTTGAGCAGGAGTAACTGTGACCTGACCATGCACCAAGGCTTGCTTGCTTGCAGTTGGTTTTGTAT
Organism: Tenodera sinensis; assembly: GCA_030765045.1. Classification (NCBI taxonomy): domain Eukaryota; kingdom Metazoa; phylum Arthropoda; class Insecta; order Mantodea; family Mantidae; genus Tenodera; species Tenodera sinensis. Next base: position 877,620 of record CM060961.1, on the reverse strand, counting down.
AAGTGGTAAATGAGAGAGAAGTATGTTTCATGTTTGAGCAAGAGTAACTGTGACCTGACCATGCACCAAGGCTTGCTTGCTTGCAGTTCGTTTTGTATAAGTGGTAAATGAGAGAGAAGTATGTTTCATGTTTGGGAAGGAGTAACTGTGACCTGACCATGCACCAAGGCTTGCTTGCTTGCAGTTCGTTTTGTATAAGTGGTAAATGAGAGAGAAGTATGTTTCATGTTTGAGCAGGAGTAACTGTGACCTGACCATGCACCAAGGCTTGCTTGCTTGCAGTTCGTTTTGTATAAGTGGTAAATGAGAGAGAAGTATGTTTCATGTTTGAGCAGGAGTAACTGTGACCTGACCATGCACCAAGGCTTGCTTGCTTGCAGTTCGTTTTGTATAAGTGGTAAATGAGAGAGAAGTATGTTTCATGTTTGAGCAGGAGTAACTGTGACCTGACCATGCACCAAGGCTTGCTTGCTTGCAGTTGGTTTTGTATAAGTGGTAAATGAGAGAGAAGTATGTTTCATGTTTGAGCAGGAGTAACTGTGACCTGACCATGCACCAAGGCTTGCTTGCTTGCTTGCTTGCAGTTCGTTTTGTATAAGTGGTAAATGAGAGAGAAGTATCTTTAATGTTTGAGCAAGACTAACTGTGACCTGACCATGCACCAAGGCTTGCTTGCTTGCAGTTGGTTTTGTATAAGTGGTAAATGAGAGAGAAGTATGTTTCATGTTTGAGAAGGAGTAACTGTGACCTCACCATGCACCAAGGCTTGCTTGCTTGCAGTACGTTTTGTATAAGTGGTAAATGAGAGACAAGTATGTTTCATGTTTGAGCAGGAGTAACTGTGACCTGACCATGCACCAAGGCTTGCTTGCTTGCAGTTCGTTTTGTATAAGTGGTAAATGAGAGAGAAGTATGTTTCATGTTTGAGCAGGAGTAACTGTGACCTGACCATGCACCAAGGCTTGCTTGCTTGCAGTTCGTTTTGTATAAGTGGTAAATGAGAGAGAAGTATGTTTCATGTTTGAGCAGGAGTAACTGTGACCTGACCATGCACCAAGGCTTGCTTGCTTGCAGTTCGTTTTGTATAAATGGTAAATGACAGAGAAGTATGTTTCGTGTTTGAGCAGGAGTAACTGTGACCTGACCATGCACCAAGGCTTGCTTGCTTGCTTGCTTGCTTGCAGTTCGTTTTGTATAAATGGTAAATGACAGAGAAGTATGTTTCGTGTTTGAGCAGGAGTAACTGTGACCTGACCATGCACCAAGGCTTGCTTGCTTGCAGTTCGTTTTGTATAAATGGTAAATGACAGAGAAGTATGTTTCGTGTTTGAGCAGGAGTAACTGTGACCTGACCATGCACCAAGGCTTGCTTGCTTGCAGTTCGTTTTGTATAAGTGGTAAATGACAGAGAAGTATGTTTCATGTTTGAGCAGGAGTAACTGTGACCTGACCATGCACCAAGGCTTGCTTGCTTGCAGTTGGTTTTGTATAAGTGGTAAATGAGAGAGAAGTATGTTTCATGTTTGAGCAGGAGTAACTGTGACCTGACCATGCACCAAGGCTTGCTTGCTTGCAGTTCGTTTTGTATAAGTGGTAAATGAGAGAGAAGTATGTTTCATGTTTGAGCAGGAGTAACTGTGACCTGACCATGCACCAAGGCTTGCTTGCTTGCAGTTCGTTTTGTATAAATGGTAAATGACAGAGAAGTATGTTTCGTGTTTGAGCAGGAGTAACTGTGACCTGACCATGCACCAAGGCTTGCTTGCTTGCAGTTCGTTTTGTATAAATGGTAAATGACAGAGAAGTATGTTGCGTGTTTGAGCAGGAGTAACTGTGACCTGACCATGCACCAAGGCTTGCTTGCTTGCAGTTCGTTTTGTATAAATGGTAAATGAGAGAGAAGTATGTTTCATGTTTGAGCAGGAGTAACTGTGACCTGACCATGCACCAAGGCTTGCTTGCTTGCAGTTCGTTTTGTATAAATGGTAAATGAGAGAGAAGTATGTTTCGTGTTTGAGCAGGAGTAACTGTGACCTGACCATGCACCAAGGCTTGCTTGCAGTTCGTTTTGTATAAATGGTAAATGAGAGAGAAGTATGTTTCATGTTTGAGCAGGAGTAACTGTGACCTGACCATGCACCAAGGCTTGCTTGCTTGCAGTTCGTTTTGTATAAATGGTAAATGAGAGAGAAGTATGTTTCGTGTTTGAGCAGGAGTAACTGTGACCTGACCATGCACCAAGGCTTGCTTGCTTGCAGTTCGTTTTGTATAAATGGTAAATGACAGAGAAGTATGTTTCGTGTTTGAGCAGGAGTAACTGTGACCTGACCATGCACCTAGGCTTGCTTGCTTGCTTGCTTGCTTGCTTGCAGTTCGTTTTGTATAAATGGTAAATGACAGAGAAGTATGTTTCGTGTTTGAGCAGGAGTAACTGTGACCTGACCATGCACCAAGGCTTGCTTGCTTGCTTGCTTGCTTGCTTGCAGTTCGTTTTGTATAAATGGTAAATGACAGAGAAGTATGTTTCGTGTTTGAGCAGGAGTAACTGTGACCTGACCATGCACCAAGGCTTGCTTGCTTGCAGTTCGTTTTGTATAAATGGTAAATGACAGAGAAGTATGTTTCGTGTTTGAGCAGGAGTAACTGTGACCTGACCATGCACCAAGGCTTGCTTGCTTGCAGTTCGTTTTGTATAAGTGGTAAATGACAGAGAAGTATGTTTCGTGTTTGAGCAGGAGTAACTGTGACCTGACCATGCACCAAGGCTTGCTTGCTTGCTTGCTTGCTTGCTTGCAGTTCGTTTTGTGTAAATGGTAAATGACAGAGAAGTATGTTTCGTGTTTGAGCAGGAGTAACTGTGACCTGACCATGCACCTAGGCTTGCTTGCTTGCTTGCTTGCTTGCTTGCTTGCAGTTCGTTTTGTATAAATGGTAAATGACAGAGAAGTATGTTTCGTGTTTGAGCAGGAGTAACTGTGACCTGACCATGCACCAAGGCTTGCTTGCTTGCTTGCTTGCAGTTCGTTTTGTATAAATGGTAAATGACAGAGAAGTATGTTTCGTGTTTGAGCAGGAGTAACTGTGACCTGACCATGCACCAAGGCTTGCTTGCTTGCAGTTCGTTTTGTATAAATGGTAAATGACAGAGAAGTATGTTTCGTGTTTGAGCAGGAGTAACTGTGACCTGACCATGCACCAAGGCTTGCTTGCTTGCAGTTCGTTTTGTATAACTGGTAAATGAGAGAGAAGTATGTTTCATGTTTGAGCAGGAGTAACTGTGACCTGACCATGCACCAAGGCTTGCTTGCTTGCAGTTCGTTTTGTATAAGTGGTAAATGAGAGAGAAGTATGTTTCATGTTTGAGCAGGAGTAACTGTGACCTGACCATGCACCAAGGCTTGCTTGCAGTTCGTTTTGTATAAATGGTAAATGAGAGAGAAGTATGTTTCATGTTTGAGCAGGAGTAACTGTGACCTGACCATGCACCAAGGCTTGCTTGCAGTTCGTTTTGTATAAATGGTAAATGAGAGAGAAGTATGTTTCATGTTTGAGCAGGAGTAACTGTGACCTGACCATGCACCAAGGCTTGCTTGCAGTTCGTTTTGTATAAATGGTAAATGAGAGAGAAGTATGTTTCATGTTTGAGCAGGAGTAACTGTGACCTGACCATGCACCAAGGCTTGCTTGCAGTTCGTTTTGTATAAATGGTAAATGAGAGAGAAGTATGTTTCATGTTTGAGCAGGAGTAACTGTGACCTGACCATGCACCAAGTTTTGCTTGCTTGCTTGCAGTTCGTTTTTAATTAAAGTATCATATTTTATAATTAATTAACATTATCCTGTAAACAGCAGCTCGCCTGCGGCTATCATGTTAAATCTTTCATGAGCTCAAATAAACCCGCCAAGTGCATTGTCTGCGTTTCTTCATAGTCTCAGAAATGTATAATTTTGGTTTATTAGAACCACAAACACACTGTGCTACGAGTCCCGGGTTCGATGGGCATTATTGCCTATCCTCTCTCGAAGTGCGAATGTGTGTGAATTCAGTGTTACAAATCCATGAATCCGTACAATTGAAATACAGAGTACATTCGAAAATTACTTAATAATATTACCGTTTTAATTATTTATTTGCACTAATGTTAACCTTCGTAACCCTAGTCCGCCTCGGTAGCGTGATGGTTAGCGTGTCTGCCTCATGTTCAGGAGTTCGCGAGTTCGAATCTCACTTAGGGTAAGTTATCTGGGTAAGGTTTTTTCTGAGGTTTTCCCTCGAATGTCGGGTAACGTAAAGCTCCAGGGACCTCTGGCTCATTTGAGCATCATTTCACCCGTTTCATTCATTTACCGCCCGATATCACACTGCGTTGGACAACGTAAATTAAAGAAAAGAGAGAGATAGAAAAACTCAACCTTTTTTAACACCAACTCCGTTACCCTGACGACGTGACGTCATGCCACGGAATTTCTAGCACAATTGTACAAGATACTCGTAATGAATGTTAATACACTGTTGGGAAGTTCATTATTACGTCACTGAGCCATTGTTTAGGTAGGGTGCTCGACACCCACTCGTGTTATCTTCTGCAGCATATGATAGTGCACCTGTGTGAAATGCTAATATACTCGCATGCTCTTAGACTCCTTCCATCTCCTAGGAGAGAGCCTAACCACAGATGCAAACAGAAATCATCCCCTATTTAAGGAAAATCAACTACGATAAAAATAATAATCCTGGTACAGAGTCTCGCGTCCAAACTGCTTGTGGCAGCCGGTGTACCAAACCCCATCTGTAATCGTTATGGACCCCGCCCTCTTTCGGACCACCCGTATTATCTTGTTGCCTCACCGCTCTCTCTCTCTCTCTCTCTCTCTCTCGCTCTCTCTGTCGATTGGGTGACTCAGTTGGTTACACGCTGGCCTATAATCGCAAGGTCACGGGTTCAAATCAGGCCCAGACCGATGGTTTTTAAGTGTAGTTAAAAACAACAGCTCCAGTTGGGTTAAAGAGTGAAGTTGATATTTAAGTTTAACGTCTTTCAAGGATGCGACGCGAAGATTTTGAAGAAAATAGTCCCACCCTAAATTACCCTTTGCATGGAAAATTTTTCAAAATTTTTGGTTTTCTTGAAAATGACTAACGATTTTGATTAAAATGGCATATGTTTGAGATATTTGTATGACAAGTGAAATGTATATTTTGAATTTTCTGGCTATAGGCTATGTAGTGCTGCTTACTCTGGATGACTTTTGTATAACTGGTAAACCGTAAGAGATAGACAAAATCTTACTGTACAAAAAATGTAGATCTTGCTAAAACGCACAATTTGTCTAATTTATATATATACATATATTTTGCAAAGTGAACCATTTCGGACATATTCCTTGTATTACTTTAAGTCTACTGTATTTCCATATTCCCCTTGTAGCTACAAGGAAATTCTTAAGAAGATAATAAGAATGGTTAGTACAAGAGTAGAGAAAGTCATGTGAGTGTAACACATCACATTTTTAAGGGAATAATTTTCTATATATTAGGCCAGTTAATGATAATAGCTTAAGAGCAGGCGCACTTAGACCGGACGATCGTTGGTTCCAATCCCAGCTATGATATTGAGTGTTTGAAAGTTGACCTACATGGTTTGTATGCTCTGGAAAAGAAGAGATTCCTGGCGTCGCGTGGAACTGGGAGATGAACAGTTACTGTCCATGAATGTTTAAACGAGTGAATCTAAAGAGTGTGTGTGTGTGTTTGTGTGTGAGGAAAGACTGACAGTGTCTTGTTTAAAATATAGCATTGCCAGAGAAGACCCAAGAGAGAGACGAAACCCAATTTAAGACGTTCCGTCCTGAAGTATGTGTGTGTGTGTGTGTGTGTGTGTGTGTGTGTGTGTGTGTGTGTGTGTGTGTGTGTCTGTGTATATGTGTGTGTGTGTGTGTGTGTGTGTGTGTGTGTGTGTGTGTGTGTCTGTGTGTGTTCCAACCACAACTGTTGATCCTCTCTCAAGAAACAACACTTATGTGTACTCACAACTGTTACCTTTTACACTATAATTCTGTAATCAATTCTGACAGCTTGTTTATTAAATATAAAGTCGAAATTTTGAAGTTCCAAAAGTTATTAAGTTTTCATTTTCTGTTTTTGTATCTTTTCAAGTGCAATTTTTAGAGCAATTCTTTATTTTTATTTGCACCTTTCTTCTATAACGAAAAAGTCGTTGTATAGAGTATTTCATTGAGTTTATAAGCTATTTTAAGAATTTTCAATATTAATTTTTTTTTTTTTTTTTTTTTTTTTTTATAATACAGGATAAAATATTTAAAAAATAAGCAGCCATATCTACCAAAATAGCTTACATTGAAATGGGCTATGGATTAATATCGTCACTCTTCTATTTAGGTCTCGGGTTTAAACCCGACAATTGTTGTTTTGCTTTTTCGTAAAATTCCCTACCGTGTTCCGTGGGAAGGGGAAGTAAAATCGCTGTCGCAGATTTACGGCACGTAAAATCACGCCAATCCTTAACAGTATATGGGCTTGCTTGCCGCGCAGCACTGGCTTTCCAACCTTAATATGCCTCATACTCAACTATTTCAAGGGACTTCCAAGGTCTAGGAATACCATTTCATATATTTGTTACACCATTCGCAGTAAATGTTGAAACTATTGACTTACAATGTGACAGAACTGAAATAGAAGTAGATTTGATTAGGTTTTACCAATGTTTTAAGAATTTCCACACCTGCATAATAATATAGCTAAAATCTGGTGTATGTTCGGTACTACCTATCTGTGTGTGTGTGTGTCTGTCTGTTTTAAAACTGAGAAAAATCACATGAACAGCAAGCAGTACCTTATCGTGATATTACAAAGTACTTCTCCAGACTAATAAAAACAAGATGGAAACAGGCCTGGAATCAATCGCCTCCAGAAAAACTACACATGGTAAGGAAAGGAGACACCAATTCTTCCCCTGTCTATTCTCTTAGCAGGAAAGAGCAGGTGATTATCTCAGGTCTCCGCATTGGTCATACAAGGTTAACCCACTCATACCTCCTCAGCAAAGGCCAGCCACCACAATGTGAAGTCTGCAACACAGTAAAACATCTCCTCACAGAATGTAAGCAATACGCTACACAACGACAGCTTCATCACATCACTGGAGACTTATCCACCATTCTGAATACGCCATCCAGCTGCAGAAGGGTACTATCATTTCTCAAAAGTACAGACTTACATACGAAAATATAATATGAAGGATATTTTTGTTGTAGGTACTGATTTGTTGATTAGTATTTTCATGATTTTGGTTAAATAATTGTAACAAGTTTATTGTATACCGCTGTATTACATAGAATAGCCGTGATATGACGTAATTGTTGAAGCAACTCTAAATAAATTTTAAAAAATGAGAAAACAAAGTAAACCGTAAGGTGAAAATCTTGATGCAGGGCTTACAATCAAGGGAGCTCTAAATATTCAACATAAAACTAACAACAAATAAAACATAATTTAAGTTCCAATTTAATATTCTGGTACTTTATAATGTATATAAGTTACTTATTCATAATTTCTTATCAGTTGAACCTTTAACTTTTCCAGTTGTATTATCTGTCTCGGGTTTTTATATTATGAAATACAATTTTCTTCCTGTTACGTTTAAGAGTTTATCAGTTGAATGTAGGAAAGGCGTTTTTGTTTCGTTTTGCTGATTGTGTCACTATACAGTAGAGCCGCGATTAACCGAGGTCCCGTTTTATGAAGTGTATGGAGCAAAGTATGTAGGGGCGAGAGGGAGAGTGACACTAAAGAAATGAAACTCAGTGAAGCACACAAAACACCATCTGGTGTTTGTTATCCGAGGTACTGTCGAAGCTCTACTGTACCCAAGGCGTTTGTGGGCAATGTTTGAGAGGTAGAATAGGAACTAGAACATCCTGTGGTTCAAATCCCAGCTGTGGCGTGGCATTGAATTTTGCAGTTGTTATTCTACCTCAGAGCAAAATGATTCTGCTGGTATGTGTGATTGTCTATACACGCACTTTGTAATGCTGAAAGTGTAGGATATTGGTTCAGTAACTTGACGTGCTGTAAGGCCATGGCGCCACTGAGACTTGATAACACAAATCCTACATATAGTTAAACACCATCCATATACAAAAACCTTAAAACGAGGGTCGCTATTGGATGTCTTTGAAATTGAAACAAAACACTGCAAACAATGATAAAGTAGAGAGGAAAGTTCAAGCTAATAACAAAGAATTGACTGATGCCATATAAAATCTTATTTTGAATAAGATGCAGTGACATTTTGTTTCTCTCTTATAGTAGCTGAATGTTGTAATGCTGCGGGGTCAGTGGCGCACCTTACCAGCCCGCTAAGGAATACTGGGAATTTATATCAGGATAGCGGAAGCTGCTGTTCTAGGGTTACCAGACGTCCGGACCTTATTGGTTACTAGTCACCTGTGCAACAGTCATCCACTTTCACTTTGGTTATTGAAGAATAAGTAAACAGTTATACGTCGCTGCGCAGTGGCAAGTCTTCATCTGAACTAATGGTGGGGGAAGTTCGCTAGCATAGCTTTAGTGCATGTTGCTATACCTTATATTTGTATAAAAGTGATTTCAGTATAACTATGGCTATATGCCAACAATTACTTTCATGTGGACTGCAATTGATTCAGCTGCACGCTGTTGTGGTAATGTTTACTCATTCGCTGCAAGCTCGCCCGTATCTTCCCAGAGAGGGAGGGAAGCAAAATAGATTCCCCTATGCGCAAGATTTGTTCGTGTCTCGCCTCACTGTTTCCATATTCAACTCTAAGAGCACCGTGGCCAGGGATACATTAGATATTGATTCTGTTTTAATGAAGCATATTTTAAAACTTCAGTTGTAATGAATTTGTTGATTATATTTCAAACAATCTACAAGTTTTGCACAAGATTGGTTGTTTTCACGATATTAAGAAAGTATAAATGTATATACCTGTGTATATATAATCATTTAAATTACAACTTTATATTATTTTTGCATTGAACGATAATATTCTACGTTTTTGTAAAATTTATTACAATTTTGAAGTGAAACTTCTTAAGGGAGGGCCTTGAAATTCTGATCCGCAACCTTTTTGTGTGATGAAAAGTGGTGGGGGTAAACACTGTGTCGGGTAGAGTGGGAGCAGTGTCTCGCTTGCCTTCGGTTATCGGAGAAGAGTGATACACACCCTCTTTCATTGTCTTGTTCTTATACCGCGTTCAGGCGGCGTGGCGCTCTGTGAGTATAACCAACTCATTTAGTGCTCTCCTTGTCTATAATATATTTTAATCTTCATTGAAATATACAATTTTGTTGTGACTATGCCAATTAGTGCAGTTTTCTCACCGTTCCTAGAAAATTTAGAATCGACTTTTCATTACGTATTTTAGTTGTCATAAACCGATAATATCTCTTCATAAGAACGAAGATGATGGTGCACTGTGACACCCATGTATATAATTTTATATAAATAAATGAATCACGAACACAATCTATGCTATTCAGAAGTGATTGATGAATAATTAAAATGTTTCCCAGTAATACAAAAGCTTCACTTCTATCGTGTGTCTTTACGACACACTCTTTTTATTTTACCATTGTGTGCTACATTTGTATAAAACAATGTGGTAATGCTACGTAAGGGTTATGTGGCTTGGCGAACTGGAGTCGATCCTTTCCTCCGGTACTGGCCACATACTTGCTCCTTGCGGACACTAGACTCTATCCTTTCCACCTAGGGATATGAGATAGTGTATGATGGTACCGGACAAATACTTGCTCCTTGCGGTCACTAGAGTCCATTCTTTCCTCCTACGGATATAACATAGTGCATGATGGTACCGGACACATACTTGCTCCTTGCGGTCACTAGAGTCCATTCTTTCCTCCTAGGGATATGAGATAGTGTATGATGGTACCGGACACATACTTGCTCCTTGCGGTCACTAGAGTCCATTTTTTCCTCCTACGGATATAACATAGTGCATGATGGTACCGGACACATACTTGCTCCTTGCGGTCACTAGAGTCCATTCTTTCCTCCTACGGATATAACATAGTGCATGATGGTACCGGACAAATACTTGCTCCTTGCGGTCACTAGAGTCGATCCTGTCCTCCTACGGATATAACATAGTGCATGATGGTACCGGACACATACTTGCTCCTTGCGATCACTAGAGTCGATCCTTTCCTCCTAGGGATATGAGATAGTGTATGATGGTACCGGACACATACTTGCTCCTTGCGGTCACTAGAGTCCATTCTTTCCTCCTACGGATATAACATAGTGCATGATGGTACCGGACACATACTTGCTCCTTGCGGTCACTAGAGTCCATTCTTTCCTCCTACGGATATAACATAGTGCATGATGGTACCGGACACATACTTGCTCCTTGCGGTCACTAGAGTCCATTCTTTCCTCCTACGGATATAACATAGTGCATGATGGTACCGGACACATACTTGCTCCTTGCGGTCACTAGAGTCCATTCTTTCCTCCTACGGATATAACATAGTGCATGATGGTACCGGACACATACTTGCTCCTTGCGGTCACTAGAGTTCATTCTTTCCTCCTACGGATATAACATAGTGTATGATGCTCCCGGACACATACTTGCTCCTTGCGGTCACTAGAGTCCATTCTTTCCTCCTACGGATATAACATAGTGCATGATGGTACCGGACACATACTTGCTCCTTGCGGTCACTAGAGTCCATTCTTTCCTCCTACGGATATAACATAGTGCATGATGGTACCGGACACATACTTGCTCCTTGCGGTCACTAGAGTCAATTCTTTCCTCCTACGGATATAACATAGTGCATGATGGTACCGGACACATACTTGCTCCTTGCGGTCACTAGAGTCCATTCTTTCCTCCTACGGATATAACATAGTGCATGATGGTACGGGACATATACTTGCTCCTTGCGGACACTAGAGTCGATCCTGTCCTCCTAGGGATATGACATAGTGTATGATGGTACCGGACACATACTTGCTCCTTGCGGACACTAGAGTCGATCCTGTCCTCCTAGGGATATGACATAGTGTATGATGGTACCGGACACATACTGCTCCTTGCGGTCACTAGAGTCGATCCTGTCCTCCTACGGATATAACATAGTGCATGATGGTACCGGACACATACTTGCTCCTTGCGGTCACTAGAGTCAATCCTGTCCTTCTACGGATATAACATAGTGCATGATGGTACCGGACACATACTTGCTCCTTGCGGTCACTAGAGTCGATCCTGTCCTCCTAGGGGTATGACATAGTGCATGATGGTACCGGACACATACTTGCTCCTGGCGGTCACTAGAGTCCATTCTTTCCTCCTACGGATATAACATAGTGCATGATGGTACCGGACATATACTTGCTCCTTGCGGTCACTAGAGTCGATCCTGTCCTCCTACGGGTATGACATAGTGCATGATGGTACTGGACATATACTTGCTCCTTGCGGTCACTAGAGTCGATCCTGTCCTCCTACGGATATGACATAGTGCATGATGGTACCGGACACATACTTGCTCCTTGCGGTCACTAGAGTCGATCCTGTCCTCCTAGGGATATGACATAGTGCATGATGGTACCTGACATATACTTGCTCCTTGCGGTCACTAAAGTCGATCCTGTCCTCCTACGGGTATGACATAGTGCATGATGGTACTGGACATATACTTGCTCCTTGCGGTCACTAGAGTCGATCCTGTCCTCCTACGGATATGACATAGTGCATGATGGTACTGGACACATACTTGCTCCTTGCGATCACTAGAGTCGATCCTGTCCTCCTAGGGATATGACATAGTGCATGATGGTACCGGACATATACTTGCTCCTTGCGGTCACTAGAGTCGATCCTGTCCTCCTACGGATATGACATAGTGCATGATGGTACTGGACACATACTTGCTCCTTGCGATCACTAGAGTCGATCCTGTCCTCCTAGGGATATGACATAGTGCATGATGGTACTGGACACATACTTGCTCCTTGCGGTCACTAGAGTCGATCCTGTCCTCCTAGGGATATGACATAGTGCATGATGGTACCGGACATATACTTGCTCCTTGCGGTCACTAGAGTCGATCCTGTCCTCCTGGGGGTATGACATGGTGTATGATGGTACCGGCCACATACTTGCTCCTTGCGCACACTACAGTCGATCCTTTCCTCCCAGGGGTATGACATAGTGTATGGTGGTACCGGCCACATACTTGAACCTTGCGGTCACTAGAGTCGAGCCTGTCCTCCTGGGGGTATGACATAGTGCATGGTGGTACTGGACACATACTTGCTCCTTGCGGACACTAGAGTCGATCCTTTCCTCCTAAGGGTATGACATAGTGCATGATGCTACCGGACACATACTTGCTCCTTGCGGACACTAGACTCTATCCTTTCCTCCTAGGGGTATGACATAGTGTATGATGGTACCGGACAGATACTTGCTCCTTGCGGTCACTACAGTCCATCCTTTCCTCCTAGGGATATGAGAGTGTATGTTGGTACCGGCCATATACTTGCTCCTTGCCGTCACTAGAGTCCATCCTTTCCTCCTAGGGATATGAGATAGTGTATGTTGGTACCGGCTACATACTTGCTCCTTGCGGTCACTAGAGTCCATCCTTTCCTCCTAGGGATATGAGATAGTGTATGTTGGTACCGGCCACATACTTGCTCCTTGCGGTCTCTAGAGTCCATCCTTTCCTCCTAGGGATATGAGATAGTGTATGTTGGTACCGGCCACATACTTGCTCCTTGCGGTCACTAGAGTCCATCCTTTCCTCCTAGGGATATGAGATAGTGTATGTTGGTTCCAGCCACATACTTGCTCCTTGCGGTCACTAGAGTCCATCCTTTCCTCCTAGGGATATGAGATAGTGTATGTTGGTACCGGCTACATACTTGCTCCTTGCGGTCACTAGAGTCCATCCTTTCCTCCTGGGGATATGAGATAGTGTATGGTGGTACCGGCCACATACTTGCTCCTTGCGGTCACTAGAGTCCATCCTTTCCTCCTAGGGATATGAGATAGTGTATGTTGGTACCGGCTACATACTTGCTCCTTGCGGTCACTAGAGTCCATCCTTTCCTCCTAGGGATATGAGATAGTGTATGGTGGTACCGGACACATACTTGCTTCTTGCGGACACTAGTTAATCGCCCTCTCTAGTGGGCTGGGTATTCTAGTCACGTTTAGCCTGTTGTGTTTATTCCTCTCTCCTGGAGGAGGTAGTAACTACAGTTCTATTTACGAGGTGTCCCTCTCCGCTGTGTAAACTATACTAAACTGTGTAAACTATAGTTGACGTAATGAATATTTTGTTTTGTTTTTCAGATGTGCCGATTGTGAGTCTGGAGTTAGGAAGTAACCTGAATGCGAGTTCGATACGAGAAGGAATTGACGTGTACTTCGAGTGTAACATCAAATCCAATCCCTGGGTGTACAAAGTCAGCTGGAGACACAACGTAAGTTATCTATATTTATTTCACCAGTAGTACATGTTTTAACCTCCTCTGAGTCTGAAACCAAAGAAAAGGAAAAATTAGAAAAACGTCCGTGTGTGTGTCAGCCTGTGAGTGGTACAAGTAAAAAACGAAAAGTTGGTTAAATGCCGAGGATGCGACACAAAGAGTTCCAGGAAAATTCCTCCACCCCCCCCCACCACCACCAACCTCCAAAGCTACCGTTTACGTACAGTGTTTTTTTTTTTTTTTTTTTTCATTTCGTGGAAAATGACTTTAACGATTTTAATTAAATTTCCATCTGTTTAATATAATTTCATGACATTCTGTGAATATTCTTTTAAGATATCTTTAGTGTGAATAACTGTTATAAAACTGGCAAACTGTGACAAACGAAATATTGTGTGTGTGTGTGTGTGTGTGTGTGTGTGTGTGTGTGTGTGTGTGTGTGTGTGTGTGTGTCTGTGTCTGTGTCTGTCTGTCTGTCAGTTAGTCTCTAGACATCATGAAAGTCGGTTAAAAACCAAAGTTGTTATTTAAGTTTGTCTTCAGGGTACGACACGAAGATTTTCAAGAAACTTGCCCCACCCTAAACTACCTTTTACATGGAAAATGTTGCGAAAATTTTGATTTTCTTGAAAATGGCTCTAACGATTTTGATTAAAATGCCATATGTTTAAGATATGTGTATGACAAATGAGATGCATATTTTGAATTTTCTGGCTATAGCCAATGTAGTGCTGTTTATTCTGAATGACTTTTGTATAACTGGTAAACCGTAAGAAATAAACAAAATCTTAGTATACAACAAATGTAGATCTTGCTAAAATACACACTTGTCTAAATAGTTTTTTTTTTTTTTTTTTGTAGAGTGAACCATTTCGGAGATATTCCTTGTTATTTGTGTCAGTTTCGGAAAACTTGAAACTTCAGTGAAATTGAACATCGTAGTTAGTTTTTTTACATGTTAGCCGTGCAAAAAGAACTGAATCACAAAGCTTTGAAATATACAAGGAAATAATAAGATAACTTGTACAAATGTTTATCTCCACTAACGCGAAGAAGATATAGGAATAAGAGTTTGCGAGAATGGTTATTACAAGAGCAGGGAAAGTCGTGTGAGTGCAAAAGGTCAGATTTTTTTAAAAAATTTACGCAGGACAGAGCTTACATATGGTCAATGGAGTTGAAAACGTGGCATATAGGAGAACCTCGTGTGTGTGTGTGTGTGACTGTTACACACGCTGTTTTTACTAAGTTAAGCGAAGTATTTAATTTAACAAACAGTGGTGAACAAAAACCAAACAAATCACAGTTCGTTCGCTTCGACGGAAATCCTTTTTCCTTTTGTTTGGAACAATTCAGTCACAAAAAATGTATAAATGTTTTTGGAGTGTTGTTGTGTTTGAGTGAGTGGTCGTGACCAAAATAAGTAAATAAAGCGGCGGAGATAGTCGCGTGCAGTGGCGTGTACACCCACGTACATTTGTACAAATTATCTTACTGCTAATTTTCTTGTAGGTACCAGGAAGGGGAATGCAGTAGACTAAGTGATGTTTTAACAACTGGTCTTCCATTCTCTTTGTATGGCCAAGAGACAAACGAATAACCACTTCCCATTTGAGAACGTCTATACAAATAACAAGGAATATCTCGGAAGTGGTTCACAGTTGGTGTACGAGACACTTGGGCAGGAAGGATAATGTGTTACAGTTTCATTAGTTTGGTCATCAGCACTTCCCGGCAAAGAAGCCACAACTCAAAGTGGCAAATATATCAAAATGAGATGTCTAAAGTTTCAAATTGTGAGGCTATTAAACACCCTTTGCACCGCTAGGACCTCTGCAAGTCCGGTGCGCTAGAGAGGAACACGTGACGGACTGACAGCGGACAAAGAGGGGCAGGGTGAGTTGAAATAGATAACCATGCGAATTCGCAACCTCCTCCCGACAGGAAGTTCTGTGAACTGACCACTCTCCGCAAAGTGAGATGGAAATACTGGGTTTATTCCACACACAACTGGGAGCAGACAAAGCCACCTCGGTTCTTGAGCGCTGCGATTGCTTGTTATCATGAAATTGTACTAACTTGGTGAACAGTCGTAATGGAACACGAATGACCGATGTCCGAACAGACTGTACATATACTGTCTCGCCGTGTATGTGCGATAAGCTGGCGGAAACAACTCGATGACTTGTTTGCGGGCCGCTAGTTGCGTCACGCAAGCACTTGCCACTTGTTTCTTGGAAGATTCGGTTGCAAGTTTTAAGGCGATAAAGGGCTGCAGCTCTTTTCTCTCGCTGGTAGATTTAATGCGCTCGGAGTACACAGGTGGCGACAAAGAGAAACTTTTAATATGATTTATTGCATGTTCACACAACTTTATTATTTAATACGATTTAAAGAGGCGCGGAGTCTCTCTGCAGAATATTAGCATTTTAAGTCCAAGTATTTAGTGTCATTGTGAAGCACAACGAGAATTCAAATACCAGGCGCAACATCTTCAAGAAAATATCCTATCCATATCTTAACACATGTCTCATCACTAACAAAATACATTATCTTGAATGTAATATATTATCCGGTGAATTGTTTGTATTTGAATTAATGTTATATAATCTATACTAATATAAACAGAAGGAAACCTCTGTATATGTGAGAGCGACTGTGTGTATGTGTGTGTGTGTGTGTGTGTTCGCGTGTGTGTATGTGTGTGTGTGCGCGCGTGCGCGTGAGTGTCTGTGGGTGCCTATTTTTTATTCAACAACCAGAACCGGAAGAGACAGATGCCTCGGGGTATGTGGAGGGGGTAAATAATAGATTGCATTCCTGTCACCCTTCTTCCCCACAGCGTGTTACTGTGATGACTTTCAAATTGCACGCCATTTGAATAGCGACTTCCCTGTTGAGAAAAGTACAAGTATTCAAAAAGTAAACACGATAACTAAGAATATCTCGGAAACAGTTAGTAGTATGAATTTCGTGGTTTTGTGAGACCTACAATATCTGAGTGGAAACATTTGCGTGTTTCAGTTCAGTAGTTATGCAAAAGTGTTTCAGAATGAGAACTTTTGAGGAAATTCCCCTGTGCATACATTTCATTTGTCATGAAAATATTTTAAAACGTGATAATCAAAATGTTTGAGAAAATCAAAATGCATGTGAAGCCTGTTTGGTGTAGGATGATGTTTATTGGTCAATTTTAGTTTTGTGTTCTTGCCAGATGGTGCATTTAAACAGTAAATTTGGTATTTAGTGGGCTTTCTGTTAATGAGTTATGATGCTCAAGCACACGCACAAACCCGTTTACTCTTTCTTAAAATGAATTGTCGGTGTGAGTGGCTCAGTTGGTTGGACGCTGGTTCAAATCCGACCCAGACCGATGGTTTTTAACTCTACTCACCACTGGCATGTAAAAGAACTAACTCCTGCGGGACGAAGTTCTGGCAACTGACAGTGTCGTTAAACAACAAAATAATTCTTTTTTTATTGAGCCTCTCAAAAAATGTATTTTTGGTGAAATCTCGCGATGGAATGTATTCAGCAAGTATTTAAAACGTTTATAACCTTCACGTCCAATTTGCTCTTGTGGGTTTTCTCTGTTGAAAATCCGCCACTGGTAGAAAGCTTTCCGCAGATCCTCTCTGTTCACAGTCTTCATGGCAACAAGACGTGACGTGGGATTACTGAGGAGAGTGGTCCAGATTCACAGCCTCTGCCTCTGCCTCTAACTCCCACTCCATCAGCATACATGGAACATTTCTCAAACATTTTGATTTTTTCAAAAATGGCTCTAAGAAGTTTGATTAAAATGTCGTATGTTTAAGATATTTGTACGACAAATCAAATGTAGATTTTGAATTTTCTGGCTATAGCCGATGTCCTGTTTACTCTGGATGGCTTTTGTATAACTGGTAAACCGTAAGAAATAGACCAAATCTTACTATACAAAAATGTACGTCTTGTTAAAACACACAATGTCAAATGGTCTTTTTACTAAACGGAACTATTTCGAAGATATTCTGTTATTTGTCAGAATTTATCCCTTGGCCATACAAAGCGAATGTAATTTTAAAGTCGTCACATGGCGTCCAGCTCTTAAAACATTTCACTGTCACTTAAAGTCTACTGTATTCCCATATTTCCGTTATACAAATGTTTGACATGTAGTAGATCTAGGAATAAGAGTTTATAGGAATGGTAAGTACAAGAGTAGAGAAAGTCATGTGAGTGCAACAAGTGAGATGTAACATGGAGGATGTTAAGGGTATTGCTGCTTGACTATTGAAGGTAATGAGCCACATGCACAGGGTTTACATGAGTTGTAATACATTCCAGGAAATGGAGGTTTTGTTTCAAACGCCGAGTGGCATGTCAAGGAGAAAACCGCTGGCCGCAAGTGTTGTTCTCTCTGTATGGTCGTATCGTAGGGAATAACAGCGCCTGTAACATAGACTATCCCCTCACTGCTACTGGTTCTTGATGATAGCCATACTCTTGTGCTGCACTCACATGACTTTCTCTACTTACTCGTACTCTTACACAAACTCTTATTCCTATATCTTCTTCGTGTTAGTTGAGATAAACATTTGTACAAATTATCTTATTGCTTATTTCTTTGTAGGTACAAGGGAGATATTGGAATACAGTAGGATTTGTGCGATAATCAAAACTATTAAAGCTTTGAAATATCCTTCTCTTTGTACTACAAACACTTTAGAAAAAAATTGACCGAACCAAATTGGTCTATAACTTCAGGCATTGTTGTTTTCGGTTTTTTACTATCTCTACTGATAAGTATGGAAAGTATTGTATTCCACCCAAAAATTCGATGTCGAGATTTCACCGAGATTTATGTTTTGAGACCCCTGAACCCCCCCCCCTTCCCCAAAAGAAACATTTTTAGAAAAAGGTCCGTGTGTATTTCTGTGTCTGTGGACAGCATAACTCAAAAACGAAAAGTAAGTTAAAAACCAAGGTTGCTATTTAAGTTTAAGATTTTGAAGATAATAGTCTCACCCTAAGCTACCCTTTACATGGAAAATCAATGTATATCTTGACAAATGAAATGTATATCTTGAATTTTCTGGCTATAGCCCCTTTAGTCGTATTTACTGTGGACGACTTTTGCATAACTGGTAAACCGTAAGAGATAGACAAAATCTTACTGTACAAAAAATGTAGATCTTGCTAAAATACACAATTTGTGTCTAAATAAATTTTCTTGTAGGATGAACCATTTCGGAGATATTCCTTGTTATGTGTGTGAGTTTCGGAAAACTTCAAACTTTCGTGAAATGGAACATCGTTGTACACTTTTTTATATGTTAAGTGTGCAAAGAGAACGGAATCTCAAAGCTTTAAATATTTGACTATCGCACAAAGCCTACTGTATACTAATATTCCCCTTGTACCTACAAGGAAATAAGCAATAAGATAATTTGTACAAATGTTTATCTCAACTAACACGAAGAAGATATAGGAATAAGAGTTTGTAAGAATGGTTAGTACAGGAGTAGAGAAAGTCATGTGAGTGTAACACATTGGACTTGTTTTGTACCTCTTGGTCCATATTGAAAATGTATGTCCTGTCTCACATAGTCTTCTTTTGATACTGCGTCTTCTGATTACCTCAAATATCGTTTAAGTCAAACGAGCTGATGTCTCAGGTAATAAAATCTACGCAAGGTCGCTAGTTCGATGCCCGTGGTCGACCTTCCTGACTGATGGTTTTCTCGGATATTTCCCGTCTCTCTATTCCATTACACTGCTCATTTTATTTGACCCTTCATTCCGTAGGTTACTTTCAGTGTTGGAAGCGTCGGCGAGAGTTGCGGCGGTAGCACTGCCGGAGGAAAGAATTCATTCTGCAAATCTGGTCCTCCGGGCCCGAGGGGAGAGGGGAACCGAACCATCTTCTGCCGGGGTGCTTGTAACTGGGAACATGTAAGGAGCTTGCCCTCTGCTGTGTCCTGGCAACGTTCCGGTCACCCTTAGGGTTCATTCGCCTCATCCATCCCCCGTCTGGGATGCAAACACAAAGCAACGCCCTCCAGGACCCTCTCTTGTGGTAGTCATAGAGCGAAGTTTTGATAAAACGCATATGAAAGGTAAGAATTGTTGTTGGTTGTATGTTTCAGGGCAAGACGCTGTACAACAATGCAAGTGTTGGGACCATCGTGAGTAACCAGAGTCTGGTGCTGCAGTCCGTGACGAGGTCGAGAGCAGGCCTGTACACCTGTGTAGGCAGTAACCAGGAAGGTGACGGTGAGAGTAATCCTGTCTACCTGGATGTGAAATGTGAGTAGACTTGCATCACGTCATTATCCTTGTTCACCAATACAGCTCGTGAGGTGAGAGAGACGGGCGAGCTTGCCACGAATGAGTAAACTTGCATCACGTCATGCTCCTTGTTCACCAATACAGCTCGTGAGGTGGGAGAGAGACGGGCGAGCTTGCCGCGAATGAGTAACTTGCATCACGTCATGCTCCTTGTTCAGCTCGTGAGGTGGGAGAGGCGGGCGAGCTTGCTGCGAATGAGTAAACTTGCATCACGTCATGCTCCTTGTTCACCAATACAGCTCGTGAGGTGGGAGAGAGACGGGCGAGCTTGCCGCGAATGAGTAAACTTGCATCACGTCATGCTCCTTGTTCACCAATACAGCTCGTGAGGTGGGAGAGAGACGGGCGAGCTTGCCGCGAATGAGTAACTTGCATCACGTCATGCTCCTTGTTCAGCTCGTGAGGTGGGAGAGGCGGGCGAGCTTGCTGCGAATGAGTAAACTTGCATCACGTCATGCTCCTTGTTCACCAATACAGCTCGTGAGGTGGGAGAGAGACGGGCGAGCTTGCCGCGAATGAGTAAACTTGCATCACGTCATGCTCCTTGTTCACCAATACAGCTCGTGAGGTGGGAGAGAGACGGGCGAGCTTGCCGCGAATGAGTAAACTTGCATCACGTCATGCTCCTTGTTCACCAATACAGCTCGTGAGGTGGGAGAGACGGGCGAGCTTGCTGCGAATGAGTAAACTTGCATCACGTCATGCTCCTTGTTCACCAATACAGCTCGTGAGGTGGGAGAGAGACGGACGAGCTTGCTGCGAATGAGTAAACTTGCATCACGTCATGCTCCTTGTTCACCAATACAGCTCGTGAGGTGGGAGAGAGACGGGCGAGCTTGCTGCGAATGAGTAAACTTGCATCACGTCATGCTCCTTGTTCACCAATACAGCTCGTGAGGTGGGAGAGAGACGGACGAGCTTGCCGCGAATGAGTAAACTTGCATCACGTCATGCTCTTTGTTCAGCTCGTGAGGTGGGAGAGAGACGGACGAGCTTGCCGCGAATGAGTAAACTTGCATCACGTCATGCTCCTTGTTCACCAATACAGATCGTGAGGTGGGAGAGAGACGGGCGAGCTTGCTGCGAATGAGTAAACTTGCATCACGTCATGCTCCTTGTTCAGCTCGTGAGGTGGGAGAGACGGGCGAGCTTGCCACGAATGAGTAAACTTGCATCACGTCATGCTCCTTGTTCACCAATACAGCTCGTGAGGTGAGAGAGACACGGGCGAGCTTGCCACGAATGAGTAAACTTGCATCACGTCATGCTCCTTGTTCACCAATACAGCTCGTGAGGTGAGAGAGACACGGGCGAGCTTGCCACGAATGAGTAAACTTGCATCACGTCATGCTCCTTGTTCACCAATACAGCTCGTGAGGTGAGAGAGACACGGGCGAGCTTGCCACGAATGAGTAAACTTGCATCACGTCATGCTCCTTGTTCACCAATACAGCTCGTGAGGTGGGAGAGACGGGCGAGCTTGCCACGAATGAGTAAACTTGCATCACGTCATGCTCCTTGTTCACCAATACAGCTCGTGAGGTGCGAGAGACGGGCGAGCTTGCTGCGAATGAGTAAACTTGCATCACGTCATGCTCTTTGTTCACCAATACAGCTCGTGAGGTGGGAGAGAGACGGGCGAGCTTGCTGCCAATGAGTAAACTTGCATCACGTCATGCTCCTTGTTCACCAATACAGCTCGTGAGGTGGGAGAGAGACGGACGAGCTTGCTGCGAATGAGTAAACTTGCATCACGTCATGCTCCTTGTTCACCAATACAGCTCGTGAGGTGGGAGAGAGACGGGCGAGCTTGCTGTGAATGAGTAAACTTGCATTACGTCATGCTCCTTGTTCACCAATACAGCTCGTGAGGTGGGAGAGAGACGGACGAGCTTGCCGCGAATGAGTAAACTTGCATCACGTCATGCTCTTTGTTCAGCTCGTGAGGTGGGAGAGAGACGGACGAGCTTGCCGCGAATGAGTAAACTTGCATCACGTCATGCTCCTTCTTCACCAATACAGCTCGTGAGGTGGGAGAGAGACGGGCGAGCTTGCTGCGAATGAGTAAACTTGCATCACGTCATGCTCCTTGTTAAGCTCGTGAGGTGGGAGAGGCGGGCGAGCTTGCTGCGAATGAGTAAACTTGCATCACGTCATGCTCCTTGTTCAGCTCGTGAGGTGGGAGAGACGGGCGAGCTTGCCACGAATGAGTAAACTTGCATCACGTCATGCTCCTTCTTCACCAATACAGCTCGTGAGGTGAGAGAGACACGGGCGAGCTTGCCACGAATGAGTAAACTTGCATCACGTCATGCTCCTTGTTCACCAATACAGCTCGTGAGGTGAGAGAGACACGGGCGAGCTTGCCACGAATGAGTAAACTTGCATCACGTCATGCTCCTTGTACACCAATACAGCTCGTGAGGTGAGAGAGACACGGGCGAGCTTGCCACGAATGAGTAAACTTGCATCACGTCATGCTCCTTGTTCACCAATACAGCTCGTGAGGTGGGAGAGACGGGCGAGCTTGCCACGAATGAGTAAACTTGCATCACGTCATGCTCCTTGTTCACCAATACAGCTCGTGAGGTGGGAGAGACGGGCGAGCTTGCTGCGAATGAGTAAACTTGCATCACGTCATGCTCTTTGTTCACCAATACAGCTCGTGAGGTGGGAGAGAGACGGGCGAGCTTGCTGCGAATGAGTAAACTTGCATCACGTCATGCTCCTTGTTCACCAATACAGCTCGTGAGGTGCGAGAGACGGACGAGCTTGCTGCGAATGAGTAAACTTGCATCACGTCATGCTCTTTGTTCACCAATACAGCTCGTGAGGTGGGAGAGAGACGGACGAGCTTGCCGCGAATGAGTAAATTTGCATCACGTCATGCTCTTTGTTCACCAATACAGCTCGTGAGGTGGGAGAGAGACGGACGAGCTTGCTGCGAATGAGTAAACTTGCATCACGTCATGCTCCTTGTTCACCAATACAGCTCGTGAGGTGGGAGAGAGACGGACGAGCTTGCTGCGAATGAGTAAACTTGCATCACGTCATGCTCCTTGTTCACCAATACAGCTCGTGAGGTGGGAGAGAGACGGACGAGCTTGCTGCGAATGAGTAAACTTGCATCACGTCATGCTCTTTGTTCACCAATACAGCTCGTGAGGTGGGAGAGAGACGGACGAGCTTGCCGCGAATGAGTAAATTTGCATCACGTCATGCTCCTTGTTCACCAATACAGCTCGTGAGGTGGGAGAGAGACGGACGAGCTTGCCACGAATGAGTAAACTGCATCACGTCATGCTCTTTGTTCACCAATACAGCTCGTGAGGTGGGAGAGAGACGGACGAGCTTGCTGCGAATGCGTAAACTTGCATCACGTCATGCTCTTTGTTCACCAATACAGCTCGTGAGGTGGGAGAGAGACGGGCGAGCGTGCCACGAATGAGTAAACTTGCATCACGTCATGCTCCTTGTTCACCAATACAGCTCGTGAGGTGGGAGAGAGACGGACGAGCTTGCCGCGAATGAGTAAATTTGCATCACGTCATGCTCCTTGTTCACCAATACAGCTCGTGAGGTGGGAGAGAGACGGACGAGCTTGCTGAGAATGAGTAAATTTGCATCACGTCATGCTCCTTGTTCACCAATACAGCTCGTGAGGTGGGAGAGAGACGGACGAGCTTGCCGCGAATGAGTAAACTTGCATCACGTCATGCTCTTTGTTCACCAATACAGCTCGTGAGGTGGGAGAGAGACGGACGAGCTTGCCGCGAATGAGTAAACTTGCATCACGTCATGCTCCTTGTTCACCAATACAGCTCGTGAGGTGGGAGAGAGACGGACGAGCTTGCCGCGAATGAGTAAACTTGCATCACGTCATGCTCCTTGTTCACCAATACAGCTCGTGAGGTGGGAGAGAGACGGACGAGCTTGCCGCGAATGAGTAAACTAGCATCACGTCATGCTCCTTGTTCACCAACACAGCTCGTGAGGTGAGAGAGACACGGGCGAGCTTGCCACGAATGAGTAAACTTGCATCACGTCATGCTCCTTGTTCACCAATACAGCTCGTGAGGTGGGAGAGAGACGGACGAGCTTGCCGCGAATGAGTAAACTTGCATCACGTCATGCTCCTTGTTCACCAATACAGCTCGTGAGGTGGGAGAGAGACGGACGAGCTTGCCGCGAATGAGTAAATTTGCATCACGTCATGCTCCTTGTTCACCAATACAGCTCGTGAGGTGGGAGAGAGACGGGCGAGCTTGCTGCGAATGAGTAAACTTGCATCACGTCATGCTCCTTGTTCACCAATACAGCTCGTGAGGTGGGAGAGAGACGGACGAGCTTGCCGCGAATGAGTAAACTTGCATCACGTCATGCTCTTTGTTCAGCTCGTGAGGTGGGAGAGAGACGGACGAGCTTGCCGCGAATGAGTAAACTTGCATCACGTCATGCTCCTTGTTCACCAATACAGATCGTGAGGTGGGAGAGAGACGGGCGAGCTTGCTGCGAATGAGTAAACTTGCATCACGTCATGCTCCTTGTTCAGCTCGTGAGGTGGGAGAGACGGGCGAGCTTGCCACGAATGAGTAAACTTGCATCACGTCATGCTCCTTGTTCACCAATACAGCTCGTGAGGTGAGAGAGACACGGGCGAGCTTGCCACGAATGAGTAAACTTGCATCACGTCATGCTCCTTGTTCACCAATACAGCTCGTGAGGTGAGAGAGACACGGGCGAGCTTGCCACGAATGAGTAAACTTGCATCACGTCATGCTCCTTGTTCACCAATACAGCTCGTGAGGTGAGAGAGACACGGGCGAGCTTGCCACGAATGAGTAAACTTGCATCACGTCATGCTCCTTGTTCACCAATACAGCTCGTGAGGTGGGAGAGACGGGCGAGCTTGCCACGAATGAGTAAACTTGCATCACGTCATGCTCCTTGTTCACCAATACAGCTCGTGAGGTGCGAGAGACGGGCGAGCTTGCTGCGAATGAGTAAACTTGCATCACGTCATGCTCTTTGTTCACCAATACAGCTCGTGAGGTGGGAGAGAGACGGGCGAGCTTGCTGCCAATGAGTAAACTTGCATCACGTCATGCTCCTTGTTCACCAATACAGCTCGTGAGGTGGGAGAGAGACGGACGAGCTTGCTGCGAATGAGTAAACTTGCATCACGTCATGCTCCTTGTTCACCAATACAGCTCGTGAGGTGGGAGAGAGACGGGCGAGCTTGCTGTGAATGAGTAAACTTGCATTACGTCATGCTCCTTGTTCACCAATACAGCTCGTGAGGTGGGAGAGAGACGGACGAGCTTGCCGCGAATGAGTAAACTTGCATCACGTCATGCTCTTTGTTCAGCTCGTGAGGTGGGAGAGAGACGGACGAGCTTGCCGCGAATGAGTAAACTTGCATCACGTCATGCTCCTTCTTCACCAATACAGCTCGTGAGGTGGGAGAGAGACGGGCGAGCTTGCTGCGAATGAGTAAACTTGCATCACGTCATGCTCCTTGTTAAGCTCGTGAGGTGGGAGAGGCGGGCGAGCTTGCTGCGAATGAGTAAACTTGCATCACGTCATGCTCCTTGTTCAGCTCGTGAGGTGGGAGAGACGGGCGAGCTTGCCACGAATGAGTAAACTTGCATCACGTCATGCTCCTTCTTCACCAATACAGCTCGTGAGGTGAGAGAGACACGGGCGAGCTTGCCACGAATGAGTAAACTTGCATCACGTCATGCTCCTTGTTCACCAATACAGCTCGTGAGGTGAGAGAGACACGGGCGAGCTTGCCACGAATGAGTAAACTTGCATCACGTCATGCTCCTTGTACACCAATACAGCTCGTGAGGTGAGAGAGACACGGGCGAGCTTGCCACGAATGAGTAAACTTGCATCACGTCATGCTCCTTGTTCACCAATACAGCTCGTGAGGTGGGAGAGACGGGCGAGCTTGCCACGAATGAGTAAACTTGCATCACGTCATGCTCCTTGTTCACCAATACAGCTCGTGAGGTGGGAGAGACGGGCGAGCTTGCTGCGAATGAGTAAACTTGCATCACGTCATGCTCTTTGTTCACCAATACAGCTCGTGAGGTGGGAGAGAGACGGGCGAGCTTGCTGCGAATGAGTAAACTTGCATCACGTCATGCTCCTTGTTCACCAATACAGCTCGTGAGGTGGGAGAGAGACGGACGAGCTTGCTGCGAATGAGTAAACTTGCATCACGTCATGCTCTTTGTTCACCAATACAGCTCGTGAGGTGGGAGAGAGACGGACGAGCTTGCCGCGAATGAGTAAATTTGCATCACGTCATGCTCTTTGTTCACCAATACAGCTCGTGAGGTGGGAGAGAGACGGACGAGCTTGCTGCGAATGAGTAAACTTGCATCACGTCATGCTCCTTGTTCACCAATACAGCTCGTGAGGTGGGAGAGAGACGGACGAGCTTGCTGCGAATGAGTAAACTTGCATCACGTCATGCTCCTTGTTCACCAATACAGCTCGTGAGGTGGGAGAGAGACGGACGAGCTTGCTGCGAATGAGTAAACTTGCATCACGTCATGCTCTTTGTTCACCAATACAGCTCGTGAGGTGGGAGAGAGACGGACGAGCTTGCCGCGAATGAGTAAATTTGCATCACGTCATGCTCCTTGTTCACCAATACAGCTCGTGAGGTGGGAGAGAGACGGACGAGCTTGCCACGAATGAGTAAACTGCATCACGTCATGCTCTTTGTTCACCAATACAGCTCGTGAGGTGGGAGAGAGACGGACGAGCTTGCTGCGAATGCGTAAACTTGCATCACGTCATGCTCTTTGTTCACCAATACAGCTCGTGAGGTGGGAGAGAGACGGGCGAGCGTGCCACGAATGAGTAAACTTGCATCACGTCATGCTCCTTGTTCACCAATACAGCTCGTGAGGTGGGAGAGAGACGGACGAGCTTGCCGCGAATGAGTAAATTTGCATCACGTCATGCTCCTTGTTCACCAATACAGCTCGTGAGGTGGGAGAGAGACGGACGAGCTTGCTGAGAATGAGTAAATTTGCATCACGTCATGCTCCTTGTTCACCAATACAGCTCGTGAGGTGGGAGAGAGACGGACGAGCTTGCCGCGAATGAGTAAACTTGCATCACGTCATGCTCTTTGTTCACCAATACAGCTCGTGAGGTGGGAGAGAGACGGACGAGCTTGCCGCGAATGAGTAAACTTGCATCACGTCATGCTCCTTGTTCACCAATACAGCTCGTGAGGTGGGAGAGAGACGGACGAGCTTGCCGCGAATGAGTAAACTTGCATCACGTCATGCTCCTTGTTCACCAATACAGCTCGTGAGGTGGGAGAGAGACGGACGAGCTTGCCGCGAATGAGTAAACTAGCATCACGTCATGCTCCTTGTTCACCAACACAGCTCGTGAGGTGAGAGAGACACGGGCGAGCTTGCCACGAATGAGTAAACTTGCATCACGTCATGCTCCTTGTTCACCAATACAGCTCGTGAGGTGGGAGAGAGACGGACGAGCTTGCCGCGAATGAGTAAACTTGCATCACGTCATGCTCCTTGTTCACCAATACAGCTCGTGAGGTGGGAGAGAGACGGACGAGCTTGCCGCGAATGAGTAAACTAGCATCACGTCATGCTCCTTGTTCACCAATACAGCTCGTGAGGTGGGAGAGACACGGGCGAGCTTGCCACGAATTAGTAAACTTGCATCACGTCATGCTCCTTGTTCACCAATACAGCTCGTGAGGTGGGAGAGACACGGGCGAGCTTGCCACGAATTAGTAAACTGCATCACGTCATGCTCCTTGTTCACCAATACAGCTCGTGAGGTGGGAGAGACACGGGCGAGCTTGCCACGAATTAGTAAACTTGCATCACGTCATGCTCCTTGTTCACCAATACAGCTCGTGAGGTGGGAGAGACACGGGCGAGCTTGCCACGAATTAGTAAACTGCATCACGTCATGCTCCTTGTTCACCAATACAGCTCGTGAGGTGAGAGAGACGGGCGAGCGTGCCACGAATTAGTAAACTTGCATTACGCCATGCTCCTTGTTCACCAATACAGCTCGTGAGGTGGGAGAGAGACGGGCGAGCTTGCCACGAATTAGTAAACTTGCATTACGCCATGCTCCTTGTTCACCAATACAGCTCGTGAGGTGGGAGAGAGAGACGGGCGAGCGTGCCGCGAATGAGTAAACTTGCATCACGTCATGCTCCTTGTTCACCAATACAGCTCGTGAGGTGAGAGAGACGGGCGAGCTTGCCGCGAATGAGTAAACTTGCATCACGTCATGCTCCTTGTTCACCAATACAGCTCGTGAGGTGGGAGAGAGACGGACGAGCTTGCTGCGAATTAGTAAACTTGCATCACGTCATGCTCCTTGTTCACCAATACAGCTCGTGAGGTGGGAGAGAGACGGGCGAGCGTGCCACGAATGAGTAAACTTGCATCACGTCATGCTCCTTGTTCACCAATACAGCTCGTGAGGTGGGAGAGAGACGGGCGAGCGTGCCACGAATGAGTAAACTTGTATCACGTCATGCTCCTTGTTCACCAATACAGCTCGTGAGGTGGGAGAGAGACGGGCGAGCTTGCCGCGAATGAGTAAACTTGCATCACGTCATGCTCCTTGTTCACCAATACAGCTCGTGAGGTGGGAGAGAGACGGGCGAGCTTGCTGCGAATGAGTAAACTTGCATCACGTCATGCTCCTTGTTCACCAATACAGCTCGTGAGGTGGGAGAAAGACGGGCGAGCTTGCCGCGAATGAGTAAATTTGCATCACGTCATGCTCCTTGTTCACCAATACAGCTCGTGAGGTGGGAGAGAGACGGGCGAGCTTGCTGCGAATTAGTAAACTTGCATCACGTCATGCTCTTTGTTCACCAATACAGCTCGTGAGGTGAGAGAGAGACGGGCGAGCTTGCTGCGAATGAGTAAACTTGCATTACGCCATGCTCCTTGTTCACCAATACAGCTCGTGAGGTGGGAGAGAGACGGGCGAGCTTGCCACGAATGAGTAAACTTGCATCACGTCATGCTCCTTGTTCACCAATACAGCTCGTGAGGTGGGAGAAAGACGGACGAGCTTGCCACGAATGAGTAAACTTGCAACACGTCATGCTCCTTGTTCACCAATACAGCTCGTGAGGTGGGGGAGAGACGGACGAGCTTGCTGCGAATGAGTAAATTTGCATCACGTCATGCTCCTTGTTCACCAATACAGCTCGTGTGGTGAGAGAGACGGGCGAGCTTGCCACGAATGAGTAAACTTACATCACGTCATGCTCCTTGTTCACCAATACAGCTCGTGAGGTGGGAGAGAAACGGACGAGCTTGCCACGAATGAGTAAACTTGCATCACGTCATGCTCCTTGTTCACCAATACAGCTCGTGAGGTGGGAGAGACGGGCGAGCTTGCCACGAATGAGTAAACTTGCATCACGTCATGCTCCTTGTTCACCAATACAGCTCGTGAGGTGGGAGAGACGGGCGAGCTTGCTGCGAATGAGTAAACTTGCATCACGTCATGCTCTTTGTTCACCAATACAGCTCGTGAGGTGGGAGAGAGACGGGCGAGCTTGCTGCGAATGAGTAAACTTGCATCACGTCATGCTCCTTGTTCACCAATACAGCTCGTGAGGTGGGAGAGAGACGGACGAGCTTGCTGCGAATGAGTAAACTTGCATCACGTCATGCTCTTTGTTCACCAATACAGCTCGTGAGGTGGGAGACAGACGGACGAGCTTGCCGCGAATGAGTAAATTTGCATCACGTCATGCTCTTTGTTCACCAATACAGCTCGTGAGGTGGGAGAGAGACGGACGAGCTTGCTGCGAATGAGTAAACTTGCATCACGTCATGCTCCTTGTTCACCAATACAGCTCGTGAGGTGGGAGAGAGACGGACGAGCTTGCTGCGAATGAGTAAATTTGCATCACGTCATGCTCCTTGTTCAGCTCGTGAGGTGGGAGAGAGACGGACGAGCTTGCTGCGAATGAGTAAACTTGCATCACGTCATGCTCTTTGTTCACCAATACAGCTCGTGAGGTGGGAGAGAGACGGACGAGCTTGCCGCGAATGAGTAAACTTGCATCACGTCATGCTCTTTGTTCACCAATACAGCTCGTCAGGTGGGAGAGAGACGGACGAGCTTGCTGCGAATGAGTAAACTTGCATCACGTCATGCTCTTTGTTCACCAATACAGCTCGTGAGGTGGGAGAGAGACGGACGAGCTTGCCGCGAATGAGTAAATTTGCATCACGTTATGCTCCTTGTTCACCAATACAGCTCGTGAGGTGGGAGAGAGACGGACGAGCTTGCCACGAATGAGTAAACTGCATCACGTCATGCTCTTTGTTCACCAATACAGCTCGTGAGGTGGGAGAGAGACGGACGACCTTGCTGAGAATGAGTAAATTTGCATCACGTCATGCTCCTTGTTCACCAATACAGCTCGTGAGGTGGGAGAGAGACGGACGAGCTTGCCGCGAATGAGTAAACTTGCATCACGTCATGCTCTTTGTTCACCAAAACAGCTCGTGAGGTGGGAGAGAGACGGACGAGCTTGCCGCGAATGAGTAAACTTGCATCACGTCATGCTCCTTGTTCACCAATACAGCTCGTGAGGTGGGAGAGAGACGGACGAGCTTGCCGCGAATGAGTAAACTTGCATCACGTCATGCTCCTTGTTCACCAATACAGCTCGTGAGGTGGGAGAGAGACGGACGAGCTTGCCGCGAATGAGTAAACTAGCATCACGTCATGCTCCTTGTTCACCAATACAGCTCGTGAGGTGAGAGAGACACGGGCGAGCTTGCCACGAATGAGTAAACTAGCATCACGTCATGCTCCTTGTTCACCAATACAGCTCGTGAGGTGGGAGAGAGACGGACGAACTTGCCGCGAATGAGTAAACTTGCATCACGTCATGCTCCTTGTTCACCAATACAGCTCGTGAGGTGGGAGAGAGACGGACGAGCTTGCCGCGAATGAGTAAACTAGCATCACGTCATGCTCCTTGTTCACCAATACAGCTCGTGAGGTGGGAGAGACACGGGCGAGCTTGCCACGAATTAGTAAACTTGCATCACGTCATGCTCCTTGTTCACCAATACAGCTCGTGAGGTGGGAGAGAGACGGGCGAGCTTGCTGCGAATGAGTAAACTTGCATTACGCCATGCTCCTTGTTCACCAATACAGCTCGTGAGGTGGGAGAGAGAGACGGGCGAGCGTGCCACGAATTAGTAAACTTGCATTACGCCATGCTCCTTGTTCACCAATACAGCTCGTGAGGTGGGAGAGAGACGGACGAGCTTGCTGCGAATTAGTAAACTTGCATCACGTCATGCTCCTTGTTCACCAATACAGCTCGTGAGGTGGGAGAGAGACGGGCGAGCGTGCCACTAATGAGTAAACTTGCATCACGTCATGCTCCTTGTTCACCAATACAGCTCGTGAGGTGGGAGAGAGACGGGCGAGCGTGCCACGAATGAGTAAACTTGCATCACGTCATGCTCCTTGTTCACCAATACAGCTCGTGAGGTGGGAGAGAGACGGGCGAGCTTGCCGCGAATGAGTAAACTTGCATCACGTCATGCTCCTTGTTCACCAATACAGCTCGTGAGGTGGGAGAGAGACGGGCGAGCTTGCTGCGAATGAGTAAACTTGCATCACGTCATGCTCCTTGTTCACCAATACAGCTCGTGAGGTGGGAGAGAGACGGGCGAGCTTGCCGCGAATGAGTAAATTTGCATCACGTCATGCTCCTTGTTCACCAATACAGCTCGTGAGGTGGGAGAGAGACGGGCGAGCTTGCTGCGAATTAGTAAACTTGCATCACGTCATGCTCCTTGTTCACCAATACAGCTCGTGAGGTGGGAGAGAGACGGGCGAGCTTGCTGCGAATGAGTAAATTTGCATCACGTCATGCTCCTTGTTCACCAATACAGCTCGTGAGGTGGGAGAGAGACGGGCGAGCTTGCTGCGAATGAGTAAATTTGCATCACGTCATGCTCCTTGTTCACCAATACAGCTCGTGAGGTGGGAGAGAGACGGGCGAGCTTGCTGCGAATTAGTAAACTTGCATCACGTCATGCTCCTTGTTCACCAATACAGCTCGTGAGGTGAGAGACACGGGCGAGCTTGCTGCGAATGAGTAAACTTGCATTACGCCATGCTCCTTGTTCACCAATACAGCTCGTGAGGTGGGAGAGAGACGGGCGAGCTTGCCACGAATGAGTAAACTTGCATCACGTCATGCTCCTTGTTCACCAATACAGCTCGTGAGGTGGGAGAGAGACGGACGAGCTTGCCACGAATGAGTAAATTTGCATCACGTCATGCTCCTTGTTCACCAATACAGCTCGTGAGGTGAGAGAGACGGGCGAGCTTGCCACGAATGAGTAAACTTACATCACGTCATGCTCCTTGTTCACCAATACAGCTCGTGAGGTGGGAGAGAAACGGACGAGCTTGCCACGAATGAGTAAACTTGCATCACGTCATGCTCCTTGTTCACCAATACAGCTCGTGAGGTGGGAGAGACGGGCGAGCTTGCCACGAATGAGTAAACTTGCATCACGTCATGCTCCTTGTTCACCAATACAGCTCGTGAGGTGAGAGAGACGGGCGAGCTTGCTGCGAATGAGTAAACTTGCATCACGTCATGCTCTTTGTTCACCAATACAGCTCGTGAGGTGGGAGAGAGACGGGCGAGCTTGCTGCGAATGAGTAAACTTGCATCACGTCATGCTCCTTGTTCACCAATACAGCTCGTGAGGTGGGAGAGAGACGGACGAGCTTGCTGCGAATGAGTAAACTTGCATCACGTCATGCTCTTTGTTCACCAATACAGCTCGTGAGGTGGGAGAGAGACGGACGAGCTTGCCGCGAATGAGTAAATTTGCATCACGTCATGCTCTTTGTTCACCAATACAGCTCGTGAGGTGGGAGAGAGACGGACGAGCTTGCTGCGAATGAGTAAACTTGCATCACGTCATGCTCCTTGTTCACCAATACAGCTCGTGAGGTGGGATAGAGACGGACGAGCTTGCTGCGAATGAGTAAATTTGCATCACGTCATGCTCCTTGTTCAGCTCGTGAGGTGGGAGAGAGACGGACGAGCTTGCTGCGAATGAGTAAACTTGCATCACGTCATGCTCTTTGTTCACCAATACAGCTCGTGAGGTGGGAGAGAGACGGACGAGCGTGCCACGAATGAGTAAACTTGCATCACGTCATGCTCTTTGTTCACCAATACAGCTCGTGAGGTGGGAGAGAGACGGACGAGCTTGCCGCGAATGAGTAAACTTGCATCACGTCATGCTCTTTGTTCACCAATACAGCTCGTGAGGTGGGAGAGAGACGGACGAGCTTGCTGCGAATGAGTAAACTTGCATCACGTCATGCTCTTTGTTCACCAATACAGCTCGTGAGGTGGGAGAGAGACGGGCGAGCGTGCCACGAATGAGTAAACTTGCATCACGTCATGCTCTTTGTTCACCAATACAGCTCGTGAGGTGGGAGAGAGACGGGCGCGCGTGCCGCGAATGAGTAAATTTGCATCACGTCATGCTCCTTGTTCACCAATACAGCTCGTGAGGTGGGAGAGAGACGGACGAGCTTGCTGAGAATGAGTAAATTTGCATCACGTCATGCTCCTTGTTCACCAATACAGCTCGTGAGGTGGGAGAAAGACGGACGAGCTTGCCGCGAATGAGTAAACTTGCATCACGTCATGCTCTTTGTTCACCAATACAGCTCGTGAGGTGGGAGAGAGACGGACGAGCTTGCCGCGAATGAGTAAACTTGCATCACGTCATGCTCCTTGTTCACCAATACAGCTCGTGAGGTGGGAGAGAGACGGACGAGCTTGCCGCGAATGAGTAAACTTGCATCACGTCATGCTCCTTGTTCACCAATACAGCTCGTGAGGTGGGAGAGAGACGGACGAGGTTGCCGCGAATGAGTGAACTAGCATCACGTCATGCTCCTTGTTCACCAATACAGCTCGTGAGGTGAGAGAGACACGGGCGAGCTTGCCACGAATGAGTAAACTAGCATCACGTCATGCTCCTTGTTCACCAATACAGCTCGTGAGGTGGGAGAGAGACGGACGAGCTTGCCGCGAATGAGTAAACTTGCATCACGTCATGCTCCTTGTTCACCAATACAGCTCGTGAGGTGGGAGAGAGACGGACGAGCTTGCCGCGAATGAGTAAACTAGCATCACGTCATGCTCCTTGTTCACCAATACAGCTCGTGAGGTGGGAGAGACACGGGCGAGCTTGCCACGAATTAGTAAACTTGCATCACGTCATGCTCCATGTTCACTAATACAGCTCGTGAGGTGGGAGAGAGACGGGCGAGCTTGCTGCGAATGAGTAAACTTGCATTACGCCATGCTCCTTGTTCACCAATACAGCTCGTGAGGTGGGAGAGAGACGGGCGAGCGTGCCACGAATTAGTAAACTTGCATTACGCCATGCTCCTTGTTCACCAATACAGCTCGTGAGGTGGGAGAGAGACGGGCGAGCTTGCCACGAATTAGTAAACTTGCATTACGCCATGCTCCTTGTTCACCAATACAGCTCGTGAGGTGGGAGAGAGAGACGGGCGAGCGTGCCACGAATGAGTAAACTTGCATCACGTCATGCTCCTTGTTCACCAATACAGCTCGTGAGGTGAGAGAGACGGGCGAGCTTGCCGCGAATGAGTAAACTTGCATCACGTCATGCTCCTTGTTCACCAATACAGCTCGTGAGGTGGGAGAGAGACGGACGAGCTTGCTGCGAATTAGTAAACTTGCATCACGTCATGCTCCTTGTTCACCAATACAGCTCGTGAGGTGGGAGAGAGACGGGCGAGCGTGCCACGAATGAGTAAACTTGCATCACGTCATGCTCCTTGTTCACCAATACAGCTCGTGAGGTGGGAGAGAGACGGGCGAGCGTGCCACGAATGAGTAAACTTGCATCACGTCATGCTCCTTGTTCACCAATACAGCTCGTGAGGTGGGAGAGAGACGGGCGAGCTTGCCGCGAATGAGTAAACTTGCATCACGTCATGCTCCTTGTTCACCAATACAGCTCGTGAGGTGGGAGAGAGACGGGCGAGCTTGCTGCGAATGAGTAAACTTGCATCACGTCATGCTCCTTGTTCACCAATACAGCTCGTGAGGTGGGAGAGAGACGGGCGAGCTTGCCGCGAATGAGTAAATTTGCATCACGTCATGCTCCTTGTTCACCAATACAGCTCGTGAGGTGGGAGAGAGACGGGCGAGCTTGCTGCGAATTAGTAAACTTGCATCACGTCATGCTCCTTGTTCACCAATACAGCTCGTGAGGTGAGAGAGACGGGCGAGCTTGCTGCGAATGAGTAAACTTGCATTACGCCATGCTCCTTGTTCACCAATACAGCTCGTGAGGTGGGAGAGAGACGGACGAGCTTGCTGCGAATGAGTAAATTTGCATCACGTCATGCTCCTTGTTCACCAATACAGCTCGTGAGGTGAGAGAGACGGGCGAGCTTGCCACGAATGAGTAAACTTGCATCACGTCATGCTCCTTGTTCACCAATACAGCTCGTGAGGTGGGAGAGAAACAGACGAGCTTGCCACGAATGAGTAAACTTGCATCACGTCATGCTCCTTGTTCACCAATACAGCTCGTGAGGTGGGAGAGAGACGGAGGAGCTTGCTGCGAATGAGTAAATTTGCATCACGTCATGCTCCTTGTTCACCAATAGAGCTCGTGAGGTGAGAGAGACGGGCGAGCTTGCTGCGAATGAGTAAACTTGCATTACGCAATGCTCCTTGTTCACCAATACAGCTCGTGAGGTGGGAGAGGGACGGGCGAGCTTGCTGCGAATGAGTAAACTT
Organism: Tenodera sinensis; assembly: GCA_030765045.1. Taxonomy (NCBI): domain Eukaryota; kingdom Metazoa; phylum Arthropoda; class Insecta; order Mantodea; family Mantidae; genus Tenodera; species Tenodera sinensis. The sequence goes on along the minus strand of CM060961.1, from coordinate 841,853 downwards.
GCATCACGTCATGCTCCTTGTTCACCAATACAGCTCGTGAGGTGGGAGAGAGACGGGCGAGCTTGCCGCGAATGAGTAAACTTGCTTCACGTCATGCTCTTTGTTCAGCAATACAGCTCGTGAGGTGGGAGAGAGACGGGCGAGCTTGCCGCGAATGAGTAAACTTTACCACAACTGAAACAATTGTAGTTCACATGGAGGTAACTATGGGCACATTCTCACAGTTATAGTTGTTATGCTAATTTTACATACATTGAGAGTTGCCACTGCGCAGCTGGGGAATTGCTCTTATCTTGCCTCCCGACCTATAGCAGCCTATTGCCTAATCCAGTGACGTCAACGCAAGTGCAACATGGTATACACAGATTCTGTCTTCATAAGATTTTAATATGAATTATAGGAGTTACGTAACTATTGATAAGCAATATAAAATAAAATAATTATTTGAAGCTTCAAAGGTTGATTTGTGTTAGTAAATTGCTGCAAAAATGTTTGATAAAGCTCCAGTATATTATGTTGAGTGGTGCTGTTTGACAGTTGGCTGTCGCGATGACTTAACAGAACCTTCTTCAGGTCCTAACCGTTGTTTGTTGTGGGCCGTTAGAGGATACCCACATGACACGGCTTGATAAACTAGGTGGATGTGCGTACTGGACAGACGTATTGTAAGCATGCATTTTGTCACGTTAACCTGTCTTAAAAGGCACTTGGCGCTGTTCCTGGAACTTGATAGAGTGATGCACGATGGGTGTGGCGAGAACAACTAGATGTAATTGCAATTAATGCTTTGCGCTGGACTCCGCCCTTTGCGAAAGGGTTTTTTGTCTCATCTGGCTCTCTTCAGTGTGTCGACCTGTCTGATGATAAAGACGCAGGAAACGTTTTGTTACATTGCATGTCTCTGCTCAACACCACGCTCCGCCTAATACTACGAGCAAGGTGCCTAAAATATGTACTTACTCTTTAAATGACTATAGAGTCATTGATTATTAACATAAACACAAGTTTAAACGAGCTTTACTTCCAGCAAGATGGAGCACCTCCACACCACCATGCACCTTATCTAAATACGTGGAGTGAACCCCACGTTCCCCAGATCTCACGTTCTATGTGGATATGTACAAGGACAGACTACTGCACATTCCCCAGATCAAATAGTCACTCTCACACAAGTGTCAGAGACCGACCTTGGTATGTCACAGGGACAATAGTCACTCTCTCCCAAGTGTCGGTGACCGACCTTGGTATGTCACAGGGACAATAGTCCCTCTCTCCCAAGTGTCAGTGACCGACCTTGGTATGTCACAGGGACAATAGTCACTCTCTCCCAAGTGTCAGTGACCGACCTTGGTATGTCACAGGGACAATAGTCACTCTCTCCCAAGTGTCGGTGACCGACCTTGGTATGTCACAGGGACAATAGTCGCTCTATCCCAATTGTCAGTGACCGACCTTGGTATGTCACAGGGACAATAGTCGCTCTATCCCAATTGTCAGTGACCGACCTTGGTATGCCACAGGGACAATAGTCGCTCTATCCCAAGTGTCGGTGACCGACCTTGGTATGTCACAGGGACAATAGTCACTCTCTCCCAATTGTCAGTGACCGACCTTGGTATGTCACAGGGACAATAGTCGCTCTATCCCAATTGTCAGTGACCGACCTTGGTATGTCACAGGGACAATAGTCGCTCTATCCCAATTGTCAGTGACCGACCTTGGTATGTCACAGGGACAATAGTCACTCTCTCCCAATTGTCAGTGACCGACCTTGGTATGTCACAGGGACAATAGTCACTCTCTCCCAAGTGTCGGTGACCGACCTTGGTATGTCACAGGGACAATAGTCACTCTCTCCCAAGTGTCGGTGACCGACCTTGGTATGTCACAGGGACAATAGTCACTCTCACACAACTGTCAGAGACCGACCTTGGTATGTCACAGGGACAATAGTCACTCTCTCCCAAGTGTCGGTGACCGACCTTGGTATGTCACAGGGACAATAGTCACTCTCTCCCAAGTGTCAGAGACCGACCTTGGTATGTCACAGGGACAATAGTCGCTCTATCCCAATTGTCAGTGACCGACCTTGGTATGTCACAGGGACAATAGTCACTCTCTCCCAAGTGTCAGAGACCGACGTTGGTATGTCACAGAGACAATAGTCACTCTCTCCCAAGTGTCAGAGACCGACCTTGGTATGTCACAGGGACAATAGTCACTCTCACACAAGTGTCAGAGACCGACCTTGGTATGTCACAGGGACAATAGTCACTCTCTCCCAAGTGTCACAGACCGACCTTGGTATGTCACAGGGACAATAGTCACTCTCTCCCAAGTGTCAGAGACCGACCTTGGTATGTCACAGGGACAATAGTCACTCTCTCCCAAGTGTCAGAGACCGACCTTGGTATGTCACAGGGACAATAGTCACTCTCTCCCAAGTGTCAGAGACCGACCTTGGTATGTCACAGGGACAATAGACACTCTCTCCCAAGTGTCGGTGACCGACCTTGGTATGTCACAGGGACAATAGTCACTCTCTCCCAAGTGTCGGTGACCGACCTTGGTATGTCCCAGGGACAATAAGCACTCTCTCCCAAGTGTCAGAGACCGACCTTGGTATGTCACAGGGACAATAGTCGCTCTATCCCAATTGTCAGTGACCGACCTTGGTATGTCACAGGGACAATAGTCACTCTCTCCCAAGTGTCAGAGGCCGACCTTGGTATGTCACAGGGACAATAGTCGCTCTATCCCAATTGTCAGTGACCGACCTTGGTATGTCACAGGGACAATAGTCACTCTCTCCCAAGTGTCAGAGACCGACCTTGGTATGTCACAGGGACAATAGTCACTCTCTCCCAAGTGTCGGTGACCGACCTTGGTATGTCACAGGGACAATAGTCGCTCTATCCCAATTGTCAGTGACCGACCTTGGTATGTCACAGGGACAATAGTCACTCTCTCCCAAGTGTCAGAGACCGACCTTGGTATATCACAGGGACAATAGTCGCTCTATCCCAATTGTCAGTGACCGACCTTGGTATGTCACAGGGACAATAGTCACTCTCTCCCAAGTGTCAGAGACCGACCTTGGTATGTCACAGGGACAATAGTCACTCTCTCCCAAGTGTCGGTGACCGACCTTGGTATGTCAAAGGGACAATAGTCACTCTCACACAACTGTCAGAGACCGACCTTGGTATGTCACAGGGACAATAGTCACTCTCTCCCAAGTGTCGGTGACCGACCTTGGTATGTCACAGGGACAATAGTCACTCTCTCCCAAGTGTCAGTGACCGACCTTGGTATGTCACAGGGACAATAGTCACTCTCTCCCAAGTGTCGGTGACCGACCTTGGTATGTCACAGGGACAATAGTCACTCTCTCCCAAGTGTCAGAGACCGACCTTGGTATGTCACAGGGACAATAGTCACTCTCTCCCAAGTGTCAGAGACCGACCTTGGTATGTCACAGGGACAATAGTCACTCTCTCCCAAGTGTCAGAGACCGACCTTGGTATGTCACAGGGACAATAGTCACTCTCTCCCAAGTGTCAGAGACCGACCTTGGTATGTCACAGGGACAATAGTCACTCTCACACAAGTGTCAGAGACCGATCTTGGTATGTCACAGGGACAATAGTCACTCTCTCCCAAGTGTCAGAGACCGACCTTGGTATGTCACAGGGACAATAGACACTCTCTCCCAAGTGTCGGTGACCGACCTTGGTATGTCACAGGGACAATAGTCAGTCTCTCCCAAGTGTCGGTGACCGACCTTGGTATGTCACAGGGACAATAGGCACTCTCTCCCAAGTGTCAGAGACCGACCTTGGTATGTCACAGGGACAATAGTCGCTCTATCCCAATTGTCAGTGACCGACCTTGGTATGTCACAGGGACAATAGTCACTCTCTCCCAAGTGTCAGAGACCGACCTTGGTATGTCACAGGGACAATAGTCGCTCTATCCCAATTGTCAGTGACCGACCTTGGTATGTCACAGGGACAATAGTCACTCTCTCCCAAGTGTCAGAGACCGACCTTGGTATGTCACAGGGACAATAGTCACTCTCTCCCAAGTGTCGGTGACCGACCTTGGTATGTCACAGGGACAATAGTCGCTCTATCCCAATTGTCAGTGACCGACCTTGGTATGTCACAGGGACAATAGTCACTCTCTCCCAAGTGTCAGAGACCGACCTTGGTATGTCACAGGGACAATAGTCGCTCTATCCCAATTGTCAGTGACCGACCTTGGTATGTCACAGGGACAATAGTCGCTCTCTCCCAAGTGTCAGAGACCGACCTTGGTATGTCACAGGGACAATAGTCACTCTCTCCCAAGTGTCAGAGACCGACCTTGGTATGTCACAGGGACAATAGTCGCTCTATCCCAATTGTCAGAGACCGACCTTGGTATGTCACAGGGACAATAGTCACTCTCTCCCAAGTGTCGGTGACCGACCTTGGTATGTCACAGGGACAATAGTCACTCTCTCCCAAGTGTCGGTGACCGACCTTGGTATGTCACAGGGACAATAGTCACTCTCTCCCAAGTGTCGGTGACCGACCTTGGTATGTCACAGGGACAATAGTCACTCTCTCCCAAGTGTCGGTGACCGACCTTGGTATGTCACAGGGACAATAGTCACTCTCTCCCAAGTGTCGGTGACCGACCTTGGTATGTCACAGGGACAATAGTCACTCTCTCCCAAGTGTCGGTGACCGACCTTGGTATGTCACAGGGACAATAGTCGCTCTATCCCAATTGTCAGTGACCGACCTTGGTATGTCACAGGGACAATAGTCACTCTCTCCCAAGTGTCAGAGACCGACCTTGGTATGTCACAGGGACAATAGTCACTCTCTCCCAAGTGTCGGTGACCGACCTTGGTATGTCACAGGGACAATAGTCCCTCTCTCCCAAGTGTCAGTGACCGACCTTGGTATGTCACAGGGACAATAGTCACTCTCTCCCAAGTGTCAGTGACCGACCTTGGTATGTCACAGGGACAATAGTCACTCTCTCCCAAGTGTCGGTGACCGACCTTGGTATGTCACAGGGACAATAGTCGCTCTATCCCAATTGTCAGTGACCGACCTTGGTATGTCACAGGGACAATAGTCGCTCTATCCCAATTGTCAGTGACCGACCTTGGTATGCCACAGGGACAATAGTCGCTCTATCCCAAGTGTCGGTGACCGACCTTGGTATGTCACAGGGACAATAGTCACTCTCTCCCAATTGTCAGTGACCGACCTTGGTATGTCACAGGGACAATAGTCGCTCTATCCCAATTGTCAGTGACCGACCTTGGTATGTCACAGGGACAATAGTCGCTCTATCCCAATTGTCAGTGACCGACCTTGGTATGTCACAGGGACAATAGTCACTCTCACACAACTGTCAGAGACCGACCTTGGTATGTCACAGGGACAATAGTCGCTCTATCCCAATTGTCAGAGACCGACCTTGGTATGTCACAGGGACAATAGTCACTCTCACACAAGTGTCAGAGACCGACCTTGGTATGTCACAGGGACAATAGTCACTCTCTCCCAAGTGTCAGAGACCGACCTTGGTATGTCACAGGGACAATAGTCACTCTCTCCCAAGTGCGTGGACTTATACCTATTCTATGGAGTAACAACAACTGTTTTGTACTCCATGATATGGTCAACTAAACTGAAGGCTTCCTGCACGAGTATAACTCTAGTATGTTGGTATTCAAGTGGAAGTTAATGATTTTAAAATGTTTTAGAGTTTTGGAATGAAATTAGAAGTTTTTAGCTCATTGTGTGTGAGAAGTAAGTAACTGGTGTTTCCAATACTGCATTGAGTGGGATTTGAAGTTACATATGCACACATGGCAAGCAAAAGGAATATGCGCAAGCTCGTGATGGTGTGATTGCTACCTTCTGTGTCACGTACATACGTAGTAGGCAGAAATACACGTTGCGTGGTCCACAGAATACAAGAAAAGTGTAGTTTAAGTTTACCATCTTCCAGGTTGTGTCACAAAGATTTTCAAGAAAATTGCGCTACTCCAAAATACGCGTTAAATGGAAATATCTTTCGAAATTTCTATTTTCCCAAAAATGACGCTCATGATTTTTATGAAAATAGCATATGTTTAAGATATTTTCATGACAAATGTAATGTATGTGTTGAAGTTTCTGTGAATTTCTCTTCATTCGCAGTGACTTTTATATTACTGATAAACTGTAAGAGATACACGAAATATTGGTGTATAAATGTTCGTCTCGTTGCAGCACACAAATGTTGTTGCGGAGTTAGCGATGGTGGAGGTCGTCTTCCTTATCTCTTTCAGGTTTCAACTAAGTTTAACTTTAATTTGAAAGTCATCACATAGTTACCAGCTCGACTCCTGGCAGAATGGTGCAAATTTGTCTTTATCCAGGAGTATTGTATCATCCTCCTTAGAGTCTGGAAATGGAAATGGAACCTTTATAAACTAACACTTAAAAAGTTTAAGAACAACCCTTTATTTAAATGCTCTAAAAAGAAGGAAATCAATTTAAATTAAGTGAAGTGCATCAGTTTAACACATTACACAATTGATACGATACAAAAGCTTGTTGCCAGATTTACCTATTTAATAAAAACCGTATTTTTGTTAGAATTACTTATATCAAGAATTTCGATAGTTTATTGTTGTTTATTCACACAGATAAATCTGGCGACAAGCTTTTATATCGTATCAATTGTGTAATGTGTTAAACTGATGCATTTCACTTAATTTAACGTTTATTTTCTTCCTTTCGGAGCATTTAAAGAAAAGCTTATTTTTAAACTTTTTGCTGTTAATTTCTTTTTTATTTTTAATTGTCGCTGGAAATGGTCTTTTTAGTTTTATTGGTATTTTTCTAAGCAAAGCCTTTTTTTTTTCATACTCATATCATGGGAATGCATAAAAATTAACGAGCGCCATTTTGGTAGCTCCGCCATATTGGTTTACAATGACGTCACATGCATTGCCATGTGACTAAACGTGTGTGTAAACTGTCAGCTCAGTCGGTTTATGATAACTGCTTTAAATTTGAGTTGCAAGATTTGACCCGAACAGATATACGAAGATTGCAACCCAATGTAAACGAATGAGCATCGTTACTGATAGGCAATTGTTCCTAATAGAAAGGCTTCCGATATTAACAATGTTAAAGGCGGCATTTAAATGGAGCCAAAAAAATGTAGAAACGTTTATGTGAAAACACGAACTTGTTATGAATATTGGATGATTCTGGTTTTGAAAACAAAGCAGTGTTTGTGCACTGCACGGAGGCAACACAATAACGCGGGTGGATAATGTGAAATGAAGTAATGAATACTGAGAGTGTCAAACGCAGGTGTTTCCAGCACAAGCTGCTACATTAGCCCTACTTTTTATAATTTAAAAGCCATTGATGTATTTAACAAAGTTTTAGCGCTGAAAGTGTTTTCGCGACTTATATATGGGTGTAATATTTCCTCGGTTTCCCATGCTCCAACTTTTTAATGGCTCGTCGTCGTATGCTTCATGAGAAGGGGGCTATAAAGTTTAAACGCCACACTTAAAATGCAGCCAGTTTTTAATTAGTTGTGCCAGTCCATAAAAATCATTAGTGATGGGAGGAGGGGGCCAAGACGTTTGTGCTCTCAACTCCAATTGCCAATAAATTCAATATAGTTGTTCAGCACTCGTGCTACTTTCTCAAACCTTCACAACTATGTACGCCAAATATTCGCTCTTTAGTTTGATTCCACGTATAAATTGTACAATAAATCATGCGCCTGTTGAATTGAAGAAACATTTAGTATTGTCACACGGTGTTGACGCGGTATGTCTCACTAGCCATAAATAGCCTTGACCTTGATCATACACTTCCTTCAATCGCTTCAGTTTTCACATGGCATTAACAGTGTGTTTTTGTGTCTTATCAAAGTTTCAAATAACATCAAAGCGAAAGAAGGTCGTGGTTTGATTGGATAAGAAATTGGATGCTATTAATTCAGTTGTGAAGCCGAAATTCTGAACGCCATAATTATGGATAGAATACTGCATCACATGGCGGAATTAGATATAATCAGAAAATGTTAAAATTGTTACGTGTATAAATGTACGAGATCTGGGAATATTAGTTGTGACTAAAATTGTCAAAAGGCACGAAAAGGTACACACAAGTCATTAGGGCCGAGCTCCAGGTAGTCAGCCTGATAAACAGTAATACCAGTTTTCCTGGAAATCGCTCAGCGCAGGTGTGAGCCGGAAAACAAGGGATGGTCGATTCTTCAAAACCCTGTTGCTAATTAGGAAGTGAAAGGTACAGAGAGCGTCATAACGCACAGACACTTGCCTGCGAGATCCCGGAGAGAAAGGGTCGTTGAGAGTTGCCCTCCATAACCCGGCGGGTCACTACACTCGTCGCCCATATCTTCAGTCACGGGACTTGTATTCCGGATCCTCAAGTGTGAGGACACATTATAGTTAATATTAACGATTTTCTGTCTTAGTAAAGACACAGTAACGACTCAACTAATTGAATAACGATCGGCAAATCTCACGCTTGCTTATTTTGGTGACAATAAAAGTGTTTCAACGAAGTTCTGGTCTTATTCGCAAACACCCACGCATACCCTGAGATTAAAGTCGTATGCTAGAGCAGCCGGAGCAGGAGACACCAGAAAGCAGCAGTCGGCGTAGGAGAGCGGAAAGGAGGAGATGCGATTCTACATCAGTTGTTAAAGGAGAAACATTGAAGAAAACAGCTGCTGACAAGCATTACAGGGCGCCATTATTAATGAAGACTCTACTTCGTTCAAACGCCACACGTGTTGACTCTGGATCAATTCTTTGCTAAGAAATCATGTGATTAACATTTTTTATACTTTTAATGTGTTGTGAACAATCAGGTTTTTGTGGCCATAAACGGCAAGTGTGTTTATTTAAGAATGTTGTTATGCTTATTAGCCACATAAGCTCAATTATCTGGATTGCCTTTGTTCCGGGTGAGCAACCCAACCCGGATAAGAGGTTTTGCATTCCACTCAAGCACTCGCACCACAGATGCATGTTTTGAGACTCTCCGAATACATAACTCAAAAGCGAAGAGTTGGTGATCGGTGAACGGCCACGGCGCCGCCCTGTATTCCTCTACTGGATAATTGCTTTAAACCTTCAAGTCAGTCCGTAACATAAAGTAGATGCAAGCTAAGGCTTTTCACAGGATTGGGTAGAAAAGGTCATTTGAATGTAACACACATATTGTTGGCTGCTATGTTGAGAAAGGATTCTCTTACGGTAATAAAACTGTTAATAATAGCAACAAAAGGCTTTAATGAAGCATTTGGTATGCAAAACCCCGTTAATTGCAATTCCAATAAGAGTGTGCCCTTTGACCAAAACAAACAAACAATGGGCGGCTCGGCTCGGCTCGGCTCGGCTCGCTAAGCCAAGATTTAATTTTGCGAAAGGCTCGACTCGACTCGACTCGACTCCTCCTATATAATCCTTTGACAATGCCACATTCTTCCTCAAAGCCTGCGGTTTCCAGCAGCCACACATCGTGCACAAGAAAAGGCTGCAATTTTCACCTGCAAAAAGTAAATATTGTAGGTATTCTACCCTCCTCCTCCTGCTCCTCATCCTCCCCCACCTCCTCCTGATCCTCCTCCCCCTCCTCCTCCCACACGTCCTCCTCCTTGTCCTCCCCCACCTCCTCCTCCGAGATTTCTCCAAAACATTACCTCTGTGTTGCACTCACATGACTTTCTCTACTCTCCTACTAACCATTCTTATTCCTGTATCTACTTCATGTTAATACAGCAGAGATATTGATATTTTCTGGTAGGTACAGGGGGAATATGGGAATACAGTAGACTCTGAGTGGTAGTCAAATGTTTTAAACCTGTATGAAGTGTTTCAAATTCCGTTCTCTTTGTATGACCAAGATATAAAAATACGAATAAAGACCTGTTATTTAAGAAAATTTTACTGCAAAACTTAAATAAAGAATATCTCGGAAGTGGCTCACTTCACAAACAAAATGCATTTGAACATAACGTGTGTATTAACGAGATTCTATAGTAAGATTTGGTGTATCTGTTACGGTTTACCAGCTATACGTGGGTTATGGCCAGAAAATTCGAAATATACATTTCATTTGCCTTAAAAAATATGGCATTTTAATCAAAATTGTTAGAACCATTTTCAAGAAAATCAATATTTTCGAAAAATTTTCCATGTAAAGGGTAGTTTAGGGTGGAGGAATTTTCTTCAAAATGTTCGTGTCGCATCCTTGAAAGATTATTAAACTTAAATACCAACTTTGGTTTCCGCGCCACTTCTCGTTTTGCAGTTGTATTCTTCACGCGGACGTTTTTCTAAAAGTTTCTTCTGTATTCAAGGGGCCTCAAAACATGTTTCCGGTGAAATCTCGACATGGAATTTTGGCTAGAATACAAAGCAATGCTACTTCTTATGATATGAAGGGGCTGGTGTTGCCATGTTACTCATAGGCCGTGTGTAAATATCATAAAGACGGACTGAATATGTGCATCTAACAGATTTGAGGCCTGCACGGGCTGAAATTCCTAGGCTCGGACATCGACATCCCCATTCATCTGGGTATTTTGCCTTCACTTCCAGTCCGCCGCTGTTAACTGAAGTGTTTTCAACCAGACATGAATATCCCATAAAATTAAAAATACCGCTTTTTCTTGTTTTAATGACTCCTTGAATTAAAATTTTCCTTCACATTTCAAGACTTACAACTATCAGTATTGCAAGATGCAAATTACTGATATGGACAAAAATGTGGTGAAAAACATAAAAGTTAAAGGGTTGTTAACTCAGTGTAGACTTAATCTCCATTTTGACTGAACACCAACCACACAGCCAATGATCTATGAAGCGAGTCACATGTTATGACGTCATTTCGAGCGAAATAGTAGTAGCAACATAAATCCATCATGTCGTCATTTAGAAAGAAGTAGTAGCAACCAAAATCCATTGAGGTGCGGATTTCCAAATGTGAAATACGGAGCGACATGGAAGCATGTTGTGTGTTGATGGGAGCGCTAGGAAAGTCACGTGTCTGTGTGGCACGGAGCTCAGATACAACTCCTCAACTTGAGCTGATTGTCCAAAGCGCTTTACACCAATATTTTATAATAAATGCTAAATGCATTTTTCTATTGAATAATTCTAAAGCACAGCATTTTTACTTTCTCTACTACGTATTAGAGGATGTATTGTATTTCACCCAAAAATTCCTTGTCCAGATTTCAACGCAGATACATGTTTTGAGACCGCTGAATCCAAGAAAGCATTTCTAGAAAAAGGTACTATGTGCGTCTGATTGCGTCTGTGGACAGTATAGCTCAGAGACGAAAAGTCGGTTAAAAACCAAAGGTGGTGTTTAAGTTTAATGTCTTTCAAGAATGCGACACGAAGATTTTGAAGAAAATTCCTGCAGCGTAAACTAGCCTTTCCATGGACGAAAATTTTGACTCACTAACGATTTTGATTAAAATGCCATATCTTTAGGATATTTTATATCAAATGAAACATATATTTTGAATTTATTGGTTATAGGCTATGTAGTCCTGTTTACTCTTGTTGAATTTTGTATAAATGATAAACCGTAAGAGATAGACCAAGTCTTACTGTAGCAAAATGTTAGCTAATGGTGGACTTGTGACAATGAAGTCATTAATGCTCTTGGTCTCTGATGGATGGGAAGGGCATTAGAAGTGGCCGGGCATATTTGATGGTGGTGCTGGTCCATTTCCTCTTGTTCTCTGATGGATGGGAAGGGTGCTAGAAGTGGCTGGGCATATTTGAAGGTGGTCTTGGTTCATTTCCTCTTGCTCTCTGATGGATAGGAAGGGCACTAGAAGTGGTCGGGCATATTTGAAGGTGGTCTTGGTCCATTTCCTCTTGCTCTCTGATGGATGGGAAGGGTACTAGAAGTGGCCGGGCATATTTGAAGGTGGTCTTGGTTCATTTCCTCTTGCTCTCTGATGGATAGGAAGGGCACTAGAAGTGGTCGGGCATATTTGATGGTGGTGCTGGTCCATTTCCTCTTGCTCTCTGATGGATAGGAAGGGCACTAGAAGTGGTCGGGCATATTTGAAGGTGGTCTTGGTCCATTTCCTCTTGCTCTCTGATGGATGGGAAGGGTGCTAGAAGTGGCTGGGCATATTTGAAGGTGGTCTTGGTTCATTTCCTCTTGCTCTCTGATGGATAGGAAGGGCACTAGAAGTGGTCGGGCATATTTGATGGTGGTGCTGGTCCATTTCCTCTTACTCTCTGATGGATGGGAAGGGTGCTAGAAGTGGCTGGGCATATTTGAAGGTGGTCTTGGTTCATTTCCTCTTGCTCTCTGATGGATAGGAAGGGCACTAGAAGTGGTCGGGCATATTTGATGGTGGTGCTGGTCCATTTCCTCTTGTTCTCTGATGGATGGGAAGGGTGCTAGAAGTGGCTGGGCATATTTGAAGGTGGTCTTGGTTCATTTCCTCTTGCTCTCTGATGGATGGGAAGGGTGCTAGAAGTGGCCGGGCATATTTGAAGGTGGTGCTGGTCCATTTCCTCTTGTTCTCTGATGGATGGGAAGGGTACTAGAAGTGACTGGGCATATTTGAAGGTGGTGCTGGTCCATTTCCTCTTGTTCTCTGATGGATAGGAAGGGCACTAGAAGTGGTCGGGCATATTTGATGGTGGTGCTGGTCCATTTCCTCTTGCTCTCTGATGGATAGGAAGGGCACTAGAAGTGACTGAGCATATTTGATGGTGGTCTTGGTCCATTTCCTCTTGCTCTCTGATGGATGGGAAGGGTACTAGAAGTGGTCGGGCATATTTGAAGGTGGTCTTGGTCCATTTCCTCTTGCTCTCTGATGGATGGGAAGGGTGCTAGAACTGACCGGGCATATTTGAAGGTGTTGCTGGTCCATTTTCTCTTGCTCTCTGATGGATAGGAAGGGCACTAGAAGTGACTGAGCATATTTGATGGTGATCTTGGTCCATTTCCTCTTGTTCTCTGATGGATGGGAAGGGTGCTAGAAGTAGCCGGGCATATTTGAAGGTGGTGCTGGTCCATTTCCTCTTGCTCTCTGATGGATGGGAAGGGTACTAGAAGTGGCCGGGCGTATCTGAAGGTGGTGCTGGTCCATTTCCTCTTGTTCTCTGATGGATGGGAAGGGTACTAGAAGTGGTCGGGCATATTTGAAGGTGATCTTGGTCCATTTCCTCTTGCTCTCTGATGGATGGGAAGGGTGCTAGAAGTGGCCGGGCATATTTGAAGGTGGTCTTGGTCCATTTCCTCTTGCTCTCTGATGGATGGGAAGGGTACTAGAAGTGGCCGGGCATATTTGAAGGTGGTCTTGGTCCATTTGCTCTTGCTCTCTGATGGATGGGAAGGACACTAGAAGTGGCCGGGCATATTTGAAGGTGGTCTTGGTCCATTTCCTCTTGCTCACTGATGGATGGGAAGGGTGCTAGAAGTGGCCGGGCATATTTGAAGGGGGTCTTGGTCCATTTCCTCTTGCTCTCTGATGGATGGGAAGGGTGCTAGAAGTGGCCGGGCATATTTGAAGGTGGTGCTGGTTCATTTCCTCTTGCTCTCTGATGGATGGGAAGGGTGCTAGAAGTGGCCGGGCATATTTGAAGGTGGTGCTGGTTCATTTCCTCTTGTTCTCTGATGGATGGGGAGGGTGCTAGAAGTGGCTGGGCATATTTGAAGGTGGTCTTGGTCCATTTCCTCTTGCTCTCTGATGGATGGGAAGGGTGCTAGAAGTGGCCGGGCATATTTGAAGGTGGTGCTGGTTCATTTCCTCTTGTTCTCTGATGGATGGGAAGGGTGCTAGAAGTGGTCGGGCATATTTGAAGGTGGTCTTGGTCCATTTCCTCTTGTTCTCTGATGGATGGGAAGGGTACTAGAAGTGGTCGGGCATATTTGAAGGTGGTCTTGGTCCATTTCCTCTTGCTCTCTGATGGATGGGAAGGGTACTAGAAGTGGTCGGGCATATTTGAAGGTGGTCTTGGTCCATTTCCTCTTGCTCTCTGATGGATGGGAAGGGTACTAGAAGTGGTCGGGCATATTTGAAGGTGGTCTTGGTCCATTTCCTCTTGCTCTCTGATGGATGGGAAGGGTGCTAGAAGTGGCCGGGCATATTTGAAGGTGGTGCTGGTCCATTTCCTCTTGCTCTCTGATGGATGGGAAGGGTACTAGAAGTGGCCGGGCGTATTTGAAGGTGGTGCTGGTCCATTTCCTCTTGTTCTCTGATGGATGGGAAGGGTACTAGAAGTGGTCGGGCATATTTGATGGTGATCTTGGTCCACTTCCTCTTGCTCTCTGATGGATGGGAAGGGTGCTAGAAGTGGCCGGGCATATTTGAAGGTAGTCTTGCTACATTTCCTCTTGCTCTCTGATGGATGGGAAGGGTGCTAGAAGTGGCTGGGCATATTTGAAGGTGGTCTTGGTCCATTTCCTCTTGCTCTCTGATGGATGGGAAGGGTACTAGAAGTGGTCGGGCATATTTGAAGGTGATCTTGCTACATTTCCTCTTGCACTCTGATGGATGGGAAGGGTGCTAGAAGTGGCTGGGCATATTTGAAGGTGGTCTTGGTCCATTTCCTCTTGCTCTCTGATGGATGGGAAGGGTACTAGAAGTGGTCGGGCATATTTGAAGGTTGTCTTGGTCCATTTCCTCTTGCTATCTGATGGATGGGAAGGGTACTAGAAGTGGTCGGGCATATTTGAAGGTGGTCTTGGTCCATTTCCTCTTGCTCTCTGATGGATGGGAAGGGTGCTAGAAGTGGCCGGGCATATTTGAAGGTGGTGCTGGTCCATTTCCTCTTGCTCTCTGATGGATGGGAAGGGTACTAGAAGTGGCCGGGCATATTTGAAGGTGGTCTTGGTCCATTTCCTCTTGTTCTCTGATGGATGGGAAGGGTACTATAAGTGGTCGGGCACATTTGAAGGTGGTCTTGGTCCATTTCCTCTTGTTCTCTGATGGATGGGAAGGGTGCTAGAACTGGTCGGGCATATTTGAAGGTGGTGCTGGTCCATTTCCTCTTGTTCTCTGATGGATGGGAAGGGTACTAGAAGTGGTCGGGCATATTTGAAGGTGATCTTGGTCCATTTCCTCTTGCTCTCTGATGGATGGGAAGGGTGCTAGAAGTGGCCGGGCATATTTGAAGGTGGTCTTGGTCCATTTCCTCTTGCTCTCTGATGGATGGGAAGGGTACTAGAAGTGGCCGGGCATATTTGAAGGTGGTCTTGGTCCATTTGCTCTTGCTCTCTGATGGATGGGAAGGACACTAGAAGTGGCCGGGCATATTTGAAGGTGGTCTTGGTCCATTTCCTCTTGCTCTCTGATGGATGGGAAGGGTGCTAGAAGTGGCCGGGCATATTTGAAGGTGGTCTTGGTCCATTTCCTCTTGCACTCTGATGGATGGGAAGGGTACTAGAAGTGGCCGGGCATATTTGAAGGGGGTCTTGGTCCATTTCCTCTTGCTCTCTGATGGATGGGAAGGGCGCTAGAAGTGACTGAGCATATTTGATGGTGGTGCTGGTCCATTTCCTCTTGCTCTCTGATGGATGAGAAGGGTACTAGAACTGGCTGAGTATATTTGAAGGTGGTCTTGGTCCATTTCCTCTTGTTCTCTGATGGATGGGAAGGGCACTAGAAGTGGCCGGGCATATTTGAAGGGGGTCTTGGTCCATTTCCTCTTGCTCTCTGATGGATGGGAAGGGCGCTAGAAGTGACTGAGCATATTTGATGGTGGTGCTGGTCCATTTCCTCTTGCTCTCTGATGGATGAGAAGGGTACTAGAACTGGCTGAGTATATTTGAAGGTGGTCTTGGTCCATTTCCTCTTGCTCTCTGATGGATGGGAAGGGCACTAGAAGTGGCCGGGCATATTTGAAGGTGGTCTTGGTCCATTTCCTCTTGCTCTCTGATGGATGGGAAGGACACTGGAAGTGGCTGAGCATATTTGATGGTGGTGCTGGTCCATTTCCTCTTGCTCTCTGATGGATGGGAAGGGTACTAGAACTGGCTGAGTATATTTGAAGGTGGTCTTGGTCCATTTCCTCTTGCTCTCTGATTGTTGGGAAGGACAGTAGAAGTGGCCGGGCATATTTGAAGGTGTTCTTGATCCATTTCCTATTGTTCTCTGATGGATGGGGAGGGTACTAGAACTGGTCGGGCATATATGAAGGTGATCTTGGTCCACTTCCTCTTGCAGATTCCCTAGAGGAGAGTGGTGAAGAATATATCCCCAATCGTGTCCTGTAATCAACCTGAAGGTTGCAACTGCCCTTTTTGCAGGATACTCAGGAATTACTGTTTGAATGTTTGGTAGTTCCCATCTTTTATTTTTTGATTTCTCATAGTAATATGTTGCAATAATTTTTTAAATTCAGAGTTGATTAATGTTTTGCCTGCATAAGATGGTAGATAAACTATAGATTTCTGTAAACTGCTGTTGTCCTTTTTTGCAAGAAAATCACTTTGTCAGTACCACTCAATCCACAGTGAGCTGGTATCCTTGCTATTTGGAGTTTTGCAAAACTTACACTTTCCTGAAATGGAACATTGGTATTTATTTATTTTTCATATCTTAGCCCTGGAAAGAGAAAGGAATTTCAAAGCTTTAAAAGATTTGAATATCACTAAGTCCACTGTAAACCCATAGTCCCCTTGTATCTACAAGAAAATTAGAAATAAGATAATTTGTACAAAGATTTGTGTAGCAACATGAAGATATAGGAATAAGTTTGTAAGAATGGTTAGTACACGAGTGGTAGAGAAAATCATGTGAGTGCAACACATCAGATTTGTTATTATTGCTGCATGTAATTTGATTGCTCTAATTGTTGCAGTTGCTTCGATCTCCCTTTTTATATATGGAATTTACATATTTTTGCTGTGGTGCATTTTTAAGGGATGTAGCCATTTTTGCAGCAGATGTTATACAAGAAAGTTGGATGTATGCGATGGCATCCACGTTTCTTTTTGCATGTTAAAGATGAGAGATTTGTGTTCGTTAATTTGGCAAGTAGAGGGGGAATGCGTGCTGTTGTTTTGAGTCCTAAGTCTTTGAAATGGCTTGCCGTCAGTCAGAATGAAACGTTGAGCGTGAAACATCGAAAAAGAATCAAAGCTGGACGGACGTCCGAAAGTCCAAAAGCATTCACTCGCTGAACCAGTGGGCCGTAAAGCCTTTGATGGACGACATGACAGTGTGTGTGTGCGTATGTGAGATTTCACCAGATGCTGCAGCAATTCCTCACTTTCACTGCGTTCAATACGAATTACTGAGCAAAAGTAAAATTAATTGATTTGAGCAAAAGATTTTTTGATATTATCTTTAATAGCAGATGTGCAAAGCTTTCTTGTAAACGAAGAAAGGAAAGTGACGGAGTCACGAGAAGCGGTCGGAAATGATTTACAATAATAGTTTTTATGCGTTCTTTATTAACAAATATGACTGAATGTACATCTGAAGGAGCTAAACTAGATGTAACAAACTGCGGCTTGCCTCAGTTATGTGTATGTTAACTTGAAAACCTATGTAAAAAGTATCGTTTTTATAGTTAAAAGAAAAATAAATATTATAATAAAGGAACGATTATCGTGAGTAATGTATGACTGATTAGCCACAACGACGAAGGAATTAGAGCGGAAAGATAAAATTACTCCACTGCGTCCAGAGAAGAAAAGAATCATCATATTGAAGCTAATATGTGTGTATTTAAACCAGTTATACAAGTGCGCCTAAACGCTGTTATATTAAAACCCGCTTGAATATACTCCCCATCAACTTGAATAACTGCTGCCACTTTTCTGGACGTGCGTACTACATGTTATCAAGTAGACTTTCTTCCTCACACTTCAACTCTTGGTCTGTGTCAAGTCACAATGTCCACCGGCAACGAGGAGGCGGCTGCGGATGCGGCGAAGCATGTTTAACTCGCTTTAGATTTCGTAGATTTTAGTGTATTAGGGAATGGTGCGTTTTACTTCTTAGGAATTTTACATATTAACTGCTTTAACTTTCTCTTTGTTCACCTTTTTACTTTTTAAGTTTCATCCTTTTATTCTTTTAACGTGGTCACATTTTTACTTTTTAATATTTCACCATGTCATTTTCAGTTTTAGCCTTGAATTTTTAAGTTTGAGAGCCCAAGCTGTCGACGGGCCCTAAAAGGTCACCCACTCACTCCTCTTGTCCATGACTTTGTACTTAAGAACAAACAAGCTGTCTACATAGTGTCTGTGTGGTGGGTAGTACAAGAGCACATAGAGCGTGTAAATCATTTCCGAACGCTACTCGGGTACAGAGCTATGTGCGACTGACATAGTTCTCCCTAAAGTGCTTCCCCGTATTCCCCTTGACCCTGTGTAAGATTTTCAAATGTTGGTGGGAGTCTCGGAGTTGTACGGTACAGTAGTATGTGTGTGTGTGTTACAGTCGCCCCGATATGCAAGCCCGGACAACAGAAGGTGCACGGAGTAGCCCGTCAGGAAGCTGCCAAGGTTCTGTGCGAGGTCGAGGCCAATCCTAACGACAACGTTCACTTTATGTGGAAGTTCAACAACACGGCCGAAATCGTGGACCTAGCAGCAGCACACTTCACCACGGACAGAGGTCGTAGTCTCGCCAGTTACACGCCCATGACTGAACTAGACTATGGGACATTGTTGTGTTGGGGTCGGAACGAGCTGGGCATGCAGAAGGCACCCTGTGTCTTCCACATCATCCCTGCAGGTAAGACAACTACTGTACATATTTCTGGAATGTTCTATAATCAACAACCAAATTTCAGAATGAACAGAGAACGGAGGGAAAACTATGTGTTTACGAACCACAGGAGGCTATATCCGGCCGATGACACGCGCTGCCATGTTGCAGGGCCGAGTGCAGGATTCAGAAAAGGTACAAACGATGTACCGCTTCTTTGTAAGAGCCCGGCAACAAGGGGGCGGACGCGGCTGCGGCTGCGGCTGCGGCTGCGGCTGCTAAGTCCTCATGTCGTCTGCAGGACGTTTTCACCCGTACATGTCCTTCCATCGCCATCTACTGTAGAATCCCGGTAACTCGACCTAATGTGGACTGAGAGTACATCAAGCTATCGAAATGTCGAGTTGTACGCAATAAGGGGTCTGTTATCCATAATGTAATACTCAAATTACATAAATACATTTTCTAGCACAATATAGGAAACAGAAAATTATAACATTTCCTAAAACTTACTGCTTATGAATATATTCCCCTTTATCCGGTGTCTAACGCATCTAATTTCATGTCCATTATGTTAATCTGTCTTTCCTTCTCCTTCGACATTTTCACTGACACAAATACAACACAAACAGTAAGACTGAAATCTGAGAAATAGTACTGTAACAAGAAATATGTACCTAGGTACCTGAAAGTTTAGCTGACCAGGTGTGCCCTGGGTAAAGTAATAAATCTTCAAAATTATCCCACGTGCATCCCAAAAAAACTTACGTCTCGTACTTTCCTACAATGGAACAGTCTTTACCTTACTTGGAGCCGATTCTCCCGCTCAGTCCAATGTTTGGACTGTTCCTTCGTCTCAGGTGTGAAATGATGAACCCATGTTTCGTTCATAATTATGAATCGACAGAGAAACTCGGCTTTACTGTACCGAAACATCACCAAACACTCTTGGTGAAACACCCTCACGACGCTGCTTTTGTTCCATTTTGAGCAAACGCGGCACCCATTTTGCGCACAGCTTTCTCATGTCCAAATGTCCCTTCAGTATGTGATGTACTGGAATATCTGTTAGTTCGTGCACTTTCAGACCACTGCGATGTTTCTACGCTTTCACTTAAACTCTTGTCACTGAATCAATATTTTACTGCTGTAAACAAAGGAGCAGACTTCCCCAGAGCAGAATCTAGCTCAGCTTTAATATTAGTTTCACTAAGACCTTTCAAACGAAGGTATTGTATCAGTGTTATCCATGTTTGAGAGCATTCACTATTAATGAAACAGCGTAACCCCTAGCGCACCAGCCCATGAAGAGCCAAGGCTTGCCGCCTAGCCGCTGCGTCCCCCTCCTCTGCTCACTACAGGCGCCATTGGTGGGGTGCAGTACTGGAGGGTAAGACGTGGTCACCGCCCCGAGCCCTTCTCGACCTGGGGCCGCTACTTCTCCATCAAGTAGCTCTTCAATTGGTCCCCCCGGGACTTAACGAGGCTGAGTGCACCCCGTGCCAGATCTCCCTGAAAGGATGAAATTCCCATGCTGGTACGGGGATCGAACCCGGGTCCTCCGCGCCAGAAGCAAGATTAAACAGCGTAGCTTCATCAAACTTCAAACTTAAGCTTTATATGGTTGGTACTTTCTACCATTTGTTTTAAAGAAAAAACACCATCTATACGTCAGGTCGGGTACACTGCTATATCTATCCAACACTGCCCAGACACTAGTGATATCTATAAGTCAGATCAGGTACTTCTGGAAGAGTCCTCGTGCATCCATCCGACACTGCACAGACACTATCGCTATCTATACAAAGTACTATCTATACAGTACTTCTGAAAATGTAATACAAAGAGCAGAGAGGCGCCTTTCACTGTTAAAACGCCTAACAGGAATGAAGTGGGGATGTTCCAGAGCAACTCTTAACACAACATACAATGTATATATATATATATATATATATATATATATATATATATATATAAAGTCATTACTTACTGCAGCGAAGTTTTTCTAACAGCAAATAGAAAAAAAAATTCAAATCTTTCAAAACCAAAGTCTGAGATTAATTACAGGTGCTATCAAAACCACACCAATAGCAGCTATGGAAATACTAACCACCCAATAACCCATTGAATATGAAATAGAAAAAGCAGCTCTTATTCAACACGAAAAGTTGATCAGACTCCCATTCAATACATGGCACAAGAGAAATTTTACACATACGCTAAAGACTCAGGAGACCTTTCTTTCCAAAATTCAAGGCATCAAGAAGAATGTACACCTTCCTAATTCAAAGGAAAACTTCATATCTAAAGTCAATCCAACACATACATTAGACATCACATATTATTTACACCTGACAGAAGAAGTTAAGAAAAGTGATACTCCAACTAGTGTTCTAAAATTATTGGCATTAGAGACAATCCATACTAGATTTCCAAAACATGAATGGCTCCATATTTATACTGATGGATCATTGATATCAAACCAAGATGGAGCAGGTGCTGGAGTCACATGTCACCTCTTTTCCTATTAGAAAGCTTTAAGTTATGGAACTACTAACTTTGATGGAGAAATTGAAGCAATTCGAATGGCCCTACAAAATCTTTTGTATAGAATTTCACATTTTCAGCAAGCAGTTATTCTCTCAGATTCCACGACGGCAGTTAAAGCAATTACTTCCAAGTTGTCAGCAAAAACCAAACAATTATAGAATGTTGGAAAATCCTTACCTGTCTAACAGCACTTCAAAAACACCTAGTCTTCCAATGGATACCAGCTCACTGTGGACTGAGTGGTAATGAGAAAGCTGATTTTCTTCCAAAAAAGGGTACCAGCAGTGTACAAAAATCTATAGTTAATCTACCATTTTATGCAGCTAAAAGATTAGTCAACTCTGAATTCAACAAAATTATTGCAAAATATTACTATGAAAAATCAAAGAATAAAAGATGGGAACTACCAAACATTCAAACAGTAATTCCTGAGTATCCTCGAAAAACAGCAGTTGCAACCTTCAGGTTGATTACAGGACATGATTGTCTGGCAAAACATTTAAACAGAATTGGGATATATTCTTCACCACTCTGTCCTCTATGTGATCTGCAAGAGGAAATGGATTGAGACCACCTTCAAATATGCCCGGCCACTTCTAGTGCCCCATCCATCAGTGAAAAATATTGGAGAGCAAGAGGATTAATGACTTCATTGTCAGAAATCCAGCATTAGCTAACAACACTTCTGACAACACTAGTCCTCGTATATCTGTCCGACACTACACAGACACTAGCGCTATCTATACGTCAAGTCAGGTACTTCTGGGACATCCTCGGCGACATGCAGACAGCAGGATAAAAGTCATCCATTCCAGACCCTTAAGTTATCTTTAAATGGGAACATGAGTGATCGAGAAACATGAGCGAGGTTTAAGGATGAAGCACTGAAGGAGAAAGCTGTATGTGGATTAATCTGGT
This sequence comes from Tenodera sinensis, assembly GCA_030765045.1. Lineage (NCBI taxonomy): Eukaryota > Metazoa > Arthropoda > Insecta > Mantodea > Mantidae > Tenodera > Tenodera sinensis. The sequence goes on along the minus strand of CM060961.1, from coordinate 819,626 downwards.
GGTATGATTCTAACAATGCCGTCGCCACTTTGAGGGTCGGCACCATGGCGAGTCAAGCGGTTTTCCCAGTTGGTATCCAGTTGATGAAGTGCAGGAAGGGGTTGCATATTGGTCAGTTCTAGCACATATAAGTTCGTGTATCTCCGTTCATAACCATGTGTCATTCTTCTGAGAAAGTAGTTGTGTTTGTAGGCCGCCGTAAGAGACGTCTCTCCACGCAGGAGTAGCGTAAAGCATCTGTTGTAGAATCAGAGCGGCGTAGTGAAGAAGCTTTATCCTCAGAGATAAATGTGTGGAGGTGAAAATAAAGCGAAGTGCTCCGAAAGTCTGAGTTTTCTTGCGAACATATTGTATTTAACGGTACCAGCTGAGTCGGTAATCAATATGAACACCCAAATATTGGTGCTGTAAGAAACAGGAAGCAGTTTACCATGCAGAGCGTAGTTCACTGGTTGAGCATGAAAAAATCGGAGAACTTGAGATTTGTTAGAACTGGCATGTATCTTCCAGGCTTCCATGTATTTATTGAAGTGTACAATAAATCATACAACTCGCTATCTAGGGAACGGGCAGAAGAATGAAAATGGAGAATCACTTGTCATCGGCATACGTGGCTAGTTTGATGGTGGTATGTTGGGTCACATCGGATGTGTAAGAAGTGTAGAGAAAGGGAGCCAAAACATACCCCTGTGGCACTCCACCATAAATGTTTCGGAAGGAAGAATGAACTGAAATGCAGAAAATCGTCTGGAACAAAGATAGGATGCGATGCGATGAGATGAATAAGTGAATCAGGAATGTTGCGTTGGAGTTGCTTGTAAAGAAGACCATCAATTCAAACGGAATCAAAAGCCCGCGAGACGTCGAAGAATAAGCGTTGCCTTTTTATCTTCAACCTTAACTTTTCGCACGTAATAGGTGACCCTTGCGACTTGGAACTCCGCTGATTTATACCTAACATAGGCAAATTGGTCATGTGGAATATAGGGATTCAGATGTGGGTATAGGTGCTTCAGAATGAGTTTCTCCTACAGTTTTCCCAGAGTATGTAGAGATAAGGGTGATAGGACGAGGAGAGCTGAGATTTTCTTGGTTTATGAATAGAGATAACAGTTGCAATTTTCCATTGCGCTGGGAGGCAGGAGGCAGTTCCATTGGAGGCAGGAGTTCAAGAGATGCAACAAAGATCCTTTAGGAGGCAGGGATTTAAGGGGCTCAACAAGTAGGCAGTCAGGTCCATGAGATTTTCTATGGGCATCTGGTGCAGCAGATCGGATAATTCGTTAGCAGTGGCTAAGGTAAAAGGTTGGAGAGGAGGTTGAGAAACAAAATTTTGGACCGCAGTCACTATAGTTTGATTGTGAGTCTGATAACGAGGGTTAGAGGCATGAGGCCGGAACTGCTCGCCATAATGGGTAGCCAAAGAATCACAGATGGCCGCCGGAGTAGAGACAGTACCGCTAGAAGTAGAAAGAGCAGAAATCGGTGAGCGCGGACTTATCGGACGAAGAATCCATGGATTCCTTTTCTCGTAATCGTCGCGCATTTTCAGGACAAAAGCGTGCTTCTTGTGGTGCTTCAGAATGGCCGTCTGCCGGTTAAATTCCATCTTGTGTATGGGATCCCAACTGGCGTTGCCAGAGGAGGTGAGCGCGGACTTATCGGACGAAGAATCCATGGATTCCTTTTCTCGTAAGCATCGCGCATTTTCAGGACAAAAGCGTGCTCCTTGTGGTGCTTCAGAACGGTCGTCTGGCGGTTAAATTCCATCTTGTGTATGGGATCCCAACTGCGTTGCCAGAGGAGGTGAGCGCGGACTTATCGGACGAAGAATCCATGGATTCCTTTTCTCGTAAGCATCGCGCATTTTCAGGACAAAAGCGTCCTCCTTGTGGTGCTTCAGAATGGCCGTCTGCCGGTTAAATTCCATCTTGTGTATGGGATCCCAACTGGCGTTGCCAGAGGAGGTGAGCGCGGACTTATCGGACGAAGAATCCATGGATTCCTTTTCTCGTAAGCATCGCGCATTTTCAGGACAAAAGCGTCCTCCTTGTGGTGCTTCAGAATGGCCGTCTGCCGGTTAAATTCCATCTTGTGTATGGGATCCCAACTGGCGTTGCCAGAGGAGGTGAGCGCGGACTTATCGGACGAAGAATCCATGGATTCCTTTTCTCGTAATCGTCGCGCATTTTCAGGACAAAAGCGTGCTCCTTGTGGTGCTTCAGAACGGTCGTCTGGCGGTTAAATTCCATCTTGTGTATGGGATCCCAACTGCGTTGCCAGAGGAGGTGAGCGCGGACTTATCGGACGAAGAATCCATGGATTCCTTTTCTCGTAAGCATCGCGCATTTTCAAGACAAAAGCGTGCTCCTTGTGGTGCTTCAGAATGGCCGTCTGCCGGTTAAATTGCATCTGTGTATGGGATCCCAACTGGCGTTGCCAGAGGAGGTGAGCGCGGACTTATCGGACGAAGAATTCATGGATTCCTTTTCTCGTAAGCATCGCGCATTTTCAGGACAAAAGCGTGCTCCTTGTGGTGCTTCAGAATGGCCGTCTGCCGGTTAAATTCCATCTTGTGTATGGGATCCCAACTGGCGTTGCCAGAGGAGGTGAGCGCGGACTTATCGGACGAAGAATCCATGGATTCCTTTTCTCGTAAGCATCGCGCATTTTCAGGACAAAAGCGTGCTCCTTGTGGTGCTTCAGAATGGCCGTCTGCCGGTTAAATTGCATCTGTGTATGGGATCGCAACTGGCGTTGCCAGAGGAGGTGAGCGCGGACTTATCGGACGAAGAATCCATGGATTCCTTTTCTCGTAATCGTCGCGCATTTTCAGGACAAAAGCGTGCTCCTTGTGGTTCTTCAGAATGGCCGTCTGCCGGTTAAATTGCATCTGTGTATGGGATCCCAACTGCGTTGCCAGAGGAGGTGAGCGCGGACTTATCGGACGAAGAATCCATGGATTCCTTTTCTCGTAATCGTCGCGCATTTTCAGGACAAAAGCGTGCTCCTTGTGGTGCTTCAGAATGACCGCCTGCCGGTTAAATTGCATCTTGTGTATGGGATCCCAACTGCGTTGCCAGAGGAGCTGAGCGCGGACTTATCGGACGAAGAATCCATGGATTCCTTTTCTCGTAAGCATCGCGCATTTTCAGGACAAAAGCGTGCTCCTTGTGGTGCTTCAGAATGGCCGCCTGCCGGTTAAATTGCATCTTGTGTATGGGATCCCAACTGCGTTGCCAGAGGAGGTGAGCGCGGACTTATCGGACGAAGAATCCATGGATTCCTTTTCTCGTAAGCATCGCGCATTTTCAGGACAAAAGCGTGCTTCTTGTGGTGCTTCAGAATGGCCGTCTGCCGGTTAAATTGCATCTTGTGTATGGGATCCCAACTGCGTTGCCAGAGGAGGTGAGCGCGGACTTATCGGACGAAGAATCCATGGATTCCTTTTCTCGTAATCGTCGCGCATTTTCAGGACAAAAGCGTGCTCCTTGTGGTGCTTCAGAATGGCCGCCTGCCGGTTAAATTGCATCTTGTGTATGGGATCCCAACTGCGTTGCCAGAGGAGGTGAGCGCGGACTTATCGGACGAAGAATCCATGGATTCCTTTTCTCGTAAGCATCGCGCATTTTCAGGACAAAAGCGTCCTCCTTGTGGTGCTTCAGAATGGCCGCCTGCCGGTTAAATTGCATCTTGTGTATGGGATCCCAACTGCGTTGCCAGAGGAGGTGAGCGCGGACTTATCGGACGAAGAATCCATGGATTCCTTTTCTCGTAAGCATCGCGCATTTTCAGGACAAAAGCGTCCTCCTTGTGGTGCTTCAGAATGGCCGCCTGCCGGTTAAATTGCATCTTGTGTATGGGATCCCAACTGCGTTGCCAGAGGAGGTGAGCGCGGACTTATCGGACGAAGAATCCATGGATTCCTTTTCTCGTAAGCATCGCGCATTTTCAGGACAAAAGCGTGCTTCTTGTGGTGCTTCAGAATGGCCGCCTGCCGGTTAAATTGCATCTGTGTATGGGATCCCAACTGCGTTGCCAGAGGAGGTGAGCGCGGACTTATCGGACGAAGAATCCATGGATTCCTTTTCTCGTAAGCATCGCGCATTTTCAGGACAAAAGCGTGCTCCTTGTGGTGCTTCAGAATGGCCGCCTGCCGGTTAAATTGCATCTTGTGTATGGGATCCCAACTGCGTTGCCAGAGGAGGTGAGCGCGGACTTATCGGACGAAGAATCCATGGATTCCTTTTCTCGTAAGCATCGCGCATTTTCAGGACAAAAGCGTGCTCCTTGTGCTGCTTCAGAATGGCCGCCTGCCGGTTAAATTGCATCTTGTGTATGGGATCCCAAGTGCGTTGCCAGAGGAGGTGAGCGCGACGTTTGACCTGCACAAGTCTGACCCGGTCCTGCAGACTCAAGTGGTTGGCTGCAACGGTGAACGGGGTGTGAGGTAACTGCGATTGCTGCCACAATATTTAGGAATCAAAAGTGTGTATGGAAGTTTCTGTGAATATTGTAACCAGTTCTCTTTATTCTCAGTTACTTCTGTGAAACTGGTGAACAGACACAAAATATTACTGTATAAAACATACACATCTCTTTAGAATACACAATTAATATAAAATATATTTTTCTTTTTCTTAGAGTTAACCCTTTTCTATATATTCAGTAAGGTATTCCCATATTCCCCTTGTACCTACAAGAAAATTAGTAATAAAATATTGTGTGCAAACTTGAAGTAGGAAGAGTGATGTGCATCGTGTTGCTGATGATGACACCTGTGCAAATGTCCCAGCTCGGTGCGTATGAATGTGCATTTAATGGGCCAGAGATTACATGCAAAGGTGCTATTACTCTGATTTGTGTACAGCTGCCCATCGATCACTTCAATCGGCTGTTTCCCTTCTACGATATCTAATATACAATACACTATATAAACGTTTAACTCAAAATGAACTATATAGAAAAAATCTGTATGACACAATTCTCTGTCTCTCTCCCTCTCTCTTCCCTCCTCCCTCTTTCCCCCGTTCCTCTATCGCCATCTTTGCCCCGCTACCTCCCTCTCGCCCTCTCTCACCTGTCTCTCCCCTCCCCGTTTCCTCCCTCTCCCCATCTCCCCCTCTCTCCCCATTTTCCCTCTCTCCCCATTTCCCCCTCTGTGCCCATTCTCCCTTTCCCTCGCTTCACCTCTCTCTCCCCTTCTATGTCCCCCCTCTCTTTACCCTTCTCCACCTCTCCCTCTTTTGCTCGTTTCCCCTCGCTCTACCTCTGTCTCCCCTTCCCCTATCTCTCCTCTCTCTTAACCTTCTCTAGCTCTCCCTCTTTCTCCAATTTCTCCCTTTCACTCTTTCCCCCGATTCCTCCCTCTCCCTCTCTTTCCCCTTCCCGTCCCCCGCTCTCTCCTGGTCTCTCATCTTCTTCCCCGGTCTCTCTACCCCTCTTCCAGTCTCTCTCCCCCTCTCCTGGTCTTTCGCCCCCTCTCCCGGTCTCTCTCCCCCTCGCCCGGTCTCTCTCCCCGTATCTCTTACCCTCTCTGTCTTTTCCCATCTCTCAGTACCTCACCCTCTCTCCCTGTCTGTCACCCACACTCTCACTTTCCCGCTCTCCCTCAATCCCTCTCTCTCCCGCTCTCTCAGTACTTCTATCTCCCTCTCTCCCTCTCGCCTTCTCTCTCCCTCTCGCCTTCTCTCTCCCTCTCGCCCCTCTCTCCCTCACTCGCACTTTGTCCGTCTCTCACCCTCTCTAACGTTGTACATAGAATTGTAGCTATTAGCTTCACTCGTGTCACTCCGCGCTAGTTGTTGTTCGCTTGAACGCACAATCGATAGAGTATTTTATTCTGATTAGTAGAAACATGTGGTTTAATGAAGTCCATTAGATGTAGGTATATTTAAAGAAGCTCGAACATAACATTGCAGGGAATGTGCGTGACAGAGAAAGCAATACAATAAAAGGGCACATTGATACGCTAAGAGCAGACCACGAGCAAAGCACTGGCCGCTGCAAATACTAGCGGAAACAAGAGACGAATCGAATCACACGGCCCAATGAACTCCCCACACAACCGCACATCTGGGAATAGAAGATTGTGAACAGGTATTCAACTCTATCTTGCAGAAATTCCCAGAAACACAGAGTGGTCGTTTTGTATCGCGTGTGTATGTGCAGTGAGACAGGTAAATATGTTAAAATCAATGTACAAGAGGTGTTTATCTAGCCAAGTTTCGTGTTCCCATTAAACTGAGTCGGAAAGAGTTGAAGAACAGAACGTAGGAGCTTTTCTGTGTGGTTATGAAGTACTTGATATAAAGCATGTGATCCGTTATTGGCAGTCTCTAGCGCCTGAGGACCGCGCTTGGGTTATAGTTGTAATAAGATTCTCAGTTGAGCAGTAAAGTTATTAACAGATAGTTTCTAACAGTTTAATTCAGATACATCATGCATTAGTGAAGTTAACTAACATTGTTTAGTTCATCATTATACGTAACTGACAGGCGATTCTTCGAGGACCGGGATATTGCAGAAGTCTTGCTCATCGTGGCAACTATGCTCTATCTAGCCTGGACACGCCGGTGGGCTGCTCAAAAAAGCCTTCCCTGTGATGGAACGAGGGAAAAGTTCACCCACCCGAGCCGATTCAAAGAAGGTCCGACACTGCATACCGAGCGAAGTGGTATATCGGAGGTCGTGGGTTTGATCACCCACACGCTGTTTCACCGTTCACTTCATCCTTCATATTGTTGGTTGTACGTCACGGAGTTGCATGGCAGGGCAAAAGGATGCTCTCTGTAACCTTCCGTGTCGGGGACGATGTCAGAGACTCAGATAGCCACCAGGACATGCAAGCCTGCAGGGGGAACGTAGGAACCTTGCCCTTCGCTCTGTAGTGCCTCCTGATTCGGCTACCCTCTATCTCCTCTTACATCGCCCTTTCCTCCTGGGTTTTTATTTATGGATGTTGTTTAACCGCTATCAGAATTGAGGTTATTGGACATGCCATAAACCAGCGGCTTCACTTCCCTTCCCATCCCTAAGGAACCTCTGGTTCAAAGCTCATACCTGACACATAAAAGAGCGTGGTTCACGTTGCCAATCAGAGTGGCCAGATGAACATCATTGGCAACACTTGCTAACGCAGCTAAGAGCCAGACTAGACTAGACTAGGCTACGCCGTTAAACATGTTTTTACTGCTGCACACTATTTATGGAAAGAAACATAAAATGGGAAAGGCCAGAGAGTGCAGCTTTTAAAAATGTCCAACCTTTTAACACACATTACATATAGAGTGAATAATTCCTTGTTACACTGAAGACTGGGCTTTTGTACTGCTGTTACGACACACACGCGCTAAAGGGTTGAATAACTTGGTTTTCTCCCACCAATACTTTCTGAAACATTTCTCCCAGTTAGAGAAGCTTTGACTCTTCCCCCCACCCCCACTCCCACCATTGCGGTGTGACTGTCGCCAGGCAGGCGATGTACAGGCAGCCCCGCAACACAGGCACGCATCGCATCGCATCGCAGCGCTGTCAGAGTTCTTGAACATACACATGCACGCACGCATCGCTGTCAGAGTTCTTGAACATACACATGCACGTGCACACACACACGCGCATCGAATCGCTGTCAGAGTTCTTGAACATACGCACGCACGTGCACACACACGCACGCATCGAATCGCTGTCAGAGTTCTTGAACATACGCACGCACGTGCACACACACGCACGCATCGCATCGCTGTCAAAGTTCTTGAACATACACATGCACGCACGCATCGCTGTCAGAGTTCTTGAACATACACATGCACGCACGCATCGCTGTCAGAGTTCTTGAACATACACATGCACGCACGCATCGCTGTCAGAGTTCTTGAACATACACACGCACGCACGCATCGCTATCAGAGTTCTTGAACATACACATGCACGCACGCATCGCTGTCAGAGTTCTTGAACATACACACGCACGCACGCATCGCTATCAGAGTTCTTGAACATACACACGCACGCACGCACGCATCGCTATCAGAGTTCTTGAACATACACATGCACGCACGCATCGCTGTCAGAGTTCTTGAACATACACATGCACGCACGCATCGCTGTCAGAGTTCTTGAACATACACACGCACGCACGCATCGCTATCAGAGTTCTTGAACATACACATGCACGCACGCATCGCTGTCAGAGTTCTTGAACATACACATGCACGCACGCATCGCTGTCAGAGTTCTTGAACATACACATGCACGCACGCATCGCTGTCAGAGTTCTTGAACATACACACGCACGCACGCATCGCTGTCAGAGTTCTTGAACATACACACGCACGCACGCATCGCTGTCAGAGTTCTTGAACATACACATGCACGCACGCATCGCTGTCAGAGTTCTTGAACATACACACGCACGCACGCACGCACGCATCGCTGTCAGAGTTCTTGAACATACACACGCACACACGCACGCACGCATCGCTGTCAGAGTTCTTGAACATACACACGCACGCACGCACGCACGGATCGCTGTCAGAGTTCTTGAACATACACACGCACGCACGCACGCATCGCTGTCAGAGTTCTTGAACATACACACGCACGCACGCACGCATCGCTGTCAGAGTTCTTGAACATACACACGCACGCACGCATCGCTGTCAGAGTTCTTGAACATACACATGCACGCACGCATCGCTGTCAGAGTTCTTGAACATACACACGCACGCACGCATCGCTGTCAGAGTTCTTGAACATACACATGCACGCACGCATCGCTGTCAGAGTTCTTGAACATACACACGCACGCACGCACGCACGGATCGCTGTCAGAGTTCTTGAACATACAGATGCACGCACGCATCGCTGTCAGAGTTCTTGAACATACACATGCACGCACGCATCGCTGTCAGAGTTCTTGAACATACACACGCACGCACGCATCGCTGTCAGAGTTCTTGAACATACACACGCACGCACGCATCGCTGTCAGAGTTCTTGAACATACACACGCACGCACGCATCGCTGTCAGAGTTCTTGAACATACACACGCACGCACGCATCGCTGTCAGAGTTCTTGAACATACACATGCACGCACGCATCGCTGTCAGAGTTCTTGAACATACACACGCACGCACGCATCGCTGTCAGAGTTCTTGAACATACACACGCACGCACGCATCGCTGTCAGAGTTCTTGAACATACACACGCACGCACGCATCGCTGTCAGAGTTCTTGAACATACACACGCACGCACGCATCGCTGTCAGAGTTCTTGAACATACACACGCACGCACGCACGCACGCATCGCTGTCAGAGTTCTTGAACATACACACGCACGCACGCACGCATCGCTGTCAGAGTTCTTGAACATACACACGCACGCACGCACGCACGCATCGCTGTCAGAGTTCTTGAACATACACACGCACACACGCACGCACGCATCGCTGTCAGAGTTCTTGAACATACACACGCACGCACGCACGCACGGATCGCTGTCAGAGTTCTTGAACATACACACGCACGCACGCACGCATCGCTGTCAGAGTTCTTGAACATACACACGCACGCACGCACGCATCGCTGTCAGAGTTCTTGAACATACACACGCACGCACGCATCGCTGTCAGAGTTCTTGAACATACACATGCACGCACGCATCGCTGTCAGAGTTCTTGAACATACACATGCACACACGCATCGCTGTCAGAGTTCTTGAACATACACATGCACGCACGCATCGCTGTCAGAGTTCTTGAACATACACACGCACGCACGCATCGCTGTCAGAGTTCTTGAACATACACACGCACGCACGCATCGCTGTCAGAGTTCTTGAACATACACACGCACGCACGCATCGCTGTCAGAGTTCTTGAACATACACACGCACGCACGCATCGCTGTCAGAGTTCTTGAACATACACACGCACGCACGCACGGATCGCTGTCAGAGTTCTTGAACATACACACGCACGCACGCATCGCTGTCAGAGTTCTTGAACATACACACGCACGCACGCATCGCTGTCAGAGTTCTTGAACATACACATGCACGCACGCATCGCTGTCAGAGTTCTTGAACATACACATGCACACACGCATCGCTGTCAGAGTTCTTGAACATACACATGCACGCACGCATCGCTGTCAGAGTTCTTGAACATACACATGCACGCACGCATCGCTCTCAGAGTTCTTGAACATACACATGCACGCACGCATCGCTGTCAGAGTTCTTGAACATACACACGCACGCACGCATCGCTGTCAGAGTTCTTGAACATACACACGCACGCACGCATCGCTGTCAGAGTTCTTGAACATACACACGCACGCACGCATCGCTGTCAGAGTTCTTGAACATACACATGCACGCACGCATCGCTGTCAGAGTTCTTGAACATACACATGCACACACGCATCGCTGTCAGAGTTCTTGAACATACACACGCACGCACGCATCGCTGTCAGAGTTCTTGAACATACACACGCACGCACGCATCGCTGTCAGAGTTCTTGAACATACACACGCACGCACGCACGGATCGCTGTCAGAGTTCTTGAACATACACACGCACGCACGCATCGCTGTCAGAGTTCTTGAACATACACACGCACGCACGCATCGCTGTCAGAGTTCTTGAACATACACACGCACGCACGCATCGCTGTCAGAGTTCTTGAACATACACACGCACGCACGCATCGCTGTCAGAGTTCTTGAACATACACACGCACGCACGCATCGCTATCAGAGTTCTTGAACATACATACACACGCACGCACGGATCGCTATCAGAGTTCTTGAACATACACACGCACGCACGCATCGCTGTCAGAGTTCTTGAACATACATACACACGCACGCACGCATCGCTATCAGAGTTCTTGAACATACATACACACGCACGCACGGATCGCTATCAGAGTTCTTGAACATACACACGCACGCACGCATCGCTATCAGAGTTCTTGAACATACATACACACGCACGCACGCATCGCTATCAGAGTTCTTGAACATACACACGCACGCACGCATCGCTGTCAGAGTTCTTGAACATACACACGCACGCACGCATCGCTATCAGAGTTCTTGAACATACATACACACACGCACGCATCGCATCGCATCGCTGTCAGAGTTCTTGAACATACACACACGCACGCATCGCATCGCTGTCAGAGTTCTTGAACATACACACGCACGCACGCACACACGCACGCATCGCATGGCTGTCAGAGTTCTTGAACATACACACGCGCACGCATCGCATCGCTGTCAGAGTTCTTGAACATACACACGCACGCACGCACACACGCACGCATCGCATCGCTGTCAGAGTTCTTGAACATACACACACGCACACACACACTGATGGATCACTAAAGCTGCAACTACTGCTTGTCTCACACACAATCCAGTTTGAGTAGCAGCCAAGAAAAGCGGTTTCTTGCATAGTATCAGAAGGAACCTTTCATTCGGAAACTACTCTGATATGACGTATTAGACAAACGTGTTTTAATTGCAGTATAAATATAGAAGAGTTGGTAGGTATTCATATATTTCAATATAATATTGCGTTATGTTTATTGTAAGGTTGTACACGTTTTTGTGATTCTAAAGACAAAGTTAAAGCTTTTCTTATGACAGAGAATGGTTTAACTCAATAAATGCTGCTTATTTCAAGCAAGATTTGCAACATTTTTCATAATAGGCATTAAGAGTTTGGAGATAAATTTAAAGACATTATAAACGTGACTTTCCTACCAGGCCAGTGTATCTACCATTACAGCGCCACGCCTCTAATCCCGTGAGTCAGCCCTTGCTAGATCTCGTAAGGCGATAAGAAACTGAGAAATGCTTCCAAACAGTGCATTTGACTAAATTGTGCTTCCGTGTGAATCACTTTCCACTTGATGTGTATGTACCTTAGTCATATTGTGTTGCATCCCGCACTCGTGTAGTGACAAAATGACAATTGCAGTCGAATCACTGTTTTCTGTCACTTCATGTTGTCTCTAAAACTGATGCACAGAAACGATACACAGTGGACAGTTCTCCCTGATATTACGACTCACAGCTATTCTGTAACATTGACACACAACTGACTTTGACGACATAATCACTCGACACTCACAACTTCCTTCACGTCCCGCAAGCTTCCATACCGGGAATGGCGTAGCACGGAACTTTCTTGAAATCGACCTTTTTCTAGAAGCTGTCACATAAGCCGACAGTCGGGACTTCGCTAACTCTCTTGCGAATCCTTGTTCACAAGCAGTGGGGCGAGGCACGCGCCACAAGTGGTGTGAGGTTGCTTGTGAAACTCACTTCTCCTGTTAACTGCACTTCCTGCGCATGCGCGAAGAAAACAAACCGCATCTTGCTACTGCTAGCATACTCAGCAAGGAATCAGAAATTACATCTGGAGAAAAATGCGATATTTACAGCATATTAAAATGGAAAGAAAAAGACAAGTGGTATAGATGTTTTAGAATAGATGAGCCTTATAGCATGTTTAGTCTCTGTGAAGATACTCCAGTGTAACACGCCACTGCATAAAAGACAAGTGTCCTATACAACAACGCCATCTCAATTCACCTGTAAAAATGCTTAGTATGGCTTCCTTAGGAAGGGAAGTAAGCCGGTGGTCCCTTGTCGTAACAGAACCTGAATCTTGACAGAGAGACCTTAGTCGTTCATGTCCACTAAAGAATGGAACGTTTTAGTACGTGTAGTGCAGGACATGTGGCGCAGCCCCAGGTGTGTCCAGAGGGCAGCCCTCTCCGAGCAACCGGCCTATATCCTCCTGCAGTTCCTTCACCTCATCCTTTCCTCCTAGAGCAGGGTCGAGGTCTGGTCATACGTGATCACAGCATAAGGAAGTGCTCAGGTGGACAGTCGCAGCAAGTAAATAAACACTCCACACTATAGATGTGGATCGATCCACAAATCCCTCACCTGTCCCCTCTCTAAAAGAAAATGTATCTCTCGTTAAAACATAATTTATGTCAAGTGGAATTTTTTGTCAAATAATTATTTCCGAGATAGTCCTTGTTATTTGAATTTTTCAATACATACACATTTCTCAAATGAGAAGTTATTTTTATGCCCTGGCCACCAAAGATAGTAATTTCAAAGTCATCACATAGCGAGCAGCTCTTAAAATATTTGATTATCATTTAAGTCTACTGGATTCTCATATTTCCAATGTTACTATAAAGGAATACCAATGTTTATCTGTATTAAATTGAAGTAGATAGAGGAATAAGAGTTTGTAAGAATAGTTAGTAGAAGAGTGAGTAGAGAAAGTCTTGTGAGTTCACACAGCAGATTTTTCTAATATTACACACGTTCAGTGTATTTCTACTGAATAATTAGCATTGTTATTATTCAAAACGGCAGCAAGAAAGGAAAGCCAATTTGGACGTTTTACTAATACCCTGCTCAATGCCATACTTTTCTGTTCCATCAGAAAATGAAGTGTGCGACATGCGTCGCTGAATCTTCCCTTCCCTCCCCTCCCCTCCCCTCCCCTCCCCTCCCCTCCCCTCCCCTCCCCTGCCTTCACTACTATAACAGTTTGTGTATGCAGGTAACCTCAAAACCCACTCAACCGACTTTATTTCATAAATTACTAAAAGATTAAAAACTAACTTGAACAGGACTTCTAATTGAGAAAATCATCAAGCGGAAAATATTTGTTAGGTATTCGCTGCACACCACAGAGTATCAAAAGAAAGCAAGTTACATGTTATTGCAAAGATAGATGGCCATGATGTAAAAACAGAAGACAGTATAAAAAGAGACAATCGATCCTGTCTTCTGTTTAATTGTCCTTCATGAAATACTAGGGAAGTATTGTCAAGCCCTGTCCTGTAAGAGTGTGTGACAGGACGTAAGATGGCAGTGCAGCAAACCATGGCACCAACACAAGTTATAAAACCACACCTTCAATATAGCTAAATAAGATAGGAGGTTACAGCAAGCAAGTAAGGAGGCCGTTCTGTGCACTAGAGGTTACCTCGTGCAGCTGTAACGTACATATGTCCAGGTCAGAGGCCATGTCTTGAACTTATACCACCTACTGACAAATCAAATATTCCAAGCGACGTGGGGAAGTTTAGTGAATACTTGGTCAGCATGACTGTGTGTATATCAACTTCATTTATCAGGAAGTTCAGTCAATACTTGGTCAGCATCACTGTGTATGTATCCACTTCACTTATCAGGAAGTTCAGTGAATACTTGGTCAGCATGACTGTGTGTATATCAACTTCACTTATCAGGAAGTTCAGTCAATACTTGGTCAGCATCACTGTGTATGTATCCACTTCACTTATCAGGAAGTTTAGTCAATACTTGGTCAGCATGACTGTGTGTATATCAACTTCACTTATCAGGAAGTTCAGTCAATACTTGGTCAGCATCACTGTGTATGTATCCACTTCACTTATCAGGAAGTTTAGTCAATACTTGGTCAGCATGACTGTGTGTATATCAACTTCACTTATCAGGAAGTTCAGTCAATACTTGGTCAGCATCACTGTGTATGTATCCACTTCACTTATCAGGAAGTTTAGTCAATACTTGGTCAGCATCACTGTGTATGTATCAACTTCACTTATCAGGAAGTTCAGTCAATACTTGGTCAGCATCACTGTGTATGTATCCACTTCACTTATCAGGAAGTTCAGTCAATACTTGGTCAGCATCACTGTGTATGTATCCACTTCACTTATCAGGAAGTTCAGTCAATACTTGGTCAGCATCACTGTGTATGTATCCACTTCACTTATCAGGAAGTTCAGTGAATACTTGGTCAGCATGACTGTGTGTATATCAACTTCACTTATCAGGAAGTTCAGTCAATACTTGGTCAGCATCACTGTGTATGTATCCACTTCACTTATCAGGAAGTTCAGTCAATACTTGGTCAGCATCACTGTGTATGTATCCACTTCACTTATCAGGAAGTTCAGTCAATACTTGGTCAGCATCACTGTGTATGTATCCACTTCACTTATCAGGAAGTTCAGTCAATACTTGGTCAGCATCACTGTGTATGTATCCACTTCACTTATCAGGAAGTTCAGTCAATACTTGGTCAGCATCACTGTGTATGTATCCACTTCACTTATCAGGAAGTTCAGTCAATACTTGGTCAGCATCACTGTGTATGTATCCACTTCACTTATCAGGAAGTTCAGTCAATACTTGGTCAGCATCACTGTGTATGTATCCACTTCACTTATCAGGAAGTTCAGTGAATACTTGGTCAGCATCACTGTGTGTATATCAACTTCACTTATCAGGAAGTTCAGTCAATACTTGGTCAGCATCACTGTGTATGTATCCACTTCACTTATCAGGAAGTTCAGTCAATACTTGGTCAGCATCACTGTGTATGTATCCACTTCACTTATCAGGAAGTTCAGTCAATACTTGGTCAGCATCACTGTGTATGTATCCACTTCACTTATCAGGAAGTTTAGTGAATACTTGGTCAGCATCACTGTGTATGTATCCACTTCACTTATCAGGAAGTTTAGTGAATACTTGGTCAGCATCACTGTGTATGTATCCACTTCACTTATCAGGAAGTTCAGTGAATACTTGGTCAGCATGACTGTGTGTATATCAACTTCACTTATCAGGAAGTTCAGTCAATACTTGGTCAGCATCACTGTGTATGTATCCACTTCACTTATCAGGAAGTTTAGTGAATACTTGGTCAGCATCACTGTGTATGTATCCACTTCACTTATCAGGAAGTTTAGTGAATACTTGGTCAGCATCACTGTGTATGTATCCACTTCACTTATCAGGAAGTTCAGTCAATACTTGGTCAGCATCACTGTGTATGTATCCACTTCACTTATCAGGAAGTTTAGTGAATACTTGGTCAGCATCACTGTGTATGTATCCACTTCACTTATCAGGAAGTTTAGTGAATACTTGGTCAGCATCACTGTGTATGTATCCACTTCACTTATCAGGAAGTTCAGTGAATACTTGGTCAGCATGACTGTGTGTATATCAACTTCACTTATCAGGAAGTTCAGTCAATACTTGGTCAGCATCACTGTGTATGTATCCACTTCACTTATCAGGAAGTTCAGTCAATACTTGGTCAGCATCACTGTGTATGTATCCACTTCACTTATCAGGAAGTTCAGTCAATACTTGGTCAGCATCACTGTGTATGTATCCACTTCACTTATCAGGAAGTTTAGTGAATACTTGGTCAGCATCACTGTGTATGTATCCACTTCACTTATCAGGAAGTTTAGTGAATACTTAGTCAGCATGACTGTGTATGTATCCACTTCACTTATCAGGAAGTTCAGTCAATACTTGGTCAGCATCACTGTGTATGTATCCACTTCACTTATCAGGAAGTTCAGTCAATACTTGGTCAGCATCACTGTGTATGTATCCACTTCACTTATCAGGAAGTTCAGTCAATACTTGGTCAGCATCACTGTGTATGTATCCACTTCACTTATCAGGAAGTTCAGTCAATACTTGGTCAATATAACTGCGGGTGCATGAACTATTCGCGCAAGTGAACTTGTAAGAAGTGACTTTAGGAATAACCCTGCTCATACGTTAGAGTATTTGCAGTGAAAGTGTCACTAGCTTGCCATGAATCCAGTCCCATTCTCAATACGATCCGCGTTTCCATACAGTATTGAATCTGGAATGAGAATCGTATCGATTTGCAGTCCCCATGTAAACGCAGGCAGTAAGTTTGGCCTGTTTGTGTAACTGGAGTAGAAAGGTTTTTAGTAACTCTGATCCAATGAAAGCTCGTACATTAAGTTTTAGCCATATACTGCGTCCAACAAGTATTCCTATGAACATAGCATTACTTTCACACAATGTCCTGAAGTCGCTCACGTGACACTGACAAATTCGGAAATGTACCGCATAAGTCGCAAAGAGGTGGAAAAGCTTAAAGGAATGTGAAGATTGAGGTTAAAGAACATTTTAGTAACAGCAGAAACGAAGAAAAAGACTAATGAGCGGTGGTTGTACCAGACTTGGAAGCAGAACCACCATGTGCAACAGGATCCACGTGGGAAAAGATGTTTATAAAGACATGAAGGAAAACTCTTTAGTTTCGATACCACTTCTGATAGCTCGTTCAAGTGCATCCGGTGACCGCAAGAGGCGCCTCAGTCGTCACCAGAGAGTTCCCACATTCGACATCAGCTTATGATGTTAGGAAGCTGCTAATGAAATGTGTTTGTTCCAGTAAATAACTCAGTAAATGAAGTTTTGCTTCATTTTCCTTGTTTTCATTTGTAATATGTTTATCAACAGGGTATGTTACGTAATAGAAGAAAAAGCATCTAACATTAGAAACCGGCGAACCGATTGGCATATTGACTGAGGATATTGCACATATTTCTCGATGATCGCAGACTGTGTCATATTCAAAGATGTTAATTTGGTGCAGACTGAGAAATTGATTTGGTTGTGTATGTTAAGTCTTGTACATTAGGTGGCTGGTATCTTATCAAATAGGTATGGCACCAAAAAGGAAGTGTAAAAATTACTGAGCCGATGATTGTTCCACCACGTTACGCAGCTTTTCCAGAACCTTGAAGACTGTCGAGCAGAGGTTAAGGAAGTCGGGCGTTCCATCGATACGTGGATAGCAGTGTATCTTTCATCCGTTATTAGGAATAGTCGGGACTCCACAAAGTTACACTTAGAAAGACTAAATGCAAGGACTCATTCTAAAACCCTACATATCATTTATGCACTAATTTCATAAAAATGAGCAGGGAAATGAAGTTAACTCCGTGCAGTGTGAGATAAGTGTGTTTATTAATGGTGCATGGCGTTGAAGTTGGTCTGGATCGCGGGTTCGCACCCATGCAGTGGCATGTCAGTATATTTACTGGCATGTAAGGAACTCCCGAAGGACGAAATTGCAGCACACCGGTGACGTTTATATAGTCCTGGCAACTGACAACGTCGTTAAAATAAATTATTTCAATGCAACATGGATGGGTACAAAGTCAAATTGTTGTTGTTATTATTGTTATTATTATTATTATTATTATTATTATTATTATTATTATTATTATTATTATTATTATTATTATTATTATTATTATTATTATTATTATTATTATTATTATTATTATTGTTATTGTTATTGTTATTGTTATTGTTATCGTTATCGTTATCGTTATCGTTATCATTATCATCATCATGATAATCATGATGATATCGCAATCATGTCGATAGAGTAGGTATCTAGTATTTGCAGCACAGATACGAGAAGTTTGACTTGAGAGAGATAATTGCATGGTTGACGTTGTGTCCGTGCATATAGCTGAGGCAAGTTTAGCGCGACTGTAACGCGATTACTCCACTCCGTTTTACGACGTTCAGGCTCCAACTTTAAGGTTATGTCCCTTTTGTTTGCGTCCGTTTATAGGAGACCCAAACCCTCCAACTCCGGGACATATTTCCTGTCGAAGTGTGGTAAGGGGAGTGAGGGAGACAAGCAAGCTTTCTGCCTTTTGGCCAACCTCACAGACTTGGCAAACCGTTCCACTAATTTTTAATGGCAGCTATTCCTTCTTTCTGTTCAAATATTGTTTGTTGAGTCGTGCGTCATTTTGTCATCTTTCTCAGCAGTCATTGTTGTTCTTAAGCTCCTCTCTTTAAACTGAAACTTGACACAAATCCTGCACGTACTCACAGTAAGTAGAGGAAACCTTGCTGCGTCTGTGTGAGTGTGCTTGTGTGTGTGTGAGTGAACTACTGTGTGCGACTGCGTATGTGTGTATGTAAGTGTGTACGTGTGACTGTACGTGTGCGAGTGTGTGCGTGTGTGTGTGAGTGCGTATGTTTACGTGTGTGCGTGTGTGTGAGTGCGTATGTTTACGTGTGTGTGTGTGTGTGTGTGTGAGTGAACTACTGTGTGCGACTGCGTATGCGTGTATGTAAGTGTGTACGTGTGACTGTACGTGTGCGAGTGTGTGCGTGTGTGTGTGTGAGTGCGTGTGCATATGGGTGTGCGCGTGTGTGTGCGTGTGTGTGTATGCGTGTGCATATGGGTGTGCGTGTGTATGTGTTTGCGTGTGTGTGTATGCGTGTGCATATGGGTGTGCGTGTGTATGTGTGTGCGTGTGTATGTGTGCGCGTGTGTGTGCGTGTGTGTGTATGCGTGTGCATATGGGTGTGCGCCTGTGTGTGCGTGTGTGTATGGGTGTGCTTGTGTGTGCGTGTGTGTGTGAATGTATGGGTGTGTGCATGTGTGCGTGTGTGTGCGAATGTGTGCGTGTGTGTGTATGCGTGTGTGTGTGAATGTGTGTGCGCGTGTGTATGTGTGTGTGAGTGCGTGTGCATATGGGTGTGCGTGTGTATGTGTGTGCGTGAGTGTATGTCAACCTTCCCGTTGGGGATGCGTGATGCGGCCCCATCTTGTTGGATGTTCGCCCATCTGTGGTGCGGCACGTGGGCGTGAGGCCGGCAGCCCATCAAGGCTATAGCAGCAGATTATTATTTAATTGTATTATCGTCTAACACTATAAGGTCATACTGGTGTACATATTTTGGAAACATAAATTTGGTAGCTATTCCTAATAATGACGGTGATCTGGAAATGACGGCAATTTGGTAAAAAATGTGCATGATGACTGACTGGTGGGCAGTAGGTGAATGCAAACCACAGCTGAGCATGGAGCGTCTCAGAGATAAAGGGTTGGGCCCAAGCGACCTGGCTGTGACGGGCCCTCAAACTCACAATGGCATACTTGCAATCATGATCAACATTAATGGAATTTCACAATTGAACAAGATGGAATGAATATTTGAGTGTTGTGTATGTTTGCAGGAAAGCCGGATGCCCTGCACAACTGTAGCATCGTGAACAAAACGGCCGATTCTCTGCACGTGGAGTGCTCGGATGGTTTCGACGGAGGTTTGCCACAAGAGTTCGTGATGGAGGTGTACGACGCCGTGACGCAGAACCTGGTGACGAACGTGACATCCCGTGTGCCCGTGTTTACCATCAGCGGACTGGAGTCTGGTCTGGGGTTCGACATCTCCCTGTACGCGGCGAATGCGAAGGGTCGCTCAGATCCGGTCGCTCTCCAGGCTTACACCAACAAGGCGGCGGAGAAGCGAACAGGTGAGTTGTAGTTGCATACTTGGCCGCCAGGGTGTTTGTTCCAACAGCCAACGAGTTAAAAGATAGGTAGGCAGTTGATATCGAGCTCCCGACATACGCAAAGAGCCTGTGTGTAATCAGCTGTGGTTATCTCCAGTGTGTTTGGGTGTTAATGCGACAAACGTCATTGTCACGTAGTATATAACGCCCCACGTTTATGTTGGCAATAGTTATGTACTATCTGTCTCTTCGGTGAGACGTGTGCGAAGGGTCACCTAATTCTCAGCGTGCTGGCAGCCATGTCACCTCGCGACTCGTACTTTTGAAAAGCAATATTTCAGCGATCCTTGTACATTAACGGGCAAACATTGCAGATTCAACTTCAGTATATGTTCTTATGGGGTTTCTGTTAAGTTGTGGACTAGAACTAAAATGGTTCCAGTGTTGGTGCTAGACTTGCGGACCAAGTCCGTATACTCGCTGTAGCTCAGCTGGCTAAGGTGTGGGCTGACATGGGTTGGAATCCCATCTAACATACTTCTTTTTATTTCCCGTTATCTTTTTTCTTTCTTAACGGGAACACTATTATTTATATACGCCGTGCGAAATATAAAATTATGCAAACTAATGGAATCTAAATAAGGAAAAATTGAAGCTATTAACAGTGAAGCAACAAGATTCTAAAGTAAGAACAAATTAGAAACTAAAAGCTTCACTTATCTTATTATTTTGGTGCTGACCCTGGGTTTCAAGCTGTGTCCAGCTCATTCTCAAAGCCATATACACAAACTCGGTCCAAGCTACAATCTTTTATTTTTTCTGAAAAACAATTATTCATATTCAATTTTTATTTACCAATCTCTGAAAACAAAAATTTATAAATACAATCTATAGATGGTAATTCGAAGTTCATGACACGGTTTCTGTTTTTTAAAATAAAATTTTTTTCCCAAACCATTAAATCTATAGGATTACTTAATTGTTTTAATAATTTAACTTCTGGATTAATTTCATGATTAATGACCAAAAATGATCTGCCACAGCTGATTTATCAGTTTGTTTATATTTAGTATTTCTAAAATGTTTTTATTCTGGTTTCTAGATGACGTTTAGTTTTACCAATATAAACTTTATCACCATCTAAACAGCTAAATTGATAAATGCCAGATTTTTTATAATTTGGTGTTTTATCTTTTTTGAAAAATTAAGTAAATTTTGTATATTAAATTTATTTTGAGGCACCAAATTTATTCCATATTCTTTAAAAATCCTTGTAAATTTTTTATTAGCCCATGGATGGTAAGTAAACTTTTTAAAAATACAATTATCTTTTATTTTTTTAAGGGTTGAAACTTCTTTGACAGCTTTTTGATACTTAAATTCCTCTATCCTTTTATGTATAAAATCTGTATTAAAACCATTAATTACTGCAGTGTTAACAATGTGTTTATATTCTGTGTCAAATTCATCTTTATTAAGGGGTATATTTATTAACCTATAAATTAAACTATTAAAAACAGCAAATTTATGTGCAAAAGGTTTAAAACTTTTATATTTTATGTAATTATCAGTGTGAGTAGATTTTCTGTAAATACCAAATTTCAATTTATTGTTATGTCTTTTAATTTTTAAGTCCAGAAATGAAAGGAATCCATTATATTCACACTGATAATTACATAAAATATAAAAGTTTTAATCCTTTTGCACATAAATTTGTTGTTTTAATAGTTTAATTTATAGGTTAATAAATATACCCCTTAATAAAGATGAATTTGACACAGAATATAAAGACACTATTAACACTGCAGTAATTAATGGTTTTAATACAGATTTTATACATAAAAGGATAGAGGAATTTAAGTATCAAAAAGCTGTCAAATAAGGTTTCAACCCTTAAAAAAATAAAAGATAATTGTATGTTTAAAAAGTTTACTTACCATCCATGGGCTAATAAAAAATTTACAAGGATTTTTAAAGAATATGGAATAAATTTGGTCCCTCAAAATAAATTTAATATACAAAATTTACTTAATTTTTCAAAAAAACACCAAATTATAAAAAATCTGGCATTTATCAATTTAGCTGTTTAGATTGTGATAAAGTTTATATTGGTAAAACTAAACGTCATCTAGAAACCAGAGTAAAAGAACATTTTAGAAATACTAAATATAAACAAACTGATAAATCAGCTGTGGCAGATCATTTTTGGTCATTTAATCATGAAATTAATCCAGAAGTTAAATTATTAAAACAATTAAGTAATCCTATAGATTTAATGGTTTGGGAAAAAGTGTTTATTTTAGAAAACAGGAACCGTGTCACGAACTTCGAATTACCATCTATAGATTGTATTTATAAATTTTTGTTTTCAGAGATTGGTGATTAAAATGAGCATTAGTAACTATGCTAACTGTTTGTATAGCTTTGAGAATGAGTTGGAGTCAACTTGAAATGTGTAAGCTGCATAAGATCTTGAAATATTACTAAGATAGGTGAAGCTTTTAGTTTCTAATTTGTTCTTACTTTAGAATAATGGAATCTATTTCTGATAAAGCTCCTCCTTTAGCTCTTTTTATTTTGCGTACCGTTGTAACTTTTCCCGCCGTCTTATGAATGCTGCTGTGTGACTGAAATTTTACATCTGAATGCTTCCTAAGATATTAATTGCAATTGCTGAAAATTGAAGCAGGGAACACGCCTACCTACCTCAATTGTCACACATTCCTCCTGAAATTAACATTTCCCTTTAAACATTCACATTCAAAAGCATCTCTGAATTTCGTAGGCTATTACAGAGATGGCGCGTGGCCTTGCTCGGATGTGCGCGAGTGACATCGCGCAAAGCACCAGCAGCCTGCTGGCTAGTGGGTTAGAGTCGAAGAGATACTAACCAGACACCCCTTTTATCTTGCAATAGACAAGTGGACTCGACCATAAACTACTGCGCAACATTACGTCACACGCCACCTCTAAAAAATTTCTCTGTACCATATTAAAATGTATAAGCGTGTATTAGTGTAAATTACCAGATCTTGAATATGACACATTAAACAGAACAGAATACAGTTGTTGAAGCAACTGCTATTTGCTGCTCTGTCACATTCTGTCTTCGGCACCACCTGTGGCTCATTTACACACAGGGAACTCAATCATAAATAATGAGACTGCAACAAATCCCACTCCTGATACCATGTGACAAAATGACAAGAGTGCAGAACGCAGATCCCTTTTACTGATGTTAACACAGTCTACAGTCTTTCTGATATTGCAACTCACAACTGTTTACTTCTCATAACCTTGACTCACTTCTTTCACTGTCTTTCTTCACTTTCTCTGTCTCTCATTCACTAATTACACAAATACACAGTTCTCTTTTACTGATGTTAACACAGTCTACAGTCTTTCATGATATTACAACTCACAACTGTTTACTTCTCATAACCTTGACTCACTCCTTTCACTGTCTTTCTTCACTTTCTCTGTCTCTCATACACTAATTACACAAATACACAGTTCTCTTTTACTGATGTTAACACAGTCTACAGTCTTTCATGATATTACAACTCACAACTGTTTACTTCTCATAACCTTGACTCACTCCTTTCACTGTCTTTCTTCACTTTCTCTGTCTCTCATACACTAATTACACAAATACACAGTTCTCTTTTACTGATGTTAACACAGTCTACAGTCTTTCATGATATTACAACTCACAACTGTTTACTTCTCATAACCTTGACTCACTTCTTTCACTGTCTTTCTTCACTTTCTCTGTCTCTCATTCACTAATTACACAAATACACAGTTCTCTTTTACTGATGTTAACACAGTCTACAGTCTTTCATGATATTACAACTCACAACTGTTTACTTCTCATAACCTTGGCTCACTCCTTTCACTGTCTTTCTTCACTTTCTCTGTCTCTCATACACTAATTACACATATACACAGTTCTCTTTTACTGATGTTAACACAGTCTACAGTCTTTCATGATATTACAACTCACAACTGTTTACTTCTCACAACCTTGACTCACTCCTTTCACTGTCTTTCTTCACTTTCTCTGTCTCTCATACACTAATTACACAAATACACAGTTCTCTTTTACTGATGTTAACACAGTCTACCGACTTTCATGATATTACAACTCACAACTGTTTACTTCTCATAACCTTGACTCACTCCTTTCACTGTCTTTCTTCACTTTCTCTGTCTCTCATACACTAATTACACAAATACACAGTTCTCTTTTACTGATGTTAACACAGTCTACAGTCTTTCATGATATTACAACTGACAACTGTTTACTTCTTATAACCTTGACTCACTCCTTTCACTGTCTTTCTTCACTTTCTCTGTCTCTCATACACTTATTACACAAATACACAGTTCTCTTTTACTGATGTTAACACAGTCTACAGTCTTTCGTGATATGACAACTCACCACAGTTTTCTTCTCGTAGCCTTGACTCACTCTTTTCTGAATTTCTTCACGTTCTCTGTCTCTCAAACACCTATGACGATAGAATCACTCAACACTCGTTAGCATCTACGCTATCTTCCTTTCGACACGACGGTTCTCGCACGCAGCTGACACACTAAAACTAAAAACTTATTGACTTCCAACTCTCGTTGCCTCGCCTCTTTATATAGCGAGATTGACGTAACACGGACCTTTCTCAAACTTCACCTTTTCTGGAATCTCTACAAACACGCCGGCCGCGGTATACTTCGGGAATACCCGACCGTCGTTTGTTGTGCGCTGCGCCCGAAGGGAAGTAAAGCCGGTGCTCTGTGTTGCACGTGAAAGAAGCCCAAGGCTAATAAGGACATCTCCATGTGCAGTATGGAATGGGAGGATGAGCGTTACAGTGCGACTTCTTCATTCAGGACTTCGCTGCTTGTTTAATATCAACATTACTTGATCTGGCAGATGACAAAGAGCTTAATTTCCGACATTTGTTTTCTAAGGATAAGGGAAAGCCTCAGAAAAACATCCGAATAACTCGTCCTAATCGAGATTCGCACTCGGGGCCTCTTGAACGTCAGGCACACCACGGAGGCGGGCACCGGAAGTTAAGCAGAGGAAATGTTCACAGTGCTTGGTGAAGAGTGACGCGGACGGTACAAAGCGGAGATGGGAGTCAATAACGACAGTGCTGCTCTCTACCGCGCGGTGACGCAATAAAAGAGATCGCGTCACTTGCCGATAACCTTTACACGGCCACGCCATTTGCACCCAAGAGCAATTTTGCTGTTTTGTTGAAAGCTTTCAACGCTAAAGATGTTATCAAAATACTGCCTGGAAATTTGGGAGACATTCTGGGCCTTATACAGGATGCTACAATATGTGCACCCCTTTGTGTACCTACCTTATGAGAACAGGTGTTGTCCAGAAACGTCTTTCCTCTCTGTGATGTTGTCTGCAGGACACGGTGCTACAATCCTTGAGGGATTCACAGTCAAGAACACCTAACGGAGGGTAGTCATAGGACCACATGGGCTATACACAGAACATTCAAAATATACATGTCATTTGTCATCAAAATATCTTATGTCATTTTAATCAAAATCATTAGAGCCATTTATGAGAAAATCAAAACTTCACAAAGTGTGCCATGCAAAGGGTAGTTTAGAGTGGAGTAAAATTCTTCCGAGACCGCTTTCATAGCGCAGTTGGTAGTGGCACGGAGGACCGGGTTCGATCCCCGGTACCAGCATGGGAATTTCATCCTCTCTGGGAGGTCTGGCACGGGGTGCACTCAGCCTCGTTAGGTCCCAGGAGGATCACTTTAGGAGCTACTTGATGGAGAAGTAGCGGCCCCAGGTCACGAAGGCCATATAACTGGCCAGGGAGTCTCTGGGGAGACGTGAAAAGCAACAGCAACTACTGCCCTCGAATCTTTGAGAGAATGCATTTATCTGGCTGCGGAAGAAATACGCAACAATGAGGGTGTTTTTGTTAGAGTGCGACGTAATTGGTTAAAAAGGCGTGCGGCTTGCAGGTGCGCAAATGGTTGATTGGTTGGGTTGGGTTTGGTTTGGTTTGGTTTAAGGGCGCTCAACTTCGAGGTCATCAGCGCCCTTAAAAAAATCAGGCAATAGCCAGATATAAATTTCACTCAAAAATAAAAATACTAGGAACAAAGAAAACTAAAAAGTAAAACAAACATTGGCAATAGCCACATATGAAACAAGGTGATAAATATGTCAAAAAGCATAAAAAGAGATAAAATTTCAAATCCTCAAATTGATGCTGCACCCCGCTAAAAACTTAAACTCTATCAGGCGCTGTTTTGTCATCCGCCAAGACCTTTGCAAGTCTGACAGGCAACTGCAGATAGTCTCGAAGGTGCGCTAGAGAGGAACATTCCAGCAGCAGGTGATGGACTGACAATGTTGACATACAGCGGACATAGAGGGGCAAGGTCCCTTTTAAATAGGTAACCATGCGAAAAATTGCAGTCCCCTATTCTTAGCCAAGCCAAGCTAACAGATGTGCGACAGGAAGTTACCCAGTTTATCGGAAGTTGTTTCACTTCTCTAAGCTTATTACCGCGGAGAGCTGACCACTCTTCCTGCCAGGACGACAGCACCGCTCTCTGCACTTCAGGCCTAAAGTCTTCCGAAGTAACACGTGAGATGGCAATACTGGGTTCTGTAGTTGTCGTCTTGGCTGCCAAATCCGCCATTTCATTCCCCGGCATGCGCAAATGGTGGACATTTGGAACAATACCTGTGAAGTGGTTGAATCATTTGGTTCATTGCTTATTGGTTTGCTGTCATCTTAAAATATCATTTGGTACACTTTGTAAGAGCCTACAAATGTATCTGTGTTCATAAGTGAGAGAGATGGGTTGGTTTATTAAATTATGGCAATATCAGCTACGAAACGATGTAAGTTTGATGTTGAAGGAAATGATAAACAATATCCTTAGATTATGAGTTTAGGTTACAGTATGCGTTACTGCAGAATTTAGATGTAGTTATTTATTACGACATAGCAGACAGGGCATGGCATACCACACAAGCCGCGCGGCTCCGGAAGTAGTAGTGACACGTGTTTGTTTATGTACTGACCTAGTGATAGTGAAGCCTGCAGTGTTGCTAGCGTGTTTTCGATAAAACATCTGCGTAGTAAATGTTCCAAATACCGAGATCTACCACTGGTTTAAATTAATGTAATGGCTTCCCTGTGTATATCCCTGTATGTTTGTGTATTACAAGTTTACGGTGCAGCCGAATAATGCGACTCCCTAATTGGTTGATAGTGAGTCATGTGTGGGTTAGACGAACATGACAGATTTGGCTATTCTCAAGAGACCAAGAAGTAACACAGGTAAAGTGCGTTTTGGTAATTGTTTTAAACTACAGAATTTGGGAAGAGGAGAAGAGGTGTTTTATTATAAATGAACATAATTAAGCTTAACATGTTTGAAGATTTATCAACTGTCTGCACAAAGGGTAAAATATAGAGGTAACAGTTTGAGGTGAAAAGGCTCCGACGTTGGTCATGACATCATTTGTGGGCTGTAGAATTTCATGTATAGGGATGCAGGTTTAACATGTTGTGCTTTATTGGACATCTCGCACCTCGATACGACGCGGATATTTGTGTTTAATGATCCCCAGGAGGAACCGCAGGAGGTTGTAGAGAGGCAAAGATTCCTACCATGTTGAATTTGTTACATGATGGGCTGCTAAGAAAAGGCTTTCCTCTGGTGTACCAGGGGCGAACTCGACCCATGTGAGGCGTCTCAGAAGGCTTCCCTCTGGCGGACTAGGGTGAACTCGACCCATGCGAGGCGTCTCAGAAGGCGGCAGAACCGAGGTGAACTTTCCAGCGAGCTACCAAGGCTGGGGTTAGAAATTTCTTTTCCTTCAACTGCTATCATTTCGCTTCCCCTTTCATGTTTTAGGCTTGGGGTTGTGCAGTGTCGGTCGATGTCGGACAGATGGCGCTGATGCTTGCTCCTTGGAAAGTTGTCCTCGATTCTGTAAGACTGCAGCCTTCTCTAAGCCTCCTCGAATGGATCGAGTTCTCTCCGACGAGCTTGGATTGTTTAGGGATCTCCTACAGCCTCAGTTCCTCATTAGATCCGCGCTGGGTTGAGGTGCAAGGTGTCCCCTCCGAGTTTTGGGTATGGTACGGGGTTGTGTTTGCAGTTAGTGTTAAGGTGTTGTGTTTACATGTTTTATGTTTGTGTGAGTCGCCGGGTTGGGTTCTCCAAGTTGACTCGCGACTTCTCCTGGCACATTAGGTTGGGAGCAGCGTCGCACGGACGGTAAACCGGACCCACCCCGACACTGCACTATCATACAGCAGACCCTGAGCTCGCTCAAGGTAGGTTGTGCCGCCGCCGCGGCCGACGAGGACGACGGCGATGGCCATGATGACCAGGACCACTACTACGTTCTGCAAGCATTCGACTCCGAGACCAGGCGTCTCGTGGCCAGTGCCACTTCCCGCACTCCAAGACTCCTTGAAGTGACCGACTTGCCCGCCACGTCCCCGCCCAAGGGTCTCGTCCTTTCGGTGCGGGTCGTGACAGCCCGAGCCACTAGTGACGCTGTCTCCATCTACACGATACTGCCCCAAGCTCAGCAGGGCGATGGCGGTAAGACATCGGTGGCTTGGTGTCTGGTGTGTAGTCTGAGCATGCGCACTGTAGTGTCTAACATATGCTGCGCAACTTGCCCTGTGTCTTTTTCAAGGTGATCAAATTTATTCTAAATGTTTCTGTCATAGGTCATAGGTCAGAGGGTGGGGTTTGAATCCTTGGAGTGCAGCTGTCCCAATTACAAGAAGCTTGTTTTCCCCTCTCTGCGGTGTTAAGTGAGCAGGAATTATTTATTAAAAGTTGGATAAATGTCTAGAAAAGTTCATTTCAATATGCAATTGAATTCTTGAAATATTAATGTATATCAATGTTACTACCTGTGATTAAAATATATCTTCTCCGATAAGTATTAAATTAGCCTCCCTTAATATATTTATAACAAATTTTCCAATGGTAAGTTATATAGGGGTGTTAAGGATATACCTGCGGAAATTTACAATTTACGACAGTAACAAACATTATAACAAAAGTATTAACTTCATTTGCAAATTAATAATTGTATTTATTACGAGTAGAAGTATATTTTCAGGTTGTTAGTATCTTCCAATAGCGTGGCATACACAAGATGTACGTGTTTATTTTCCCCGAGAGCATGAAACAGATTGTTGGGAGTGGGCAGGCCTCGCGATAATGAACATAGAGATCACTCTCACGAAACTAATAACAAGAGAAGCAATCGGTCACGGTTCTTACATACTCAAATATTTATTTGTCACATCTAACACTATTATAGAGAAAAATGAGAAAGCAAGCTCAATACACTTGAGGATTTAACGCGTATCCTTGCATTTCCAATACATTATTTAAAGCCTAACTGGATTTGAAGCAAGGCTAATGACCCCACACTACCTGCACCAGCAAGTCAGGTGACAAAGTGTGAATACGTGGTGGTCTACTGACAGGCGCAGTGATCCCACACTACCTGCACCAGCAAGTCAGGTGACGAAGTGTGAATACGTGGTGGTCTACTGACAGGCGCAGTATTCCCACACTACCTGCACCAGCAAGTCAGGTGACGAAGTGTGAATACGTGGTGGTCTACTGACAGGCGGAGTGACCCCACACTACCTGCACCAGCAAGTCAGGTGACGAAGTGTGAATACGTGGTGGTCTACTGACAGGCGCAGTGACCCCACACTACCTGCACCAGCAAGTCAGGTGACGAAGTGTGAATACGTGGTGGTCTACCGACAGGCGCAGTGACCCCACACTACCTGCACCAGCAAGTCAGGTGACGAAGTGTGAATACGTGGTGGTCTACCGACAGGCACAGTGATCCCACACTACCTGCACCAGCAAGTCAGGTGACGAAGTGTGAATACGTGGTGGTCTACTGACAGGCGGAGTGACCCCACACTACCTGCACCAGCAAGTCAGGTGACGAAGTGTGAATACGTGGTGGTCTACCGACAGGCACAGTGATCCCACACTACCTGCACCAGCAAGTCAGGTGACGAAGTGTGAATAAGTGGTGCTCTACCGACAGGCACAGTGATCCCACACTATCTGCACCAGAAGTCAGGTGACGAAGTGTGAATACGCGGTGATCTACTGACAGGAACAGTGATCCCACACTACCTGCACCAGCAAGTCAGGTGACGAAGTGTGAATACGTGGTGGTCTACTGACAGACGCAGTGATCCCACACTACCTGCACCAGCAAGTCAGGTGACGAAGTGTGAATACGTGGTGATCTACTGACAGACGCAGTGATCCCACACTACCTGCACCAGCAAGTCAGGTGACGAAGTGTGAATACATGGTGGTCTACTGACAGGCGCAGTAATCGCACAGTACCTGCACCAGCAAGTCAGGTGACGAAGTGTGAATACGTGGTGGTCTACTGACAGGCGCAGTGATCCCACACCACCTGCACCAGCAAGTCAGGTGACGAAGTAAGAATACGTGGTGGTCTACTGACAGACGCAGTGACCCCACACTACCTGCACCAGCAAGTCAGGTGACGAAGTGTGAATACGTGGTGGTCTGCTGACAGGCGCAGTGATCCCACACTACCTGCACCAGCAAGTCAGGTGACGAAGTGTGAATACATGGTGGTCTACTGACAGGCGCAGTAATCGCACAGTACCTGCACCAGCCAGTCAGGTGACGAAGTGTGAATACGTGGTGGTCTACTGACAGGCGCAGTGACCCCACACTACCTGCACCAGCAAGTCAGGTGACGAAGTGTGAATACATGGTGGTCTACTGACAGGCGCAGTGATCCCACACTACCTGCACCAGCAAGTCAGGTGACGAAGTGTGAATACGTGGTGGTCTACTGACAGGCGCAGTGATCCCACACTACCTGCACCAGCAAGTCAGGTGACGAAGTGTGAATACGTGGTGGTCTACTGACAGACGCAGTAATCCCACACTACCTGCACCAGCAAGTCAGTTGACGAAGTGTGAATACGTGGTGGTCTACTGACAGGCGCAGTGACGCCACACTACCTGCACCAGCAAGTCAGGTGACGAAGTGTGAATACATGGTGATCTACTGACAGACGCAGTGACCCCACACTACCTGCACCAGCAAGTCAGGTGACGAAGTGTGAATATGTGGTGATCTACTGACAGACGCAGTGATCCCACACTACCTGCACCAGCAAGTCAGGTGACGAAGTGTGAATACGTGGTGGTCTACTGACAGACGCAGTGATCCCACACTACCTGCACCAGCAAGTCAGGTGACGAAGTGTGAATACGTGGTGGTCTACTGACAGACGCAGTGATCCCACACTACCTGCACCAGCAAGTCAGGTGACCAGGTGTGAATACGTGGTTGTCTACTGACAGACGCAGTGATCCCACACTACCTGCACCAGCAAGTCAGGTGACGAAGTGTGAATACGTGGTGGTCTACTGACAGACGCAGTGATCGCACACTACCTGCACCAGCAGGTCAGGTGACGAAGTGTGATTACATGGTGATCTACTGACAGACGCAGTGATCGCACACTACCTGCACCAGCAAGTCAGGTGACGAAGTGTGAATACGTGGTGATCTACTGACAGGCGCAATGATCCCACACTACCTGCACCAGCAAGTCAGGTGACGAAGTGTGAATACATGGTGATCTACTGACAGGCGCAGTGATCGGACACTACCTGCACCAGCAAGTCAGGTGACGAAGTGTGAATACGTGGTGGTCTACTGACAGGCGCAGTGACCCCACACTACCTGCACCAGCAAGTCAGATGACGAAGTGTGAATACGTGGTGGTCTACTGACAGACGCAGTGACCCCACACTACCTGCACCAGCAAGTCAGGTGACGAGGTGTGAATACGTCGTGGCCTACTGACAGACGCAGTGACCCCACACTACCTGCACCATCAAGTCAGGTAACGAGGTGTGAATACGTGGTGGCCTACTGACAGACGCAGTGACCCCACACTACCTGCACCAGCAAGTCAGGTGACGAAGTGTGAATACGTGGTGGTCTACTGACAGGCGCAGTGACCCCACACTACCTGCACCAGCAAGTCAGGTGACGAAGTGTGAATACGTGGTGGTCTACTGACAGGCGCAGTGATCCCACACTACCTGCACCAGCAAGTCAGGTGACGAAGTGTGAATACGTGGTGATCTACTGACAGGCACAGTGATCCCACACTACCTGCACCAGCAAGTCAGGTGACGAAGTGTGAATACGTGGTGATCTACTGACAGGCGCAGTGATCCCACACTACCTGCACCAGCAAGTCAGGTGACGAAGTGTGAATACGTGGTGATCTACTGACAGACGCAGTGATCCCACACTACCTGCACCAGCAAGTCAGGTGACGAAGTGTGAATACATGGTGATCTACTGACAGACGCAGTGACCCCACACTACCTGCACCAGCAAGTCAGGTGACGAAGTGTGAATATGTGGTGATCTACTGACAGACGCAGTGATCCCACACTACCTGCACCAGCAAGTCAGGTGACGAAGTGTGAATACGTGGTGGTCTACTGACAGACGCAGTGATCCCACACTACCTGTACCAGCAAGTCAGGTGACGAAGTGTGAATACGTGGTGGTCTACTGACAGACGCAGTGATCCCACACTACCTGCACCAGCAAGTCAGGTGACGAGGTGTGAATACGTGGTTGTCTACTGACAGACGCAGTGATCCCACACTACCTGCACCAGCAAGTCAGGTGACGAAGTGT
This sequence comes from Tenodera sinensis, assembly GCA_030765045.1. Classification (NCBI taxonomy): domain Eukaryota; kingdom Metazoa; phylum Arthropoda; class Insecta; order Mantodea; family Mantidae; genus Tenodera; species Tenodera sinensis. Next base: position 786,692 of record CM060961.1, on the reverse strand, counting down.
GAATACGTGGTGGTCTACTGACAGACGCAGTGATCGCACACTTACTGCACCAGCAGGTCAGGTGACGAAGTGTGATTACATGGTGATCTACTGACAGACGCAGTGATCGCACACTACCTGCACCAGCAAGTCAGGTGACGAAGTGTGAATACGTGGTGATCTACTGACAGGCGCAATGATCCCACACTACCTGCACCAGCAAGTCAGGTGACGAAGTGTGAATACATGGTGATCTACTGACAGGCGCAGTGATCGCACACTACCTGCACCAGCAAGTCAGGTGACGAAGTGTGAATACGTGAAGGTCTACTGACAGGCGCAGTGACCCCACACTACCTGCACCAGCAAGTCAGATGACGAAATGTGAATACGTGGTGGTCTACTGACAGACGCAGTGACCCCACACTACCTGCACCAGCAAGTCAGGTGACGAGGTGTGAATACGTGGTGGCCTACTAACAGACGCAGTGACCCCACACTACCTGCACCATCAAGTCAGGTGACGAGGTGTGAATACGTGGTGGCCTACTGACAGACGCAGTGACCCCACACTACCTGCACCAGCAAGTCAGGTGACGAAGTGTGAATACGTGGTGGTCTACTGACAGGCGCAGTGACCCCACACTACCTGCACCAGCAAGTCAGGTGACGAAGTGTGAATACGTGGTGGTCTACTGACAGGCGCAGTGATCCCACACTACCTGCACCAGCAAGTCAGGTGACGAAGTGTGAATACGTGGTGATCTACTGACAGGCACAGTGATCCCACACTACCTGCACCAGCAAGTCAGGTGACGAAGTGTGAATACGTGGTGATCTACTGACAGGCGCAGTGATCCCACACTACCTGCACCAGCAAGTCAGGTGACGAAGTGTGAATACATGGTGATCTACTGACACGAACAGTGATCGCACACTACCTGCACCAGCAAGTCAGGTGACGAAGTGTGAATACGTGGTGATCTACTGACAGGCGCAGTGATCCCACACTACCTGCACCAGCAAGTCAGGTGACGAAGTGTGAATACGTGGTGATCTACTGACAGATGCAGTGACCCCACACTACCTGCACCAGCAAGTCAGGTGACGAAGTGTGAATACGTGGTGATCTACTGACAGGAACAGTGATCGCACATTACCTGCACCAGCAAGTCAGGTGACGAAGTGTGAATACGTGGTGATCTACTGACAGACGCAGTGATCCCACACTACCTGCACCAGCAAGTCAGGTGACGAAGTGTGAATACGTGGTGATCTACTGACAGGCACAGTGATCCCACACTACCTGCACCAGCAAGTCAGGTGACGAAGTGTGAATACGTGGTGATCTACTGACAGGCGCAGTGATCCCACACTACCTGCACCAGCAAGTCAGGTGACGAAGTGTGAATACGTGGTGATCTACTGACAGACGCAGTGACCCCCCACTACCAGCACCAGCAAGGCAGGTGACGAAGTGTGAATACGTGGTGATCTACTGACAGGCACAATGATCCCACACTACCTGCACCAGCAAGTCAGGTGACGAAGTGTGAATACGTGGTGATCTACTGACAGGCGCAGTGATCCCACACTACCTGCACCAGCAAGTCAGGTGACGAAGTGTGAATACGTGGTGATCTACTGACAGACGCAGTGATCCCACACTACCTGCACCAGCAAGTCAGGTGACGAAGTGTGAATACATGGTGATCTACTGACAGACGCAGTGACCCCACACTACCTGCACCAGCAAGTCAGGTGACGAAGTGTGAATATGTGGTGATCTACTGACAGACGCAGTGATCCCACACTACCTGCACCAGCAAGTCAGGTGACGAAGTGTGAATACGTGGTGGTCTACTGACAGACGCAGTGATCCCACACTACCTGCACCAGCAAGTCAGGTGACGAAGTGTGAATACGTGGTGGTCTACTGACAGACACAGTGATCCCACACTACCTGCACCAGCAAGTCAGGTGACGAGGTGTGAATACGTGATTGTCTACTGACAGACGCAGTGATCCCACACTACCTGCACCAGCAAGTCAGGTGACGAAGTGTGAATACGTGGTGGTCTACTGACAGACGCAGTGATCGCACACTACCTGCACCAGCAGGTCAGGTGACGAAGTGTGATTACATGGTGATCTACTGACAGACGCAGTGATCACACACTACCTGCACCAGCAAGTCAGGTGACGAAGTGTGAATACGTGGTGATCTACTGACAGGCGCAATGATCCCACACTACCTGCACCAGCAAGTCAGGTGACGAAGTGTGAATACGTGGTGGCCTACTAACAGACGCAGTGACCCCACACTACCTGCACCATCAAGTCAGGTGACGAGGTGTGAATACGTGGTGGCCTACTGACAGACGCAGTGACCCCACACTACCTGCACCAGCAAGTCAGGTGACGAAGTGTGAATACGTGGTGGTCTACTGACAGGCGCAGTGACCCCACACTACCTGCACCAGCAAGTCAGGTGACGAAGTGTGAATACGTGGTGGTCTACTGACAGGCGCAGTGATCCCACACTACCTGCACCAGCAAGTCAGGTGACGAAGTGTGAATACGTGGTGATCTACTGACAGGCACAGTGATCCCACACTACCTGCACCAGCAAGTCAGGTGACGAAGTGTGAATACGTGGTGATCTACTGACAGGCGCAGTGATCCCACACTACCTGCACCAGCAAGTCAGGTGACGAAGTGTGAATACATGGTGATCTACTGACAGGAACAGTGATCGCACACTACCTGCACCAGCAAGTCAGGTGACGAAGTGTGAATACGTTGTGATCTACTGACAGGCGCAGTGATCCCACACTACCTGCACCAGCAAGTCAGGTGACGAAGTGTGAATACGTGGTGATCTACTGACAGATGCAGTGACCCCACACTACCTGCACCAGCAAGTCAGGTGACGAAGTGTGAATACGTGGTGATCTACTGACAGGCGCAGTGATCCCACACTACCTGCACCAGCAAGTCAGGTGACGAAGTGTGAATACGTGGTGATCTACTGACAGACGCAGTGACCCCCCACTACCAGCACCAGCAAGGCAGGTGACGAAGTGTGAATACGTGGTGATCTACTGACAGGCACAATGATCCCACACTACCTGCACCAGCAAGTCAGGTGACGAAGTGTGAATACGTGGTGATCTACTGACAGGCGCAGTGATCCCACACTACCTGCACCAGCAAGTCAGGTGACGAAGTGTGAATACGTGGTGATCTACTGACAGACGCAGTGATCCCACACTACCTGCACCAGCAAGTCAGGTGACGAAGTGTGAATACATGGTGATCTACTGACAGACGCAGTGACCCCACACTACCTGCACCAGCAAGTCAGGTGACGAAGTGTGAATATGTGGTGATCTACTGACAGACGCAGTGATCCCACACTACCTGCACCAGCAAGTCAGGTGACGAAGTGTGAATACGTGGTGGTCTACTGACAGACGCAGTGATCCCACACTACCTGCACCAGCAAGTCAGGTGACGAAGTGTGAATACGTGGTGGTCTACTGACAGACGCAGTGATCCCACACTACCTGCACCAGCAAGTCAGGTGACGAGGTGTGAATACGTGATTGTCTACTGACAGACGCAGTGATCCCACACTACCTGCACCAGCAAGTCAGGTGACGAAGTGTGAATACGTGGTGGTCTACTGACAGACGCAGTGATCGCACACTACCTGCACCAGCATGTCAGGTGACGAAGTGTGATTACATGGTGATCTACTGACAGACGCAGTGATCACACACTACCTGCACCAGCAAGTCAGGTGACGAAGTGTGAATACGTGGTGATCTACTGACAGGCGCAATGATCCCACACTACCTGCACCAGCAAGTCAGGTGACGAAGTGTGAATACGTGGTGGCCTACTAACAGACGCAGTGACCCCACACTACCTGCACCATCAAGTCAGGTGACGAGGTGTGAATACGTGGTGGCCTACTGACAGACGCAGTGACCCCACACTACCTGCACCAGCAAGTCAGGTGACGAAGTGTGAATACGTGGTGGTCTACTGACAGGCGCAGTGACCCCACACTACCTGCACCAGCAAGTCAGGTGACGAAGTGTGAATACGTGGTGGTCTACTGACAGGCGCAGTGATCCCACACTACCTGCACCAGCAAGTCAGGTGACGAAGTGTGAATACGTGGTGATCTACTGACAGGCACAGTGATCCCACACTACCTGCACCAGCAAGTCAGGTGACGAAGTGTGAATACGTGGTGATCTACTGACAGGCGCAGTGATCCCACACTACCTGCACCAGCAAGTCAGGTGACGAAGTGTGAATACATGGTGATCTACTGACAGGAACAGTGATCGCACACTACCTGCACCAGCAAGTCAGGTGACGAAGTGTGAATACGTTGTGATCTACTGACAGGCGCAGTGATCCCACACTACCTGCACCAGCAAGTCAGGTGACGAAGTGTGAATACGTGGTGATCTACTGACAGATGCAGTGACCCCACACTACCTGCACCAGCAAGTCAGGTGACGAAGTGTGAATACGTGGTGATCTACTGACAGGAACAGTGATCGCACACTACCTGCACCAGCAAGTCAGGTGACGAAGTGTGAATACGTGGTGATCTACTGACAGGCGCAGTGATCCCACACTACCTGCACCAGCAAGTCAGGTGACGAAGTGTGAATACGTGGTGATCTACTGACAGGCGCAGTGATCCCACACTACCTGCACCAGCAAGTCAGGTGACGAAGTGTGAATACGTGGTGGTATACTGACAGCCGCAGTGATCCCACACTACCTGCATCAGCAAGTCAGGTGACGAAGTGTGAATACATGGTGATCTACTGACAGACGCAGTGATCCCACACTACCTGCACCAGCAAGTCAGGTGACGAAGTGTGAATACGTGGTGATCTACTGACAGACGCAGTGATCCCACACTACCTGCACCAGCAAGTCAGGTGACGAGGTGTGAATACATGGTGGTCTACTGAGAGGTGCAGTGATCCCACACTACCTGCACCAGCAAGTCAGGTGACGAAGTGTGAATACGTGGTGGCCTACTGACAGACGCAGTGACCCCACACTACCTGCACCAGCAAGTCAGGTGACGAAGTGTGAATACGTGGTGGTCTACTGACAGGCGCAGTGACCCCACACTACCTGCACCAGCAAGTCAGGTGACGAAGTGTGAATACGTGGTGGTCTACTGACAGGCGCAGTGATCCCACACTACCTGCACCAGCAAGTCAGGTGACGAAGTGTGAATACGTGGTGATCTACTGACAGGCACAGTGATCCCACACTACCTGCACCAGCAAGTCAGGTGACGAAGTGTGAATACGTGGTGATCTACTGACAGGCGCAGTGATCCCACACTACCTGCACCAGCAAGTCAGGTGACGAAGTGTGAATACATGGTGATCTACTGACAGGAACAGTGATCGCACACTACCTGCACCAGCAAGTCAGGTGACGAAGTGTGAATACGTTGTGATCTACTGACAGGCGCAGTGATCCCACACTACCTGCACCAGCAAGTCAGGTGACGAAGTGTGAATACGTGGTGATCTACTGACAGATGCAGTGACCCCACACTACCTGCACCAGCAAGTCAGGTGACGAAGTGTGAATACGTGGTGATCTACTGACAGGAACAGTGATCGCACACTACCTGCACCAGCAAGTCAGGTGACGAAGTGTGAATACGTGGTGATCTACTGACAGGCGCAGTGATCCCACACTACCTGCACCAGCAAGTCAGGTGACGAAGGGTGAATACGTGGTGATCTACTGACAGGCGCAGTGATCCCACACTACCTGCACCAGCAAGTCAGGTGACGAAGTGTGAATACGTGGTATACTGACAGCCGCAGTGATCCCACACTACCTGCATCAGCAAGTCAGGTGACGAAGTGTGAATACATGGTGATCTACTGACAGACGCAGTGATCCCACACTACCTGCACCAGCAAGTCAGGTGACGAAGTGTGAATACGTGGTGATCTACTGACAGACGCAGTGATCCCACACTACCTGCACCAGCAAGTCAGGTGACGAGGTGTGAATACATGGTGGTCTACTGAGAGGTGCAGTGATCCCACACTACCTGCACCAGCAAGTCAGGTGACGAAGTGTGAATACGTGGTGATCTACTGACAGACGCAGTGATCCCACACTACCTGCACCAGCAAGTCAGGTGACGAAGTGTGAATACGTGGTGGTCTACTGACAGGCGCAGTGATCCCACACTACCTGCACCAGCAAGTCAGGTGACGAAGTGTGAATACATGGTGATCTACTGACAGACGCAGTGATCCCACACTACCTGCACCAGCAAGTCAGGTGACGAAGTGTGAATACGTGGTGGTCTACTGACAGACGCAGTGATCCCACACTACCTGCACCAGCAAGTCAGGTGACGAGGTGTGAATACGTGGTTGTCTACTGACAGACGCAGTGATCCCACACTACCTGCACCAGCAAGTCAGGTGACGAAGTGTGAATACGTGGTGGTCTACTGACAGACGCAGTGATCGCACACTTACTGCACCAGCAGGTCAGGTGACGAAGTGTGATTACATGGTGATCTACTGACAGACGCAGTGATCGCACACTACCTGCACCAGCAAGTCAGGTGACGAAGTGTGAATACGTGGTGATCTACTGACAGGCGCAATGATCCCACACTACCTGCACCAGCAAGTCAGGTGACGAAGTGTGAATACATGGTGATCTACTGACAGGCGCAGTGATCGCACACTACCTGCACCAGCAAGTCAGGTGACGAAGTGTGAATACGTGAAGGTCTACTGACAGGCGCAGTGACCCCACACTACCTGCACCAGCAAGTCAGATGACGAAATGTGAATACGTGGTGGTCTACTGACAGACGCAGTGACCCCACACTACCTGCACCAGCAAGTCAGGTGACGAGGTGTGAATACGTGGTGGCCTACTAACAGACGCAGTGACCCCACACTACCTGCACCATCAAGTCAGGTGACGAGGTGTGAATACGTGGTGGCCTACTGACAGACGCAGTGACCCCACACTACCTGCACCAGCAAGTCAGGTGACGAAGTGTGAATACGTGGTGGTCTACTGACAGGCGCAGTGACCCCACACTACCTGCACCAGCAAGTCAGGTGACGAAGTGTGAATACGTGGTGGTCTACTGACAGGCGCAGTGATCCCACACTACCTGCACCAGCAAGTCAGGTGACGAAGTGTGAATACGTGGTGATCTACTGACAGGCACAGTGATCCCACACTACCTGCACCAGCAAGTCAGGTGACGAAGTGTGAATACGTGGTGATCTACTGACAGGCGCAGTGATCCCACACTACCTGCACCAGCAAGTCAGGTGACGAAGTGTGAATACATGGTGATCTACTGACAGGAACAGTGATCGCACACTACCTGCACCAGCAAGTCAGGTGACGAAGTGTGAATACGTGGTGATCTACTGACAGGCGCAGTGATCCCACACTACCTGCACCAGCAAGTCAGGTGACGAAGTGTGAATACGTGGTGATCTACTGACAGATGCAGTGACCCCACACTACCTGCACCAGCAAGTCAGGTGACGAAGTGTGAATACGTGGTGATCTACTGACAGGAACAGTGATCGCACATTACCTGCACCAGCAAGTCAGGTGACGAAGTGTGAATACGTGGTGATCTACTGACAGACGCAGTGATCCCACACTACCTGCACCAGCAAGTCAGGTGACGAAGTGTGAATACGTGGTGATCTACTGACAGGCACAGTGATCCCACACTACCTGCACCAGCAAGTCAGGTGACGAAGTGTGAATACGTGGTGATCTACTGACAGGCGCAGTGATCCCACACTACCTGCACCAGCAAGTCAGGTGACGAAGTGTGAATACGTGGTGATCTACTGACAGACGCAGTGACCCCCCACTACCAGCACCAGCAAGGCAGGTGACGAAGTGTGAATACGTGGTGATCTACTGACAGGCACAATGATCCCACACTACCTGCACCAGCAAGTCAGGTGACGAAGTGTGAATACGTGGTGATCTACTGACAGGCGCAGTGATCCCACACTACCTGCACCAGCAAGTCAGGTGACGAAGTGTGAATACGTGGTGATCTACTGACAGACGCAGTGATCCCACCCTACCTGCACCAGCAAGTCAGGTGACGAAGTGTGAATACATGGTGATCTACTGACAGACGCAGTGACCCCACACTACCTGCACCAGCAAGTCAGGTGACGAAGTGTGAATATGTGGTGATCTACTGACAGACGCAGTGATCCCACACTACCTGCACCAGCAAGTCAGGTGACGAAGTGTGAATACGTGGTGGTCTACTGACAGACGCAGTGATCCCACACTACCTGCACCAGCAAGTCAGGTGACGAAGTGTGAATACGTGGTGGTCTACTGACAGACGCAGTGATCCCACACTACCTGCACCAGCAAGTCAGGTGACGAGGTGTGAATACGTGATTGTCTACTGACAGACGCAGTGATCCCACACTACCTGCACCAGCAAGTCAGGTGACGAAGTGTGAATACGTGGTGGTCTACTGACAGACGCAGTGATCGCACACTACCTGCACCAGCAGGTCAGGTGACGAAGTGTGATTACATGGTGATCTACTGACAGACGCAGTGATCACACACTACCTGCACCAGCAAGTCAGGTGACGAAGTGTGAATACGTGGTGATCTACTGACAGGCGCAATGATCCCACACTACCTGCACCAGCAAGTCAGGTGACGAAGTGTGAATACGTGGTGGCCTACTAACAGACGCAGTGACCCCACACTACCTGCACCATCAAGTCAGGTGACGAGGTGTGAATACGTGGTGGCCTACTGACAGACGCAGTGACCCCACACTACCTGCACCAGCAAGTCAGGTGACGAAGTGTGAATACGTGGTGGTCTACTGACAGGCGCAGTGACCCCACACTACCTGCACCAGCAAGTCAGGTGACGAAGTGTGAATACGTGGTGGTCTACTGACAGGCGCAGTGATCCCACACTACCTGCACCAGCAAGTCAGGTGACGAAGTGTGAATACGTGGTGATCTACTGACAGGCACAGTGATCCCACACTACCTGCACCAGCAAGTCAGGTGACGAAGTGTGAATACGTGGTGATCTACTGACAGGCGCAGTGATCCCACACTACCTGCACCAGCAAGTCAGGTGACGAAGTGTGAATACATGGTGATCTACTGACAGGAACAGTGATCGCACACTACCTGCACCAGCAAGTCAGGTGACGAAGTGTGAATACGTTGTGATCTACTGACAGGCGCAGTGATCCCACACTACCTGCACCAGCAAGTCAGGTGACGAAGTGTGAATACGTGGTGATCTACTGACAGATGCAGTGACCCCACACTACCTGCACCAGCAAGTCAGGTGACGAAGTGTGAATACGTGGTGATCTACTGACAGGCGCAGTGATCCCACACTACCTGCACCAGCAAGTCAGGTGACGAAGTGTGAATACGTGGTGATCTACTGACAGACGCAGTGACCCCCCACTACCAGCACCAGCAAGGCAGGTGACGAAGTGTGAATACGTGGTGATCTATTGACAGGCACAATGATCCCACACTACCTGCACCAGCAAGTCAGGTGACGAAGTGTGAATACGTGGTGATCTACTGACAGGCGCAGTGATCCCACACTACCTGCACCAGCAAGTCAGGTGACGAAGTGTGAATACGTGGTGATCTACTGACAGACGCAGTGATCCCACACTACCTGCACCAGCAAGTCAGGTGACGAAGTGTGAATACATGGTGATCTACTGACAGACGCAGTGACCCCACACTACCTGCACCAGCAAGTCAGGTGACGAAGTGTGAATATGTGGTGATCTACTGACAGACGCAGTGATCCCACACTACCTGCACCAGCAAGTCAGGTGACGAAGTGTGAATACGTGGTGGTCTACTGACAGACGCAGTGATCCCACACTACCTGCACCAGCAAGTCAGGTGACGAAGTGTGAATACGTGGTGGTCTACTGACAGACGCAGTGATCCCACACTACCTGCACCAGCAAGTCAGGTGACGAGGTGTGAATACGTGATTGTCTACTGACAGACGCAGTGATCCCACACTACCTGCACCAGCAAGTCAGGTGACGAAGTGTGAATACGTGGTGGTCTACTGACAGACGCAGTGATCGCACACTACCTGCACCAGCAGGTCAGGTGACGAAGTGTGATTACATGGTGATCTACTGACAGACGCAGTGATCACACACTACCTGCACCAGCAAGTCAGGTGACGAAGTGTGAATACGTGGTGATCTACTGACAGGCGCAATGATCCCACACTACCTGCACCAGCAAGTCAGGTGACGAAGTGTGAATACGTGGTGGCCTACTAACAGACGCAGTGACCCCACACTACCTGCACCATCAAGTCAGGTGACGAGGTGTGAATACGTGGTGGCCTACTGACAGACGCAGTGACCCCACACTACCTGCACCAGCAAGTCAGGTGACGAAGTGTGAATACGTGGTGGTCTACTGACAGGCGCAGTGACCCCACACTACCTGCACCAGCAAGTCAGGTGACGAAGTGTGAATACGTGGTGGTCTACTGACAGGCGCAGTGATCCCACACTACCTGCACCAGCAAGTCAGGTGACGAAGTGTGAATACGTGGTGATCTACTGACAGGCACAGTGATCCCACACTACCTGCACCAGCAAGTCAGGTGACGAAGTGTGAATACGTGGTGATCTACTGACAGGCGCAGTGATCCCACACTACCTGCACCAGCAAGTCAGGTGACGAAGTGTGAATACATGGTGATCTACTGACAGGAACAGTGATCGCACACTACCTGCACCAGCAAGTCAGGTGACGAAGTGTGAATACGTTGTGATCTACTGACAGGCGCAGTGATCCCACACTACCTGCACCAGCAAGTCAGGTGACGAAGTGTGAATACGTGGTGATCTACTGACAGATGCAGTGACCCCACACTACCTGCACCAGCAAGTCAGGTGACGAAGTGTGAATACGTGGTGATCTACTGACAGGAACAGTGATCGCACACTACCTGCACCAGCAAGTCAGGTGACGAAGTGTGAATACGTGGTGATCTACTGACAGGCGCAGTGATCCCACACTACCTGCACCAGCAAGTCAGGTGACGAAGTGTGAATACGTGGTGATCTACTGACAGGCGCAGTGATCCCACACTACCTGCACCAGCAAGTCAGGTGACGAAGTGTGAATACGTGGTGGTATACTGACAGCCGCAGTGATCCCACACTACCTGCATCAGCAAGTCAGGTGACGAAGTGTGAATACATGGTGATCTACTGACAGACGCAGTGATCCCACACTACCTGCACCAGCAAGTCAGGTGACGAAGTGTGAATACGTGGTGATCTACTGACAGACGCAGTGATCCCACACTACCTGCACCAGCAAGTCAGGTGACGAGGTGTGAATACATGGTGGTCTACTGAGAGGTGCAGTGATCCCACACTACCTGCACCAGAAAGTCAGGTGACGAAGTGTGAATACGTGGTGGCCTACTGACAGACGCAGTGACCCCACACTACCTGCACCAGCAAGTCAGGTGACGAAGTGTGAATACGTGGTGGTCTACTGACAGGCGCAGTGACCCCACACTACCTGCACCAGCAAGTCAGGTGACGAAGTGTGAATACGTGGTGGTCTACTGACAGGCGCAGTGATCCCACACTACCTGCACCAGCAAGTCAGGTGACGAAGTGTGAATACGTGGTGATCTACTGACAGGCACAGTGATCCCACACTACCTGCACCAGCAAGTCAGGTGACGAAGTGTGAATACGTGGTGATCTACTGACAGGCGCAGTGATCCCACACTACCTGCACCAGCAAGTCAGGTGACGAAGTGTGAATACATGGTGATCTACTGACAGGAACAGTGATCGCACACTACCTGCACCAGCAAGTCAGGTGACGAAGTGTGAATACGTTGTGATCTACTGACAGGCGCAGTGATCCCACACTACCTGCACCAGCAAGTCAGGTGACGAAGTGTGAATACGTGGTGATCTACTGACAGATGCAGTGACCCCACACTACCTGCACCAGCAAGTCAGGTGACGAAGTGTGAATACGTGGTGATCTACTGACAGGAACAGTGATCGCACACTACCTGCACCAGCAAGTCAGGTGACGAAGTGTGAATACGTGGTGATCTACTGACAGGCGCAGTGATCCCACACTACCTGCACCAGCAAGTCAGGTGACGAAGGGTGAATACGTGGTGATCTACTGACAGGCGCAGTGATCCCACACTACCTGCACCAGCAAGTCAGGTGACGAAGTGTGAATACGTGGTATACTGACAGCCGCAGTGATCCCACACTACCTGCATCAGCAAGTCAGGTGACGAAGTGTGAATACATGGTGATCTACTGACAGACGCAGTGATCCCACACTACCTGCACCAGCAAGTCAGGTGACGAAGTGTGAATACGTGGTGATCTACTGACAGACGCAGTGATCCCACACTACCTGCACCAGCAAGTCAGGTGACGAGGTGTGAATACATGGTGGTCTACTGAGAGGTGCAGTGATCCCACACTACCTGCACCAGCAAGTCAGGTGACGAAGTGTGAATACGTGGTGATCTACTGACAGACGCAGTGATCCCACACTACCTGCACCAGCAAGTCAGGTGACGAAGTGTGAATACGTGGTGGTCTACTGACAGGCGCAGTGATCCCACACTACCTGCACCAGCAAGTCAGGTGACGAAGTGTGAATACATGGTGATCTACTGACAGACGCAGTGATCCCACACTACCTGCACCAGCAAGTCAGGTGACGAAGTGTGAATACGTGGTGGTCTACTGACAGGCACAGTGACCCCACACTACCTGCACCAGCAAGTCAGGTGACGAAGTGTGAATACGTGGTGGTCTACTGACAGACGCAGTGATCCCACACTACCTGCACCAGCAAGTCAGGTGACGAGGTGTGAATACATGGTGGTCTACTGACAGACGCAGTGATCCCACACTACCTGCACCAGCAAGTCAGGTGACGAAGTGTGAATACGTGGTGGTCTACTGACAGACGCAGTGATCCCACACTTCCTGCACCAGCAAGTCAGGTGACGAGGTGTGAATACATGGTGGTCTACTGACAGACGCAGTGATCCCACACTACCTGCACCAGCAAGTCAGGTGACGAAGTGTGAATGCGTGGTGATCTACTGACAGACGCAGTGATCCCACACTACCTGCACCAGCAAGTCAGGTGACGAAGTGTGAATACGTGGTGATCTACTGAGAGGTGCAGTGATCCCACACTACCTGCACCAGCAAGTCAGGTGACGAGGTGTGAATACGTGGTGATCTACTGACAGACGCAGTGATCGCACACTACCTGCACCAGCAAGTCAGGTGACGAAGTGTGAATACGTGGTGATCTACTGACAGACGCAGTGATCCCACACTACCTGCACCAGCAAGTCAGGTGACGAAGTGTGAATACGTGGTGATCTACTGAGAGGTGCAGTGATCCCACACTACCTGCACCAGCAAGTCAGGTGACGAAGTGTGAATACGTGGTGGTCTACTGACAGGAACAGTGATCCCACACTACCTGCACTAGCAAGTCAGGTGACGAGGTGTGAATACATGGTGATCTACTGACAGGCACTGTGATCCCACACTACCTGCACCAGGAAGTCAGGTGACGAAGTGTGAATACGTGGTGATCTACTGACAGACGCAGTGATCCCACACTACCTGCACCAGCAAGTCAGGTGACGAGGTGTGAATACATGGTGGTCTACTGAGAGGTGCAGTGATCCCACACTACCTGCACCAGAAAGTCAGGTGACGAAGTGTGAATACGTGGTGGCCTACTGACAGACGCAGTGACCCCACACTACCTGCACCAGCAAGTCAGGTGACGAAGTGTGAATACGTGGTGGTCTACTGACAGGCGCAGTGACCCCACACTACCTGCACCAGCAAGTCAGGTGACGAAGTGTGAATACGTGGTGGTCTACTGACAGGCGCAGTGATCCCACACTACCTGCACCAGCAAGTCAGGTGACGAAGTGTGAATACGTGGTGATCTACTGACAGGCACAGTGATCCCACACTACCTGCACCAGCAAGTCAGGTGACGAAGTGTGAATACGTGGTGATCTACTGACAGGCGCAGTGATCCCACACTACCTGCACCAGCAAGTCAGGTGACGAAGTGTGAATACATGGTGATCTACTGACAGGAACAGTGATCGCACACTACCTGCACCAGCAAGTCAGGTGACGAAGTGTGAATACGTTGTGATCTACTGACAGGCGCAGTGATCCCACACTACCTGCACCAGCAAGTCAGGTGACGAAGTGTGAATACGTGGTGATCTACTGACAGATGCAGTGACCCCACACTACCTGCACCAGCAAGTCAGGTGACGAAGTGTGAATACGTGGTGATCTACTGACAGGAACAGTGATCGCACACTACCTGCACCAGCAAGTCAGGTGACGAAGTGTGAATACGTGGTGATCTACTGACAGGCGCAGTGATCCCACACTACCTGCACCAGCAAGTCAGGTGACGAAGGGTGAATACGTGGTGATCTACTGACAGGCGCAGTGATCCCACACTACCTGCACCAGCAAGTCAGGTGACGAAGTGTGAATACGTGGTATACTGACAGCCGCAGTGATCCCACACTACCTGCATCAGCAAGTCAGGTGACGAAGTGTGAATACATGGTGATCTACTGACAGACGCAGTGATCCCACACTACCTGCACCAGCAAGTCAGGTGACGAAGTGTGAATACGTGGTGATCTACTGACAGACGCAGTGATCCCACACTACCTGCACCAGCAAGTCAGGTGACGAGGTGTGAATACATGGTGGTCTACTGAGAGGTGCAGTGATCCCACACTACCTGCACCAGCAAGTCAGGTGACGAAGTGTGAATACGTGGTGATCTACTGACAGACGCAGTGATCCCACACTACCTGCACCAGCAAGTCAGGTGACGAAGTGTGAATACGTGGTGGTCTACTGACAGGCGCAGTGATCCCACACTACCTGCACCAGCAAGTCAGGTGACGAAGTGTGAATACATGGTGATCTACTGACAGACGCAGTGATCCCACACTACCTGCACCAGCAAGTCAGGTGACGAAGTGTGAATACGTGGTGGTCTACTGACAGGCACAGTGACCCCACACTACCTGCACCAGCAAGTCAGGTGACGAAGTGTGAATACGTGGTGGTCTACTGACAGACGCAGTGATCCCACACTACCTGCACCAGCAAGTCAGGTGACGAGGTGTGAATACATGGTGGTCTACTGACAGACGCAGTGATCCCACACTACCTGCACCAGCAAGTCAGGTGACGAAGTGTGAATACGTGGTGGTCTACTGACAGACGCAGTGATCCCACACTACCTGCACCAGCAAGTCAGGTGACGAGGTGTGAATACATGGTGGTCTACTGACAGACGCAGTGATCCCACACTACCTGCACCAGCAAGTCAGGTGACGAAGTGTGAATGCGTGGTGATCTACTGACAGACGCAGTGATCCCACACTACCTGCACCAGCAAGTCAGGTGACGAAGTGTGAATACGTGGTGATCTACTGAGAGGTGCAGTGATCCCACACTACCTGCACCAGCAAGTCAGGTGACGAGGTGTGAATACGTGGTGATCTACTGACAGACGCAGTGATCGCACACTACCTGCACCAGCAAGTCAGGTGACGAAGTGTGAATACGTGGTGATCTACTGACAGACGCAGTGATCCCACACTACCTGCACCAGCAAGTCAGGTGACGAAGTGTGAATACGTGGTGATCTACTGAGAGGTGCAGTGATCCCACACTACCTGCACCAGCAAGTCAGGTGACGAAGTGTGAATACGTGGTGGTCTACTGACAGGAACAGTGATCCCACACTACCTGCACCAGCAAGTCAGGTGACGAGGTGTGAATACATGGTGATCTACTGACAGGCACTGTGATCCCACACTACCTGCACCAGCAAGTCAGGTGACGAAGTGTGAATACATGGTGATCTACTGACAGGCACAGTGATCCCACACTACCTGCACCAGCAAGTCAGGTGACGATGTGTGAATACGTGGTGGTCTACTGACAGGAACAGTGATCCCACACTACCTGCACCAGCAAGTCAGGTGAAGAAGTGTGAATACGTGGTGGTCTACTGACAGGAACAGTGATCCCACACTACCTGCACCAGCAAGTCAGGTGACGAAGTGTGAATACGTGGTGGTCTACTGACAGGCGCAGTGATCCCACACTACCTGCACCAGCAAGTCAGGTGACGAAGTGTGAATACGTGGTGATCTACTGACAGGCGCAGTGATCCCACACTACCTGCACCAGCAAGTCAGGTGACGAAGTGTGAATACGTGGTGATCTACTGACAGGCGCACTGATCCCACACTACCTGCACCAGCAAGTCAGGTGACGAGGTGTGAATACATGGTGATCTACTGACAGACGCAGTGACCCCACACTACCTGCACCAGCAAGTCAGGTGACGAAGTGTGAATACGTGGTGATCTACTGAGAGGTGCAGTGATCCCACACTACCTGCACCAGCAAGTCAGGTGACGAAGTGTGAATACGTGGTGATCTACTGACAGGCGCAGTGATCCCACACTACCTGCACCAGCAAGTCAGGTGACGAGGTGTGAATACATGGTGATCTAGTGACAGACGCAGTGATCCCACACTACCGGCACCAGCAAGTCAGGTGACGAAGTGTGAATACGTGGTGATCTACTGACAGGCACAGTGATCCCACACTACCTGCACCAGCAAGTCAGGTGACGAAGTGTGAATACGTGGTGATCTACTGACAGGCGCAGTGATTCCACACTACCTGCACCAGCAAGTCAGGTGACGAGGTGTGAATACATGGTGATCTACTGACAGACGCAGTGATCCCACACTACCTGCACCAGCAAGTCAGGTGACGAAGTGTGAATACGTGGTGATCTACTGACAGGCACAGTGATCCCACACTACCGGCACCAGCAAGTCAGGTGACGAGGTGTGAATACATGGTGATCTACTGACAGACGCAGTGATCCCACACTACCTGCACCAGCAAGTCAGGTGACGAAGTGTGAATAGGTGGTGATCTACTGAGAGGTGCAGTGATCCCACACTACCTGCACCAGCAAGTCAGGTGACGAAGTGTGAATACGTGGTGATCTACTGAGAGGTGCAGTGATCCCACACTACCTGCACCAGCAAGTCAGGTGACGAAGTGTGAATACATGGTGATCTACTGACAGGTGCAGTTAACAACCATCAGGAAACATGAGGTTGCAAATTATTTGATGTGTTTGTGGCAAAACTGTTAGACGATGGAAAAAGAAAACAAGTGACACACTGAAGTGGATATACATTAAAGTAGCAGTTCAGAAATTCTCTGCACTTACATTAATGAGTGAACAATTTCGCTTTAAAAATATTTTATAATGTAAAATGGATGAAGTAAAAACAGCACTTGTCTAACAAATAATGAAGATGTTCAATAAACTATGACGGATATAATTCCAACCGGACATTTTCTTGCCCTTATTCTGTAGAGCATCATAGAAAATTTTCATGCCAGTAGTTTTACTTTTGTAGGATTTTTTTTTAAAAAAAAGGAATTTAGCTGCTGTGGTTTTCAGGTCGCAGTCTGTATTGGACGTGATAGACCATCGGCTTCACTTCCCTTCCCTTCCAAACAATGCACTTGTTGGAGAAGTTAGATTTGGAATATGCGAAAGTGCTGATATTGAAATAGTGACGTGATTTAGCAGAACCAAAAGTAACTTAAACAGCACAGGGTTTAGATATAGCGTCCGAACATTGTGTTTATTATTTTTATGACAAACTAAATGTGGACGTATGTTGAATATTCTCTGAAGCTCTCTTCGCTCTGAATGACTTATGTATAACTGTACAAAACATGTACATCTCGTTAAAACACGATGTATTGCAAAGAAGTTGTTTCTGGTACAATTCATATCCGATATATCCAGTATTAATTGTTAGAACAGTGATATTGAGTTGTTTCTTTAATTACATGGAAAGAGTATGTAATTTTAAGACCAGCATATAGCATTCAGTTGTTAAACATTTGAAAATCGCTATTTAGTGTTTATCTATAACGAAATGTATAATTAGCTATTTCTGTACAGATCTATGTTCAGTAAGACGATGTAGGCAGAGAAACAAACGTTCATAACGCAATAATAAGTAGAGAAAGTCGTGTGAGTGTAACAGGTTGTATTTTTTCTAAAAACAATTGTTTTCTAGGAGGGGTGAGGGAGCTCAATCGATCTCGAAAGTTAGAATGTTGATATAGTTTTGGGACGAAATGCAGCACTAAGTGTAATATGAGAGTCATGGTAGGACAAGCAAGAATACATTTGGAATGTTGATATAGTTTTGGGACGAAATGCAGCACTAAGTGCAATATGAGAGTCATGGTAGGACAAGTAAGAATCAATTTGGAATGTTGATATAGTTTTGGGACGAAATGCAGCACTAAGGGTGGGTAAAGTGTTATATGAGAGTCATGGTAGGACAAGCAAGAATAAATTTGGAATGTTGATATAGTTTTGGGACGAAATGCACCACTAACAGTGGGTAAAGTGTAATATGAGAGTCATGGTAGGACAAGTAAGAATCAATTTGGAATGTTGATATAGTTTTGGGACGAAATGCAGCACTAAGTGTTATATGAGAGTCATGGTAGGACAAGTAAGAATCAATTTGGAATGTTGATATAGTTTTGGGACGAAATGCAGCACTAAGTGTAATATGAGAGTCATGGTAGGACAAGCAAGAATACATTTGGAATGTTGATATAGTTTTGGGACGAAATGCAGCACTAAGTGTTATATGAGAGTCATGGTAGGACAAGTAAGAATACATTTGGAATGTTGATATAGTTTTGGGACGAAATGCAGCACTATGTGTAATATGAGAGTCATGGTAGGACAAGCAAGAATACATTTGGAATGTTGATATAGTTTTGGGACGAAATGCAGCACTAAGTGTTATATGAGAGTCATGGTAGGACAAGTAAGAATACATTTGGAATGTTGATATAGTTTTGGGACGAAATGCAGCACTATGTGTAATATGAGAGTCATGGTAGGACAAGTAAGAATCAATTTGGAATGTTGATATAGTTTTGGGACGAAATGCAGCACTAAGTGTAATATGAGAGTCATGGTAGGACAAGCAAGAATACATTTGGAATGTTGATATAGTTTTGGGACGAAATGCAGCACTAAGTGTTATATGAGAGTCATGGTAGGACAAGTAAGAATCAATTTGGAATGTTGATATAGTTTTGGGACGAAATGCAGCACTAAGTGTTATATGAGAGTCATGGTAGGACAAGTAAGAATCAATTTGGAATGTTGATATAGTTTTGGGACGAAATGCAGCACTAAGTGTTATATGAGAGTCATGGTAGGACAAGTAAGAATCAATTTGGAATGTTGATATAGTTTTGGGACGAAATGCAGCACTAAGTGTAATATGAGAGTCATGGTAGGACAAGTAAGAATCAATTTGGAATGTTGATATAGTTTTGGGACGAAATGCAGCACTAAGTGTAATATGAGAGTCATGGTAGGACAAGCAAGAATACATTTGGAATGTTGATATAGTTTTGGGACGAAATGCAGCACTAAGTGTAATATGAGAGTCATGGTAGGACAAGTAAGAATCAATTTGGAATGTTGATATAGTTTTGGGACGAAATGCAGCACTAAGGGTGGGTAAAGTGCAATATGAGAGTCATGGTAGGACAAGTAAGAATCAATTTGATCACCTTATATCTGTACTTCTTGTCTGAGTGTTGGTGTATGCTTATTTAGGGCGTCATCATGAGGGCAAAGCTGCTTTACTTGTCGCCTAAACAAAAACTGTGACAAACGGAGAAGAAAGTAAGGAAAATTGCTTTAAGAGAGCTTTAAGTAAGTACTTTGAGAGCCTTTTACGCTAAAGTAAGTTCACCGTAATGTCAACAAGGTTAATACTGCGCATGCGCAGAGGAAACTGCCAACCTAGAGCTTGGCGTCCCTGCTCATTGCTAGAGTATGTGTAGTTTCTGCATCAATAATAATATCAGCTTGAGAAAATGGTTAAGTGCGTACACAAACAGGTTTCCAGGGCACAAAATGAGCCCTGTATGTAGCAAGTACTGGTACCTTTGTTCAGAAGGCTTCCTAAACACAGACATACATATGTAGGTATCTTGAAAACACAAGTTAGGTTTTCGTTTCAGTAAAAAGTTTAATAATTACACTATAACGAAGTGGTACAAGCAAGCCACTTCTTCTCAAAACTTTAATGTATGAGTGTAAGAAAACATTGCAAACAAACTGTGTGCATTAATATAATTGCTTAAATTCGCCGAGACACTCAATTAAAATGCATTTGATTACTAGCACAAATAACAAACTACCCGCCCGCCATTGAATTTTATTGTAGCATCTGGAGCATCTGGCACATGGTGTCGTAATAGTCAACTGTTAACCGAATCAAGCCGGAATCTGTCGAATGGCAAGATCAGCATAATCCGCCAAAACAGGGATGTATTGCTTAAAGAAACTGTGTGCATATCATCAAGTTTTAGTCAACTCTCGCCTCCTTTATAGGACAACTTGCAACAAAGCAGTTGATATACAACCTTAACCTAACGTAGGGTAGATAAATGTGAAAGCACAGGTCCCAGATGGCCGTGTTGGACGGACGGCGGCAGGCAGGCAGGCAGGCAGGCAGGCAAGCAGGCAGGCAGGCAGGCAGGCAAGTAAAGCAGTTGAAGCATGCAGCACACTTGCACCTGGGCACACGCAGCAAGCATGGTCACTAGACACCAAGCCATAACAATTATCGTACTGTACTAACAACAGTCCTGACCGATCTAACAATGTAGTCTAATGAATTAACGGTATCAGGGTTTGTTATGGGGGATGTTTTGTGGTTGTGGTTGTGGTTTTGGACCTTAATCTCTTCAGCATCGCATAACGAGCCAAAAGTCTTGGGGACCAAAGGCTTAATGTGTACCTAATGAAGCTCTGATACAAACAGGTAAGTGCTGAACATGACTGCACGTGCGCGAGTCCTGGTATCTACCGGCGGGCGGTATCTATCTTTTGTAACACGTCGTTTCACTGTTAGATGGTGCAGAGGCTTGCTTATGATGGTAGCCTTCTCCACCGAGTCATCTAGCTTTGATCCTCCAGTTCCTTCCTTCTGAGGCTGTTCTAGGTAGAAGTGTAGGCTTCATTAAGACACAACAGTTATCCATTTTATGCTTAGAATTTAGTGTTTAGGCTTAGAATAGAATTTGTGTTGGTTAATTGAAATGGAGTATTTGTCTACGGACGCCTTTTAACAACTGTATTGGGTGTGGTGTCAGGCAACAAGGCAGCTGGACTGTGTTGCTACGATATCATGTCAGTGTTCTTACTGATGCTTTGCTTGATGCTTGATGCTCTTTGCCTAATATTTGTTGTACCTACAGGGGAAAAAAGGAGAAGTTGCTTCTGAAGCAGGGTGTAAAACGTCAGAGCGTACTCTTGTGTCAACCACAATTCCTGAGACAAATACAGTACCATCAGCTTTACTTCCCTTCCTTCCGAAGGAAGCCATGCTGTGGACTTGCTGGGTTCGAGCCCGCGACCTGGGGAACCAGAAGTGAGAATGTTAGGACTATTTTTGCTGGTGATTTTGATATTCTGGAGCCAGCTGAAGGAAAAGTTTGCTGGAAGTTTGTTCGGTCGGTATCTTGAAACGCAGCACTTTACATTTTGTGACAGCCGCAAGATATCGTTTGTCTTTCCACTCCCAAGGTTAGGTAGAATACAAAATCAAATATTGATGTCAACTTGTAGGAAGTTGCTTCACTTGTTTTCTTTGGTGTGCATTTACGTGCGGTGCTATATCGCAGCAAAGTAACCCAACCCGAATAACACATTCCCCACTTTGTCTACCATCTATCGCTTATTGCTAGCTACGGCAATTATGTTTCTATCCACGCAAATTCAATCGAGATAAATACATACATACGTATTTACAGAAATAGATTATACAACATTTAGTTCTAGATATAACCTGAACAGCGATAGTAAAATGTTCAACAACTGAACGTTATACGTTGGTCTTAAAATTACATACTCCTTCCATACAATCGTGAGGAACAATAGAATATCGATTAGACTTTATAGAATTTGAATATTAGAATAATTAATAACGCATGTCTCGGTAATGGCTTACGCAACGAAAAACTATATTTGAACTAAATAGTGTATTTTAAAGGGATCTACAGGCGTTTAATAATGACTATAAGACAAGTAGAAGCAATCCTCTCTGTGTAGACCTTGAACAGCGCTCGTAACGCGGCCCGCCATGTGGCCTAAACCCTGTAGTTGAATATCTACATTTTGTAGTACAAATTACATTATTATTATTATTATTATTATTATTATTATTATTATTATTATTATTATTATTATTATTATTATTATTATTATTATTATTATTATTATTATTATTATTATTATTATTATTATTATTATTGTTGTTGTTATTGTTATTGTTATTGTTATTGTTATTATTATTGTTATTATTATTGTTATTATTATTGTTATTATTATTATTATTTATATTATTATTATTATTATTTATATTATTATTATTTATATTATTATTATTATTATTATTATTATTATTATTATTATTATTATTATTATTATTATTATTATTATTATTATTATCGTTGCTGTTGTTATCATCCTGATAATGATAAATCTTGTTTTCGCTAAGGAAGCAATCAATTGCCAGGATCGCATCATTGCCGCCAGTGTATCGGATGTTCGTCCCCTAGGACTTTTTTACAGGCCAGTAAATGTGCTCACATGAAACTGTTGCTTTTAAGTACACTTAGAAACCATAGGTCTGGGCCAGATTTGAACCCATTACCTTGATTAGTGGAGCAGTGCCTAGCCACCTGAGCTACACACACAACTTAGAAACCATAGGTCCGGGCCAGATTTGAACCCATTACCTTGATTAGTGGAGCAGTGCCTAGTCACCTGAGCTACACACACAACTTAGAAACCATAGGTCCGGGCCAGATTTGAACCCATTACCTTGATTAGTGGAGCAGTGCCTAGCCACCTGAGCTACACACACAACTTAGAAACCATAGGTCCGGGCCAGATTTGAACCCATTACCTTGATTAGTGGAGCAGTGCCTAGTCACCTGAGATACACACACAACTTAGAAACCATAGGTCCGGGCCAGATTTGAACATATAACCTTGATTATTGGAGCAGTGCCTAGTCACCTGAGCTACACACACAACTTAGAAACCATAGGTCCGGGCCAGATTTGAACATATAACCTTGATTAGTGGAGCAGTGCCTAGTCACCTGAGCTACACACACAACTTAGAAACCATAGGTCCGGGCCAGATTTGAACATATAACCTTGATTAGTGGAGCAGTGCCTAGTCACCTGAGCTACACACACAACTTAGAAACCATAGGTCTGGGCCAGATTTGAACCCATTACCTTGATTAGTGGAGCAGTGCCTAGCCACCTGAGCTACACACACAACTTAGAAACCATAGGTCCGGGCCAGATTTGAACATATAACCTTGATTAGTGGAGCAGTGCCTAGTCACCTGAGCTACACACACAACTTAGAAACCATAGGTCCGGGCCAGATTTGAACCCATTACCTTGATTAGTGGAGCAGCGCCTAGTCACCTGAGCTACACACACAACTTAGAAACCATAGGTCCGGGCCAGATTTGAACATATAACCTTGATTAGTGGAGCAGTGCCTAGCCACCTGAGCTACACACACAACTTAGAAACCATAGGTCCGGGCCAGATTAGAACATATAACCTTGATTAGTGGAGCAGTGCCTAGCCACCTGAGCTACACACACAACTTAGAAACCATAGGTCTGGGCCAGATTTGAACATATAACCTTGATTAGTGGAGCAGTGCCTAGTCACCTGAGCTACACACACAACTTAGAAACCATAGGTCCGGGCCAGATTTGAACCCATTACCTTGATTAGTGGAGCAGTGCCTAGTCACCTGAGCTACACACACAACTTAGAAACCATAGGTCTGGGCCAGATTTGAACATATAACCTTGATTAGTGGAGCAGTGCCTAGCCACCTGAGCTACACACACAACTTAGAAACCATAGGTCCGGGCCAGATTTGAACATATAACCTTGATTAGTGGAGCAGTGCCTAGCCACCTGAGCTACACACACAACTTAGAAACCATAGGTCCGGGCCAGATTTGAACATATAACCTTGATTAGTGGAGCAGTGCCTAGCCACCTGAGCTACACACACAACTTAGAAACCATAGGTCTGGGCCAGATTTGAACATATAACCTTGATTAGTGGAGCAGTGCCTAGCCACCTGAGCTACACACACAACTTAGAAACCATAGGTCTGGGCCAGATTTGAACATATAACCTGAGACGGGAACTTCTACGTATATATTTGTAATTTTAGATTAAGAATGTACATAAATATAAGATTTTAGATATAAGTATAACTTGGTATTGTGCAAAGAAATTGCCTTTTGAAAGTAGGTTGACCTGAACAAGTTTCTAAAGGCCTCTAGAACTAAAGAAATCAAATCTATGTCCTTAATTAGTCACATTAGAGTTCATTAAACAGTTAAATAATGTATCGAATGGACAGTATGGGAAATCGAGGTGCAAAGTGCAACGGTCTGACAGTTGGGTCTGGATGGCGATGTGCCCAGGAGTGTAAACCTCGTAGCGCTAAATAAGTATAGCTTCGCGCCAAAAAGGAACGTCGAGGTGGAAAGTGTAACGGTCTGACAGTTTGAGTCTGGGTGGCGATGTGACTAGAAGTGTAAACCTGGTATCGCTAAATGAGTATAGCTCTCGCGCCAAAAAGAAACGTCGAGGTGTGAAGTGCAACGGTGATTAGTGAACGTAAAGCAGTTAGCAACCTAAGAGAGAAGCACCAGAAACTTGCTCAGGTCGGAAA
Source organism: Tenodera sinensis (assembly GCA_030765045.1). Taxonomy (NCBI): domain Eukaryota; kingdom Metazoa; phylum Arthropoda; class Insecta; order Mantodea; family Mantidae; genus Tenodera; species Tenodera sinensis. Next base: position 761,599 of record CM060961.1, on the reverse strand, counting down.
TTCGAGGCAAATGAAGTGTTGAAGAATAAACTTAGTAAAAGCCTGTGTTGTGTTGTCATCTAACCTCGCGCCCGAGAAACATCCTCTCATGCCTACCTAAATCCGGCACCCAACGTCCAGAAACCGCTACTAACGGCGCTCCAAGTCACGATCCCGTTACAAATGGCGTCCCAACGCGGTGGCTCGACAAAGAATGACAACCAGAGGATCACCGAGGGAAGCAGTTGACTCGGCGAGAATAAATCGACGCGTAGGAAGAAGGTGAACTTCAACCCAGGGACAGCAGTAGAAGCCGTGGACGCGAAAAGGAGCCGACGACCAAGTAACATCACGAGCGACAGGAAACAGCCTCAAGACCTCGGAGGAAAGGCGCACGAGGTGCTGTTCCAATAAGCGAGACAATCAACATCAGAGGACGACCACATCAACCCAGCAACGCAAGTCACCGAAAGGTTAGAGTTAAACAAAACAATCCTATGTAAGACAATATATATCACAGTTAAAATAGTAAATGCATGGAAACAAATGTGTGGAAGAATGAGAGGACATTATATACTGTATGATTGAATGGGGAAGATTAGAATAAGGTAATTTTACATAGATGCTCCTTCGTAGCGGAAAGCTAAGTAGAAATACCAAAATGGAGTCGTTAGAACAGAGTAAAGAAAACAGTGCTGAGAGCAGCGATGCAGTAGGGAATACTTCGGGAGATTGCTTTAAGATACTCTTGAAAAAAATAAACGAAATGAGTACTAGAATAGAGAATATGGGTGAGAAATTGGAAAGTAAAATTAGTGGTCAGGGTAAAGAACTAAACGAAATGAGTAGTAGAATAGAGAATATGGGTGGTCAGGTTAACGAAATGGGTGAGAAATTGGAAAGTAAAATTAGTGGTCAGGGTAAAGAACTAAACGAAATGAGTAGTAGATTAGAGAACATGGGTGGTCAAGTTAAAGAACTCTTAGACGAAGGATTTAGGACCCAAGAATCAAAGCTCAAAGAACATTTAGATCACAAGCACCAGGAATTTGAGGAGAGAATGAGGGAGCAATTAAATACACAGCAGGGGAGCATTTCCGAAATCCAGGAAGGGTTAAATTCCTTTAGAATTAACGTAGACGAAAATTTAGAACGTATGAAAGAGATGTGTGAAAGAAAAAATGTAGAAACTAGGAAAATGCTGACGGATGAGCTAACAGCTATTAAGAACGCAGTGCATGGGGAGGTAAATGAAACTTTGCAGGTAGTGCACGCTGAAATAGAAGCTGAGGGACAAGAAATTAATAAACTTAAGGAAAACACGGAGAGACAGCTATTAGCTCATCTAGAGGTAGATAACCGTTCAAAAAAGAACGAGAGTAGAATAGTGGAAATCCAGGGATCTGTAGAGAGAATAGAGATACAATTAAGAAGTATTAATGATGGTAATGCGACAAGCGCAGTTGACAGTAATGGAAATGACTCAATTGTAAATAGCGCACAGCATGTGGCTGTAGCTATAGAAAATGTGACACCTAGCTCCTTCCACGTGAACCCGTCTAATACAGGAAATAGTCTTAGTCAATATGGCCAATTACTGAATGAAGTGTCTGTTCCCATTTTTGAAGAGTCTGAGGACATAAATCCTAAGCAATTCCTTATCGACTTAGACCGCTATTTCGAGATAAAGGATATACCGGAACAGCTCAAAATGTTTGTTGTGCGTAAGGCTCTGAAAAATAGATCTCTGACGTGGTTAAAGCTTGTTTTGGGAGAAAATTGCTTTTACGAGCATTCCAAGCAAATGTTTATCAATATGTACTGGGATGCGACTACACAAAGTAAGATAAAATTAATGCTTAGGAAATTGGCCGCGGAACGAGTGAAAAAGAAAGACGAAAAAGGCAAAAGGAATCATAAGATCAGAAAGAAAACGAAAGGGGAAATCCATATTGATACACGAAACCAACAGTCATTTGTGAAACGCGTAGTAAAGATCTTTACAATAGATAAGGGGCAGGCGGATAGCCACGGTCCTCATTGTGACCACACCAAGGCGAAAAGGGACGACAGACGACCGAACCAGCTGTATTTACGGCCAATGAACCGAGTTACGGGATTGAAAACAGTAGAGAGTAACAAGGAAAGATTTATTTACCTACTTTACTAAATAGCTTGAAAAAAAAAAAAAATTGACTTAAGTACCCGGCGTGAAAAGAGACTGAGAAAAAAAAATGAATAAATAAAGTTGACCGTGGAATAGATGAAACAAAAGGGGATTCGAACCGATAGAATAGTGGAGATCCAATTCATTAACAGAGTGGGCGCGAACATATAAAAGAACAATTGATGTAGAAGCGGCGAAAAGTAAACTGAGATGCGCGAACTTATGAAAGAATAATTTATGTAGATGCTGCCGAAAAGTGAACTGAGATGCGCGAACTTATGAAAGAATAATTGAAGTAGAAGCTGCCGAAAAGTATTTTGAGATGCGCGAACTTATAAAAGAACAATTGAAGTAGAAGCTGCCGAAAAGTATGTTGAGATAAAAATGATAAAGTTGACCGTGAAAATAAATAACTAAATAAAAACAAAAGTAGACCAATGCAAAGCCATGCACAAGGCGAGAAAGGTAGAAAAATGCTAAAACCGGATTAGAGTCCTAATTGCTGGAACGTTATAACTCGTTGTAGTACTTATTAAATGAAAAATGGAAGGAAATCACAGATTGATTACGGCTATGACAGAAATTACATAAATGATATTAAAAGTGTAAACTGTATCATACAGTAATTGTAAATTTGATCTAATTACTTATCAAAGGGAGACCGAAGATGCGGGAAACACTAACAAGCAACAATTGAAATGAAAATGATGGTTTAAAATACGCGCGAAGCGGTAAATAAGTTTAAAAAGACAGATGAAGGAACAATGGTAAACTTGGAAGGATATAGGTGAAAATAGGTAGATATAAGTGTACAATTAGTAGCTCGTAAGTGTGATTAGATTAGCAGTGCAGAATGTCATTATATGAAACACTGGTTTAAGAATTTAAAAAAAAAAAAAAAAAAAAAAAAAAAAAAAAAGAAAATGTAAAATTAGTAGCTTGTACATGTGAGTAGATTAGAAGTACACAATGTCATTATGTGAAACTCTGGTTAAGAACTAAGGGACCCTGGAAGACATTGAACCCTTGTGTTTACATGGGCCAGGTAGACAAGGAGAACCTGTGTCAGTGACCTATATGTGTGATATTGTAAAGGAAGAAGGTGAAAGTCCAAGACAGGTAGATAATTGAAAGCAAAGGTATACTACGAGGAAGTGGACATTTTCATGTGTAGGTTAAGCTGAAGTCAGGACTTCGGAGGAAAATAGAATTTGGTAACCAAAAAAAAAAAGGAGAAATCTCTCAAAGATCTTCCTGTTTTTCTTGTTACAAAATCCGGCGCATTTGAGACGGGAACTTCTACGTATATATTTGTAATTTTAGATTAAGAATGTACATAAATATAAGATTTTAGATATAAGTATAACTTGGTATTGTGCAAAGAAATTGCCTTTTGAAAGTAGGTTGACCTGAACAAGTTTCTAAAGGCCTCTAGAACTAAAGAAATCAAATCTATGTCCTTAATTAGTCACATTAGAGTTCATTAAACAGTTAAATAATGTATCGAATGGACAGTATGGGAAATCGAGGTGCAAAGTGCAACGGTCTGACAGTTGGGTCTGGATGGCGATGTGCCCAGGAGTGTAAACCTCGTAGCGCTAAATAAGTATAGCTTCGCGCCAAAAAGGAACGTCGAGGTGGAAAGTGTAACGGTCTGACAGTTTGAGTCTGGGTGGCGATGTGACTAGAAGTGTAAACCTGGTATCGCTAAATGAGTATAGCTCTCGCGCCAAAAAGAAACGTCGAGGTGTGAAGTGCAACGGTGATTAGTGAACGTAAAGCAGTTAGCAACCTAAGAGAGAAGCACCAGAAACTTGCTCAGGTCGGAAATTCGAGGCAAATGAAGTGTTGAAGAATAAACTTAGTAAAAGCCTGTGTTGTGTTGTCATCTAACCTCGCGCCCGAGAAACATCCTCTCATGCCTACCTAAATCCGGCACCCAACGTCCAGAAACCGCTACAAACGGCGCTCCAAGTCACGATCCCGTTACAAACCTTGATTAGTGGAGCAGTGCCTAGTCACCTGAGCTACACACACAACTTAGAAACCATAGGTCTGGGCCAGATTTGAACCCATTACCTTGATTAGTGGAGCAGTGCCTAGCCACCTGAGCTACACACACAACTTAGAAACCATAGGTCTGGGCCAGATTTGAACATATAACCTTGATTAGTGGAGCAGTGCCTAGTCACCTGAGCTACACACACAACTTAGAAACCATAGGTCCGGGCCAGATTTGAACCCATTACCTTGATTAGTGGAGCAGTGCCTAGCGACCTGAGCTACACACACAACTTAGAAACCATAGGTCCGGGCCAGATTTGAACCCATTACCTTGATTAGTGGAGCAGTGCCTAGCCACCTGAGCTACACACACAACTTAGAAACCATAGGTCCGGGCCAGATTTGAACATATAACCTTGATTAGTGGAGCAGTGCCTAGTCACCTGAGCTACACACACAACTTAGAAACCATAGGTCCGGGCCAGATTTGAACATATAACCTTGATTAGTGGAGCAGTGCCTAGTCACCTGAGCTACACACACAACTTAGAAACCATAGGTCCGGGCCAGATTTGAACCCATTACCTTGATTAGTGGAGCAGTGCCTAGCCACCTGAGCTACACACACAACTTAGAAACCATAGGTCCGGGCCAGATTTGAACATATAACCTTGATTAGTGGAGCAGTGCCTAGTCACCTGAGCTACACACACAACTTAGAAACCATAGGTCCGGGCCAGATTTGAACATATAACCTTGATTAGTGGAGCAGTGCCTAGCCACCTGAGCTACACACACAACTTAGAAACCATAGGTCCGGGCCAGATTTGAACATATAACCTTGATTAGTGGAGCAGTGCCTAGCCACCTGAGCTACACACACAACTTAGAAACCATAGGTCTGGGCCAGATTTGAACATATAACCTTGATTAGTGGAGCAGTGCCTAGTCACCTGAGCTACACACACAACTTAGAAACCATAGGTCCGGGCCAGATTTGAACCCATTACCTTGATTAGTGGAGCAGTGCCTAGTCACCTGAGCTACACACACAACTTAGAAACCATAGGTCTGGGCCAGATTTGAACATATAACCTTGATTAGTGGAGCAGTGCCTAGCCACCTGAGCTACACACACAACTTAGAAACCATAGGTCCGGGCCAGATTTGAACATATAACCTTGATTAGTGGAGCAGTGCCTAGCCACCTGAGCTACACACACAACTTAGAAACCATAGGTCCGGGCCAGATTTGAACATATAACCTTGATTAGTGGAGCAGTGCCTAGCCACCTGAGCTACACACACAACTTAGAAACCATAGGTCTGGGCCAGATTTGAACATATAACCTTGATTAGTGGAGCAGTGCCTAGCCACCTGAGCTACACACACAACTTAGAAACCATAGGTCTGGGCCAGATTTGAACCCATTACCTTGATTAGTGGAGCAGTGCCTAGTCACCTGAGCTACACACACAACTTAGAAACCATAGGTCTGGGCCAGATTTGAACATATAACCTTGATTAGTGGAGCAGTGCCTAGTCACCTGAGCTACACACACAACTTAGAAACCATAGGTCCGGGCCAGATTTGAACATATAACCTTGATTAGTGGAGCAGTGCCTAGCCACCTGAGCTACACACACAACTTAGAAACCATAGGTCCGGGCCAGATTTGAACATATAACCTTGATTAGTGGAGCAGTGCCTAGCCACCTGAGCTACACACACAACTTAGAAACCATAGGTCCGGGCCAGATTTGAACCCATTACCTTGATTAGTGGAGCAGTGCCTAGCCACCTGAGCTACACACACAACTTAGAAACCATAGGTCCGGGCCAGATTTGAACCCATTACCTTGATTAGTGGAGCAGTGCCTAGCCACCTGAGCTACACACACAACTTAGAAACCATAGGTCCGGGCCAGATTTGAACCCATTACCTTGATTAGTGGAGCAGTGCCTAGCCACCTGAGCTACACACACAACTTAGAAACCATAGGTCTGGGCCAGATTTGAACCCATTACCTTGATTAGTGGAGCAGTGCCTAGCCACCTGAGCTACACACACAACTTAGAAACCATAGGTCCGGGCCAGATTTGAACGTATAACCTTGATTAGTGGAGCAGTGCCTAGCCACCTGAGCTACACACACAACTTAGAAACCATAGGTCCGGGCCAGATTTGAACATATAACCTTGATTAGTGGAGCAGTGCCTAGCCACCTGAGCTACACACACAACTTAGAAACCATAGGTCTGGGCCAGATTTGAACATATAACCTTGATTAGTGGAGCAGTGCCTAGTCACCTGAGCTACACACACAACTTAGAAACCATAGGTCCGGGCCAGATTTGAACATATAACCTTGATTAGTGGAGCAGTGCCTAGCCACCTGAGCTACACACACAACTTAGAAACCATAGGTCCGGGCCAGATTTGAACATATAACCTTGATTAGTGGAGCAGTGCCTAGCCACCTGAGCTACACACACAACTTAGAAACCATAGGTCTGGGCCAGATTTGAACATATAACCTTGATTAGTGGAGCAGTGCCTAGTCACCTGAGCTACACACACAACTTAGAAACCATAGGTCCGGGCCAGATTTGAACATATAACCTTGATTAGTGGAGCAGTGCCTAGCCACCTGAGCTACACACACAACTTAGAAACCATAGGTCTGGGCCAGATTTGAACCCATTACCTTGATTAGTGGAGCAGTGCCTAGCCACCTGAGCTACACACACAACTTAGAAACCATAGGTCTGGGCCAGATTTGAACCCATTACCTTGATTAGTGGAGCAGTGCCTAGCCACCTGAGCTACACACACAACTTAGAAACCATAGGTCTGGGCCAGATTTGAACATATAACCTTGATTAGTGGAGCAGTGCCTAGTCACCTGAGCTACACACACAACTTAGAAACCATAGGTCCGGGCCAGATTTGAACCCATTACCTTGATTAGTGGAGCAGTGCCTAGCCACCTGAGCTACACACACAACTTAGAAACCATAGGTCCGGGCCAGATTTGAACCCATTACCTTGATTAGTGGAGCAGCGCCTAGTCACCTGAGCTACACACACAACTTAGAAACCATAGGTCCGGGCCAGATTTGAACCCATTACCTTGATTAGTGGAGCAGTGCCTAGCCACCTGAGCTACACACACAACTTAGAAACCATAGGTCTGGGCCAGATTTGAACATATAACCTTGATTAGTGGAGCAGTGCCTAGCCACCTGAGCTACACACACAACTTAGAAACCATAGGTCTGGGCCAGATTTGAACATATAACCTTGATTAGTGGAGCAGTGCCTAGTCACCTGAGCTAAACACACAACTTAGAAACCATAGGTCCGGGCCAGATTTGAACCCATTACCTTGATTAGTGGAGCAGTGCCTAGCCACCTGAGCTACACACACAACTTAGAAACCATAGGTCTGGGCCAGATTTGAACATATAACCTTGATTAGTGGAGCAGTGCCTAGCCACCTGAGCTACACACACAACTTAGAAACCATAGGTCCGGGCCAGATTTGAACATATAACCTTGATTAGTGGAGCAGTGCCTAGCCACCTGAGCTACACACACAACTTAGAAACCATAGGTCCGCGCCAGATTTGAACATATAACCTTGATTAGTGGAGCAGTGCCTAGCCACCTGAGCTACACACACAACTTAGAAACCATAGGTCCGGGCCAGATTTGAACATATAACCTTGATTAGTGGAGCAGTGCCTAGCCACCTGAGCTACACACACAACTTAGAAACCATAGGTCCGCGCCAGATTTGAACATATAACCTTGATTAGTGGAGCAGTGCCTAGCCACCTGAGCTACACACACAACTTAGAAACCATAGGTCTGGGCCAGATTTGAACCCATTACCTTGATTAGTGGAGCAGTGCCTAGCCACCTGAGCTACACACACAACTTAGAAACCATAGGTCTGGGCCAGATTTGAACATATAACCTTGATTAGTGGAGCAGTGCCTAGCCACCTGAGCTACACACACAACTTAGAAACCATAGGTCCGGGCCAGATTTGAACATATAACCTTGATTAGTGGAGCAGTGCCTAGTCACCTGAGCTACACACACAACTTAGAAACCATAGGTCCGGGCCAGATTTGAACATATAACCTTGATTAGTGGAGCAGTGCCTAGCCACCTGAGCTACACACACAACTTAGAAACCATAGGTCCGCGCCAGATTTGAACATATAACCTTGATTAGTGGAGCAGTGCCTAGCCACCTGAGCTACACACACAACTTAGAAACCATAGGTCTGGGCCAGATTTGAACCCATTACCTTGATTAGTGGAGCAGTGCCTAGCCACCTGAGCTAAACACACAACTTAGAAACCATAGGTCCGGGCCAGATTTGAACCCATTACCTTGATTAGTGGAGCAGTGCCTAGCCACCTGAGCCACACATACAACTCAGATGCTCGAGTAAGCTTTGACTTTTGAGATGTACAATAAACATACTCTAATCTCCGACAATTGACATTGAAAGTCGAGAAAGCGTAACGCTGAGTGTGTCATTCACTGCTAGTGAACTGCAGAACTGCAGTAGAGCGATCGTGGCAGTGACTTGATTAATATTAAATAGATGAGTTGTAAGAGCAGTTCGACGACAGAAGTAGAGAAAGCCATGTGAATGTGATAACGAGCCTACCGAGGCGCCGCTATGAAAGTAACAAGAATATTTTTCTCAGCTGGGGCAACAAATATATTACATTATTTGTAAAGCAGAACGGGAAGAGAGAAAAGCAAACGCAATCATAAGAGACAGAGGGGGTGGGGCGGGGAGATAATAATAAAAGTGGCGACATGTTGTTGCAGTAACATTGGAATATTACTCGTGCATCGCGGGCCCAATGCCCTTCTCTGTACACGCGTATTGATCCACTGACCTTGTTTCCTTTTCCTATTCCTTTTACAAATAGTACTTCATTTGTCTTAACTTGGCGTGTAATTGCAGATGTCACTTCCGGATCAGCGTACGATGCGCTGCAGTTGTGCAATAAAAGGCACAAAGTCAAAACATGTGATGTTACATTCACATGACTTTCTCGGTTCTACCGCTTATTAGTGGGCATACAAATTAGGAGAAGTGTTGCATTTAATACCGAGATTCTACCGAAATACATATTTTTGGAACATGTGAATATTAAAACAAAGCATTTTTAGGAAAACGCGCGTCCGTGTGTATGAACAGTTAAACACCAAACTTAAGCATGTTCCACCCTCGACAACCCTTTATACTGCAAATGTTCGAAAAATATTTTATCGAAAATTACTCACGATTTTAATTAAAATACCACGTGTTGCAGTTACTTTAATAGCATGAGTGTCGGTAGACTTTCTTCCAGGGGGGCCACATGTTGCAAATTTGCAATCATATAATATCAAATCATTATTTTACTGTCAAAATTTATATTTGTCGCAGTTAACCGTATTAATTTGTGCTAAATAAAAATTGTTCTTTACATCCAAATTAAAATAGTCAGTAACTGGCTACACATTAAGTTCACCAACTTCCAAGAGGGGGGGGGGGGCGTGGCCCCCTTTTGCCCCAGTTTGCGACGCCCATGTTTGATAGTAAATGAAATGTACCTATATGTTGCATTTTGTTAAGTATCTCATGGGCTGTTGTGTCATGGGGTGAGGGCTGTGAAGTCCCCTTCATTCTGGATGACTTCTATATAACTGATAAGCTTTAAGAGACTAACAATATATGCGTATTACAACTCGTTAAAGCACGTAATTTATGTCAAATAAAAATGTTTGTGAAGATAACTACTGATGAGATATCCTCTGTTATTGCTTCGATTGTTTAAATCTTTGGAACAGAAAATCATTATTTGTCATTTCATTGCTCGACATTCACTTGTCTTGTTAAATATGCACCAGATTGTCACGATGGAGAAGTGCTGTCTACTTGTGTCCCTAGTCCATGTTTCTCAGACAGTAATTGACAATGCTGAGTGTTGGATACGTACCAGATTGTCTCGATGGAGAAGTGCTGTCTACTTGTGTCCCTAGTCCATGTTTCTCAGACAGTAATTGACAATGCTGAGTGCTGGATACGCACCAGATTGTCTCGATGGAGAAGTGCTGTCTACTTGTGTACCTAGCCCATGTTTCTCAGACAGTAATTGACAATGCTGAGTGCTGGATACGCACCAGATTGTCTCGATGGAGAAGTGCTGTCTACTTGTGTCCCTAGTCCATGTTTCTCAGACAGTAATTGCCAATGCTGAATGTTGGATACGTACCAGATTGTCACGATGGAGAAGTGCTGTCTACTTGTGTCCCTAGTCCATGTTTCTCAGACAGTAATTGACAATGCTGAGTGTTGGATACGTACCAGATTGTCACGATGGAGAAGTGCTGTCTACTTGTGTCCCTAGTCCATGTTTCTCAGACAGTAATTGCCAATGCTGAATGTTGGATACGTACCAGATTGTCACGATGGAGAAGTGCTGTCTACTTGTGTCCCTAGTCCATGTTTCTCAGACAGTAATTGACAATGCTGAGTGTTGGATACGCACCAGATTGTCTCGATGGAGAAGTGCTGTCTACTTGTGTCCCTAGCCCATGTTTCTCAGACAGTAATTGCCAATGCTGAATGTTGGATACGTACCAGATTGTCACGATGGAGAAGTGCTGTCTACTTGTGTCCCTAGTCCATGTTTCTCAGACAGTAATTGCCAATGCTGAATGTTGGATACGTACCAGATTGTCACGATGGAGAAGTGCTGTCTACTTGTGTCCCTAGCCCATGTTTCTCAGACAGTAATTGCCAATGCTGAATGTTGGATACGTACCAGATTGTCACGATGGAGAAGTGCTGTCTACTTGTGTCCCTAGCCCATGTTTCTCAGACAGTAATTGCCAATGCTGAGTGTTGGATATGTACCAGATTGTCACGATGGAGAAGTGCTGTCTACTTGTGTCCCTAGCCCATGTTTCTCAGACAGTAATTGCCAATGCTGAATGTTGGATACGTACCAGATTGTCACGATGGAGAAGTGCTGTCTACTTGTGTCCCTAGCCCATGTTTCTCAGACAGTAATTGCCAATGCTGAGTGTTGGATATGTACCAGATTGTCACGATGGAGAAGTGCTGTCTACTTGTGTCCCTAGCCCATGTTTCTCAGACAGTAATTGCCAATGCTGAATGTTGGATACGTACCAGATTGTCACGATGGAGAAGTGCTGTCTACTTGTGTCCCTAGCCCATGTTTCTCAGACAGTAATTGCCAATGCTGAGTGTTGGATACGTACCAGATTGTCGCTATGGAGAAGTGCTGTCTACTTGTGTCCCTAGTCCATGTTTCTCAGACAGTAATTGACAATGCTGAGTGTTGTATATGCACCAGATTGTCACGATGGAGAAGTGCTGTCTACTTGTGTCCCTAGTCCATGTTTCTCAGACAGTAATTGCTAATACTGAGTGTTGGATACGCACCAGATTGTCACGATGGAGAAGTGCTGTCTACTTGTGTCCCTAGCCCATGTTTCTCAGACAGTAATTGACAATGCTGAGTGTTGGATACGCACCAGATTGTCTCGATGGAGAAGTGCTGTCTACTTGTGTCCCTAGCCCATGTTTCTCAGACAGTAATTGACAATGCTGAGTGTTGGATACGCACCAGATTGTCTCGATGGAGAAGTGCTGTCTACTTGTGTCCCTAGCCCATGTTTCTCAGACAGTAATTGACAATGCTGAGTGTTGGATACACACCAGATTGTCTCGATGGAGAAGTGCTGTCTACTTGTGTCCCTAGCCCATGTTTCTCAGACAGTAATTGCTAATACTGAGTTATGGATACGCACCAGATTGTCACAATGGAGAAGTGCTGTCTACTTGTGTCCCTAGCCCATGTTTCTCAGACAGTAATTGACAATGCTGAGTGTTGGATACGTACCAGATTGTCTCGATGGAGAAGTGCTGTCTACTTGTGTCCCTAGCCCATGTTTCTCAGACAGTAATTGACAATGCTGAGTGTTGGATACGTACCAGATTGTCTCGATGGAGAAGTGCTGTCTACTTGTGTCCCTAGCCCATGTTTCTCAGACAGTAATTGCCAATGCTGAATGTTGGATACGTACCAGATTGTCACGATGGAGAAGTGCTGTCTACTTGTGTCCCTAGCCCATGTTTCTCAGACAGTAATTGCCAATGCTGAGTGTTGGATACACACCAGATTGTCTCGATGGAGAAGTGCTGTCTACTTGTGTCCCTAGTCCATGTTTCTCAGACAGTAATTGCTAATACTGAGTTATGGATACGCACCAGATTGTCACAATGGAGAAGTGCTGTCTACTTGTGTCCCTAGCCCATGTTTCTCAGACAGTAATTGCTAATACTGAGTGTTGGATACGCACCAGATTGTCACAATGGAGAAGTGCTGTCTACTTGTGTCCCTAGTCCATGTTTCTCAGACAGTAATTGACAATGCTGAGTGTTGGATACGTACCAGATTGTCGCTATGGAATTGTGGTGTCTACTTGTGGTGCGTTGATTGTTAAATTGTTAATTCTGACTGAGTGTTGTGTGCCATTATGAGGTTCCTGCTGTGCCAAACAGCCCCGTTTCATATGGACAATATAGGTAACAATTTTGTGCACTATCTCCAACAATATAATAATGTGGTATTTTCCAATGGCACTTTAAAGGTGCAAAGCGCTGTTTCCATTGTTTTCAAGTTTTAATAATTACACTTTAGTTTTGGAAGACGTGTGAATTATTTTGGCAGTTTGTTGTTGCTCCAGTTTGCAGTAAGTAACTAACTAACCCAAGCTCCTGGCGAATGTGTTGATCCCAAGGAGTAGCAATGGCGTATTATCCGGTCTATTGAAACTAAGTTAGGTTATGGGCTAACCAAGAGTATATTGTGAAATAGGTGTAGCACGCTGGCTTCCTTGTATATTTGGCAGTGAATTAACCCCACCGCACTAATAAGCACGTGTTAGACCTAACTGAAGCTAAACTAGAGGACAAGTGTGGCAGAGTGATCTCTGTTGCAGCAGCAACCCCAGCAATTCTCCAGATAACGCCGATCCTGGGGGTGCTGATTGGGGTGGTGGCAGCCCTGGTTCTGGTGGCCGTCATCATTGTGGTGGTGATGAGGTTGCGAGGTCATGGTGTGGGTGACGGTGACGAGAAGGAGGAGGATGGAGGTGTACCTGGAGGTCGTCGAGGCACTCCACCAGGTTGTGGCGACAAGGCAAGCTCTATACCCCTCAGTAAGGACATGGACGACAGTGTGGACAGCATGGACGAGAAGAACCCTGACATCATACCCCAGAACAGTGGTGAGTCGCGAGTTGCCTACCTTTGTGGAGCATTTTCTTTTTTAATTTATTGCCCAAAATGGGACCAACCCCATTTTATATCTTACTAGAGTTTGGGGGCCCTAAAGTATTTGGAACATAGGAAATGTCGTTTTAAAAGCATTATGCAGACAGGATAGACAATCAGCTAACAATCCCTTTATCAAGGGGAAAATTATTGCAAAGAGAACAGAATTTCAAAGCCATCACATAGCGGTCAGTTCTTGAAACAATTAGCTATCACTTTAGTCTGTTGTATTGCCCTTGTACCTAGAAGGAAATATGTGATAAAAGTATTTGTGGAAATGTTTATCTGTAATAACATGAAGTACATAGAAAGCTGGTTTGTAAGAATAATGTTAAGAGTGGGTAGGGAAGGTGATGTGAGATTTCTGATGTTTAGTTCTCAGACAAGAGTCAAATTGTGAAAGTGGACTTCGACTAAGAGGAAACATTGTGGTACTTTAAGACAAGGACATATTTGTCTTGTGATGTTTACAGATACGGATTATCAGGACCCAGACGAGAAGGCATTTGAGAAGTTGAACAATGCACCTTCAAGGATTTACAGCAACATGGCACCTCTTCTGCAGTCTCCACCGAACAACGGCATGTACGACAATACAAACAACATCATTAACATGCCCAAAACGGTGAGTGCTAAACATTATACCTTGACACTTGACAGCTCGCTGATTCATTCACCTGCGAGCGAGCCTAGCCCTGTCTTGTTTAATTGTGTCACAAACACATCATGCAACACTTAGCCGATTGTATGAGACAGTACTAGCCTTGTGTACAGGTGAGTAAGTGAGTGAGTTAATCAGCTAGCTATCAAGGGGCAGGTTAATTGTAAGTTGCCCTTGGGGTATTTATCTCTGATGTGAGATTCTCTTGTGGTTATCCGGAAAAATGTATGAATCAGCTGGAGAATTTAGTGTTGTACTGGCAAGTTCTTCATGGTAGCTTAGTGGTTAAAGCAGCTGTTCGATAAGTGTAAGATCCATGGTTCAAATCTCGACTAAGGCATTGAATTTTTCAGTTTCTGATTCAACCTCTTAAACAATACTTCCTTCTACTTATCAGCAGAGAAAGTAAAAAGAAGACCCAAAAGAGAAGCTGAAAGAAATTGTCTTGGAAGCTATAAGGCTAGAGAGGCATCTAGCAAAAGAATGGTTCTGAATATATGCAGATGGATCCCTGCCAGGGTCAGGGGCAGGACCAGGGCAGGGCCAGGGCCAGGGCAGGGGCAGGGTCAGGGGCAGGACCAAGGCCGGGACCAGGGCAGGGCCAGGGCCAGGGCCAGGGCCAGGGCTAGGGCCAGGGCAGGGGCAGGGTCAGGGGCAGGACCAAGGCCGGGACCAGAACCCAGGCCAGGGCAGGGCCAGGGCCAGGACCAGGGCAGGGGCAGGGTCAGGGGCAGGACCAAGGCCGGGACGAGGACCAGGGCCAGGGCCAGGGCCAGAGCCAGGACCAGGACCAGGGCCAGGGCCAGAGCCAGGACCAGGGCTAGGGCTGATAAAGGTTACTTACCATATAAAGGTTACTTAAACCTTGGACATAAAGTACTTACAATTGTAAGTCGCCCTTGGGGTATTTATCTCTTATGTGAGATTCCCTTGTGGTCTAACCAGGAAAATGTACGAATCAGCTGGGAAATTTAATGTCGTGCTGACAAGCTGGCCATGGTAGCTTAGTGGTTAAAGCAATCACTCGATTAAGCGGAAGATCTGTGGTTCAAATCCCAGCTATGGCACTGAATATTTCAGTCCTGATTCCACCTCTTAAACATTGCCCACACATAGCTTGTATGTTTAAAATCACCAGCAGTAAGCTTGTTGGCATAAATAAACAATAGTCAATAAATATGGTTTTCATTGTGAAAAAAAAAATTGGGAACCTTATTTTACAGACAACCCTCGTAAGTTGGTTAAGGATTGTTGTATGGTGTTTTCTAGTTCTGTAATTTTTTATTTGGTTTTGAAGTCCACATTACCAAGTCATCAGCAAATAGTGCACACTTCACACCTGGTTCTTGTGGAAAATTGTGAATAAATATATGAAAAAGTGTAGTGCTGAGCACTGCGCCTTGTGGTAAGCCACGGTGTACTTGTTTATTTTTCGATATGTTCCTTCCATATCTTGTAGCAACTAAGCATTGTGTTAGGAAATGACATAGCCATGAAAACATTGGACCTTGTATCCTTAGATTAGATTAGATTAGATTAGATTAGATTGCGTTCTGTAGGTTCAATGATGGCCAGGCAGACCTTGAACATAGAACATGTCAAAAGCATTTACAATTAAATGCATGTGTGTCAAATTTAAGATAAGCGACCTCAAAATATTAACTGTGCACATTAATCATAGCATACCTATTTTAATTCTTACATAATATGTAATGTACAGAGTAGACAACATTTCAATTATGTTCATATATACAGAATATCTATTTACATCCTTACTTTTACATAAAGCGTGTCCAACATGATTGTTCAAATATACATTTTCAAAATATCAACAAACATATTAACACTGTTACTTAATATTGGAACTTAAATTGTAATCAATTAGTTGGCTTTTTGTAGCCTGCACGTCATTATTGTATTTTCAGCTACCCTTGTTATACGTAATTCCCTAATTGGTACCTATCGAACAATACAACTGATCTGACATTAGGCTGATTATTGATTTAAATATTCCTCTACAGAATAAAATGACTTATCACAGAGATACTCTTTGACGGAAGCTTTAAAAACTCTGAAATTACTAACATTTTCCTTTAGATTACTGGGGAGAGCATTAAATATTTTAATTGTTTCACAATAAACACCTTTCTGGAAGCAAGAGAGTTTGGCATTGGGACGATGTATATTTCTTTTTTGCCTAGTGTTAAACGTATGAATTTCCATGTTAGTTGTAAAGCAATTCTGGTTATTAGCATAAAATTTTAAAATAAATAGTATATATACGCAAGGTAAGGTTAATATACCCAGTTTCCGAAATAGATCTTTACATGACTGCCTTCTATGGGTGTTGCATATTATTCGTATAACCTTCTTTTGTATTAGGAATATGTTCTTACTATACACTGAATTTCCCCAGGACATTATTCCATATTCCATAATGGAGTTAAAATAAGCAAAATAAACTAACTTCAGTGTGTCAATCGTGTGGAAGTTAACCAGAGATCGGATGGCACAACATGCTGCATTAAGCTTAGGTGTAATGTAATTAATATGTGACTTCCAATCCAGGTGGTTGTCTACTTGGAGACCTAGAAATTTTACCTCATTAGGTTGTTCCAGTAAAATATCATTGATTCCTATTTCTATATGGGTATGTGGTGAACGATTAGTTATGAATTTAATGACTTTTGTTTTTTCAAGGTTTACTGACAGTTTGTTTGCTTTAAACCAATTTGACATGCAGTTTAGTACATAATTTAATTTGATAACGCACCCACTTAAATTTTTGCTTTTCACGAGGACACTGGTACCATCTGCAAATAGATAGATACTAGCAATGTTATTTATGTATAGTGGGACGTCATTTATGTAGATTAAAAATAATAGAGGCCCCAATATCGATCCCTGGGGATCAATGTTTAATTGATTTCCAATCCGATGTGTTGTTGTTATACTGGTTGGGATTGCTGATTTCGACCCTTTGTTTTCTTCCTTTTAAGTATGATATAAACCAATTTAGATTTTCATTTTTTATCCCATAGAACTGTAGTTTTCCTATTAAAATTTCATGATTTACACAATCAAATGCTTTTGCTAGATCACAAAAAATGCCACCCACATGCATACTATCATTTAACGCTGTCAACACTTCATGAGAGAGTTTGTAGATTGCATTATTGGTTGATATTCGTTTTCTAAATCCAAACTGCTCTCGGACAAACAGATTATTATTTTCCATATGATTATACAGTTTTTTTAACTTCCTTTAGTAGTTTTGTTCTGCATATACAATCATGTGCACTTTAGAGATCAATAAAAACTGATAAATTATCTTCTTTTCTATTGAAGGAGTCTTTGATTTCTTGACTGAGAAGTAAGACTTGTTCATTTGTAGAGTGGAACTCTCTGAATCCACCTTGACATGGGGATATTAAATTTTGTGATTCTAGAAACCAATTTAACCTATTTGACACCATTCATTCCATCACTTTTGCTATTATGCTAGTAAGAGCTATTAGTCTATAACTTTTTATTTCTGATGCTGTTTTACCTTTCTTCATGAGTGGGACAATTATTGCATTTTGCCATTCGGCAGGCACAGTGGTTTTCCAGAATAGATTGTAGAGTTTTAGTAGTTGTTGTTTTGCTGTTTTTCCATGGTTTTTTATGAATTCTGGATGTATGTGATCTGGCCCAGGAGACTTAGTTTTTTACATTATTAATTGCAATGTTTAGTTCTTGCATATTAAAATTTTGAAAAAAGATATTGTATTGAGTGTTCGGATCACATTCTCTTTCTTGTTTCAAATCTTTCTTGAGTTGTTTGTGTTCCTTTTTATTATTTCTTGTTCCTTTATGTGAATTAGCATAATGTTTATTGAAGGTTTCAGCTATGACTGCATCATTTGTTAATATTTTATTGTTGTGTATGGTAGGTATTCTATTTTTTCTTTCCTGTCCTTGACATTTTTTATGAACTTATGGGCTTTGCTACCATTTGTCCTATAATCCATTTTTTCTAAGAAATTATTAAAGTGAATCTTTTTAGCTGTATTAATTTCTTTTTTTAGTAAGGCACATTTCTTTCGGCATGTTTGTGTATCCAATATGTTTTTTGTTTGTTGAGCTGTATTTCTAGCTATATCCCTTTGCTTTATCAGTTCTAAGTGGGGGTTCCAAATATGGAAGTGTATATCTATTATAACAATACAGTGGTGACTTGTGATGGTTACCTGTGAAACTTGGCTGTCTCCATAGTCAAGTGGTAGCACACCTGCCTCTGGCATGGAGGACCCACATTCAATCACTGGTATTGGCATAGGGTACACTCAGCCTCAGTAGGCGCCAGAGGGGCCATTTGAAGCACTACTTGACAAAGAAGTAACACTCCAGCTTGCAAAGGCCACATAACTGGCACTGACCATGTCCCACCCTCCACTTCTGCACCCCACTCATGACACCTGTAGTGGGCAGAGGTGGAGGATGCAGCAGCCAGGAGGTAAGCCTTGGCCTATAAAGAACTATTGTACTAGGAACTAATTTTGATTTAATTTTTTACCTTTGAAACTTATGTTATCTTTTGTGCAATGGAGAATGGATAGGTATTTCGTTAGTGGTGATTTAATAGCCTTATTATTGTAATGCTTACAAGTTACATGTGTTTGTTTTAGAATGATGAGATAACGTATGCAGAACTGTCCCATCCAAAGACACAGCCCATGTACGGCACATCGACTCTGCGCCGACAACAACAGGAGCCCACAGTGTATGCGCAGATAGACGTGAGCAAGAAAGTGGTGGCGCCACCTGCCAGTCCGGTCTCCACAGAGGGTTGTCACCCTTCGTCAGCACTTCCTTTGCTGCACCACCCACATCACATGGCTGCCACATACCAGCAGCCCCCCATGCACCTACGGCCATCGCACAGGCCCGAGTCCCTCCCAGAGCAAGCAGATAGTGCAGAAACACCCCTCATCTCCCGCCCGGCACACAGAGAGAGCACGGTACGCATGCACTCGCACTAGGTGGTGGATATACCGTCAAGCATGTAGCATGTAACACTGGGAAGGAACTTACTCACATGACATCCTCTACTCAGTCTTGTGCTAACCATCATGTTAGTTGAGATAAACAATTATAAAAATTATCTAATTGTTTATTTCCTCTTAGGTACAAAGGGAATATGGGAATACAGTAGACTTTGAGCGATAGTGAAATCTTTTAGACCTTTCATATTCCGTTCTCTTTGCGTAGCTAACGTACGAAAATTAGTAATGATGTTCTATTTCACCTAAATTTAATTTTTCCAAAACTCGTACAAATAACAAGGAATATCTCTGAAATGGTTTACTGTAGAAAAAATTTATATGGGCATAAATTTGTTGTGTTTTAGTAAGATGTACATTTTTTGTATAGTAGAATAGAATAGAATTTATTGACCGTTAAGCTGCTTTATACCCATGCAATAGGTCTCGTTGAGCATACAGATAGTTTGTCATCATATTACAATGTTCAATGTAAGATTTGGTCTATCTCTTATGGTTTACCAGTTATGCAAAAGTCATCAAGAGTAAACAGGACTACATGGGTTATAGCCAGGAAATTCAAAATATACATTTCATTTGTCATAAAAAAAGTCTCAAACGTATGGCATTTTAATCAAAATCGTTAGTCTTTTTTGAGAAAATCGTAATTTTCAAAAAATATTCCATGTAAAGGGAGTTAAGGGTGGAGGATTTACTTCAAAATGTTCATGTCACATCCTTGAAAGACATTAAACTTAAATACCAACTTTGGTCTTGACCAACCTTTTGTTTTGAGTTATGCTGTCCACAGACCGAGACACACACACACCACACACCACACACCACACACCACACACCACACACCACACACACACACACACACACACACACACACACACGCCCACGCACACGCACGCACACACACACACACACATACACACACACCACACACCACACACCACACACCACACACCACACACCACACACATACACACGCCCACGCACACGCACGCACACACACACACACACACGCCCACGCACACGCACGCACACACACAGACACACACCACACACCACACACCACACACCACACACACACACACACACACACACACACACACACACACACACACACACACACACACACATACACACACACACACACACACACACACACACACACACAGACAGACAGACACACACAGCTTTTTCTAAAAGTTTTGGTTTTTGGATTTAGCAGGCCTCAAAATTGTATTTGTGGTGAAATCTCCACATCTATTCTAAAGTAAAAACAAATTAGAAACTAAAAACTTCACTTATCTTAGTAATGTTGTTTGAAAAAAAAACTTGCAACATTACTAAGATAAGTGAAGTTTTTAGTTTCTAATTTGTTCTTACTTTAGAATCTTGTTGCTTCACTGTTAATAGCTTCAATTTCCTTAATCTCCACATCTAATTATTGGTGGAATACAATACTTGCTCTACTTACTATATTTAATAGAGAAAGTAAAATGTTTGAGGAAAATGCCCATATCTAGATCCATGAGCAATGTAAAGCCAGTTGAATACTTAAATTGGTATTAAAGCTCAGCATGTTCCAAGTATGCAATACACAGATATTAGACAAAATCCCCCCCCCACACACCAAACTATCCTTTACATCAAACATTTTTCGAAAACATTTTTTTCAAAAATTACTCTTAGGGATTTTGATTAAAGGTAGTTTGATGACAAATGAAATGTGTATGTTGAATTTTGTGTGAATCTCTGAAATTGTCAGTAAGTTTTGTAGAACTCGTAAACCACAAGATATGCTGAAAATATTACTAAATAAAAATGTAGATTTTGTTAAAACACAATTTATGCAAAATAAATGTTTTTTGTGCAGATTATTGTTTTTGAGATATTCCTTGTTATTGGTTTCAATTTTCAAATAGGAACTCGTTATTAGTTTTCTTATTTCTGGTCATACAAGTAATATAATTTCAAAGTCATCACCTAGTGACCAGTCCTTAAATATTTGACTGTCACTTAAGTGTGCTATTGCCATTGTACCTATGAGAAATTATGTGATAAAAGCATTTGCACAAATGTTTATCTGTATTAACATGAAGTAGATAAAGGAAGAAACATTTTAACAGTAGTTAGTACAAAAGTGAGAAGAGAAAGCCATGTGAGTGTACACATCAGATCCTTTTTTTATATTGATTGAAAAACATATTCCATGAAAACATTTTATTTTTTGACTTATTTATGATGTTCAAATCAAAACTGTGATATAATCTCTTAACCTCCCCAAAAGGAAAGGCTTTCTGAAAAAGATCCACTTAAAATGTAGAGAAAATTCATAAGCCAAAAAATAAAAGTTGGAAGAAATTTCTCTTCCCCAAAGAATGCACAAATGATTCTCATTAAAGTATGAGATGACATTAAGAATATAACAAATAGCTTAGAATTATCTCAAATGGTGTTTGAAGTCTTCTTCATTCTGATTAAACTTTGTATAACTGGAAAACCACAACCAGTGGATAAAATCTTACTACAGGGAATGCGCAAGGTTTTTAAAATACACCATTTTATGGCATTAACTATTTTTAAAATGCTTGATGCTGTTGGTTTCAAATAATAATGGTACAGTAGCACCATTTATCAATAACAATAGTGGTTTTTAGGCAGAAGAAGCTTATTGACTGAATTATGTTGTTATTAGTTGCTGCTGTGTATAGAGCAACTTGCAGATGCAACGGGATAATGTTGATGTTGTGGCAGAAACTGGTCGTACCTACATTGTACTGTGTGTGATGAATCCTTGGATCTGATCCTCTTACAAGTGAGATTGGATTGAAACTTTGTTGCATGCAAATACCTACCACATTCAAACTACTTAAAATATGCACAAAATATATTTTTTACAGGTTCCCCAACATAAACCAAGTGACTACATAAAAGCATGAGTTATTTATTGTTGAGCCTTGCATATCCAAATCAATCTCATTCTGGATTAAATTCAAAATGGAAACGCAGATTCTATTGAAAATGGTATTGGACTCATTGATTTCAATTCGTCTTGGGACGACTGGGACCGTGTACATCTCTAAAAGTCACTGCTGTATAACATCTTTATGTACAGCATATATACAAAAACTAGCTGATGGAAGTGAGCATGCTCGCTGTAATATCTTATTTGTTTCTAATGGATTCATGGGAGTGGCCAACAGTGAGTCCCTAAGTCTGAGTATTCGAGAAACATGCTTTAGTGCATGAGTTAAACCATCTTCATTCTCAACTCAATTTGCACTGTAATGTCACGTTGTTTGAATTATACACAGGCAACAGCACATAGAATGTTACATTGATTCACTCATAGTGAAGTTCTATCAACAACTCAGTCCAGCAACTGTTTGGGGACACATGAGTCAGCACATAGAATGTTACATTGATTCACTCATAGTGAAGTTCTATCAACAACTCAGTCCAGCAACTGTTTGGGGACACATGAGTCAGCACATAGAATGTTACATTGATTCACTCATAGTGAAGTTCTATCAACAACTCAGTCCAGCAACTGTTTGGGGACACATGACTCAGCACATAGAATGTTACATTGATTCACTCATAGTGAAGTTCTATCAACAACTCAGTCCTGCAACTGTTTGGGGACACATGAGTCAGCACATAGAATGTTACATTGATTCACTCATAGTGAAGTTCTATCAACAACTCAGTCCAGCAACTGTTTGGGGACACATGAGACAGCACATAGAATGTTACATTGATTCACTCATAGTGAAGTTCTATCAACAACTCAGTCCAGCAACTGTTTGGGGACACATGCACCAGCACATAGAATGTTACATTGATTCACTCATAGTGAAGTTCTATCAACAACTCAGTCCTGAAACTGTTTGGGGACACATGAGTCAGCACATAGAATGTTACATTGATTCACTCATAGTGAAGTTCTATCAACAACTCAGTCCTGCAACTGTTTGGGGACACATGAGTCAGCACATAGAATGTTACATTGATTCACTCATAGTGAAGTTCTATCAACAACTCAGTCCTGCAACTGTTTGGGGACACATGAGTCAGCACATAGAATGTTACATTGATTCACTCATAGTGAAGTTCTATCAACAACTCAGTCCAGCAACTGTTTGGGGACACATGAGTCAGCACATAGAATGTTACATTGATTCACTCATAGTGAAGTTCTATCAACAACTCAGTCCAGCAACTGTTTGGGGACACATGAGTCAGCACATAGAATGTTACATTGATTCACTCATAGTGAAGTTCTATCAACAACTCAGTCCAGCAACTGTTTGGGGACACATGAGACAGCACATAGAATGTTACATTGATTCACTCATAGTGAAGTTCTATCAACAACTCAGTCCTGCAACTGTTTGGGGACACATGAGTCAGCACATAGAATATTACATTGATTCACTCATAGTGAAGTTCTATCAACAACTCAGTCCTGCAACTGTTTGGGGACACATGAGTCAGCACATAGAATATTACATTGATTCACTCATAGTGAAGTTCTATCAACAACTCAGTCCTGCAACTGTTTGGGGACACATGAGTCAGCACATAGAATATTACATTGATTCACTCATAGTGAAGTTCTATCAACAACTCAGTCCTGCAACTGTTTGGGGACACATGAGTCAGCACATAGAATATTACATTGATTCACTCATAGTGAAGTTCTATCAACAACTCAGTCCTGCAACTGTTTGGGGACACATGAGTCAGCACATAGAATGTTACATTGATTCACTCATAGTGAAGTTCTATCAACAACTCAGTCCAGCAACTGTTTGGGGACACATGCACCAGCACATAGAATGTTACATTGATTCACTCATAGTGAAGTTCTATCAACAACTCAGTCCAGCAACTGTTTGGGGACACATGAGTCAGCACATAGAATGTTACATTGATTCACTCATAGTGAAGTTCTATCAACAACTCAGTCCAGCAACTGTTTGGGGACACATGAGACAGCACATAGAATGTTACATTGATTCACTCATAGTGAAGTTCTATCAACAACTCAGTCCTGCAACTGTTTGTGGACACATGCACCAGCACATAGAATGTTACATTGATTCACTCATAGTGAAGTTCTATCAACAACTCAGTCCTGCAACTGTTTGGGGACACATGAGACAGCACATAGAATGTTACATTGATTCACTCATAGTGAAGTTCTATCAACAACTCAGTCCTGCAACTGTTTGGGGACACATGAGACAGCACATAGAATGTTACATTGATTCACTCATAGTGAAGTTCTATCAACAACTCAGTCCTGCAACTGTTTGGGGACACATGAGTCAGCACATAGAATATTACATTGATTCACTCATAGTGAAGTTCTATCAACAACTCAGTCCTGCAACTGTTTGGGGACACATGAGTCAGCACATAGAATGTTACATTGATTCACTCATAGTGAAGTTCTATCAACAACTCAGTCCAGCAACTGTTTGGGGACACATGCACCAGCACATAGAATGTTACATTGATTCACTCATAGTGAAGTTCTATCAACAACTCAGTCCAGCAACTGTTTGGGGACACATGAGTCAGCACATAGAATGTTACATTGATTCACTCATAGTGAAGTTCTATCAACAACTCAGTCCTGCAACTGTTTGGGGACACATGAGTCAGCACATAGAATGTTACATTGATTCACTCATAGTGAAGTTCTATCAACAACTCAGTCCAGCAACTGTTTGGGGACACATGAGACAGCACATAGAATGTTACATTGATTCACTCATAGTGAAGTTCTATCAACAACTCAGTCCTGCAACTGTTTGGGGACACAAGCACCAGCACATAGAATGTTACATTGATTCACTCATAGTGAAGTTCTATCAACAACTCAGTCCAGCAACTGTTTGAGGACACATGAGTCAGCACATAGAATGTTACATTGATTCACTCATAGTGAAGTTCTATCAACAACTCAGTCCAGCAACTGTTTGGGGACACATGAGTCAGCACATAGAATGTTACATTGATTCACTCATAGTGAAGTTCTATCAACAACTCAGTCCAGCAACTGTTTGGGGACACATACACCAGCACATAGAATGTTACATTGATTCACTCATAGTGAAGTTCTATCAACAACTCAGTCCTGCAACTGTTTGGGCACACATGAGTCAGCACATAGAATGTTACATTGATTCACTCATAGTGAAGTTCTATCAACAACTCAGTCCAGCTACTGTTTGGGGACACATGAGTCAGCACATAGAATGTTACATTGATTCACTCATAGGGAAGTTCTATCAACAACTCAGTCCAGCAACTGTTTGGGGACACATGCACCAGCACATAGAATGTTACATTGATTCACTCATAGTGAAGTTCTATCAACAACTCAGTCCAGCAACTGTTTGGGGACACATGCACCAGCACATAGAATGTTACATTGATTCACTCATAGTGAAGTTCTATCAACAACTCAGTCCAGCAACTGTTTGGGGACACATGCACCAGCACATAGAATGTTACATTGATTCACTCATAGTGAAGTTCTATCAACAACTCAGTCCAGCAACTGTTTGGGGACACATGCACCAGCACATAGAATGTTACATTGATTCACTCATAGTGAAGTTCTATCAACAACTCAGTCCAGCAACTGTTTGGGGACACATGCACCAGCACATAGAATGTTACATTGATTCACTCATAGTGAAGTTCTATCAACAACTCAGTCCAGCAACTGTTTGGGGACACATGAGTCAGCACATAGAATGTTACATTGATTCACTCATAGTGAAGTTCTATCAACAACTCAGTCCAGCAACTGTTTGGGGACACATGAGACAGCACATAGAATGTTACATTGATTCACTCATAGTGAAGTTCTATCAACAACTCAGTCCTGCAACTGTTTGGGGACACATGCACCAGCACATAGAATGTTACATTGATTCACTCATAGTGAAGTTCTATCAACAACTCAGTCCAGCAACTGTTTGGGGACACATGCACCAGCACATAGAATGTTACATTGATTCACTCATAGTGAAGTTCTATCAACAACTCAGTCCAGCAACTGTTTGGGGACACATGACTCAGCACATAGAATGTTACATTGATTCACTCATAGTGAAGTTCTATCAACAACTCAGTCCAGCAACTGTTTGGGGACACATGCACCAGCACATAGAATGTTACATTGATTCACTCATAGTGAAGTTCTATCAACAACTCAGTCCAGCAACTGTTTGGGGACACATGAGTCAGCACATAGAATGTTACATTGATTCACTCATAGTGAAGTTCTATCAACAACTCAGTCCTGCAACTGTTTGGGGACACATGAGTCAGCACATAGAATGTTACACTGATTCACTCATAGTGAAGTTCTATCAACAACTCAGTCCAGCAACTGTTTGGGGACACATGAGACAGCACATAGAATGTTACATTGATTCACTCATAGTGAAGTTCTATCAACAACTCAGTCCTGCAACTGTTTGGGGACACATGCACCAGCACATAGAATGTTACATTGATTCACTCATAGTGAAGTTCTATCAACAACTCAGTCCAGCAACTGTTTGGGGACACATGACTCAGCACATAGAATGTTACATTGATTCACTCATAGTGAAGTTCTATCAACAACTCAGTCCAGCAACTGTTTGGGGACACATGAGTCAGCACATAGAATGTTACATTGATTCACTCATAGTGAAGTTCTATCAACAACTCAGTCCAGCAACTGTTTGGGGACACATGCACCAGCACATAGAATGTTACATTGATTCACTCATAGTGAAGTTCTATCAACAACTCAGTCCAGCAACTGTTTGGGGACACATGAGTCAGCACATAGAATGTT
This sequence comes from Tenodera sinensis, assembly GCA_030765045.1. NCBI lineage: Eukaryota > Metazoa > Arthropoda > Insecta > Mantodea > Mantidae > Tenodera > Tenodera sinensis. The sequence goes on along the minus strand of CM060961.1, from coordinate 734,490 downwards.
ACATTGATTCACTCATAGTGAAGTTCTATCAACAACTCAGTCCAGCAACTGTTTGGGGACACATGCACCAGCACATAGAATGTTACATTGATTCACTCATAGTGAAGTTCTATCAACAACTCAGTCCAGCAACTGTTTGGGGACACATGACTCAGCACATAGAATGTTACATTGATTCACTCATAGTGAAGTTCTATCAACAACTCAGTCCAGCAACTGTTTGGGGACACATGCACCAGCACATAGAATGTTACATTGATTCACTCATAGTGAAGTTCTATCAACAACTCAGTCCAGCAACTGTTTGGGGACACATGAATCAGCACATAGAATGTTACATTGATTCACTCATAGTGAAGTTCTATCAACAACTCAGTCCTGCAACTGTTTGGGGACACATGAGTCAGCACATAGAATGTTACACTGATTCACTCATAGTGAAGTTCTATCAACAACTCAGTCCAGCAACTGTTTGGGGACACATGAGTCAGCACATAGAATGTTACATTGATTCACTCATAGTGAAGTTCTATCAACAACTCAGTCCTGCAACTGTTTGGGGACACATGAGTCAGCACATAGAATGTTACATTGATTCACTCATAGTGAAGTTCTATCAACAACTCAGTCCAGCAACTGTTTGGGGACACATGCACCAGCACATAGAATGTTACATTGATTCACTCATAGTGAAGTTCTATCAACAACTCAGTCCTGCAACTGTTTGGGGACACATGCACCAGCACATAGAATGTTACATTGATTCACTCATAGTGAAGTTCTATCAACAACTCAGTCCTGCAACTGTTTGGGGACACATGAGTCAGCACATAGAATGTTACACTGATTCACTCATAGTGAAGTTCTATCAACAACTCAGTCCAGCAACTGTTTGGGGACACATGAGTCAGCACATAGAATGTTACATTGATTCACTCATAGTGAAGTTCTATCAACAACTCAGTCCTGCAACTGTTTGGGGACACATGAGTCAGCACATAGAATGTTACATTGATTCACTCATAGTGAAGTTCTATCAACAACTCAGTCCAGCAACTGTTTGGGGACACATGCACCAGCACATAGAATGTTACATTGATTCACTCATAGTGAAGTTCTATCAACAACTCAGTCCAGCAACTGTTTGGGGACACATGAGTCAGCACATAGAATGTTACATTGATTCACTCATAGTGAAGTTCTATCAACAACTCAGTCCTGCAACTGTTTGGGGACACATGAGTCAGCACATAGAATGTTACATTGATTCACTCATAGTGAAGTTCTATCAACAACTCAGTCCAGCAACTGTTTGGGGACACATGCACCAGCACATAGAATGTTACATTGATTCACTCATAGTGAAGTTCTATCAACAACTCAGTCCTGCAACTGTTTGGGGACACATGAGTCAGCACATAGAATGTTACATTGATTCACTCATAGTGAAGTTCTATCAACAACTCAGTCCAGCAACTGTTTGGGGACACATGCACCAGCACATAGAATGTTACATTGATTCACTCATAGTGAAGTTCTATCAACAACTCAGTCCAGCAACTGTTTGGGGACACATGAATCAGCACATAGAATGTTACATTGATTCACTCATAGTGAAGTTCTATCAACAACTCAGTCCTGCAACTGTTTGGGGACACATGAGTCAGCACATAGAATGTTACACTGATTCACTCATAGTGAAGTTCTATCAACAACTCAGTCCAGCAACTGTTTGGGGACACATGAGTCAGCACATAGAATGTTACATTGATTCACTCATAGTGAAGTTCTATCAACAACTCAGTCCTGCAACTGTTTGGGGACACATGAGTCAGCACATAGAATGTTACATTGATTCACTCATAGTGAAGTTCTATCAACAACTCAGTCCAGCAACTGTTTGGGGACACATGACTCAGCACATAGAATGTTACATTGATTCACTCATAGTGAAGTTCTATCAACAACTCAGTCCTGCAACTGTTTGGGGACACATGAGTCAGCACATAGAATGTTACACTGATTCACTCATAGTGAAGTTCTATCAACAACTCAGTCCAGCAACTGTTTGGGGACACATGAGACAGCACATAGAATGTTACATTGATTCACTCATAGTGAAGTTCTATCAACAACTCAGTCCTGCAACTGTTTGGGGACACATGCACCAGCACATAGAATGTTACATTGATTCACTCATAGTGAAGTTCTATCAACAACTCAGTCCAGCAACTGTTTGGGGACACATGACTCAGCACATAGAATGTTACATTGATTCACTCATAGTGAAGTTCTATCAACAACTCAGTCCAGCAACTGTTTGGGGACACATGAGTCAGCACATAGAATGTTACATTGATTCACTCATAGTGAAGTTCTATCAACAACTCAGTCCAGCAACTGTTTGGGGACACATGCACCAGCACATAGAATGTTACATTGATTCACTCATAGTGAAGTTCTATCAACAACTCAGTCCAGCAACTGTTTGGGGACACATGAGTCAGCACATAGAATGTTACATTGATTCACTCATAGTGAAGTTCTATCAACAACTCAGTCCAGCAACTGTTTGGGGACACATGCACCAGCACATAGAATGTTACATTGATTCACTCATAGTGAAGTTCTATCAACAACTCAGTCCAGCAACTGTTTGGGGACACATGAGTCAGCACATAGAATGTTACATTGATTCACTCATAGTGAAGTTCTATCAACAACTCAGTCCTGCAACTGTTTGGGGACACATGAGTCAGCACATAGAATGTTACACTGATTCACTCATAGTGAAGTTCTATCAACAACTCAGTACAGCAACTGTTTGGGGACACATGCACCAGCACATAGAATGTTACATTGATTCACTCATAGTGAAGTTCTATCAACAACTCAGTCCAGCAACTGTTTGGGGACACATGAGTCAGCACATAGAATGTTACATTGATTCACTCATAGTGAAGTTCTATCAACAACTCAGTCCTGCAACTGTTTGGGGACACATGAGTCAGCACATAGAATGTTACACTGATTCACTCATAGTGAAGTTCTATCAACAACTCAGTCCAGCAACTGTTTGGGGACACATGAGACAGCACATAGAATGTTACATTGATTCACTCATAGTGAAGTTCTATCAACAACTCAGTCCTGCAACTGTTTGGGGACACATGAGTCAGCACATAGAATGTTACATTGATTCACTCATAGTGAAGTTCTATCAACAACTCAGTCCTGCAACTGTTTGGGGACACATGAGTCAGCACATAGAATGTTACATTGATTCACTCATAGTGAAGTTCTATCAACAACTCAGTCCAGCAACTGTTTGGGGACACATGAGTCAGCACATAGAATGTTACATTGATTCACTCATAGTGAAGTTCTATCAACAACTCAGTCCAGCAACTGTTTGGGGACACATGAGTCAGCACATAGAATGTTACATTGATTCACTCATAGTGAAGTTCTATCAACAACTCAGTCCTGCAACTGTTTGGGCACACATGAGTCAGCACATAGAATGTTACATTGATTCACTCATAGTGAAGTTCTATCAACAACTCAGTCCAGCAACTGTTTGGGGACACATGCACCAGCACATAGAATGTTACATTGATTCACTCATAGTGAAGCTCTATCAACAACTTAGTCCAGCAACTGTTTGGGGACACATGAGTCAGCACATAGAATATTACATTGATTCACTCATAGTGAAGTTCTATCAACAACTCAGTCCAGCAACTGTTTGGGGACACATGCACCAACACATAGAATGTTACATTGATTCACTCATAGTGAAGTTCTATCAACAACTCAGTCCAGCAACTGTTTGGGGACACATGAGTCAGCACATAGAATGTTACATTGATTCACTCATAGTGAAGTTCTATCAACAACTCAGTCCTGCAACTGTTTGGGGACACATGAGTCAGCACATAGAATGTTACATTGATTCACTCATAGTGAAGTTCTATCAACAACTCAGTCCAGCAACTGTTTGGGGACACATGCACCAGCACATAGAATGTTACATTGATTCACTCATAGTGAAGTTCTATCAACAACTCAGTCCTGCAACTGTTTGGGGACACATGAGTCAGCACATAGAATGTTACATTGATTCACTCATAGTGAAGTTATATCAACAACTCAGTCCAGCAACTGTTTGGGGACACATGAGTCAGCACATAGAATGTTACATTGATTCACTCATAGTGAACCTCTATCAACAACTCAGTCCTGCAACTGTTTGGGGACACATGCACCAGCACATAGAATGTTACATTGATTCACTCATAGTGAAGTTCTATCAACAACTCAGTCCAGCAACTGTTTGAGGACACATGAGTCAGCACATAGAATGTTACATTGATTCACTCATAGTGAAGTTCTATCAACAACTTAGTCCAGCAACTGTTTGGGGACACATGCACCAGCACATAGAATGTTACATTGATTCACTCATAGTGAAGTTCTATCAACAACTCAGTCCAGCAACTGTTTGGGGACACATGAGTCAGCACATAGAATGTTACATTGATTCACTCATAGTGAAGTTCTATCAACAACTCAGTCCAGCAACTGTTTGGGGACACATGAGTCAGCACATAGAATGTTACATTGATTGACTCATAGTGAAGTTCTATCAACAACTCAGTCCAGCAACTGTTTGAGGACACATGCACCAGCACATAGAATGTTACATTGAATCACTCATAGTGAAGTTCTATCAACAACTCAGTCCAGCAACTGTTTGAGGGCACATGCACCAGCACATAGAATGTTACATTGATTCACTCATAGTGAAGTTCTATCAACAACTCAGTCCAGCAACTGTTTGGGGACACATGAGTCAGCACATAGAATGTTACATTGATTCACTCATAGTGAAGTTCTATCAACAACTCAGTCCTGCAACTGTTTGGGGACACATGAGTCAGCACATAGAATGTTACATTGATTCACTCATAGTGAAGTTCTATCAACAACTCAGTCCAGCAACTGTTTGGGGACACATGAGTCAGCACATAGAATGTTACATTGATTCACTCATAGTGAAGTTCTATCAACAACTCAGTCCAGCAACTGTTTGGGGACACATGAGTCAGCACATAGAATGTTACATTGATTCACTCATAGTGAAGTTCTATCAACAACTCAGTCCTGCAACTGTTTGGGCACACATGAGTCAGCACATAGAATGTTACATTGATTCACTCATAGTGAAGTTCTATCAACAACTCAGTCCAGCAACTGTTTGGGGACACATGCACCAGCACATAGAATGTTACATTGATTCACTCATAGTGAAGCTCTATCAACAACTTAGTCCAGCAACTGTTTGGGGACACATGAGTCAGCACATAGAATATTACATTGATTCACTCATAGTGAAGTTCTATCAACAACTCAGTCCAGCAACTGTTTGGGGACACATGCACCAACACATAGAATGTTACATTGATTCACTCATAGTGAAGTTCTATCAACAACTCAGTCCAGCAACTGTTTGGGGACACATGAGTCAGCACATAGAATGTTACATTGATTCACTCATAGTGAAGTTCTATCAACAACTCAGTCCTGCAACTGTTTGGGGACACATGAGTCAGCACATAGAATGTTACATTGATTCACTCATAGTGAAGTTCTATCAACAACTCAGTCCAGCAACTGTTTGGGGACACATGCACCAGCACATAGAATGTTACATTGATTCACTCATAGTGAAGTTCTATCAACAACTCAGTCCTGCAACTGTTTGGGGACACATGAGTCAGCACATAGAATGTTACATTGATTCACTCATAGTGAAGTTATATCAACAACTCAGTCCAGCAACTGTTTGGGGACACATGAGTCAGCACATAGAATGTTACATTGATTCACTCATAGTGAACCTCTATCAACAACTCAGTCCTGCAACTGTTTGGGGACACATGAGTCAGCACATAGAATGTTACATTGATTCACTCATAGTGAAGTTCTATCAACAACTCAGTCCAGCAACTGTTTGGGGACACATGAGTCAGCACATAGAATGTTACATTGATTCACTCATAGTGAAGTTCTATCAACAACTCAGTCCAGCAACTGTTTGGGGACACATGAGTCAGCACATAGAATGTTACATTGATTGACTCATAGTGAAGTTCTATCAACAACTCAGTCCAGCAACTGTTTGAGGACACATGCACCAGCACATAGAATGTTACATTGAATCACTCATAGTGAAGTTCTATCAACAACTCAGTCCAGCAACTGTTTGAGGGCACATGCACCAGCACATAGAATGTTACATTGATTCACTCATAGTGAAGTTCTATCAACAACTCAGTTCTGCAACTGTTTGGGGACACATGAGTCAGCACATAGAATGTTACATTGAATCACTCATAGTGAAGTTCTATCAACAACTCAGTCCAGCAACTGTTTGAGGGCACATGCACCAGCACATAGAATGTTACATTGAATCACTCATAGTGAAGTTCTATCAACAACTCAGTCCAGCAGCTGTTTGAGGGCACATGCGAGGTGACATTGTCTAGTATCGACTATTTTCATTCCTTCTCTAGCATAACATTAAATTAACAGTTTCAAATAGTGCACCACTTAAAAATGTAAATGTATGGAAGCGTTTCCTTGATCTCATTGCTAGTTTGAGCTTTCCAATAATTTGGTACACATTTTTTGATGTGCTGTCAGCGTTGCTTTATTTGCCATGAGGTAATGGCAAGAATATGCAATATCGTTCTATTTCTTCTCTGATGCAACAGCCTTATTTAGGCCAAGACCTCTTCTATTGGTTCCTCTCCTTGGCTGACATGGATGTTGTTGAGGTTTTTTTCTACCATCTTTCTGGTGTTTTTATCTTGCTTGTAGTATATAGCATGTCATTAAATGGAATGTTTTTGTTGATGTTACTGTCCTTTCCTCTAAACAGATATCCTAGCCATCGCAATCTGCTAGCCCTTATCATCCAGGTTACCAAGGACCTTCCTTTCAGTCAGTGTTATCTTTGTTTAAAACCCACACATAGATGAGTGCCAGTCTTATTAGTAAAGCCCGGATTTTTATGTAATATCAAGGTGCAAAATATGTACATATTTATGTAACAAAAAGCATCAAAATATGTAATGAAATATGTAATATAAACAAAATATGTAAAATATTGTAGCAAATTAAATGCTAAGATTACAACCTCAAATCTAAATGCAGACTGCAAATTACCCAGAATTTTGTAATTTGAAGGGTCTGTAAGTACATAAATTAATTACAATGAGTTAAAATGTACTAAATATAGAATTAATTGTAGAGAAAATGTTTTGTTTTCTGCAGAATATACCTAAACTTTATTTCCAAGCAGGTAATCACAAAATAAAAATGTGTTTTGGATTGTGTTTATTAAATTTACTCATTTCACATAATCATTTTACTTAAATAATGTTGAAGCAATGTTGAAATTCTGAACCAATTTATCAATGAGTGAAACAATGAATTCAAAATAATTAAATTTTATAATGAAGATTTATTTTCAGTTTTCCTTCTCTTGACATACAATGAACAACCAGGCATTTTCATTTTGAGTCTTTTGCTTCTTTCAACGTACAATCAATAACCATATACTTTTCCATATTTTCAGGGGTCATTGTTTGTCTCCTATCAGATAAAATGTTCTTTTAAGCAGAGAAGCTTTTCCCCTCGTCAGACGAAGTAATAGGAGCATATTTTAGTATAGGAATCTGATTTGCAGAGAAATGTTTTGATAAATCGACATTGTCACCATTTAGCAGTTTAGACATGGACACAAGTGTAGAATATCCTGGATTCCTGTTTAACACAGCTTTGAATTTTTCACCTACCTTCCTTTCTGCAACTACACTAAGTTTCTGTGATGCACCTTTCATTAAATCCATATATTCGTGAAGAAGGGAACCTGATGTCTTGATGGTGCTAGGCAATCAGCCGAAGTTACTTTTGATGTAAGCACAGGAGCTTGCCACTTTCGGATCTTTAAAGATGTCCTGAGATTCACAAATGAAAACAGCTACTTCTGAAGAGAACATGTTCACCACTGACTGGACTCCTTCAAAATGTTTACAATAAAAGTTCACAGCTTCTAATCATGTACCCCATCTTGTAAGTACAAAGGGACAGGTTGGAGATGATTTTTATAGCACTGAATTCTGTGCGCTGGTTTCACAAAGACCTTTGTTGTTGCTGATATCAACTTATTCACACAGGGAAAATTACTTCTTGCTGCTTCAGCAACACGTTGCAATGATGGGCCAAGCAGGTACATTCCGGTAGAAAACCTTAAGGGCAGTAGCAGCTTTAATCATGTACGCTGCGGTATCTGAACCTTTTCCTCACACACACCCTCTGACCGCAGAATCTTCATCCCATCATTTACAAATCTTGCAATTGTAGAATGATTTGTTTGTTCCAACACCTTACAACAGATTAGAAGGACATTCTGAATTTAGTTTTCCTACTACTAAATTTGCTATGTACCGAACCATGTCATCTGTAGTTTCATCAACGGCAAACCAAATACAGGAGTCTCCAATTTCATTCCATATATGAGCAACTGCTTCTCCATAACACACATGAAAATACTTTTTCCTCAGAGTAGATTCGTCTGGAATAACTTTCTTTCAATATTTTTTAGAAAGGAGCAAAATTGAGGAATTTGAAGTTAATGCCACGAAATATTAGCTGCAACCATTGCACTGCACAAGTCTTTAAAAAATCATTTCTAGACAGTTCCTGTTGCATTTGTGTCGATAGAACCTGCTTTCTAGAAGACTGTAGATGTGTGTTGCATATGCGAAGAGCACTTTTGATATGTTGTTCCAATTGGGATTTCATGGAACAGCCAACTCTTTTACCACATGCTTGACAGACTATTACTTTTCCGTCGATTGTAAAGGCGCTATCTAATTTCACCCATTCAATTTTCAGGATAGCGAGGACACAACTGGCGCCATTTTACTAAGGCTTGCAAGAAACTAACTGCAGTATTATCGCCTCGCTATATTGATGGTTGTCCAGCGGCTCACTTTGTTTCCTCGCAGCTATTATATTACAAGATGCTGACTACTGCGACAATGGTAACAATCAATTTCTCCAGTTCTTGTAAATGCCCAAAGCGCAATGAGAAACATGACAATGGAGGTCAACATTGTCGAGCGGCACCTGCTTTGATATAAATGGACAACAATCAGAATGAGGCGAGGCGGTTATTATCGCATTTTTAATTTAACTTGCATCCTATTTTGCAGATTGATTTTTGTTGCTTTTAGCAAAACTTATGAAAACGGGTTAATAATGAAGCGTAGTTAAATGGTAGTTTATAATGTGACTACAATATTAACATCGTTAAAATATGTAGAAACGTGCAAAATATGTAAAAATATGTAAAATAAAAATTTGTAAGGGAGTCCTAAATGACGTAATTTGCCAACATTTTTACTTCTCATTGAAATATTATGCAGGATTTAAAATATGTAATTACATAAAAATCCTGGCTCTACTTATTAGTGTTTTATAAGAGCTTGCATTTTGTGGTTTTGCTGAGGAGATGGGACTGCAGTTTTTACTTTAGACCATAATAACCTTTAATACAATATTAGTGAAGTGATAATATGTCCCTTTGGAAGTGCAACATGGTTCATATTAAACAAACATTTGCCTGATAACATGAAGGAAAACGAGATTCTCATTAACAACTTGTGAACCTTATGACGGGTAGAGAAAGTTGTGTGACTGTAATATGATGGTTTAGTTCCCTCCCAGTGTGGTTATGTACAGATAAGTGAATGCCCTGCCCTGCCTGATGATAGAATGTCAAGTGTTTGTACTTTGTACTTTGCCTGGGAAATGCACAAGTCCCTTTTGTTCCTTCATAAAGTTAGTCTTCTGTAGAAGTGTTGACATTGAAGCATGATGCTGTGATTCTCCTCAGACCATCCTCTTCTTGACCATGTTAGTGCCCCCTTCCCTCCCTCACTTTACACAAATACATTTTCTATTAGTTTGTTTTGTTGTTATGTTTCATAGTATAAAGGATTACAATGTACCAACAGTATTCATAAGTTAATGATTTAAAAAGAAGGCAGAAGTAATTGAGATGCATGAGCGTCGGTAGACTTTTTTTCAGGGAGGGGCCGCATATTGGAAGTTTGCAATTAATTCATTATTCTGTAACTAAAAACTGCAAAAATTGAGTTATAGTATTTGTTATGGATAAGCATGTTAATTTATGCTAAATAAAAAGTGTACTTTACCTAAAAATTAAAGTAGTAGTCTAGCAGTAATTCATTGAACAATACATTTATTATTTTCCAAGGGGGGGCCGCGGCCCCTCCTTGCCCTCCCTTCGCGATGCCCATGTTGAGATGCATGTCAAAAGATTATACTGTATTACTGTATCAATGTTACTAATGAAGGCTTCGCAGGTGTCAGGTTTATGAAGGTGAAACTTTCGGCTGTTCTATACCCCATGGTCTTCATCGCACGTAGGTACATGACAGATAAACAGTCTGAACCTACGTGTTGAAGTGAAGTTATTTGGTACCTACTTGTGGAGTTATTCTCTGCCATTAAAGAGCCTGGCGTTCTAGACATGAGCTTTTTGTGTCACAGGTGTACCACTCAATACAACCCAACGTCATATTTTTTAATTACTTTATTTATATACTTATTTATGTATTGCAAAGGATAGTGACAGATAAAGTTTAACTTGCAAATTGTTCATAAGAGCAAATTGGTCTTGGAGTAAACAAGTAAGATTTATTCCTTTCCTTGTCCCATTGCTTGAAAAATAAAGTGAAATATAGTGCTTTGACATGCGAGCTATGTTATGTAATTGTGAAGAATTGTAACATTGTTGTATCGCAAGTGTTGGTGGGTTTGGTCATGCAGTATAACAGTAAGTATACTTTGTTCAGGGTCTTTTGAGACAGTGGGAGGGGCAGATGAGGACGTCGCATGGCTGGCGTGTGTATACAGATGAAAACAAACCAGGCAGAGTTGCAAGGTTCATGCAGTCATTCAGACACGAGAAGTGGCGTACAACAGAAATTGCACAAAACTCATCTAAAACTTCATATTTAAAAACCTGTATAAACATGGTTTTTTATTATTATTATTATTATTATTATTATTATTATTATTATTATTATTATTATTATTATTATTATTATCATCATCATCATCATCATCATCATCATCATCATCATCATCATCATCATCATCATTATCATTATCATTATCATTATCATTATCATTATCATTATCATTATCATTATCATTATCATTATCATTATCATCATCATCATTATCATTGTAGTGTTTAACGCCCGCTTTTACTACTACGGCACCGCAGGCGGTGACACTGATGACACATGGAATGAAGATGGAGCACTGGTGGAATGAGATGGCGGGGGAAACCGGAGAACCCGGAGAAAACTCACCCTGACGCCGCTTCGTCCACCACGGATACCACATGCGGGTCCCTGGGATCGAACCCGGGCCGCCTAGGTGGTAGGCGAGCACGCTAACCGCTCGGCCACGGCGCCAACATTTATAAACATGTGGTGGATGTGGGAAACAGGTAATGCATCTGCTACTTATAATGCAAGTCCCTCTCCTATAGGACATAAGCAGATGGCACACATTATTCAAAATGTGAACAATTACTTTAAACAAGGGGACAGCAAGTGTGACCCACTGATTGCACATGCAACTGGCATAGTGAGAACCATTAAACTATTCACAACTAAACAAGTCCAACAAAGATGAAATGCAATGAAAACAAAACCATTTGTGAATTTTATAAGATTGATGGCTTCTTCTTCATTCTCGGAGGATGAGGATGAGGAAGAAGAAGAAGAACAACAACAAATTATAAGATACTAAGATTGAGTAAATGTCAATGTACATATCTATACCAATGTAAAAATTTCATTTTTTGCTTGTATTTCCTACCTTCGTTCTTTTTGTGGGGGTCGTATGTAGTGCCAACTGTGTTGATATATATCTATATAATTAATAAAGCAATAAAAGTAATGTAATTCAAGTAAATATGATCATGTACTCTAGTTTTGCTATATTAAATGTAATGCCAATGAAGCACATAAACAAACAAACAAATAAAGGATAAACATGTAAGCAATGCATCAGAAGTATGAAAGGGATGCAAATGTGACAACCGTGCATTTTGCTATCACAGTGTGGTAGCATGTGTAAGTGACCTCTAGCATGAGCAACTTGCTGCCCCTCCCACTGTGTCAAGACTCTGAGCAAAGTAGAAGTGAATTTCTTTACCAATCAGTTACAACTGTGGTATTGAAATTTTCAGTTCCAATTTTACCTCTTAAGTGAATTTCTTATTCTAAAATAAACATAAATTAACATGCATTCATGTACAATGCAAATTAGACTTTCTCTGTCCCTATCCTTTACAATAATTAAAGAAATGTGACACTGGGTTGTATTTAATGGTAGATGTCACAGTTGAAGGAAGTAGTGGTGGAGGAAGTCAAAAATTAGGTTAAATATAGGCATTATAGGCTGGTCCCAGTTTTGCTACCACTACTCATTTATCTTTGTTTATATGTTGTCATCAAAGTACTCCAATAGGTGTTGCCAATAACTGTACTCTTTACTGTTCTGCTAGTGCTTCTGACCTTGTCTGGCAGGTTGTTATAGGTGTTAGTTCTGGCAGTGCATGATTTTGCACATTGTATTTATTTTGTTGATATGAGCGCTGTGAAGGTAGGTATGTTTTAAAGAGGTTTCTGCACGATTCTTTTGGACTGACCCGAGACATCTATATTACTTTTTTCTGTCTCACACCCTCTTGTGTTTCTGCATTACTATAATGCTAGGATTCACATTGGATGGAAGTATTTATATTAAAGCATAGTATTTACATTAAAGCATAGTGTTTAGTTTCTTGTTCAAATAGAGAATGTGTTTGTTGCATTTTATATGGTTATTTTTGTGTAATGTGTTGTTGTTTTGCGTATTATTTTTGTGGAAGTGCATTGTGGATGTTTTTAAAGTACGTATTTGGTTTTGATTTGTTGTTGAGTTGAACGCTGAGCACATACAGCTCGAGCTGTCCTTGAACTTGGGCCAATGCTCTCTGATGTTTGTGTGCGCTTTTGCTTATTTTTAATGTTTCTAATCTTCTTCAAATTTGCCTTTTCTTTTTATTTTAGGCTTTTAACTCACTTTTTCTCACCAACTTTGTTTATAATTTTCATTTCCCCAAATTCTTTATTATTTTTAAACTACCCATTTTGTATTTGAGTCTTACAGGTCAGACAGAATATTAGAAGACCCCAAAAGAAAATTGTTCATGTAAATGTTTGTTAAAAGTGTAATTCGTTTTTTGGTGTTGGTATGAGATAATTAAATGACGAAAGCATGTTGATAAGGTTCATTGTTACGAACAACTAAGTTTGCACAAAGATGTCATAAATCTTTCCATATTTGATTATAATATATGTGTATAAATATTAGAATTGTTTGTGTTCCATAATAAAAATAGGAGACGATAATTGGGATCGCTTCCCTAACGAGAAAGAACTATTTGCGCGGATGAATACCGCGGATGAAGATGAAAAAGGCGGTGTGTAGTGTCAAAAGGATGCCAAGAAACAGTTCACTAGCGTGGGTATCTCCGAGGTAGATGGACGTATTTTTATGTGTATGCGTCATGAAATAGTAAAAGTGAATTTACTAAGTGTTTAGAGACCTTTAATTAAATTTTGGCGACGTTAGGGAAGTTGATCCGCTAACATAAGACTTTCTACTGTGATGTGATTTAAAAATAGTGAACAAGAAGGTGCAAAATAAATGTGTGACTAAAGTTAAACCCAAGTGTATATTCATTCCATCCGTTACCACGACCTTGTAGATAGAAAACGAGTCTCATAGCATAGCCCATTCCATTAGTAATGCAAAAACAGCACCACAGGTAAGGCTGCATCTTCTTTATAATGAATGTAGACGTTGACATTCATTATAAAGAAGATGCAGCCTTCCCTGTAAGAGTCAGATACAATGAACACCCGCCGCCAAAGCCTACGCAATGCATGAACTACCCATTTCATTCTAAACTTATTTTTTCTCCTCCCTTTTTTCTTTCTTGCATTTGTTAAGCATTTGCTAATAATTGCACACAGCTCACTAATTCACTTTGTTCTTATCCCTTTGTTAATGACTTGTGCTTCACTTCATCACTTAACTTTCAGTTTTATAACTGCAACTTGACTTTATCCCTAGACTTTTGATCCTATGTTCCTTACCACCCCTGACTGACTATGGTTAACTTATTGAGTAGTTTTTCCTTGTTGCATGGCATGGAAGAGCAAGGAGAGCTTTACAATGCTACTGATAAGGCTTGCTGCAGTTGCAGGCAAATGTCTGGGAGTGGAATAGGATATTTCATTATGATGGTTTAGTTACTTCACAGTGGACCATGCCCCATTAGCCTGGAAGCATATTTTACAAAATCACATACACATTGCTGCATTTTCTCACGATGGAACAAAATCAGCGTTGTAAGGATGTTTCAGTCAAATGTTTGGCAAAGTTTCACATTAAATAAGCTGAGTTTTTGGATCAATCCATAACCGTGGATGAAACATGGTTGCATCACTTGAGCCCTGAGACAAAGCAACAGTTGAAACAGTGAACTGAAAGGGAAGAATTGGCTCGAAAGAAGGCGAAGGCAGGCAAGGTTATGGTGTCAGTTTTTTTGGAATGCATGTTGAAAAATTTTAATTGATTATCTCCAAAAAGGAAAAGCAATCACTTGTTGCAGCATTTGAGTGGTGAAATCAAGCAAAAATGGCCACATTTAGTGAAAAAGCAAGTTTTGTTTGATCAAGACAATGTACCAGTTCACACATCCATTATCACTGTGGCCAAAATCAGCAGTTAAAGTTTGAATTGCTTCCTCATGCATCCGATTCAAGATTTGTCAACAGTGAAGAGGTGGAGTGTGCTATTTTATAGAGCTGTTCGACAGTTGTCACTATAAACAGGATATAGCAAATATTGAGTATCGCTGGGGAAAGTGTATCGAGCTGAAGGAAACCTAGAACAAAACATGAAGCCATAAGATTTCACCTGAGTAGTCTTAATTGGAAGGAACTCAGGCGAAAAGTTATCTGATCTAGAAACTATTTCCAAAATTTTTTGTGTTTTCTTTGCTATGTCAGGTATTTCCGGGACAGCTCTCATATCTTTACTTGCCATGTCCTTTGTGTCCTTTTTGCACTTCCTCTCAGGAGTGTTCCTGACATGCATGTGCACTCAGTATCCTTGATCTGTTATTACTAAACCATTTCTTTACATGTGTTAGGGCTTCTGTTACATTGTCTTGTTTAGCCTGTTGAATATGACAGCTATGCATTGAAGTACCTACGTTAATGCCCCTCCCTCGTACAATGGGGGTGTGCTGACGCTAGCTAACTGAGGTTGTTTGTTGCAGCAGCAGGTGCACCCCCTGTCTGAGTCACGAGCTCCGTCAACTCAAGGACCACGAGTTACCACCACAAGATTCTGACCATCTACTCACCAAACGGGATTACTGCAGTGTTCTCTAACTGACCATCAGTCAATTTAATGTTTATAAATGTCCATGTGTGTGTGTGTGTCAGTGTCAACATTCCACAAGACTGACTGACAGCGAGAGTGGAGCGAGAGTGCAAGTGAAAGTGCAAGTGCATGTGAAACTTTGTACATGATGATGATGATAATATTCTTTTTTTAATGGTTGCTACACATTAAGATCTGGATATTCCAGTGTTAATAGAAGTATATAACAAGAAACATTTTCTAATACAATTTTATGATAAGAGGAAACAGATATACAGTTAGAAAGTATGATGCTCCAAGACAATGATGATTCCCAAACATTGAGACGTACAGAATTGACCGCAGGAGTACATTGTTTTATACAATCAACTACACTGCATTTTTATATTTGTGCAAATGTGTTTCTTTTCCTAACGAAACAAATTATCCCCATAAAATAATATACATTGCTTACAACTACTTTTCTTAGGCATTGTATATCTTTTGTTTTCAACAGTTGGAGGCATGTGCAAAGGGTACACGCTGTCTTTGTTTTTTGTCATCCAGAATGTTCAACAGCTGTGCATTTGTTACAGCTAATATCTCTTTCTCTCTCAAAATAAGTTAAATAGTGTAAGCCAAAGATACAAGTTGTGAGTATGGGCCACATTCATGGTGTTCTAAATGGCAGTTGGAGTATTGACCCCATAATAAGGTTGTTAAGTTTAAGGTTACATTTTACTTCAAAGTAATTAGTAATTGAGTTTAAAAGGTGACCTTTGTATATGAAATGTGTGAAACAGTGTTGGAAACATTTTACATTGTCTCCAAGAATAAATACGGGGTACTTAAATTATATTGGAACCCACTCTCACAGCCGCCAGTCGCCGGGCAATTGACACCAGCAGAGGCGCACTAAAATCCTTACCTTATAATAGATGCTGGAAATGTTGACCTTCTGCTCGAACAGACATCACATTTCGTGTAAATATCCTCGCTCACTCTCCGAAGTTCAGCAACAGGAATTGTTGTTACTCAATGCACAATGTTTTCTCTAAGTTCCTGTTGTGTGTGCAGACTGGAACGATACACCTTGTCTTTTAAAGAACCCAATAAATAAAAATGACAACTCGTTAGGTCAGGAGAACAAGGGTGCCACAAATCAACACTAATTATTCTGTCATCAAACACCTCTCTTACTGCATCTAATGATACAGCAGCCAAATGTGCTGTTGCAGACTTGCTGGAACCAACCATACAGTTTCTCTTCTTCTGCCAAGCGATTGACAGAATTAACCTCTGATATCGCTGTGCATTAAGAACATGGGCCCTAGTATTGTTCTACCACTTGTCTCACACCACACTAATCATAATGAGGGAGGCATTTCATCCAGTAGCACAGATTTGCCTGAAGCCCAATATTCACACATCCAGCTAGATGAAACCAAGATTCATTAGTGAAAAACAAAAGCTGTGGCTCATGAAACCCCTTTCTATGGATTGTAAAAAACCAGTTACAATAATTCACACATTTAATGGGATCATTTGGCTTTGATGCCTGTACTTGTGTGTGAACGCAAAAAGTCAACTGAATTGTCTGGGAATTTTTTGAAAAGCATTTCTGTTAAGCTGAAGCAAAACACTTGTGTAGATTGAATCTTTTCAGTTGATTCAAGGTTTCATGACAAATTGAACAGTTTGCCAACAACTACGAGCTTTGATAAATAAGTATAATTTGAAAATGGCAAGGAAGTGGAGAGCCTTTCACACCATGTGCAGGCTGTACCAAAACAAATGCATGAATGTGGACCACCCATAAAGTGAACTTTGCACATTCCAACAATGAGTTCTCTCTCTACACGCTGTGAGTGAATGTAAATTATTACCTAAGTGTTTATTGTTTAATCACACACACAGTGTTAAAGAGAAGTGCATTAAAATCAGTTCCAGTTTGTAAATATTACTCATGTTGCAAGTTTTGCTGTATATGTCAAATAAATATCTTTCTCTATAAAATGTGTTCCTTAAAGATCCAAGTTTCAGGTCCTCAGCAGCTAGAATCCCCCAAAAAAAAACATTTTTACAAATGTCCGTCTGTATGTCTGTCAGTCTGTGGACAGTATAACTCAAAAACAAAAAGTCGGTACCAAACCAAAGTTGTAGAATGAAGTATCTTCCGGGCTGTTATAAAACCAAAGTTGGTATTTAAGTTTAACGTCTCACAAGGATGCAACACAAAGATTTTAAAGAAAATTTCTTCACCCCAAACTACCCTCTACATGGAAAATTGTTATTTTCTTGAAAATGGCTATAACGATTTTGATTAAAATGCTGTATGTTTGAGATATTTGTATGACAAATGAAGTGTATATTTTTAATTTTCTGGCTATAGCCCCTGTAGTCCTGTATACTGTTGAGGACTTTTGTATCACTGGTTAACTAGTAAACCGTAAGAGAATGTGCTCAACAAATAATTAAAAAAAGCTGATACAAAATGAAAAACACCTTTATTCTGGATTTTAAACCTACATTCTATGAGTTGGTTTCCTAAATGAAGGTATAAAAACTTGCAGCAGACAGAGAATTGTAGACAATAAAACTCTGTTTCTAAGTAGTGTTTCGAACAGCCCGACCATCTGACAGTTACATCATTTGAGTGAGCAGCAGGACCGGGCTGGCCGGTCTCGTGGGCTCACTCACGCGGCCCTAGCCCAAAGGGCTAGCGTGCAACCGGCCAAGATGCAACTCTCTAGAACCTTGGCCCCTATGGGCTGCAAGCCCCGAAAGAAGAAGCTACCGGCTGGCGCAACCACATTGACACTTGGGTTCTCAAAGTGAGAGGACTGACCCCCCACGTCCATCCCCTAAACAGCCATTTTGGTTTCGGACCCCGATGTGTGAAAGGTCGCTGGATAAAAGAAGGAAAACTTACTGCCTTTGGAAAATTCCAGGTGCACACTGGGTTCCGCGTCAAAAGGTGCTTTTTCAAAAAGTGTCAGGTGTCCCTGGTCGTCTTGGCACAGTTTGGTTGAATAACTCTCAACCGGCAAACCCTAGGGAACAGTGTGACAGCCCAGCACTAGAACTCTTAACAGCTAGAGCACATCATGTGGGCACTTGGGCCAGGCTCCTTTTGGGTGTAGATTCCACAAACGTGGGGGTCGTCCAGATCCCTCCCATAGGAGCCAACTTAGTTACAAACCACGATGTTTGAAGGGCTGTTTCGAAAAAGGTTACAGCCCTTTTAGAAATTCGAGATGCACACCGCATTCACGACCAAAATATCTGCACACCATACTTTAAAAACTACATTGTCCGGACTGGCCATGGTACGTTTTCCCCAAATAACTCCCAAAGAGCGAACCTTAAGAAGAAATCGACATAGGTGCGTGTTCTAGCCGATGTGCACGAGCACAGCACAAGGGCAGAGTCCTGGCTCCATTGGCTTGAGCGCTAGAGCCCGGCAAAGATGGGACTTAGTACTTTGTGCAAAGTACCCAGAATGGGTACTTAAGGCCATAGCACACAAAATGGGCACTTCTGGCCTCAGTACCCAGAATGGATACTTTGGGCCAAGGAACCAAAATGGATACTTTGGGCCAAGGAACCAAAATGGGTATTTGCACCACGGTACCCAGAATGGGTACTTTGGGCCAAGGAACCAAAATGAATACTTTGGGCCAAGGAACCAAAATGGATACTTTGGGCCAAGGAACCAAAATGGGTACTTTGGGCCAAGGAACCAAAATGGATACTTTGGGCCAAGGAACCAAAATGGGTATTTGCATCGCGGTACCCAGAATGGGTACTTTGGGCCAAGGAACCAAAATGGGTACTTTGGGCCAAGGAACCAAAATGGGTATTTGCATCACGGTACCCAGAATGGGTACTTTGGGCCAAGGAACCAAAATGGATACTTTGGGCCAAGGAACCAAAATGGGTATTTGCATCACGGTACCCAGAATGGGTACTTTGGGACAAGGAACCAAAATGGATACTCTGAGCCAAGGAACCAAAATGGGTATTTGTGTTAGGGTACCCAGAATGGATACTCTGAGCCAAGGAACCAAAATGGGTATTTGTGTTAGGGTACCCAGAATGGATACTTTGGGCCAAGGAACCAGAATGGATACTTTGGGCCAAGGAACCAAAATGGGTATTTGTGTTAGGGTACCCAGAATGGATACTTTGGGCCAAGGAACCAGAATGGGTATTTGTGTTAGGGTACCCAGAATGGATACTCTGAGACAAGGAACCAAAATGGGTATTTGTGTTAGGGTACCCAGAATGGATACTTTGGGCCAAGGAACCAGAATGGATACTTTGAGCCAAGGAACCAAAATGGTATTTGTGTTAGGGTACCCAGAATGGGTACTTTGAGCCAAGGAACCAAAATGGTATTTGCGTTAGGGTACCCAGAATGGGTACTTTGGGCTACAGAATCCAAAGCTGCTTCTGTCCCAGACCACTCCATTATTAGCTTGTTTACTCATGGTGAGATAGTCCACTTGGTTTTCCTTTGATGGCATGCAATAACATCAGGAAACTCAACTATTTACTTGGTTACCACAGCAACATTTCTTGTATAAAACCAAGGTAACTTGTACAAGCATAGGCAGTAATAACATCTTTGGAATGGTATACAAAACAAATATGAGGTGCCATTTGCAAATGATTCATAACAATGATATCTACTAGTTCAATTTACTTTTATTCATAACTTTTGCATACCTACTTCAAAAGAAGTTACAATGAAGGATTACGTCACCATGTTCATTTCATAATGAAGGCGTCATGTTGGTCTGGGCGATTCAGTTGTACCAAAAGAAATGCATGAATGTGGACCCATAAATTGAACTTTGCACATTCCAACAATGACCTCTCTCCACGCTGTGAGTGAATGTAAATTATTACCTACTTGTTTATTGTTTAATCACACACAGAGAAGTGCATTAAAATCAGTTCCAGTTTGTAAATATTTCTCATGTTGCTGTATATGTCAAATAAATATCTTTCTCAATAAAATGTGTTGTTCCTTAAAGATGCAAGTTTGGAGTCGTCCAGAGTGTAACTGACAGTCGCCATATTGTAAGTATATTACTATTCATGTGTGCTAGAGGTACTTCAATATTTACTGCATTTTAAAGATAAATTTAGTTATTAACCGCCAGTTCCAGCAATGGATGTTAAATTTTAAGTCAAAGTTAAGGGATTTAAAACAAGTTAAGAAAATTTGTTTCATGAAACAATTTTAGCTTTAACTCAGTGTTGTTAGCTAATGCTGGATTTCTGACAATGAAGTCATTAATCCTCTTGCTCTCCAATATTTTTCACTGATGGATGGGAAGGGCACTAGAAGTGGCCGGGCATATTTGAAGGTGGTCTCGGTCCATTTCCTGTTGCAGATCACATAGAGGACAGAGTGGTGAAGAATATATCCCAATTCTGTTTAAATGTTTTGCCAGACAATCATGTCCTGTAATCAACCTGAAGGTTGCAACTGCTGTTTTTCGAGGATACTCAGGAATTACTGTTGGAATGTTTGGTAGTTCCCATCTTTTATTCTTTGATTTTTCATAGTAATATTGTGCAATAATTTTTTTGAATTCAGAGTTGACTAATCTTTTAGCTGCATAAAATGGTAGATTAACTATAGATTTTTGTACACTGCTGGTACCCTTTTTTGCAAGAAAATCAGCTTTCTCATTACCACTCAGTCCACAGTGAGCTGGTATCCATTGGAAGACTAGTGGTCGAGTGCATCAATCCCGGTTAAGAGAATACCACGATAAAGTTTATAGTTTACCAGGGCAAAGTCGTATTTCTGTTGCACCAAGCTCAGTTTCAGCTTTACCGGCGCTTAACCGTGGTAAAATGTTTACCACTCGCTGGAGACCGGTTTTCAATGAAAACCTCGGTAAAGAATACAACATGGACTTTAACAATTATATGTGACACCTTCAGTATTTCCATCAATTTGAACGCAACGAAGAGAGAATATTAGAAGACAGGAGGGATCTGTTTGAAGAACTGAATGACGTTTTATTTCGAACAAGATTCTGTTTGAAAAAGGAAACAGTAACTTCAATTTTAGATGAAATTGGGCAACAACTCGAGCTTCCTACAGCAAGGAACTATCCAATATCGTCTAGAAATCGCCTTCTTGCAGCACTGCGATTTTATGCAATTGGAACGTTTCAAGGACCGCCTCCATAGCGCAGTTAGTAGCGCGCTTGCCTCTGGCGTGGAGGACCCGGGTTCGATCCCCAGTATCAGAGGATCTTTCTCCTTCTGGAAGGTCTGGCACGGGGTGAACTCAGGCTCGTTAGGTCCCGAGAGGACTAATTGAAGAGCTACTTTATGTAGAAGTAGCGGCCCCAGGTTGAGAAGACCACATAATTGGCCGGGAGGGCTCAAGATACTGACCTCGTCCCACTCTCCAGTACTGCACCCCACAAATGACGCCTGTAGTGGGCAGAGGTGGGGGACGCAGCGGCTGGGAGGTAGGCCTTGACGCTTCATGGTCTGTTGCGCTGGGGTTTAGGTTTAGTTTGGTTTAGGAACATTTAAAGGGGTAATTAGTAACGTGAGTGACATAGACAGAACCACGGCATGTCGCATAATACACAGGGCTTCAGATGCCATTGCCTCGTCACCTCACTACATAAAACTGCATAACCCACATCTGAGTCGTGAGGGCTAGCAACATATACATTTCTTTTCGTGATCATTGCAAGCACCCTTTTATCCAAATCCTTCCAGTTTTGGCAATGCTTTAGATCCACCCCCAGTCTTGTATGTTTCTATCTTCTCGTTGGCTGAAGCTCTCCTCGCCTTTCTTTTCAAATTTTCGTATACAGTTTTTAAGTTTGTGTGTGTCCTTTTTGTGGTACCTGCGCATTAAACAAATAATAAGAACAGAATGCATACAGTAGAACGATAATAAAACATATACAAATTATAAATGTTGTATGCATTAATTTACCAGGCACACAGCTAAACTCGTGACAGATTTTTTGCCAACCATTCTCTTTGTCTTTAATGGTAGCACCATCTGTCTATTTATTTTCTATTATGGACTTGTATTTATCCACTAAATTCAATAAAACTGAATTCTCATGAGCGCTAAAATTCGGCACTCTAAAGCGTTTCGAGGGCTTATCGTCTAATTTCTTATTTCGGTCCATCACGCAAATGAAATGCCGATAAAACTTAGGTTATGGACACCACAAATGGACAACACTCACTAACAGACACAACAAACAAGTGAATGTCGAAACAAGTGAATACTACCGGAATTGCTTCAGAGGAGAAAAATTGCGAGAAAACCAGGCACTACCAAACTGCTGTATTCAAACCGAGGATTTGCAATGGTGCACAGCTTTTATGATTTTACCACAGTAATAGTTTAATGGCTGTATTGTAACAGCTCATGTTTACCGAGGTTGATGCACTCGGTATAGGTGCTTTTGAAGTGCTGTTAGATGGGTAAGGATTTTCCAACATTCTATAATTGTTTGGTTTTTTGGTGACAACTTGGAAGTAATTGCTATAATTGCCACCCTGGAATGTGAGAGAATAACTGCTTGCTGAAAATGTGAAATTCTGTACAAAAGATTTTGTAGGCCCGATTCGAATTGCTTCAATTTCTCCATCAAAGTTAGTAGTTCAATAACTTGAAGATTTGTAATAGGAAAAGAGGTGACATGTGACTCCAGCACCTGCTCCATCTTGGTTTGATATCAATGATCCATCAGTATAAATATGGAGCCATTCGTGTTCTGGAAATCTAGTATGGATTGTCTCTAATACCAATAATTTTAGAACACTAGTTGGAGTATCAGTTTTCTGAACTTCTTCTGTCAGGTGTAAATAATATGTGATGTCTAATGTTTGTGTCGGATTGACTTTAGATATGAAGTTTTCCTTTGAATTAGCAAGGTATACATTCTTCTTGATGTCTTGAATTTTGGAAAGAAAGCTCTCTGAAGTCTTTATTGTATGTGCAAAATTTCTCTTGTTCCATGTATTGAGTGGGAGTCTGATCAACTTTTCATGTTGAATAAGAGCTGCTTTTTCTATTTCATATTCAATGGGGTATTGGTTGGTTAGCACATCCATAGCTGGTATTGGTGTGGTTTTGATAACACCTGTTTATTTCTGACTCTATTTTATCTTTCTTCAAGAGTGGCACAGTTATTACTGTTTGCTATTCGGCAGGTACAGTGGTTTTCCAGGATAGATTGTATAGTTTTAGTAGTTTTTTTTTCCAAGTTTTTATGACCTCTGGATGTCTGGAGGACCAAACCTGTCATTGGTCTATAAGTCTTACTGACCTGACCGGAAGAATTATCAAAATAAATTTACCGACCATATCCTCTGATTATCAATCACAGGACGTATTACATGCCATGACAGGTCAGCATGTTAGTGGTTAAGAGTTTATAGAGAAATGGAAAGGTTCAAAAATAAAGACTCCCTAGCCCTCGGTAACCCTAATAGTATTAGGGTCAGAAGAGAACCAGAGATGACCAAGGTAACCTCATAAAGTCAGATAGAAAAGCTACAGTGACAAGCAAAACACCAGTAAGTGAAAGTAATGTTCTGCTCAGCTTGTGTACCTTGTGGTCGCCATTCACATATCCCCTAGACACCAGTAAGTGAAAGTAATGATCTGCTCAGCTTGTGTACCTTGTGGTCGCCATTCACATATCCCCTAGACACCACTAAGTGGAAGTAATGTTCTACTCAGCTTGCGTACATTATGGTCACTATCCACACATCCCCTAGACACCAGTAAGTGTAAGTAATGTTCTGCTCAGCTTGGGTACCTTGCGGTCACTATTCACATATCCCCTAGACACCAGTAAGTGGAAGTAATGTTCTGCTCAGCTTGGGTACATTATGGTCACTATTCACATATCCCCTAGACACCAGTAAGTGTAAGTAATGTTCTGCTCAGCTTGGGTACCTTGCGGTCACTATTCACATATCCCCTAGACACCAGTAAGTGGAAGTAATGTTCTGCTCAGCTTGGGTACATTATGGTCACTATTCACATATCCCCTAGACACCAGTTAGTGGAAGTAATGTTCTACTCAGCTTGAGTACCTTGTGGTCACTATCCACATATCCCCTAGACACCAGTAAGTGGAAGTAATGTTCTGCTCAGCTTGTGTACCTTATGGTCACTATTCACATATCCCCTAGACACCAGTAAGTGGAAGTAATGTTCTACTCAGCTTGGGTACCCTGTGGTCACTATGCACATATCCCCTAGACACCAGTAAGTGGAAGTAATGTTCTGCTCAGCTTGTGTACCTTATGGTCACTATTCACATATCCCCTAGACACCAGTAAGTGGAAGTAATGTTCTGCTCAGCTTGGGTACCTTGTGGTCACTATCCACATATCCCCTAGACAGCAGTTACTGGAAGCAATGTTCTGCTCAGCTTGGGTACCTTGTGGTCACTATCCACATATCCCCTAGACACCAGTAAGTGGAAGTAATGTTCTGCTCAGATTGGGTACCTTGTGGTCACTATTCACATATCCCCTAAGCACGTGTAAGTGGAAGTAATGTTCTACTCAGCTTCAGTACCTTGTGGTCACCATTCACATATCCCCTAGACACCATTAAGTGGAAGTAATGTTCTGCTAAGCTTGGGTACCTTGTGTTCACTATCCACATATCCCCTAAACACCAGTAAGTGGAAGTAATGTTCTGTTCAGCTTGGGTATCTTGTGGTCACTATTCACATATCCCCTAGACACCAGTAAGTGGAAATAATGTTCGGCTCAGCTTGGATACCTTGCGGTCACTACCCACATATCCCCTAACCACCAGTAAGGGGAAGTAATATTCTGTTCAGCTAGGATACTTTGTGGTCGCTATCCACATATCCCCTAGTCACTAGTAAGTGGAAATAATGTTCTTCTCAGCTCGTGTACCTTGTGGTCACTATTCACATATCCCCTAGACACCAGTAAGTGGAAGTAATGTTCCGCTCAGCTATGGTACCTTGTGGTCACTATCCAGATATCCACTAAACACCAGTAAGTGGAAGTAATGTTCTGTTCAGTTTGGGTACCTTGTGGGCGCTATCCACATATCCCCTAACCACCAGTAAGTGGAAGTAATGTTCTGTTCAGCTAGGGTACCTTGAGGTCGCTATTCACATACCCCCTAGACACCAGTAAGTGGAAGTAATGTTCTGCTCAGCTTGTGTATGTTGTGGTCACTATTCACATATCCCCTAGACACCAGTAAGTGGAAGTAATGTTCTGTTCAGCTTGGGTACTTTGTAGTCACTATCCACATATCCCCTAGACACCAGTAAGTGGAAGTAATGTTCTGTTCAGCTTGGGTACCTTGTGGTCACCATTCACATATCCCCTAGACACCAGTAAGTGGAAGTAATGTTCTGTTCAGCTTGGGTACCTTGTGGTCACCATTCACATATCCCCTAGACACCAGTAAGTGGAAGTAATGTTCTGCTCAGCTTGGGTACTTTGTAGTCACTATCCACATATCCCCTAGACACCAGTAAGTGGAAATAACGTTATGCTCAGCTTCGGTACCTGGTGGTCACCATTCATATATCCCTTAGACACCAGTAACTGGAAAAAATTTTCTGCTCAACTTCGGTACCTTGTGGTCACTTTCCACATGTCCCCTAACCACCAGTAAGTGGAAGTAATGTTCTGTTCAGCTTGGGTACCTTGTGGTCACCATTCACATATCCCCTAGACACCAGTAAGTGGAAGTAATGTTCTGCTCAGCTTGTGTACCTTGTGGTCACTACCCACATATCCCCTAGACACCAGTAGGTGGAACTAACGTTCTGCTCAGCTGGGTACCTTGTGGTCACTATTCACATATCCCCTAGACACCAGTAAGTGGAAGTAATGTTCTGCTCAGCTTCGGTACCTTATGGTCACTATTCACATATACCCTAGACACCAGTAAGTGGAAGAAATGTTCTGCTCAGCTTGGGTACCTTGTGGTCACTATTCACATATACCCTAGACACCAGTAAGTGGAAGAAATGTTCTGCTCAGCTTGGGTACCTTGTGGTCATCATTCACATATCCCCTAGACACCATTAAGTGGAAGTAATGTTCTGCTAAGCATGAGTACCTTGTGGTCACTATCCACATATCCCCTAAACACCAGTAAGTCGAAGTAACGTTCTCCTCAGCTTGTGTACCTTGTGCGCACTATTCACATATGCCCTAGACACCAGTAAGTGGAGATAATGTTCTGCTCAGCTTGGGTACCTTACGGGCACTATCCACATATCCCCTAACCACCAGTAAGTGGAAGAAATGTTCTGCTCAGCTTGGGTACCTTGTGGTCACTATTCACATATACCCTAGACGCCAGTAAGTGGAAGTAATGTTCTGCTCAGCTTGGGTACCTTATGGTCACTATTCACATATACCCTATACACCAGTAAGTGGAAGAAATGTTCTGCTCAGCTTGGGTACCTTGTGGTCACTATTCACATATCCCCTAGAAACCAGTAAGCGGAAGTAATGTTCTCCTCAGCTTCGGTACCTTGTGGTCACTATTCACATATCCCCTAGACACCAGTAAGTGGAAGAAATGTTCTGCTCAGCTTGGGTACCTTATGGTCACTATCCACATATCCCCTAACCACCAGTAGGTGGAAGTAATGTTCTGTTCAGCTTGGGTACCTTGTGGTCGCTATCCACATATCCGCTAGACACCAGTAAGTCGAAGTAACGTTCTCCTCAGCTTGTGTACCTTGTGCACACTATTCACATATCCCCTAGACACCAGTAAGTGGAAATAATGTTCTGCTCAGCTTGGGTACCTTGCGGGCACTATCCACATATCCCCTAACCACCAGTAAGTGGAAGAAATGTTCTGCTCAACTTGTGTATGTTGTGGTCACTATCCACATATCCCCTAACCACCAGTAAGTGGAAGTAATGTTCTGCTCAGCTTGGGTACCTTATGGTCACTATCCACATATCCCCTAACCACCAGTAAGTGGAAGTAGTGTTCTGCTCAACTGGGGTACCTTGTGGTCACTATCCACATATCCCCTAACCACCAGTAAGGGGAAGTAATGTTCTACTCAGCTTGGGTACCTTGTGGTCATCATTCACATATCCCCTAGACACCATTAAGTGGAAGTAATGTTCTGCTAAGCTTGGGTACCTTGTGGTCACTATCCACATATCCCCTAAACACCAGTAAGTGGAAGTAATATTCTGTTCAGCTTGAGTACCTTGTGGTCGCTATCCACATATCCGCTAGACACCAGTAATTCGAAGTAACGTTCTCCTCAGCTTGTGTACCTTGTGGACACTATTCACATATCCCCTAGACACCAGTAAGTAGAAATAATGTTCTGCTCAGCTTGGGTACCTTGCGGTCACTATCCACAGATCCCCTAACCACCAGTAAGGGGAAGTAATACTCCGTTCAGCTAGGGTACTTTGTGGTCGATATCCACATATCTCCTAGACACCAGTACGTGGAAGTAATGTTCTGCTCAGCTATGGTACCTTTTGGTCAGCTTCCACATATCCCCTAGACACCAGTAAGTGGAAGTAATGTTCTGCTCAGCTTGGGTACCTTGTGGTCACTATCCACATACCCCTAGACACCAGTAAGTGGAAGTAATGTTCTAATCAGCCTTGTTACCTTGTGGTCACTATTCACATATCCCCTAGACACCACTAAGCTGAAGTAATGTTCTACTCAGCTTGGGTACGTTGTGGTCACTATTTACATATCCCCTAGTTGGGGACCCCTGAGGGTTCATTTAAAATGTAGCAGTTGGTAAATCGTAAATCTATTAGATACCTAAATAATTTGAGAGGTAGAACTGGAACTGAAAATTTCAATGCCACAGCTGGGACTTGAACCACAGACCCTCCGCTTACTAGGCAGGTCATTGCTTCAAATCCTAGCTGCGGCACTGAACTCCTCAGTTCCAACTCCACCTTTAAACATTGCCCACACATGGCTTGTGTGTTTAGAAACACCAAACAGTAAGCTTGCCAGCATAAATGAATAATAATTACCTAAACAATGCTTAATGTATAACTGGAGCACTGGAATAATCTGGAAGGACTACAGGATTACAGAGCATCTACTGCACTTCTCTGTTTGCAAGCAAAACACGTGTAAGATTCACAGCATTTGAGCTCGATATATCAAATTTATTTAGCACAGCCAACTGGCAACCTCTCTGAAACAAAGTTCCTTCAAGAGAAACGCCTGCTAAATTCAAACAAGTGAAAATGAAAATTGCATTTGAAATCTTTAGTGGCAAAGTTTAACATTTATATGTCCCACATTGGGATATATAAATGCCCTCCTGGAGCTTTAAAAATGGCCAATGTTGAGAAAATAAAAGTGTGCCATTAAAGTAGCTGTCTGTTGTAGCTGTCCTGCTTCCAAATTTTATAATAATTTTGTACATCATATTACACTTTATCAAATATTTTTACATTATACATCTTTTCATCCTTTATCATTTATATTTAAAATTGTCTTTTTCTACAGAATTATTAGGAGGCTGTCTCTTTATGACAACTCTAAAATAGGACAGCTATCCAACTACTGGATTTTCTCTCATAATAAAAAATGCAGAAAGTAAAAAGAGTCGTTTACAAAACTTTTAACCAAATTTCATCATCACATTGCCTTAATAACAGTCTGTTACAAGCCTTTCTACTTGAAAAAATTTATGTTGTTTGCCATTATTATTGTTGACTCCTTAAAAAGGTTAATTATATTAAAAAATGTATAATAACTCAGTGTTATAACTTATGTTAACTTCCTAATGACTCTGAGTTAAGGCATTTAATATTAGCTAAAGGTTGAAAAACAGCCATCTCAAACTTGTAACAGACAATTTTGGTTCTGAATACTGGTTGTTTCGAACTGGCTGCCGACCTGCCGACCTGCCAGGCTGACAGAGATGCCAGCAAGTAGGTCACGCTGGCCTAGTGAGTGAGCCAATATGTTGTTGGTGGTTGTGCAGCAGATGGAGACAAGGTTCAAAAGACACATGTGTCTCAATGTTTTTGCTCTTAAGTGAATCTTAGTATCAGGGGTAGTGTTCTATACACGACAATGGTAGAAATAAGGGCTGTAGGTGCCCAGATGTGCAGCAAGCAGGGAGAATGCATGGCAGGGCTGTGAACAGTGGGTGAATGACAGTGTGCAAGAACTAAAGGAAGCATTCTGATATATAGGAAAGGGTCCCCATTGTATATGCACGAACATCACATTCATATCTGACATTCTGGAGCCGGGAGCCAGGACTTATATTTTTTGCAGCAGCAAGGAGTTTACAAGGCAGACAAGCAGGCAGGCAGGCAGATAGGCAGGCAAGCCTGCCAGACGAATCTACCTCCACGTGACCGAACTTGTAGCCCCGGTGGCGGCAAAGAGCTGCAAGCACATGGGTGCACAGACAGCCAAAGTCCTGAACTGCTAGTGTGCGGCCAGCCAAGATCAACTTTGTTTAGCATCTTGGCCCCTATGGGCTGCAGACTCCGAAAGAAGAAGCTACTCGCTGGTGTGACCAATTAGCGCTTGGGTTCTGAAATTGAGAGGACTGACTGCCCACGTCCCACTCTAAACAACCATTTTGGCCTTGGATCCCAATGTTTGAAAGGCCATTGGGTGAAAAAGAAAGTTACTGCCTTTGGAAAATTCAAGGTGCACACTGAGTTCCGCATCAAAAGGTACTTTTTCAAAAAGTGTTGGGTGTCTCTGGTTGTCTTGGCACAGTTTCATTGAATAACTCTCAAATGGCAAACCCTAGGGAACAGCTCAACATGTCCAGTGGTGCACCTCGCCAAAGTGTATAAGTGCACCAAAGACGCAGGTTCCCGGCCCTAGAACTCTAACAGCTAGAGCACAACATTTTTCCTATGGGCCAAACACCCATCATGTGGGTCCTCAGGCTTGTCTCCTTTTGGGTGTAGATCCCAAATATGTGGGGGTCATCCAGATCCCTCCCATAGGGGCAACTTAGCAACAAACCACGATGTTTGAAGGGCTGTTTCAAGAAAGGTTACACCCCTTTTGGCAATTGGAGGTTCACACCCCATTCATGACTTAAATGTCTACATGCCAAAATTTTAAAAAAAGTCTATTGTCCAGACTGGCCATGGTATGTTTTTGCTGAATAACTCTCAAACAGTGAATCCTAAGAAGAGATCGACATAGGTGTGTGTTCTCCTAGCCAATGTGCACGAGCACAGCACAAGGGCAGAGTCCTGGCTCCATTGACTTGAGTGCTAGAGCCTGGCAAAGATGGGACTTTGTGAAAAACTTCTTTCTTATGGGCTCCAGGATAACCTGGCAGCACCCTAAAGATGCGGCATTGGATGCAGATTCCAAAAATGTGTCACTCTGGATCGGTCCATTAGTTTCAGAGATAGCAGTGAAAGAGGAAAAGTTGTTCAGTCCTGGCCTATGGGCCTAAGTTGTAGGCCATGCTGTGGTGCACCTCCCGGTGAAAACTGCGTCTCTCTGAGATTCCCTGTTTCAATCTGTGGTGAAGTAAAAATCGAGACATTTGCAAACCCAGAAGTAACGGTTGCCAAAGCTCGGGCATCAAAGTGGCACTAGAGAGCCATTCTTGGACTCTCGGCAAGGCGAGAAACTTTGTTTATGTGCACTTTGGCCCCATCTGGCTTGGTATGGCCAGAAAGTGCAATTTTCTCCAAAATGTGCAGAGCTGGGCCGCTGGCCAGAGTTGTAGGCCAGGTGTCGGCACACTTCCTGGTGACAACTGCGTCTCTCTGGGATTCCCCATTCTCAATCTACAGCGGAGTGAAAATCGGGACATTTGCGAGCCCAGGAGCTGAAGCTGTTGGTATGACATATACATAGGTCATTCAATAATTAGTGGCAACATTTGAATTAACAACAAATAAAACATTTTTGGAGCAGTCATATTATTGCAGTGCTTAGAAGTAATCTCTTCTAACATGAACTCGCCTCCACCCATCAGGGAGCCGACGGATGCCATCCACAGCTTCTTGTTGTTCTAATATTCCAACAGACTCTTCTACTGCTGCTATATTTGCCTGTCTGCTTCTAAAGCAAACTCCTCTAAGTGGTAATTTCATTTTTGCAAAAAGGTTGAAATCACATGGGCAGATTTTCCTCATCTTTAACTTCTTCTTAAGTATGTGGAGAATTGTACCAGGAACAACTCTAACTTCCCCTTCTAGTCCAACAATGATGTTCTTCCAGCAGTGCTCTAACAGCATTCACATGCACATCATCACTTGCTGATTGCAGTCTGCCAGCTCCACGTCTTCCCTTACTCTATGTAATGCATTTGCCCATCTAGCCACGGTACGATATGGTGAAGTCTGTCTACCACAAGCTTCCACTAATTCTGTATGGCATTGTCGAGCATTGATACCTCTTGCAACCTGAATTTTAATTAAGTATCTTTGTTCCTATTTGCTAAACAAATTTAGAGCACTAAAGATAGCCTACAATTTAACTTACTAAAAAGGTCTTATTAAATAAGATTATTGTCTTCAAACTCACAGCTAACAAACATTAGATGCTCTTATTTTTCATTATTTCCGTTATTTATCGCTGATTGTGCCAAATGCAGGTAGTGTTGCCACTAATTTTTGAATGACCCTTGTATTAGACCAAATGTCCTAGATATTTGCTCATAGATGACATAATGCCACAGATCTCAGTGTTTATTGAATATTAGGAAGTGTGGTTAATAATAGCCACATATTTACATAAAAGCTTTAATGATATTTGAAATTGGTACATATGTATACATAATAACAAGAACAACAAACATTGGTCACCAGCTTCCTTTGGCATTTTCAATCACAAGTGTAGCAGTACCTCATGAAGCAGGAGCATCTGCTTCTTCCTTAGGCATGGCCTTGGCAATCAACTGCTGCTGAAGTGTTGCCATTTCCTGTTTGAGGGAGTCAAGACATGCCTGGAGATTGCTGAGGGGTTTACTGTGAGGAGGCAATAGTGAACTCTGATGTAACAGCTCGGCAATCCTTGTTTCATCGTATTCCACAGGTGGCATGGGAAGACTCGATGTTAAGTCTGGCATCTTATCACAGTCGTCTCTCTCCAGCCGAGCCCGCAACATCTGAAATAAACAAAATCCAATTCACTTTGCTGACATTTCCACTGTTTAAAGGTTCTAAAGAACAAATTATATCACACTTATTGGTTGTGCAATAGACTGATTTTGTTTTTTGAAAAATATATTACTTTAACCAATATCAGTATGAGTTTCAGAAAGGAAGCAGCGCCATTGGTTATGTTCAAACTTTTAGATAACGTGTACAGATACACATACAAAACAGTGAATACTTTAAAGGTGTAATGTTGGCAGTAGTATGAGGAGTGTATTGGACTGACTGTCTTGTGAATAAAGATGTGGTGATATTCACTTATTTACAGGAAAAATGAAAGACACTGAAAGCTTCCTCTGGACTTACAAATGAAAGTAGCTAGTGGTAGCAAAACATTCGAATGACATTGGAATTATCGTTCATAATGACAAATTTTGGCAACTAGTTGAGTTGCTTACACATATATTCGTCAGTTGAACCCAAAAGATCTCCCAAATGTAACTCTGAGCACCACAATCACAGAATAAATGAAGATGCTTCATATTACCATCAAACAAATTAATTTATGAATCCCATAACCTCAAATAACTATGGAATCACAAGCTCATGCAGTTGTGCAGCGAGTAGATAACTTTACATTTAAATAATTTTGTAAATATGTGTTTGTAAAAGAACTACAAAGTTCCATTATAGAGGTATAAGCCATATAACGTGAAACAACTGAAACAATCTCATGATATTGTGCACGACATACCGTAGATAGCTGTACAATATGAATGAAACAAGTACAAAGTTTTATAAGAGTTAGATGTGGTAGATGATTGACAAACAAAATGCTTTAAACATCGGATTTTACTAGAAATAACTGTCACAAATTACTGGAGATTTCAACATTATTTGAAATGTGGATTTCCATTAATAATAACAGCTAAAGGGGAATGAGGAAAAAGGAAATCTTCACCTCGTAACACTTTGTGCTATTGATACGTCTCCTTTATTTACATTATTCCACCATTTAGTTCGTGCTTCTATACTGATGAAATCAAAATTCTGTAACAATCAACGACTAATAAAATTTGAATTTGAACATTGTTTCAGTTTTAGATTGTGCTTCCGTTTCATTGTCTGCATTCCTCTCTGATCCATAGTTGGCAACCTGTTTGCCAGTAGTGTATTTGTTCATGTCAGGTTGGCATGGTTTAGCAATACTGCATCAAGAGGTCCGTACTCGACAACATTACCACTGACCTTAGACGAATGAGCAAGCAGATTTTTATGAGATATGCTGGTGTTTGAGAGCAGAAGCTCTACAATAGGGTAAGAATTTCAGTGCACCTCTAAGGGTATCATTTTCCTAGAGACTCTCAGTTCTCTCGTGCAGGGGAGAGAGGCTGCAGAACAGGTTACCACATACTGTCACTGGGCCTACACCATGCCTTCCTACGTGTCCCCTGATAGCACAATAGGCCATATTGTGTGCCTCCAGACCATTCCTTTTCTGGTATTCACGAGTGTTCCACTTCCAGAGGAGCTATCAGACAGTTAAGCATCCACTGGACAGTGACTGTGAGTGAGTGCCGAGTGAGTGAGCGAGTGTGAGTCTACTGTTAAGTTCTGTTGCTCTGATTTTGTGCAGTGCAACATTAATGCTGCACAAACTGATTAGAAGACAAAGTGTAACTTCCATTAACTAGTGTTCTCATTTGATACAACATAAATAAATGTAAACAGTAAAAACAGAAGCAATATTAACGGTCAGATTCAATACAGAACTTGTTAGCTGTTGTCATGCGAATTCTAATAGTTAAGAAAATGTTCCATCTTGAGCCTACTTAGCATTCAGTGACATTAACCACCTCCATGTGGATTTATCGTAAATAGTTCCATATGTATATATGCAGACAGACAATCACTTCTTTATACCTATTCATTGATCTTGTATTGTGAATAACATGTTAAATTAACATTCATGTTGTCAATTAAAAATTGTCTTTATTTTATTTAACGACTTTACTATGCAGACAAGAACCTGGAAATGTTAAATAAGGAAATAATGAAGCTATTAACAGTGAAGCAACAAGAAACTAAAGCAAGAACAGATTAGAAACTAAAAGCTTTACTCATCTTAGTAATATTGCAAGATCTTATGCAGCTAACATGGAGTCAACTTGAAACGTGCATAAGATGTTGCAACATTACTAAGATAAGTGAAGCATTTAGTTTCTAATCTGTTCTTGCTTTAGATACCAGGAAATGTGTTTATCTCTATTAACACGAAGTACATAGAAGAATATTCTTTTGTATGAATAATTTGTACAAGAGTGAGGAGAGAAAAAGTAAATTAAAAAGTGAACCAAACTCAACAGTTAATGGCACTTTCGTTTTTAATATTCATCACTTTGTTTATTTGTAATTTTGTTAATTTGTAAATGTGATGAAGGAAGTTTGTTACCTTGTTGTTCTCCATGCTGGAGTGAAGGGCTGTTCGTAGTTCTGCAGCGTGCTTCTGAAGGGCCACTTTGTCCTTCCTGACCATGTCCAGCTCATGATGCAGTCTGCCCACTTCGTCCTGTAAGGCACCAATGTTCAGCCTCAAGCTGTCCGCAGTGGTCTGCCATTGCTCCTCTGACAGCTTGAGTTTGTCCTCTAAGGCGATTATCTCCTGGTTCTTCTGGTGCAAGTGGCAACTCAGCGTCTATCAATATTGACCAAATTATGCACCTTTACTCATTTGTTTTACAACAGCTTTTTGTGTAAAATATTGTATTTCATTGTATAATCATTACACTTTTTATACTTTCTTCATAATGCAACTATTATGCAAAGAATAAATTATTTAAGAGTGGCCTTTTTTATTTTCAGCAAGTACTGTATGATAAGATAGCTCTCGTAGCCACGGTTGCTGTGCAGACGGTCACGGGTTCGAGTTCCACCTGTGTGTGTACGTGACAGAATAAAAGGAGTAAACAATCAGAAACACAGGGAATGAAAAAAAGAAACGCTGTTTGTAGTCGAATTGAAAGGAGAAGAAACAAAAGCAACACTGACACTGCAATGCAAACATCTGTTACAGCACATAAAATTAAAGAAAGAAAGAAAAATGTAACTGATTAATTGAATTAAGACTCGTGCACTAATTGCAAAAATATTTACGATACTGTTGAATCATGTGTTCTTTAGAACTGGGAGTCAATATTATCAGAGTGCTGAACAAGTATGTAATTTTTTCTGGAAAAAAGTTAAAATAGATAAGTAATAAGTGAAAGTCATTGTAACGCACATGTAAACATTTAGTATATATAAGCACTTGTTAGAATAACTATAGAAACCAACAGTTGCACATAACTGAAAAAAAAAAAAAAGAAAGGTGTTGCAAAGACACATGATAGAAGTGAAACTTTTGGACAAAAAACCACAACATAAAGCCAGAATCGAAACTCCTCAAACATGTAACGTAAAACAAGAGCTGTCCACGTGGAAACAAATCTTCATTTTGAAAAATAGAAACAGAGTATTCAATCTGGACATCCCCGAGAAGGATATCTTCAGCAATTTCCTAAAACCACCACCAGAGGAGACCTCAGAGGAAACATCCCCATCCACACCAGGGAGAACCAGTCGATGTGTGGTTGGTTGATAAAGGAGGAAACTCGGCCTCCGAAACATGTTCTGGTAAATTATAAGCAAGTTTAAGAGGTGGAACTGGAACTTAAAAATTCAATGCCACAGCTGGGATTTGAACCACAGATCCTCCACTTACTAGGTGGGTGCTCTAACCATTAAGCTACTGTGACAACCTCCCAGAATGACATTGAATTCTCAAACCAGTTCGTATTTTTCCCGGTAAACCACAAAGACAGTCTCACATCAGAGACAATTACCCCAATGGTGACTTACTATTGCAAGTACTTTACGTCCCAGGATTAAATAACCTTCAGATGGTAATTATTTATTTATGCCAACAAACATTGCCCATGCACGGCTTGTGTGTTTAAAAACATCAACAGTTCGTGCTCCTTGACTCTGGTGGAAATGGTCCTGCCGGTTTGCCCTGTGTACAGCGTCCCGCATTCACAGGGGATACGGTATACCCCTGGTACATTAAGGTCCAGTTTGTCCTTTACCGGTCTTGTGGATGGTTCTGATGTTGTGTTTTGCCAGAATTCTACTGATTCTGCCGGATAGAATGGTTCATATGCTTAATGCAGCCTGACAGCTATATGGTCTTCTTCAAAGCAGCGCTCTGCCAGCCCTAGCTTAAGTTCAAAGAAACGACCATTGTGGCAAAATGTAGCAGTTTATGGGAACGAAGGCTTAAGGAGGCTCTCTCCATCTCCTCCAAGAAGAACACACTGAACCAGGATGCTGCATTGCAGTTTAGTACCTCCTGGAAACCAGCCTTAAAGTTGCAAATCGACAGACTCAGAAAACACAGATTCCAACGGAGCGGTGAACCACCTCCATACTAGACTGGGCGTTTTCTAGTCGGTACATACTAGCGGACAGTACATATACTGGTCCCTTCACTCTTGCTAGTCATTCATCCTGAAGATGGGAGAGATGTACACTCCCGAAACATCGATGGCTATGCATCACTACACCTGGCTAGAACATCTTGAGAATGTTTAATACATTTACCTGGCTGGAAGCGTCAGAATAACCACATGTAGTTCCCCTAATGTTATTGCGCTCCCCAAACATCAATGTCTAATACATTTACCTGGCTGGAAGCCTGAGATTAACCACATGAACTGACCTTGATCTGGTCGGCTAACACAGGGTCCTTTGCTTTGCTCTTCTCCAGTTCAGCACGAACATTGTCCAACTCTCGACTGCATGCTTCATGTTCTCGCTCTTCAGTTTCCAGCTGTTTGTTAAGACGACTCAGGTCAGAGCGTAGCACAGACTGAACTGACATCGTTCTTCCCAACTCCACATTTTTGGCATCCAACACTTCATTTGCTGTTTCCAGTCCAAGCTGCACGCTCGCCAACTGTTTCTTTAATTGTGAAATTTCACATTTGTCAGAGAAAACCTGCAACACACAAGAGTAAGCTAAAGTAGAGAGGATCAATCAAATATATGGATTTATTGTGCTTATCCACAAATGTCCTAATGACTGCAGTTTCAACTCCTCACTCCCCTCCCCCTGCAAACTCACAGATCCCCTGGTAGAGGTCTGCATGGGTTAACATCCCAAGGTTCAGCCCAGGTACAAGTCCGGCACTCCCCTCCCCCTGCAAGCTCACAGGTCCCCTGGTAGAGGTCTCCATGGGTTAACATCCCAAGGTTCAGCCCAGGTACAAGCCCAGCACTCCTCTCCCCCTGCAAGCTCACTGGTCCCCTGGTAGAGGTCTGTGTGGGGCAGCATCCCAAGTATCAGCCCAGGTTCAAAACCCGGCACTCCCCTCCCCCTGCAACCTCACAGGTCCCCTGGTAGAGGTCTGTGTGGGACAACATCCCAAGGTTCAGCCCAGGTACAAGCCCGGCACTCCCCTCCCCCTGCAAGCTCACAGGTCCCCTGGTAGAGGTCTGCATGGGTTAACATCCCAAGGTTCAGCCCAGGTACAAGTCCAGCACTCCCCTCCCCCTGCAAGCTCACAGGTCCCCTGGTAGAGGTCTGCATGGGTTAACATCCCAAGGTTCAGCCCAGGTACAAGCCCAGCACTCCCCTCCCCCTGCAAGCTCACTGGTCCCCTGGTAGAGGTCTGTGTGTGTTAACATCCCAAGGTTCAGCCCAGGTACAAGCCCGGCACTCCCCTCCCCCTGCAAGCTCACAGGTCCCCTGGTAGAGGTCTGTGTGTGTTAACATCCCAAGGTTCAGCCCAGGTACAAGCCCGGCACTCCCCTCCCCCTGCAAGCTCACAGGTCCCCTGGTAGAGGTCTGTGTGTGTTAACATCCCAAGGTTCAGCCCAGGTACAAGCCCGGCACTCCCCTCCCCCTGCAAGCTCACTGGTCCCCTGGTAGAGGTCTGTGTGGGACAACATCCCAAGGTTCAGCCCAGGTACAAGCCCAGCACTCCCCTCCCCCTGCAAGCTCACAGGTCCCCTGGTAGAGGTCTGTGTGGGACAACATCCCAAGGTTCAGCCCAGGTACAAGCCCAGCACTCCCCTCCCCCTGCAAGCTCACAAGTCCCCTGGTAGAGGTCTGTGTGTGTTAACATCCCAAGGTTCAGCCCAGGTACAAGCCCGGCACTCCCCTCCCCCTGCAAGCTCACAGGTCCCCTGGTAAAGGTCTGCATGGGTTAACATCCCAAGGTTCAGCCCAGGTACAAGCCCAGCACTCCCCTCCCCCTGCAAGCTCACAGGTCCCCTGGTAGAGGTCTGCATGGGTTAACATCCCAAGGTTCAGCCCAGGTACAAGTCCAGCACTCCTCTCCACCTGCAAGCTCACAGGTCCCCTGGTAGAGGTCTGCATGGGTTAACATCCCAAGGTTCAGCCCAGGTACAAGCCCGGCACTCCCCTCCACCTGCAAGCTCACAGGTCCCCTGGTAGAGGTCTGTGTGGGACAACATCCCAAGGTTCAGCCCAGGTACAAGCCCAGCACTCCCCTCCCTCTGCAAGCTCACAGGTCCCCTGGTAGAGGTCTGCATGGGTTAACATCCCAAGGTTCAGCCCAGGTACAAGCCCAGCACTCCTCTCCCCCTGCAAGCTCACTGGTCCCCTGGTAGAGGTCTGTGTGGGACAACATCCCAAGGTTCAGCCCAGGTACAAGCCCGGCACTCCCCTCCCCCTGCAAGCTCACAGGTCCCCTGGTAGAGGTCTGTGTGGGACAACATCCCAAGGTTCAGCCCAGGTACAAGCCCGGCACTCCCCTCCCCCTGCAAGCTCACAGGTCCCCTGGTAGAGGTCTGTGTGGGACAACATCCCAAGGTTCAGCCCAGGTACAAGCCCAGCACTCCCCTCCCCCTGCAACCTCACAGGTCCCCTGGTAGAGGTCTGTGTGGGACAACATCCCAAGGTTCAGCCCAGGTACAAGTCCAGCACTACCCTCCCCCTGCAAGCTCACAGGTCCCCTGGTAGAGGTCTGTATGGGACAACATCCCAAGGTTCAGCCCAGGTACAAGTCCGGCACTCGTCTCCCCCTGCAAGCTCACAGGTCCCCTGGTAGAGGTCTGTGTGGGTTATCATCCCAAGGTTCAGCCCAGGTACAAGTCCGGCACTCCCCTCCCCCTGCAAGCTCACAGATCCCCTGGTAGAGGTCTGTGTGGGACAACATCCCAAGGTTCAGCCCAGGTACAAGTCCGGCACTCCTCTCCCCCTGCAAGCTCACAGGTCCCCTGGTAGAGGTCTGTGTCGGTTAACATCCCAAGGTTCAGCCCAGGTACAAGCCCAGCACTCCCCTCCCCCTGCAAGCTCACAGGTCCCCTGGTAGAAGTCTGCATGGGTTTGGCCAATCAGCAAATATCACACACAGTATAAATGGAGGATCAGACACAGCGGTACCTGGAGAGGAGACTTTGACGGCTCCTCTGAGGTTGTTTACTGCAGCTGTAGACAAAACACCTGGAATACCAATCTCTCCAGCAGGCCACAGCAAAACAGTCCAAAAGATATTTCATCTTATAGTGCATTGTAATTTTTCATGAAGCCATGGAATTGTAAATTCCTGTGGTGAGTGAAAGGATGTAATTTAATAACTTCAAATTTTACTTTATTAGATTTATTATACAACGCCAGTTTTTAAAGTAAGTATTGTTTAAATATTTTGCCTGTGCAGTGCTGCAGTTGCGCCTTTGTGCATGCTCAATCACTTAGTGCATTCATTAAGAAGCCAGACTCGAGTATCAGTGACTGTCACTTTGTGTTTTCCTATTGTTAGAGTGTTTGGGAATGTTGTTACCTGCTGACTGTGAGGTTAGATCAGTGATACGTTTTTGAATATGAGAAATCTTACACCAAGAAACATTCAATCAGCAATTGTGAGAGGTTTATTGGGGAACAATAATCAGTGACAACACAAGCTTAAGACCTGGAAACAACTTCATCACCTGAACTGGCACCATATGATTCATCTGCAGAAACTCTTTCAACAATGATGACAATGTGAAACAACCGGTGCAGACTTAGCTTTCATCACAGCCAGAATAGTTTGATGCAAGCATATAAAAAGTGATTTCCTGTTATGACAGTACCTGAATAATGGTGGTCACTTTGTGGAGAAGTAATGTATAGTAATAAGTGATAATGGAGTACATGTTTGGAAAATAATGTTTTGTCAGTTTTTAAAAAATTATAAATACTTAATTTAAAAATATACCTCATATATGAATGTGATATAGAACAGGAAATTCATTTATTAAAAAGTGTTTAAGATCGAGCAGGAGTTCTCGGGTGGCCCGTATTTGGGAGGTTGTGGGTTCGATCCTCGTGGCCAATCTTCCTGACCTATGAGTTTTTTTGGAGGTTTCCCTGGATTGTCAGGTAAGTGCTGGGAAGCATTTCCATATCCTCCATTTTGCTACATTAATAATTTCATTTCACTCTGCATTCCGTTGGGTTTCTTTCAGAGTAGGAAGTGTCAGTAAGCATCGCAGGAAAATCTTGTCCCCTGAACTGAAAAGTGAGGGGGGAGGGGAGGCAGTTTCTAAGTCTCACAGTCCACTTGGGAGTATGACCTCAAAGAGGTGGGAGAGGAACTGAGCTGAGCTAGCCTCCATCATGGTGCTTCTAACATAGAAAATGTAGGGACCCTGCCCTCTGCTCTTTCGTGGCAATGTTCCAGTCACCCTTTATATCCATTCACCTCATCAATTCCCCCCACCCTGCCAGGGGCATAGGCACAAAAGATCACCTTTCGGTCAAAGTGCTAAGTCCCCCTGTGCAAGTTGTGAATATTAGTAGCAAAAGAAGCTTGGAGCATCAGTTTAACTCACATTATACTGACGTTTACATTGCCATATAATCTTACAACATAACTGACTTACCTCTTTTCTTAAATCTTTTATGATGATATGAGACTTTCGTACTTCCTCCTGAAACTCCACTATCTGGTCATCCTTATGGTTTGATGATGCATCATTATGCGTCTGCAGCAGCTTGCCTCGTTCCTTCTCTAGTTCTAATATAGTTTCCTGATTCTTGTTTGCCAACTTCTGCATCTCCTCCAGCTCGGCTTGCAGCCTCGCCAAGTCCCCA
The DNA here is from genome assembly GCA_030765045.1 of Tenodera sinensis. Taxonomy (NCBI): domain Eukaryota; kingdom Metazoa; phylum Arthropoda; class Insecta; order Mantodea; family Mantidae; genus Tenodera; species Tenodera sinensis. Next base: position 692,615 of record CM060961.1, on the reverse strand, counting down.
TGTTCATTTACCTCTTCTAAAGCTTTCTCTGCAGTCTTTCTTGCTTTCATGTGCTCCTTAACCTTCTTGAGCAGTGTGCGTACGTTTGCTTCATAGCGACGATGCTTCTCTCGCTGCTCTAGTTCACACATTCTCAGAGAAGCCTTCAGATTCACCACCTGTCGCTCCAGAGTCTCGCTTTGGTCTAACTGTGTATCGCACTCTGTTTGTGTTTCAGCACACATAAAGCCATCACTACCATCTGTTTGGGTAGCATTTACTACAGTCTTTACAATACTTTCTGTCTGCAAACCAACATCAGAACAAAGTAACAAATCATTCTGTGTCGCTGCATCTGTGTATTGTCTTTTGTTTGTAATCACATTGTCACTTTCTTCCTTAACATCAATTACTTTAGAGAGTAATTCTTGCATAACAATGAGTTTTGAAAACACATGCCTCAATTCAGGTATTTTTTCTATTTCGTTCTGAACGTTCATTAGATTAAAAAGTTCTAATTCCATTTTCTCAATCAGCTCAATTACCTTAAAAGCCCCAGGGCTTATCAAGCCATTCTCTGTAGTTGATTTTAGTGATGCGTTTTCCTTCAGGACTTTCTGAAGTTGGTCACTAATGGAATGTCTGTCTTCTTCCGACTGTCTACACAGAAGATTGAACTGTTCAATTGCTGCGTTAGCGCTGGCGAGCTGTTTCTGAAGAGAACTTGAGTCGTCAGTCAACTTTGTGTTTGACAATTCTAGGTCCTGTATTTTTGAAACAAGCTTGTCTTTTTCTTTATTTTGTGCCTCTATTTCATTTTGTTGTTTGATGAGTTTTTCTTTCGCTGTTGTAAGATTGTTTTCAAGAGTCAATATCCTTTCATGCAAATTGTCAATCTCGACTAATGATTCTTGCACCTTGGTTTTAAGTTCATCAAGCTCCTTTGCTTTGCTTTGCTTCTCATTCTGAAGCAAGTTTATTTCGTTGTGCTGAGCTTCTAAACTGTTAGACTGATTTAGCAGCTGCTCTTCACGTGCTGCCAATACTTCTTCAGCCTTTGCTAACTTGCCTTTCACATAATCGTTAACTTCCGTAATTTCCCTAACTTTGTTACTGAGGTCTCTGTTGCAGTCTGTGAGCTGTTTAATTTCTGATTCAAAGTTTTTCAACTGCAAGATTTGACTTTGCATTTCTTTATACTGACAAGCTTCATCTTTAAGTTTCTCATTTTCCTTTTCGACAAATTCCACATTATTTGTAAGGTTAGTTATCTTCTTTTCTTTCTCTCTCACTTCCTCCTTCATTGACTTATAGCACTGTGTTATCGTTGAGAAATGGTCACGCAATTTATTGACGGCTGCATCTATCTCTGCCTTTTCTCGTTCAGCTGCAGCAAGCGCTACTTCAGCTGTTACCTTGTCATTTCTTGCCTCCAGAAGAGCATCTTCCTTCTGCTTCAGTGTCTCAATTAACTGATTCTGTGACATTTCAACAGTTCTAAATTTATTTTCCAGCATCTGAATTGCCAGTTCCTTTTCGTTGAGCATTTTTTGTGCAACGGTTAGTCTGGTCAAGAGCTCTGTGTTCTCAGACTCCATGTGTTTGACTGCGGCCTCCTTGGCTTGAACCTGTAGTGATAGTGAGGACATCTGCTCCTGAAGTTCCTGCAGCTGGGGCAAGCTACAGTTCTCTGCTTGGTTCTCTGTGGCTATGCTGGGAGCTTCACTGTGCTGGCATTGGTTACTCATGATAATAGCTTCACGTTCCAACATGTCAGCTTGAATGGCCTCCAGTTTCCTCATCAACACTTCCTTCTCACGCACTGCTTGCAGCTGCGTCTGCTCTGCCACAACACGTAGTCCAGCACACTCGCTCTTCAGTTTCTCCAGTTGATGCATGAGTGAAACAGTTGAACTCTGACTTGCCATGAGTTCTTGCTGTATTTTCAGTTTTGCAGATTGACAAGCATGTAGCTGATCTCGATACCAACTATTAGACTTGCGCATGGATTCTAATTCATTCTGTAAACTGGACAAACTGTACTCGGCTTTAAGCTTATACTGATACAGTTCCTGGAACTTCACATGTTGATCTGCTATTTTATTCTTCAAGCCAGTTATTGAACCTTCTTTAGATTCAACGTCAATTCGTACTTCTTGAAGTTCTATGCGCAGCCTTTCATTTTCCTGTTCCAAGTTCTGTGAATCACTCTTTAAACGGTCTATTTCTACATCTTTTAGTTCTGCCTGTGCAGAAACATCGCGCAGAGATTGCTTTAACTTTACGAGCTCTGTCTTGAGTATAGATTCATGTTCTCTTGTTTCTAACATTTCCACTTGCATTGTTTCCAGCCGTCCTTCCGTATGAGCTTTCTGTCTTAAGGCCTCCTGATGTTTCTCTTGCCATTCTGCCTTTATTTTCTGCAGCTCTGTTGTTAACTTGTGCAGTTCTGTGTCGTACTTGTGGACTGGAGTAGGGACTGGGGTTGGCATTGGTGTTGACGCTGTCGAGTCTAACAGTAATAAACGCTTAATGCGATACATTTCTTCTTCATAACCACTAACATCTGAAATGGTAGACATTGTTTCAACCTTTTCAGAGCAATTGGAGTCGAGATCAAACCTGGATGAGCACCCAGATACATTTGATGCTGTGTCCAAGCGATCTCGTGCTCGCTGCAATATCCACGTCAGCTGCTCTGAGTTTGTTACAGGTTGCAGACACTCCTGACTCGATGCTATGCTCAGTTCTGGTCCCCCATTTTCAGTCACAATAGTTATCCTATCTGCAGGATACTTAATAAGTTCTGGAGATATGTTCTTCATCTTTTTGTTTGGCATATCCAGATGTGATGATGCAGCATAAGCGTGGACTCTCGCCAATTCTGAGGAATCATGAAACTGTCTTTTTATTCTTCTCTTAGGAATATCTGCAACAAACACAACAACAATGAGCATCCCAATGTCAACAACGTACTCTACATCTTGCTAAAGTACTTATAGCTGGCATTTAAATTATTGTACAATAATGTTAAATAACCTTTCCTGTATCATAAGCCATTGATAAATATTCATTTTCTGAACTGTCACTTCACATGTACAACGTACCAAAAAAAAAAATTATTTTCTTATATAACGACACTGTCAATTGCCAGGATCACATTAGCACCACCGGTGTGCCAGGATTTCGTCCTGCAGGAGTTCTTTTACATACCAGTAAATCTACTGACATGGAGCTGTTGTTTTTAAGCACACTTAAAAACCATCGGCCTGGGCCGGGTTTGAACCCGCGACCTTGGGATCAGTAGACCAGCGTCTAACCAACTGTGCCACCCAGACCGACACAAAGTACCAAGATGACATATGCAGCATACGCTGTATTGACTGTAAACACCGAAGTTTGTTCATTGTGCACCTGTCGAGTGAAAGCTGTGAAGTGTGTGAGAGCAGCCCTGTCAAGTATTTGATACTTCACACATGACCTGAGAGGAGTACTGTCAAGTGTTTGATACTTCACACATGACCTGAGAGCAGTACTGTCAAGTATTTGATACTTCACACATGACCTGAGAGCAATACTGTCAAGTGTTTGATACTTCACACATGACCTGAGAGCAGTACTGTCAAGTGTTTGATACTTCACACATGACCTGAGAGCAATACTGTCAAGTGTTTGATACTTCACACATGACCTGAGAGCAGCCCTGTCAAGTGTTTGATACTTCACACATGACCTGAGAGCAATACTGTCAAGTGTTTGATACTTCACACATGACCTGAGAGCAGCCCTGTCAAGTGTTTGATACTTCACACATGACCTGAGCGCAGTACTGTCAAGTGTTTGATACTTCACACATGACCTGAGAGCAGCCCTGTCAAGTGTTTGATACTTCACACATGACCTGAGAGCAGCCCTGTCAAGTGTTTGATACTTCACACATGACCTGAGAGCAGTACTGTCAAGTGTTTGATACTTCACACATGACCTGAGAGCAGTACTGTCAAGTGTTTGATACTTCACACATGACCTGAGAGCAATACTGTCAAGTGTTTGATACTTCACACATGACCTGAGAGCAGTACTGTCAAGTGTTTGATACTTCACACATGACCTGAGAGCAATACTGTCAAGTGTTTGATACTTCACACAAGACCTGAGAGCAATACTGTCAAGTGTTTGATACTTCACACATGACCTGAGAGCAATACTGTCAAGTGTTTGATACTTCACACAAGACCTGAGAGCAGTACTGTCAAGTGTTTGATACTTCACACAAGACCTGAGAGCAATACTGTCAAGTGTTTGATACTTCACACAAGACCTGAGAGCAGTACTGTCAAGTGTTTGATACTTCACACAAGACCTGAGAGCAGTACTGTCAAGTGTTTGATACTTCACACAAGACCTGAGAGCAATACTGTCAAGTGTTTGATACTTCACACATGACCTGAGAGCAGTACTGTCAAGTGTTTGATACTTCACACATGACCTGAGAGCAATACTGTCAAGTGTTTGATACTTCACACATGACCTGAGAGCAGCCCTGTCAAGTGTTTGATACTTCACACATAACCTGAGAGCAATACTGTCAAGTGTTTGATACTTCACACATGACCTGAGAGCAATACTGTCAAGTGTTTGATACTTCACACATGACCTGAGAGCAATACTGTCAAGTGTTTGATACTTCACACATGACCTGAGAGCAGTACTCTCAAGTGTTTGATACTTCACACATGACCTGAGAGCAATACTGTCAAGTGTTTGATACTTCACACATGACCTGAGAGCAATACTGTCAAGTGTTTGATACTTCACACATGACCTGAGAGCAGCACTGTCAAGTGTTTGATACTTCACACATGACCTGAGAGCGGTACTGTCAAGTGTTTGATACTTCACACATCACCTGAGAGCAATACTGTCAAGTGTTTGATACTTCACACATGACCTGAGAGCAATACTGTCAAGTGTTTGATACTTCACACATGACCTGAGAGCAATACTGTCAAGTGTTTGATACTTCACACATGACCTGAGAGCAATACTGTCAAGTGTTTGATACTTCACACATGACCTGAGAGCGGTACTGTCAAGTGTTTGATACTTCACACATGACCTGAGAGCAATACTGTCAAGTGTTTGATACTTCACACATGACCTGAGAGCAATACTGTCAAGTGTTTGATACTTCACACATGACCTGAGAGCAATACTGTCAAGTGTTTGATACTTCACACATGACCTGAGAGCAATACTGTCAAGTGTTTGATACTTCACACATGACCTGAGAGCAGTACTCTCAAGTGTTTGATACTTCACACATGACCTGAGAGCAATACTGTCAAGTGTTTGATACTTCACACATGACCTGAGAGCAATACTGTCAAGTGTTTGATACTTCACACATGACCTGAGAGCAGTACTGTCAAGTGTTTGATACTTCACACATGACCTGAGAGCAATACTGTCAAGTGTTTGATACTTCACACATGACCTGAGAGCAGCCCTGTCAAGTGTTTGATACTTCACACATGAGCTGAGAGCAGTACTGTCAAGTGTTTGATACTTCACACATGACCTGAGAGCAGTACTGTCAAGTGTTTGATACTTCACACATGACCTGAGAGCAGTACTGTCAAGTGTTTGATACTTCACACATGACCTGAGAGCAATACTGTCAAGTGTTTGATACTTCACACATGACCTGAGAGCAATACTGTCAAGTGTTTGATACTTCACACATGACCTGAGAGCAGTACTGTCAAGTGTTTGATACTTCACACATGACCTGAGAGCAGCCCTGTCAAGTGTTTGATACTTCACACATGACCTGAGAGCAGCCCTGTCAAGTGTTTGATACTTCACACATGACCTGAGAGCAGTACTGTCAAGTGTTTGATACTTCACACATGACCTGAGAGCAGTACTGTCAAGTGTTTGATACTTCACACATGACCTGAGAGCAGTACTGTCAAGTGTTTGATACTTCACACATGACCTGAGAGCAATACTGTCAAGTGTTTGATACTTCACACATGACCTGAGAGCAGTACTGTCAAGTGTTTGATACTGCACACATGACCTGAGAGCAGTACTGTCAAGTGTTTGATACTTCACACATGACCTGAGAGCAATACTGTCAAGTGTTTGATACTTCACACATGACCTGAGAGCAGTACTGTCAAGTTTTGATACTTCACACATGACCTGAGAGCAGTACTGTCAAGTTTTGATACTTCACACATGACCTGAGAGCAGTACTGTCAAGTGTTTGATACTTCACACAAGACCTGAGAGCAGTACTGTCAAGTGTTTGATACTTCACACAAGACCTGAGAGCAGTACTGTCAAGTGTTTGATACTTCATACATGACCTGAGAGCAGTACTGTCAAGTGTTTGATACTTCACACAAGACCTGAGAGCAATACTGTCAAGTGTTTGATACTTCACACAAGACCTGAGAGCAATACTGTCAAGTGTTTGATACTTCACACATGACCTGAGAGCAGCCCTGTCAAGTGTTTGATACTTCAGACATGACCTGAGAGCAGTACTGTCAAGTGTTTGATACTTCACACATGACCTGAGAGCAGCCCTGTCAAGTGTTTGATACTTCACACATGACCTGAGAGCAATACTGTCAAGTGTTTGATACTTCACACAAGACCTGAGAGCAGCCCTGTCAAGTGTTTGATACTTCACACATGACCTGAGAGCAGTACTGTCAAGTGTTTGATACTTCACACAAGACCTGAGAGCAGTACTGTCAAGTGTTTGATACTTCACACAAGACCTGAGAGCAGTACTGTCAAGTGTTTGATACTTCACACATGACCTGAGAGCAGCCCTGTCAAGTGTTTGATACTTCACACAAGACCTGAGAGCAGTACTGTCAAGTGTTTGATACTTCACACAAGACCTGAGAGCAGCCCTGTCAAGTGTTTGATACTTCACACATGACCTGAGAGCAGTACTGTCAAGTGTTTGATACTTCACACAAGACCTGAGAGCAGTACTGTCAAGTGTTTGATACTTCACACAAGACCTGAGAGCAGTACTGTCAAGTGTTTGATACTTCACACATGACCTGAGAGCAGTACTGTCAAGTGTTTGATACTTCACACAAGACCTGAGAGCAATACTGTCAAGTGTTTGATACTTCACACAAGACCTGAGAGCAATACTGTCAAGTGTTTGATACTTCACACATGACCTGAGAGCAGCCCTGTCAAGTGTTTGATACTTCACACATGACCTGAGAGCAGTACTGTCAAGTGTTTGATACTTCACACATGACCTGAGAGCAGCCCTGTCAAGTGTTTGATACTTCACACATGACCTGAGAGCAATACTGTCAAGTGTTTGATACTTCACACAAGACCTGAGAGCAGTACTGTCAAGTGTTTGATACTTCACACATGACCTGAGAGCAGCCCTGTCAAGTGTTTGATACTTCACACATGACCTGAGAGCAGTACTGTCAAGTGTTTGATACTTCACACATGACCTGAGAGCAGCCCTGTCAAGTGTTTGATACTTCACACATGACCTGAGAGCAATACTGTCAAGTGTTTGATACTTCACACATGACCTGAGAGCAGCACTGTCAAGTGTTTGATACTTCACACATGACCTGAGAGCAGCCCTGTCAAGTGTTTGATACTTCACACAAGACCTGAGAGCAATACTGTCAAGTGTTTGATACTTCACACAAGACCTGAGAGCAGTACTGTCAAGTGTTTGATACTTCACACAAGACCTGAGAGCAATACTGTCAAGTGTTTGATACTTCACACATGACCTGAGAGCAATACTGTCAAGTGTTTGATACTTCACACATGACCTGAGAGCAGTACTGTCAAGTGTTTGATACTTCACACATGACCTGAGAGCAATACTGTCAAGTGTTTGATACTTCACACATGACCTGAGAGCAGTACTGTCAAGTGTTTGATACTTCACACATGACCTGAGAGCAATACTGTCAAGTGTTTGATACTTCACACAAGACCTGAGAGCAATACTGTCAAGTGTTTGATACTTCACACATGACCTGAGAGCAGCCCTGTCAAGTGCTTGATACTTCACACATGACCTGAGAGCAGTACTGTCAAGTGTTTGATACTTCACACATGACCTGAGAGCAGTACTGTCAAGTGTTTGATACTTCACACATGACCTGAGAGCAGCCCTTTCAAGTGTTTGATACTTCACACATGACCTGAGAGCAGTACTGTCAAGTGTTTGATACTTCACACAAGACCTGAGAGCAGCCCTGTCAAGTGTTTGATGCTTCACACAAGACTTGAGAGCAATACTGTCAAGTGTTTGATACTTCACACATGACCTGAGAGCAGCACTGTCAACTGTTTGATACTTCACACATGACCTGAGAGCAGCCCTGTCAAGTGTTTGATACTTCACACAAGACCTGAGAGCAATACTGTCAACTGTTTGATACTTCACACATGACCTGAGAGCACCCCTGTCAAGTGTTTGATACTTCACACATGACCTGAGAGCAGCCCTGTCAAGTGTTTGATACTTCACACATGACCTGAGAGCAGTACTGTCAACTGTTTGATACTTCACACATGACCTGAGAGCACCCCTGTCAAGTGTTTGATACTTCACACATGACCTGAGAGCACCCCTGTCAAGTGTTTGATACTTCACACATGACCTGAGAGCAGTACTGTCAAGTGTTTGATACTTCACACATGACCTGAGAGCAGTACTGTCAAGTGTTTGATACTTCACACATGACCTGAGAGCAATACTGTCAAGTGTTTGATACTTCACACATGACCTGAGAGCAATACTGTCAAGTGTTTGATACTTCACACATGACCTGAGAGCAATACTGTCAAGTGTTTGATACTTCACACATGACCTGAGAGCGATACTGTCAAGTGTTTGATACTTCACACATGACCTGAGAGCAGCCCTGTCAAGTGTTTGATACTTCACACATGACCTGAGAGCAATAGTGTCAAGTGTTTGATACTTCACACATGACCTGAGAGCAATACTGTCAAGTGTTTGATACTTCACACATGACCTGAGAGCAATACTGTCAAGTGTTTGATACTTCACACAAGACCTGAGAGCAGTACTGTCAAGTGTTTGATACTTCACACATGACCTGAGAGCAGCCCTGTCAAGTGTTTGATACTTCACACATGACCTGAGAGCAGCCCTGTCAAGTGTTTGATACTTCACACATGACCTGAGAGCAGCCCTGTCAAGTGTTTGATACTTCACACATGACCTGAGAGCAGCCCTGTCAAGTGTTTGATACTTCACACATGACCTGAGAGCAATACTGTCAAGTGTTTGATACTTCACACATGACCTGAGAGCAGCCCTGTCAAGTGTTTGATACTTCACACATGACCTGAGAGCAATACTGTCAAGTGTTTGATACTTCACACATGACCTGAGATCAATACTGTCAAGTGTTTGATACTTCACACATGACCTGAGAGCAATACTGTCAAGTGTTTGATACTTCACACATGACCTGAGAGCAGCCCTGTCAAGTGTTTGATACTTCACACAAGACCTGAGAGCAATACTGTCAAGTGTTTGATACTTCACACATGACCTGAGAGCAATACTGTCAAGTGTTTGATACTTCACACATGACCTGAGAGCAGCACTGTCAAGTGTTTGATACTTCACACATGACCTGAGAGCAATACTGTCAAGTGTTTGATACTTCACACATGACCTGAGAGCAGTACGGTCAAGTGTTTGATACTTCACACATGACCTGAGAGTAATACTGTCAAGTGTTTGATACTTCACACATGACCTGAGAGCAGCCCTGTCAAGTGTTTGATACTTCACACTTGACCTGAGAGCAGTACTGTCAAGTGTTTGATACTTCACACATGACCTGAGAGCAGCCCTGTCAAGTGTTTGATACTTCACACATGACCTGAGAGCAGCCCTGTCAAGTGTTTGATACTTCACACTTGACCTGAGAGCAGTACTGTCAAGTGTTTGATACTTCACACATGACCTGAGAGCAGCCCTGTCAAGTGTTTGATACTTCACACATGACCTGAGAGCAGCCCTGTCAAGTGTTTGATACTTCACACTTGACCTGAGAGCAGTACTGTCAAGTGTTTGATACTTCACACATGACCTGAGAGCAGTACTGTCAAGTGTTTGATACTTCACACATGACCTGAGAGCAGTACTGTCAAGTGTTTGATACTTCACACATGACCTGAGAGCAATACTGTCAAGTGTTTGATACTTCACACATGACCTGAGAGCAATACTGTCAAGTGTTTGATACTTCACACATGACCTGAGAGCAATACTGTCAAGTGTTTGATACTTCACACATGACCTGAGAGCAGTACTGTCAAGTGTTTGATACTTCACACATGACCTGAGAGCAGTACTGTCAAGTGTTTGATACTTCACACATGACCTGAGAGCAATACTGTCAAGTGTTTGATACTTCACACATGACCTGAGAGCAGTACTGTCAAGTGTTTGATACTTCACACATGACCTGAGAGCAGTACTGTCAAGTGTTTGATACTTCACACATGACCTGAGAGCAATACTGTCAAGTGTTTGATACTTCACACATGACCTGAGAGCAATACTGTCAAGTGTTTGATACTTCACACATGACCTGAGAGCAGTACTGTCAAGTGTTTGATACTTCACACATGACCTGAGAGCAATACTGTCAAGTGTTTGATACTTCACACATGACCTGAGAGCAGTACTGTCAAGTGTTTGATACTTCACACATGACCTGAGAGCAGTACTGTCAAGTGTTTGATACTTCACACATGACCTGAGAGCAATACTGTCAAGTGTTTGATACTTCACACATGACCTGAGAGCAATACTGTCAAGTGTTTGATACTTCACACATGACCTGAGAGCAGTACTGTCAAGTGTTTGATACTTCACACATGACCTGAGAGCAATACTGTCAAGTGTTTGATACTTCACACATGACCTGAGAGCAGTACTGTCAAGTGTTTGATACTTCACACATGACCTGAGAGCAGTACTGTCAAGTGTTTGATACTTCACACATGACCTGAGAGCAGTACTGTCAAGTGTTTGATACTTCACACATGACCTGAGAGCAATACTGTCAAGTGTTTGATACTTCACACATGACCTGAGAGCAATACTGTCAAGTGTTTGATACTTCACACATGACCTGAGAGCAGTACTGTCAAGTGTTTGATACTTCACACATGACCTGAGAGCAGTACTGTCAAGTGTTTGATACTTCACACATGACCTGAGAGCAATACTGTCAAGTGTTTGATACTTCACACATGACCTGAGAGCAGTACTGTCAAGTGTTTGATACTTCACACATGACCTGAGAGCAGTACTGTCAAGTGTTTGATACTTCACACATGACCTGAGAGCAGTACTGTCAAGTGTTTGATACTTCACACATGACCTGAGAGCAATATTGTCAAGTGTTTGATACTTCACACATGACCTGAGAGCAGTACTGTCAAGTGTTTGATACTTCACACATGACCTGAGAGCAATACTGTCAAGTGTTTGATACTTCACACATGACCTGAGAGCAGTACTGTCAAGTGTTTGATACTTCACACATGACCTGAGAGCAGTACTGTCAAGTGTTTGATACTTCACACATGACCTGAGAGCAGTACTGTCAAGTGTTTGATACTTCACACAAGACCTGAGAGCAGTACTGTCAAGTGTTTGATACTTCACACATGACCTGAGAGCAATACTGTCAAGTGTTTGATACTTCACACAAGACCTGAGAGCAATACTGTCAAGTGTTTGATACTTCACACATGACCTGAGAGCAATACTGTCAAGTGTTTGATACTTCACACATGACCTGAGAGCAGCCCTGTCAACTGTTTGATACTTCACACATCACCTGAGAGCAATACTGTCAAGTGTTTGATACTTCACACATGACCTGAGAGCAATACTGTCAAGTGTTTGATACTTCACACATGACCTGAGAGCAGTACTGTCAAGTGTTTGATACTTCACACATGACCTGAGAGCAGTACTGTCAAGTGTTTGATACTTCACACATGACCTGAGAGCAGCCCTGTCAAGTGTTTGATACTTCACACATGACCTGAGAGCAGTACTGTCAAGTGTTTGATACTTCACACATGACCTGAGAGCAATACTGTCAAGTGTTTGATACTTCACACATGACCTGAGAGCAATACTGTCAAGTGTTTGATACTTCACACAAGACCTGAGAGCAGTACTGTCAAGTGTTTGATACTTCACACAAGACCTGAGAGCAATACTGTCAAGTGTTTGATACTTCACACAAGACCTGAGAGCAGTACTGTCAAGTGTTTGATACTTCACACAAGACCTGAGAGCAGTACTGTCAAGTGTTTGATGCTTCACACAAGACCTGAGAGCAATACTGTCAAGTGTTTGATACTTCACACATGACCTGAGAGCAGTACTGTCAAGTGTTTGATACTTCACACATGACCTGAGAGCAATACTGTCAAGTGTTTGATACTTCACACATGACCTGAGAGCAGCCCTGTCAAGTGTTTGATACTTCACACATAACCTGAGAGCAATACTGTCAAGTGTTTGATACTTCACACATGACCTGAGAGCAATACTGTCAAGTGTTTGATACTTCACACATGACCTGAGAGCAATACTGATAAGTGTTTGATACTTCACACATGACCTGAGAGCAGTACTCTCAAGTGTTTGATACTTCACACATGACCTGAGAGCAATACTGTCAAGTGTTTGATACTTCACACATGACCTGAGAGCAGTACTCTCAAGTGTTTGATACTTCACACATGACCTGAGAGCAATACTGTCAAGTGTTTGATACTTCACACATGACCTGAGAGCAATACTGTCAAGTGTTTGATACTTCACACATGACCTGAGAGCAATACTGTCAAGTGTTTGATACTTCACACATGACCTGAGAGCAATACTGTCAAGTGTTTGATACTTCACACATGACCTGAGAGCAGTACTCTCAAGTGTTTGATACTTCACACATGACCTGAGAGCAATACTGTCAAGTGTTTGATACTTCACACATGACCTGAGAGCAATACTGTCAAGTGTTTGATACTTCACACATGACCTGAGAGCAGTACTGTCAAGTGTTTGATACTTCACACATGACCTGAGAGCAATACTGTCAAGTGTTTGATACTTCACACATGACCTGAGAGCAGCCCTGTCAAGTGTTTGATACTTCACACATGAGCTGAGAGCAGTACTGTCAAGTGTTTGATACTTCACACATGACCTGAGAGCAGTACTGTCAAGTGTTTGATACTTCACACATGACCTGAGAGCAGTACTGTCAAGTGTTTGATACTTCACACATGACCTGAGAGCAATACTGTCAAGTGTTTGATACTTCACACATGACCTGAGAGCAATACTGTCAAGTGTTTGATACTTCACACATGACCTGAGAGCAGTACTGTCAAGTGTTTGATACTTCACACATGACCTGAGAGCAGCCCTGTCAAGTGTTTGATACTTCACACATGACCTGAGAGCAGCCCTGTCAAGTGTTTGATACTTCACACATGACCTGAGAGCAGTACTGTCAAGTGTTTGATACTTCACACATGACCTGAGAGCAGTACTGTCAAGTGTTTGATACTTCACACATGACCTGAGAGCAGTACTGTCAAGTGTTTGATACTTCACACATGACCTGAGAGCAATACTGTCAAGTGTTTGATACTTCACACATGACCTGAGAGCAGTACTGTCAAGTGTTTGATACTTCACACATGACCTGAGAGCAGTACTGTCAAGTGTTTGATACTTCACACATGACCTGAGAGCAATACTGTCAAGTGTTTGATACTTCACACATGACCTGAGAGCAGTACTGTCAAGTTTTGATACTTCACACATGACCTGAGAGCAGTACTGTCAAGTTTTGATACTTCACACATGACCTGAGAGCAGTACTGTCAAGTGTTTGATACTTCACACAAGACCTGAGAGCAGTACTGTCAAGTGTTTGATACTTCACACAAGACCTGAGAGCAGTACTGTCAAGTGTTTGATACTTCATACATGACCTGAGAGCAGTACTGTCAAGTGTTTGATACTTCACACAAGACCTGAGAGCAATACTGTCAAGTGTTTGATACTTCACACAAGACCTGAGAGCAATACTGTCAAGTGTTTGATACTTCACACATGACCTGAGAGCAGCCCTGTCAAGTGTTTGATACTTCAGACATGACCTGAGAGCAGTACTGTCAAGTGTTTGATACTTCACACATGACCTGAGAGCAGCCCTGTCAAGTGTTTGATACTTCACACATGACCTGAGAGCAATACTGTCAAGTGTTTGATACTTCACACAAGACCTGAGAGCAGCCCTGTCAAGTGTTTGATACTTCACACATGACCTGAGAGCAGTACTGTCAAGTGTTTGATACTTCACACAAGACCTGAGAGCAGTACTGTCAAGTGTTTGATACTTCACACAAGACCTGAGAGCAGTACTGTCAAGTGTTTGATACTTCACACATGACCTGAGAGCAGCCCTGTCAAGTGTTTGATACTTCACACAAGACCTGAGAGCAGTACTGTCAAGTGTTTGATACTTCACACAAGACCTGAGAGCAGCCCTGTCAAGTGTTTGATACTTCACACATGACCTGAGAGCAGTACTGTCAAGTGTTTGATACTTCACACAAGACCTGAGAGCAGTACTGTCAAGTGTTTGATACTTCACACAAGACCTGAGAGCAGTACTGTCAAGTGTTTGATACTTCACACATGACCTGAGAGCAGTACTGTCAAGTGTTTGATACTTCACACAAGACCTGAGAGCAATACTGTCAAGTGTTTGATACTTCACACAAGACCTGAGAGCAATACTGTCAAGTGTTTGATACTTCACACATGACCTGAGAGCAGCCCTGTCAAGTGTTTGATACTTCACACATGACCTGAGAGCAGTACTGTCAAGTGTTTGATACTTCACACATGACCTGAGAGCAGCCCTGTCAAGTGTTTGATACTTCACACATGACCTGAGAGCAATACTGTCAAGTGTTTGATACTTCACACAAGACCTGAGAGCAGTACTGTCAAGTGTTTGATACTTCACACATGACCTGAGAGCAGCCCTGTCAAGTGTTTGATACTTCACACATGACCTGAGAGCAGTACTGTCAAGTGTTTGATACTTCACACATGACCTGAGAGCAGCCCTGTCAAGTGTTTGATACTTCACACATGACCTGAGAGCAATACTGTCAAGTGTTTGATACTTCACACATGACCTGAGAGCAGCACTGTCAAGTGTTTGATACTTCACACATGACCTGAGAGCAGCCCTGTCAAGTGTTTGATACTTCACACAAGACCTGAGAGCAATACTGTCAAGTGTTTGATACTTCACACAAGACCTGAGAGCAGTACTGTCAAGTGTTTGATACTTCACACAAGACCTGAGAGCAATACTGTCAAGTGTTTGATACTTCACACATGACCTGAGAGCAATACTGTCAAGTGTTTGATACTTCACACATGACCTGAGAGCAGTACTGTCAAGTGTTTGATACTTCACACATGACCTGAGAGCAATACTGTCAAGTGTTTGATACTTCACACATGACCTGAGAGCAGTACTGTCAAGTGTTTGATACTTCACACATGACCTGAGAGCAATACTGTCAAGTGTTTGATACTTCACACAAGACCTGAGAGCAGTACTGTCAAGTGTTTGATACTTCACACAAGACCTGAGAGCAGTACTGTCAAGTGTTTGATACTTCACACATCACCTGAGAGCAGTACTGTCAAGTGTTTGATACTTCACACATGACCTGAGAGCAGCCCTGTCAATTGTTTGATACTTCACACATGACCTGAGAGCAATACTGTCAAGTGTTTGATACTTCACACATGACCTGAGAGCAATACTGTCAAGTGTTTGATACTTCACACATGACCTGAGAGCAATACTGTCAAGTGTTTGATACTTCACACATGACCTGAGAGCAGCCCTGTCAAGTGTTTGATACTTCACACAAGACCTGAGAGCAATACTGTCAAGTGTTTGATACTTCACACATGACCTGAGAGCAATACTGTCAAGTGTTTGATACTTCACACATGACCTGAGAGCAATACTGTCAAGTGTTTGATACTTCACACATGACCTGAGAGCAGCACTGTCAAGTGTTTGATACTTCACACATGACCTGAGAGCAATACTGTCAAGTGTTTGATACTTCACACATGACCTGAGAGCAGTACGGTCAAGTGTTTGATACTTCACACATGACCTGAGAGTAATACTGTCAAGTGTTTGATACTTCACACATGACCTGAGAGCAGCCCTGTCAAGTGTTTGATACTTCACACTTGACCTGAGAGCAGTACTGTCAAGTGTTTGATACTTCACACATGACCTGAGAGCAGCCCTGTCAAGTGTTTGATACTTCACACATGACCTGAGAGCAGCCCTGTCAAGTGTTTGATACTTCACACTTGACCTGAGAGCAGTACTGTCAAGTGTTTGATACTTCACACATGACCTGAGAGCAGCCCTGTCAAGTGTTTGATACTTCACACATGACCTGAGAGCAGCCCTGTCAAGTGTTTGATACTTCACACTTGACCTGAGAGCAGTACTGTCAAGTGTTTGATACTTCACACATGACCTGAGAGCAGTACTGTCAAGTGTTTGATACTTCACACATGACCTGAGAGCAGTACTGTCAAGTGTTTGATACTTCACACATGACCTGAGAGCAATACTGTCAAGTGTTTGATACTTCACACATGACCTGAGAGCAATACTGTCAAGTGTTTGATACTTCACACATGACCTGAGAGCAGCACTGTCAAGTGTTTGATACTTCACACATGACCTGAGAGCAATACTGTCAAGTGTTTGATACTTCACACATGACCTGAGAGCAGTACGGTCAAGTGTTTGATACTTCACACATGACCTGAGAGCAATACTGTCAAGTGTATGATACTTCACACATGACCTGAGAGCAATACTGTCAAGTGTTTGATACTTCACACATGACCTGAGAGCAGCACTGTCAAGTGTTTGATACTTCACACATGACCTGAGAGCAGCACTGTCAAGTGTTTGATACTTCACACATGACCTGAGAGCAATACTGTCAAGTGTTTGATACTTCACACATGACCTGAGAGCAATACTGTCAAGTGTTTGATACTTCACACATGACCTGAGAGCAATACTGTCAAGTGTTTGATACTTCACACATGACCTGAGAGCAATACTGTCAAGTGTTTGATACTTCACACATGACCTGAGAGCAATACTGTCAAGTGTTTGATACTTCACACATGACCTGAGAGCAATACTGTCAAGTGTTTGATACTTCACACATGACCTGAGAGCAATACTGTCAAGTGTTTGATACTTCACACATGACCTGAGAGCAATACTGTCAAGTGTTTGATACATCACACATGACCTGAGAGCAATACTGTCAAGTGTTTGATACTTCACACATGACCTGAGAGCAATACTGTCAAGTGTTTGATACTTCACACATGACCTGAGAGCAATACTGTCAAGTGTTTGATACTTCACACATGACCTGAGAGCAGCACTGTCAAGTGTTTGATACTTCACACATGACCTGAGAGCAGCACTGTCAAGTGTTTGATACTTCACACATGACCTGAGAGCAATACTGTCAAGTGTTTGATACTTCACACATGACCTGAGAGCAGTACGGTCAAGTGTTTGATACTTCACACATGACCTGAGAGCAATACTGTCAAGTGTTTGATACTTCACACATGACCTGAGAGCAGCACTGTCAAGTGTTTGATACTTCACACATGACCTGAGAGCAATACTGTCAAGTGTTTGATACTTCACACATGACCTGAGAGCAGTACGGTCAAGTGTTTGATACTGCACACATGACCTGAGAGTAATACTGTCAAGTGTTTGATACTTCACACATGAACTGAGAGCAGCCCTGTCAAGTGTTTGATACTTCACACTTGACCTGAGAGCAGTACTGTCAAGTGTTTGATACTTCACACATGACCTGAGAGCAGCCCTGTCAAGTGTTTGATACTTCACACATGACCTGAAGGCAGCCCTGTCAAGTGTTTGATACTTCACACTTGACCTGAGAGCAATACTGTCAAGTGTTTGATACTTCACACATGACCTGAGAGCAATACTGTCAAGTGTTTGATACTTCACACATGACCTGAGAGCAGTACTGTCAAGTGTTTGATACTTCACACATGACCTGAGAGCAATACTGTCAAGTGTTTGATACTTCACACATGACCTGAGAGCAGTACTGTCAAGTGTTTGATACTTCACACATGACCTGAGAGCAATACTGTCAAGTGTTTGATACTTCACACAAGACCTGAGAGCAGTACTGTCAAGTGTTTGATACTTCACACAAGACCTGAGAGCAGTACTGTCAAGTGTTTGATACTTCACACATCACCTGAGAGCAGTACTGTCAAGTGTTTGATACTTCACACATGACCTGAGAGCAGCCCTGTCAAGTGTTTGATACTTCACACATGACCTGAGAGCAATACTGTCAAGTGTTTGATACTTCACACATGACCTGAGAGCAATACTGTCAAGTGTTTGATACTTCACACATGACCTGAGAGCAATACTGTCAAGTGTTTGATACTTCACACATGACCTGAGAGCAGCCCTGTCAAGTGTTTGATACTTCACACAAGACCTGAGAGCAATACTGTCAAGTGTTTGATACTTCACACATGACCTGAGAGCAATACTGTCAAGTGTTTGATACTTCACACATGACCTGAGAGCAATACTGTCAAGTGTTTGATACTTCACACATGACCTGAGAGCAGCACTGTCAAGTGTTTGATACTTCACACATGACCTGAGAGCAATACTGTCAAGTGTTTGATACTTCACACATGACCTGAGAGCAGTACGGTCAAGTGTTTGATACTTCACACATGACCTGAGAGTAATACTGTCAAGTGTTTGATACTTCACACATGACCTGAGAGCAGCCCTGTCAAGTGTTTGATACTTCACACTTGACCTGAGAGCAGTACTGTCAAGTGTTTGATACTTCACACATGACCTGAGAGCAGCCCTGTCAAGTGTTTGATACTTCACACATGACCTGAGAGCAGCCCTGTCAAGTGTTTGATACTTCACACTTGACCTGAGAGCAGTACTGTCAAGTGTTTGATACTTCACACATGACCTGAGAGCAGCCCTGTCAAGTGTTTGATACTTCACACATGACCTGAGAGCAGCCCTGTCAAGTGTTTGATACTTCACACTTGACCTGAGAGCAGTACTGTCAAGTGTTTGATACTTCACACATGACCTGAGAGCAGTACTGTCAAGTGTTTGATACTTCACACATGACCTGAGAGCAGTACTGTCAAGTGTTTGATACTTCACACATGACCTGAGAGCAATACTGTCAAGTGTTTGATACTTCACACATGACCTGAGAGCAATACTGTCAAGTGTTTGATACTTCACACATGACCTGAGAGCAGCACTGTCAAGTGTTTGATACTTCACACATGACCTGAGAGCAATACTGTCAAGTGTTTGATACTTCACACATGACCTGAGAGCAGTACGGTCAAGTGTTTGATACTTCACACATGACCTGAGAGCAATACTGTCAAGTGTATGATACTTCACACATGACCTGAGAGCAATACTGTCAAGTGTTTGATACTTCACACATGACCTGAGAGCAGCACTGTCAAGTGTTTGATACTTCACACATGACCTGAGAGCAGCACTGTCAAGTGTTTGATACTTCACACATGACCTGAGAGCAATACTGTCAAGTGTTTGATACTTCACACATGACCTGAGAGAAATACTGTCAAGTGTTTGATACTTCACACATGACCTGAGAGCAATACTGTCAAGTGTTTGATACTTCACACATGACCTGAGAGCAATACTGTCAAGTGTTTGATACTTCACACATGACCTGAGAGCAATACTGTCAAGTGTTTGATACTTCACACATGACCTGAGAGCAATACTGTCAAGTGTTTGATACTTCACACATGACCTGAGAGCAATACTGTCAAGTGTTTGATACTTCACACATGACCTGAGAGCAATACTGTCAAGTGTTTGATACATCACACATGACCTGAGAGCAATACTGTCAAGTGTTTGATACTTCACACATGACCTGAGAGCAATACTGTCAAGTGTTTGATACTTCACACATGACCTGAGAGCAATACTGTCAAGTGTTTGATACTTCACACATGACCTGAGAGCAGCACTGTCAAGTGTTTGATACTTCACACATGACCTGAGAGCAGCACTGTCAAGTGTTTGATACTTCACACATGACCTGAGAGCAATACTGTCAAGTGTTTGATACTTCACACATGACCTGAGAGCAGTACGGTCAAGTGTTTGATACTTCACACATGACCTGAGAGCAATACTGTCAAGTGTTTGATACTTCACACATGACCTGAGAGCAGCACTGTCAAGTGTTTGATACTTCACACATGACCTGAGAGCAATACTGTCAAGTGTTTGATACTTCACACATGACCTGAGAGCAGTACGGTCAAGTGTTTGATACTGCACACATGACCTGAGAGTAATACTGTCAAGTGTTTGATACTTCACACATGAACTGAGAGCAGCCCTGTCAAGTGTTTGATACTTCACACTTGACCTGAGAGCAGTACTGTCAAGTGTTTGATACTTCACACATGACCTGAGAGCAGCCCTGTCAAGTGTTTGATACTTCACACATGACCTGAAGGCAGCCCTGTCAAGTGTTTGATACTTCACACTTGACCTGAGAGCAGTACTGTCAAGTGTTTGATACTTCACACATGACCTGAGAGCAGCCCTGTCAAGTGTTTGATACTTCACACATGACCTGAGAGCAGCCCTGTCAAGTGTTTGATACTTCACACTTGACCTGAGAGCAGTACTGTCAACTGTTTGATACTTCACACATGACCTGAGAGCAGTACTGTCAAGTGTTTGATACTTCACACATGACCTGAGAGCAGTACTGTCAAGTGTTTGATACTTCACACATGACCTGAGAGCAATACTGTCAAGTGTTTGATACTTCACACATGACCTGAGAGCAATACTGTCAAGTGTTTGATACTTCACACATGACCTGAGAGCAGCCCTGTCAAGTGTTTGATACTTCACACTTGACCTGAGAGCAGTACTGTCAAGTGTTTGATACTTCACACATGACCTGAGAGCAATACTGTCAAGTGTTTGATACTTCACACATGACCTGAGAGCAATACTGTCAAGTGTTTGATACTTCACACATGACCTGAGAGCAGTACTGTCAAGTGTTTGATACTTCACACAAGACCTGAGAGCAATACTGTCAAGTGTTTGATACTTCACACATGACCTGAGAGCAGTACTGTCAAGTGTTTGATACTTCACACATGACCTGAGAGCAGCACTGTCAAGTGTTTGATACTTCACACATGACCTGAGAGCAATACTGTCAAGTGTTTGATACTTCACACATGACCTGAGAGCAATACTGTCAAGTGTTTGATACTTCACACATGACCTGAGAGCAGTACTGTCAAGTGTTTGATACTTCACACATGACCTGAGAGCAATACTGTCAAGTGTTTGATACTTCACACAAGACCTGAGAGCAATACTGTCAAGTGTTTGATACTTCACACATGACCTGAGAGCAATACTGTCAAGTGTTTGATACTTCACACATGACCTGAGAGCAGTACTGTCAAGTGTTTGATACTTCACACATGACCTGAGAGCAATACTGTCAAGTGTTTGATACTTCACACATGACCTGAGAGCAGTACTGTCAAGTGTTTGATACTTCACACATAACCTGAGAGCAGTACTGTCAAGTGTTTGATACTTCACACATGACCTGAGAGCAGTACTGTCAAGTGTTTGATACTTCACACATGACCTGAGAGCAGTACTGTCAAGTGTTTGATACTTCACACATGACCTGAGAGCAATACTGTCAAGTGTTTGATACTTCACACATGACCTGAGAGCAGTACTGTCAAGTGTTTGATACTTCACACATGACCTGAGAGCAGTACTGTCAAGTGTTTGATACTTCACACATGACCTGAGAGCAATACTGTCAAGTGTTTGATACTTCACACATGACCTGAGAGCAATACTGTCAAGTGTTTGATACTTCACACATGACCTGAGAGCAGTACTGTCAAGTGTTTGATACTTCACACATGACCTGAGAGCAATACTGTCAAGTGTTTGATACTTTACACATGACCTGAGAGCAATACTGTCAAGTGTTTGATACTTCACACATGACCTGAGAGCAGTACTGTCAAGTGTTTGATACTTCACACATGACCTGAGAGCAATACTGTCAAGTGTTTGATACTTCACACATGACCTGAGAGCAGTACTGTCAAGTGTTTGATACTTCACACATGACCTGAGAGCAGTACTGTCAAGTGTTTGATACTTCACACATGACCTGAGAGCAGTACTGTCAAGTGTTTGATACTTCACACATGACCTGAGAGCAATACTGTCAAGTATTTGATACTTCACACATGACCTGAGAGCAATACTGTCAAGTGTTTGATACTTCACACATGACCTGAGAGCAGTACTGTCAAGTGTTTGATACTTCACACATGACCTGAGAGCAGTACTGTCAAGTGTTTGATACTTCACACATGACCTGAGAGCAATACTGTCAAGTGTTTGATACTTCACACATGACCTGAGAGCAGTACTGTCAAGTGTTTGATACTTCACACATGACCTGAGAGCAGTACTGTCAAGTGTTTGATACTTCACACATGACCTGAGAGCAATACTGTCAAGTGTTTGATACTTCACACATGACCTGAGAGCAATACTGTCAAGTGTTTGATACTTCACACATGACCTGAGAGCAGTACTGTCAAGTGTTTGATACTTCACACATGACCTGAGAGCAATACTGTCAAGTGTTTGATACTTCACACATGACCTGAGAGCAGTACTGTCAAGTGTTTGATACTTCACACATGACCTGAGAGCAGTACTGTCAAGTGTTTGATACTTCACACATGACCTGAGAGCAATACTGTCAAGTGTTTGATACTTCACACATGACCTGAGAGCAATACTGTCAAGTGTTTGATACTTCACACATGACCTGAGAGCAGTACTGTCAAGTGTTTGATACTTCACACATGACCTGAGAGCAATACTGTCAAGTGTTTGATACTTCACACATGACCTGAGAGCAGTACTGTCAAGTGTTTGATACTTCACACATGACCTGAGAGCAGTACTGTCAAGTGTTTGATACTTCACACATGACCTGAGAGCAGTACTGTCAAGTGTTTGATACTTCACACATGACCTGAGAGCAATACTGTCAAGTGTTTGATACTTCACACATGACCTGAGAGCAATACTGTCAAGTGTTTGATACTTCACACATGACCTGAGAGCAGTACTGTCAAGTGTTTGATACTTCACACATGACCTGAGAGCAGTACTGTCAAGTGTTTGATACTTCACACATGACCTGAGAGCAATACTGTCAAGTGTTTGATACTTCACACATGACCTGAGAGCAGTACTGTCAAGTGTTTGATACTTCACACATGACCTGAGAGCAGTACTGTCAAGTGTTTGATACTTCACACATGACCTGAGAGCAGTACTGTCAAGTGTTTGATACTTCACACATGACCTGAGAGCAATATTGTCAAGTGTTTGAT
Source organism: Tenodera sinensis (assembly GCA_030765045.1). NCBI lineage: Eukaryota > Metazoa > Arthropoda > Insecta > Mantodea > Mantidae > Tenodera > Tenodera sinensis. Next base: position 668,845 of record CM060961.1, on the reverse strand, counting down.
ACTTCACACATGACCTGAGAGCAGTACTGTCAAGTGTTTGATACTTCACACATGACCTGAGAGCAATACTGTCAAGTGTTTGATACTTCACACATGACCTGAGAGCAGTACTGTCAAGTGTTTGATACTTCACACATGACCTGAGAGCAGTACTGTCAAGTGTTTGATACTTCACACATGACCTGAGAGCAGTACTGTCAAGTGTTTGATACTTCACACAAGACCTGAGAGCAGTACTGTCAAGTGTTTGATACTTCACACATGACCTGAGAGCAATACTGTCAAGTGTTTGATACTTCACACAAGACCTGAGAGCAATACTGTCAAGTGTTTGATACTTCACACATGACCTGAGAGCAATACTGTCAAGTGTTTGATACTTCACACATGACCTGAGAGCAGCCCTGTCAACTGTTTGATACTTCACACATCACCTGAGAGCAATACTGTCAAGTGTTTGATACTTCACACATGACCTGAGAGCAATACTGTCAAGTGTTTGATACTTCACACATGACCTGAGAGCAGTACTGTCAAGTGTTTGATACTTCACACATGACCTGAGAGCAGTACTGTCAAGTGTTTGATACTTCACACATGACCTGAGAGCAGCCCTGTCAAGTGTTTGATACTTCACACATGACCTGAGAGCAGTACTGTCAAGTGTTTGATACTTCACACATGACCTGAGAGCAATACTGTCAAGTGTTTGATACTTCACACATGACCTGAGAGCAATACTGTCAAGTGTTTGATACTTCACACAAGACCTGAGAGCAATACTGTCAAGTGTTTGATACTTCACACATGACCTGAGAGCAGTACTGTCAAGTGTTTGATACTTCACACATGACCTGAGAGCAGCCCTGTCAAGTGTTTGATACTTCACACATGACCTGAGAGCAGCCCTGTCAAGTGTTTGATACTTCACACATGACCTGAGAGCAGTACTGTCAAGTGTTTGATACTTCACACATGACCTGAGAGCAGCCCTGTCAAGTGTTTGATACTTCACACATGACCTGAGAGCAGTACTGTCAAGTGTTTGATACTTCACACATGACCTGAGAGCAGTACTGTCAAGTGTTTGATACTTCACACATGACCTGAGAGCAATACTGTCAAGTGTTTGATACTTCACACATGACCTGAGAGCAATACTGTCAAGTGTTTGATACTTCACACATGACCTGAGAGCAGTACTGTCAAGTGTTTGATACTTCACACATGACCTGAGAGCAGCCCTGTCAAGTGTTTGATACTTCACACATGACCTGAGAGCAGCACTGTCAAGTGTTTGATACTTCACACATGACCTGAGAGCAGTACTGTCAAGTGTTTGATACTTCACACATGACCTGAGAGCAGTACTGTCAAGTGTTTGATACTTCACACATGACCTGAGAGCAGCCCTGTCAAGTGTTTGATACTTCACACATGACCTGAGAGCAGTACTGTCAAGTGTTTGATACTTCACACATGACCTGAGAGCAATACTGTCAAGTGTTTGATACTTCACACATGACCTGAGAGCAGTACTGTCAAGTTTTGATACTTCACACATGACCTGAGAGCAGTACTGTCAAGTGTTTGATACTTCACACAAGACCTGAGAGGAGTACTGTCAAGTGTTTGATACTTCACACATCACCTGAGAGCAATACTGTCAAGTGTTTGATACTTCACACATGACCTGAGAGCAGTACTGTCAAGTGTTTGATACTTCACACATGACCTGAGAGCAATACTGTCAAGTGTTTGATACTTCACACATGACCTGAGAGCAGTACTGTCAAGTGTTTGATACATCACACATGACCTGAGAGCAATACTGTCAAGTGTTTGATACTTCACACATGACCTGAGAGCAATACTGTCAAGTGTTTGATACTTCACACATGACCTGAGAGCAATACTGTCAAGTGTTTGATACTTCACACATGACCTGAGAGCAGCCCTGTCAAGTGTTTGATACTTCACACATGACCTGAGAGCAATACTGTCAAGTGTTTGATACTTCACACATGACCTGAGAGCAGCCCTGTCAAGTGTTTGATACTTCACACATGACCTGAGAGCAATACTGTGAAGTGTTTGATACTTCACACATGACCTGAGAGCAGCCCTGTCAAGTGTTTGATACTTCACACATGACCTGAGAGCAGTACTGTCAAGTGTTTGATACTTCACACATGACCTGAGAGCAATACTGTGAAGTGTTTGATACTTCACACATGACCTGAGAGCAGCCCTGTCAAGTGTTTGATACTTCACACATGACCTGAGAGCAGTACTGTCAAGTGTTTGATACTTCACACATGACCTGAGAGCAGTACTGTCAAGTGTTTGATACTTCACACATGACCTGAGAGCAGTACTGTCAAGTGTTTGATACTTCACACATGACCTGAGAGCAGCCCTGTCAAGTGTTTGATACTTCACACATGACCTGAGAGCAGTACTGTCAAGTGTTTGATACTTCACACAAGACCTGAGAGCAGTACTGTCAAGTGTTTGATACTTCACACATCACCTGAGAGCAGTACTGTCAAGTGTTTGATACTTCACACATGACCTGAGAGCAGCACTGTCAAGTGTTTGATACTTCACACATCACCTGAGAGCAATACTGTCAAGTGTTTGATACTTCACACATCACCTGAGAGCAGTACTGTCAAGTGTTTGATACTTCACACATGACCTGAGAGCAGTACTGTCAAGTGTTTGATACTTCACACATGACCTGAGAGCAGTACTGTCAAGTGTTTGATACTTCACACATGACCTGAGAGCAATATTGTCAAGTGTTTGATACTTCACACATGACCTGAGAGCAGTACTGTCAAGTGTTTGATACTTCACACATGACCTGAGAGCAATACTGTCAAGTGTTTGATACTTCACACATGACCTGAGAGCAGTACTGTCAAGTGTTTGATACTTCACACATGACCTGAGAGCAGTACTGTCAAGTGTTTGATACTTCACACATGACCTGAGAGCAGTACTGTCAAGTGTTTGATACTTCACACAAGACCTGAGAGCAGTACTGTCAAGTGTTTGATACTTCACACATGACCTGAGAGCAATACTGTCAAGTGTTTGATACTTCACACAAGACCTGAGAGCAATACTGTCAAGTGTTTGATACTTCACACATGACCTGAGAGCAATACTGTCAAGTGTTTGATACTTCACACATGACCTGAGAGCAGCCCTGTCAACTGTTTGATACTTCACACATCACCTGAGAGCAATACTGTCAAGTGTTTGATACTTCACACATGACCTGAGAGCAATACTGTCAAGTGTTTGATACTTCACACATGACCTGAGAGCAGTACTGTCAAGTGTTTGATACTTCACACATGACCTGAGAGCAGTACTGTCAAGTGTTTGATACTTCACACATGACCTGAGAGCAGCCCTGTCAAGTGTTTGATACTTCACACATGACCTGAGAGCAGTACTGTCAAGTGTTTGATACTTCACACATGACCTGAGAGCAATACTGTCAAGTGTTTGATACTTCACACATGACCTGAGAGCAATACTGTCAAGTGTTTGATACTTCACACAAGACCTGAGAGCAATACTGTCAAGTGTTTGATACTTCACACATGACCTGAGAGCAGTACTGTCAAGTGTTTGATACTTCACACATGACCTGAGAGCAGCCCTGTCAAGTGTTTGATACTTCACACATGACCTGAGAGCAGCCCTGTCAAGTGTTTGATACTTCACACATGACCTGAGAGCAGCCCTGTCAAGTGTTTGATACTTCACACATGACCTGAGAGCAATACTGTCAAGTGTTTGATACTTCACACATGACCTGAGAGCAGTACTGTCAAGTGTTTGATACTTCACACATGACCTGAGAGCAGTACTGTCAAGTGTTTGATACTTCACACATGACCTGAGAGCAATACTGTCAAGTGTTTGATACTTCACACATGACCTGAGAGCAATACTGTCAAGTGTTTGATACTTCACACATGACCTGAGAGCAGTACTGTCAAGTGTTTGATACTTCACACATGACCTGAGAGCAGCCCTGTCAAGTGTTTGATACTTCACACATGACCTGAGAGCAGCACTGTCAAGTGTTTGATACTTCACACATGACCTGAGAGCAGTACTGTCAAGTGTTTGATACTTCACACATGACCTGAGAGCAGTACTGTCAAGTGTTTGATACTTCACACATGACCTGAGAGCAGCCCTGTCAAGTGTTTGATACTTCACACATGACCTGAGAGCAGTACTGTCAAGTGTTTGATACTTCACACATGACCTGAGAGCAATACTGTCAAGTGTTTGATACTTCACACATGACCTGAGAGCAGTACTGTCAAGTTTTGATACTTCACACATGACCTGAGAGCAGTACTGTCAAGTGTTTGATACTTCACACAAGACCTGAGAGGAGTACTGTCAAGTGTTTGATACTTCACACATCACCTGAGAGCAATACTGTCAAGTGTTTGATACTTCACACATGACCTGAGAGCAGTACTGTCAAGTGTTTGATACTTCACACATGACCTGAGAGCAATACTGTCAAGTGTTTGATACTTCACACATGACCTGAGAGCAGTACTGTCAAGTGTTTGATACATCACACATGACCTGAGAGCAATACTGTCAAGTGTTTGATACTTCACACATGACCTGAGAGCAATACTGTCAAGTGTTTGATACTTCACACATGACCTGAGAGCAATACTGTCAAGTGTTTGATACTTCACACATGACCTGAGAGCAGCCCTGTCAAGTGTTTGATACTTCACACATGACCTGAGAGCAATACTGTCAAGTGTTTGATACTTCACACATGACCTGAGAGCAGCCCTGTCAAGTGTTTGATACTTCACACATGACCTGAGAGCAATACTGTGAAGTGTTTGATACTTCACACATGACCTGAGAGCAGCCCTGTCAAGTGTTTGATACTTCACACATGACCTGAGAGCAGTACTGTCAAGTGTTTGATACTTCACACATGACCTGAGAGCAATACTGTGAAGTGTTTGATACTTCACACATGACCTGAGAGCAGCCCTGTCAAGTGTTTGATACTTCACACATGACCTGAGAGCAGTACTGTCAAGTGTTTGATACTTCACACATGACCTGAGAGCAGTACTGTCAAGTGTTTGATACTTCACACATGACCTGAGAGCAGTACTGTCAAGTGTTTGATACTTCACACATGACCTGAGAGCAGCCCTGTCAAGTGTTTGATACTTCACACATGACCTGAGAGCAGTACTGTCAAGTGTTTGATACTTCACACAAGACCTGAGAGCAGTACTGTCAAGTGTTTGATACTTCACACATCACCTGAGAGCAGTACTGTCAAGTGTTTGATACTTCACACATGACCTGAGAGCAGCACTGTCAAGTGTTTGATACTTCACACATCACCTGAGAGCAATACTGTCAAGTGTTTGATACTTCACACATCACCTGAGAGCAGTACTGTCAAGTGTTTGATACTTCACACATCACCTGAGAGCAGTACTGTCAAGTGTTTGATACTTCACACATCACCTGAGAGCAGTACTGTCAAGTGTTTGATACTTCACACATCACCTGAGAGCAGTACTGTCAAGTGTTTGATAGACACACACAGACCTTTTTCTAAAAAGTGCTGTTGATTTTTAGATTCTGGCGGTCTCCAAACATATATTTCTGGTGAAATCTTGATATCGAATTTTTAGGTGGAATACAATACTTCCTTCAACTTACCAGTAGAGAAAGTAAAAACTGAGTGAAGTTACAGAACAGATTTGTGTAAATACAGTATTTTTAGGTACAATACATACGTACAACCCAAATATGAGACAATTTGATGAAATATTTGCACTTCCAAATAGAGATGGGCTGTGAGATGTCTGGCTAATGAGTTTAGGACAACAGACCTACAGAGGAAACAGTTGGCATAATTAGCACAGTCTCCAGACATGTGTCCTTGCTGCTAAGTCCTATACAGAGACCACAAGGTTACTGTTACTGTTACTCATGAGTAAGCTAAAGCCAACTGAACCAACAGGGAAGGATGTAATATAACTAAGTACAAACAAAGCAGCAAGGAAGAAAAGTAGAAAAGCATATGCATACAGTTTCTTGCTATATGTCTGAAGTATATAGTAAGAATGCACAAACATAACATAAAAACAAAACTGAACTATTTTAGCAACAGACCAAGAAGCTCGATAGGTACCAATGTATTGAAGCTCACCTTAACAACGCAGACAGGCTCAATCTACACTGCGGCCGGTGACAAACTTACCCCGCTCATTGGCCAGGGCAGCGCAAGCCCCTCCCACCTAACAATAGTATATATACACGGTGTTAATGAACTACACCGAAATATTTTCAGAGCAAGTGGAGATCTCTGAAACAAGTAATGTGGGGTAGGAGACTTATGGCCCGTTGGTTCAAATGTGGAAGTTACGGCTATAGTGCCAGTACGCCACTGCTAATGATAATACCATTTGAGTGCACAACACATGAAAATGAAGAGACGGTCAGAGGACTCCCTCTGGCGCAATGGTTATGACATTAGCTTTGAAGTGAAAGGTAAACTAGTTCGTGTCTCCACTTTATTTGTCTTTTTTTTTTCTATTTCGTTTTGTTTGTTTGGTTGTTTTTGTTTTAATATTTTGTCTAAGGTTTTAATTCTTGTACAATGCATTTTACAGAGTAATTTCACCTTGTGAGTGCAATTAATTACAATTCCTTCTAACAAAGGTTGAATCCTGCTCACATGCTGTACGTCTAAATGGGAGGAGGTTTAAATGGTGAACGAAGTTACATAAAATGAAAAGTAAATGCAACTCTTTACGTCAGGTTTAAAGGAACTGCCTATTGTAATTTATAACGAAGAAACAAAAATTAACCACATGACAGTAACTGAACCAATGACCTCTGGAACAAGAGTTTTTGGCGTTACGGATTGGACCACCAGAACAGTTACACAAACACTACTAGGTACGCTATTGATGCAAGAAGGCAGTTAATCGCTGTTCAGTGTCGCACTGGCAGGTGATTAGTTCGAGATTTGAGATATCTTTGAGGCATTAAATCTTGAGAACGCCGATAACAAGCTATTAAGTTTCGATATTTCTATACTCAGGCAGCAGTTTTAAAGACGTTCTAATCCAATAATCTCACCCACCTTGTTTAAACACCAACTTATCAGTATCTGATGCCAATTAGGTTTAACACAATTAAGTGCATTATGTTAAGCCGCAGACCATGCATTGGCTATCTCAACTTGCTTATGTTAGTCACAGTCTACAATCGCTGAAATTATTTCGGTGTAGTTCATTAACACCCGCTATATGGAGAGCACATCCTGATGAAGGCCATGGAGTCTGCAATGACCGAAAGCTCTATGTTCTTAAATCTGGCACGGCTTATCATCCGTGGAGCCTTGATTAATATTTATAATTAATAATTTAATTTTACATATTTGTTTGCTGTTGTTTAGTAATAGTTGTAGTTTTGTGAGAGGATGTTGGTATGTAGGAAATGTTATATTTTATTTTATTTTGTTGTAGTCAACAGATAAATTTGTTTTAATTTTATGGTTATTTTATATCTTTTTAACCTATAAATTGTTATGTATCACTTTCTATACTGGTAAGTAGGGGAAGTATTGTATTCCACCCAAAAATTCAATGTCGAGATTTCACCAGAAATATATGTTTTGAGGCCCCCTGAATCCAAAAAAAAGTATTTTTAGAAAAGGTCCATGTGTGTGTCTGTGTGTCAGTCTGTGGACAGCATAACTCAAAAATGAAAAGTAGGTTAGAAACCAAACTTAGTATTTAAGTTTAATGTCCTTCAAGGATGCGACACAAAGATTTTGAAGAAAATAGCCCCATCCTAAACTACCCTTTACATGGACAATTTTTCGAAAATTTTTACTTTATTGAAAATGGCTCTAACAATTTTGATTAAAATGTCATATGTTTGAGATATTTTTATGACAAATGAAATGTATATCTTGAATTTTCTGGTTATAGCTCCTGTAGTCGTATTTACTCTGGACTACTTTTGCATAACTGGTGAACCGTTAGAGATAGACAAAATCTTACTGTACAAAAAATGTAGGTAGATCTTGCTAAAATACACAATTTATGTCTAAATAAATTTCCTTGTAGGGTGAACCATTTCGGAGATATTCCTTGTAATGTGTGTGAGTTTCAGAAAACTTAAAACTTTCGTGAAATGGAACATCATTGTTCATTTTTTTTTATATGTTAAGTGTGCAAAGAGAACGGAATCTCAAAGCTTTAAATGATTTGGCTATCGCACAAAGCCTACTGTATTCTAATATTCCCCTTGCACTTACAAGGAAATAAGCAATAAGATAATTTGTACAAATGTTTATTTCAACTAACACAAGGGTAAGTGAGTGAATGTGTAGGGTTTAACGGCCGGTTGATAATGAGCTCATTTGGGCCAACACGAAGAAGATATAGGAATAAGAGTTTGTAAGAATGATTAGTACAAGAGTAGAGAAAGTCATGTGAGTGTAACACATCATACTTTTTTTCCTTTTACTTTCTAATTTGTTATACATATATTAATTTGTATTTTTATTTTATAATTTTATCTGTAAAGTATGTTGTATGTTGTTGTTAGCTAATGCTGGATTTCTGACAATGAAGTCATTAATCCTCTTGCTCTCCAATATTTTTCACTGATGGATGGGGCACTAGAAGTGGCCGGGCATATTTGAAGGTGGTCTCGATCCATTTCCTCTTGCAGATCACATAGAGGACAGAGTGGTGAAGAATATATCACAATTCTGTTTAAATGTTTTGCCAGACAATCATGTCCTGTAATCAACCTGAAGGTTGCAACTGCCATTTTTTGAGGATACTCAGGAATTACTGTTTGAATGTTTGGTAGTTACCATCTTTTATTCTTTGATTTTTCATAGTAATATTTTGCAATAATTTTTTTGAATTCATAGTTGACTAATTTTTAGCTGCATAAAATAGTAGATTAATTATAGATTTTTGTACACCGCTGGTACCCTTTTTTGCAAGAAAATCAGCTTTCTCATTACCACTCAGTCCACAGTGAGCTGGTATCCATTGAAAGACTAGGTGTTTTTGAAGTGCTGTTAGATGGGTAAGGATTTTCCAACATTCTATAATTGTTTGGTTTTTTGGTGACAACTTCGAAGTAATTGCTATAATTGCTGCCCTGGAATCTGAGAGAATAACTGCTTGCTGAAAATGTGAAATTCTGTACAAAAGATTTTGTAGGGCCATTCGAATTGCTTCAATTTTTCCATCAAAGTTAGTAGTTCCATAACTTAAAGATTTGTAATAGCAAAAGAGGTGACATGTGACTCCTGAACCTGCTCCATCTTGGTTTGATATCAATGATCCATCAGTATAAATGTGGAGCCGTTCGTGTTCTGGAAATCTAGTATGGATTGTCTCTAATGCCAATAATTTTAGAACACTAGTTGGAGTATCACTTTTCTTAACTTCTTCTGTCAGGTGTAAATAATATGTGATGTCTAATGTATGTGTCGGATTCACTTCAGATATGAAGTTTTCCTTTGAATTAGGAAGGTATACATTCTTCTTGATGTCTTGAATTTTGGAAAGAATGCTCTCGTGAGTCTTTAGTATATGTGTAAAATTTCTCTTGTGCCATGTATTGAATGGGAGTCTGATCAACTTTTCGTGTTGAATAAGAGCTGCTTTTTCTATTTCATATTCAGTGGGGCATTGGTTGGTTAGCATTTCCATAGCTGCTATTGGTGTGGTTTTGATAGCACCTGTAATTAATCTCAGATTTTGGTTTTGAAAGATTTGAATTTTTTTTGTGTTTGCTGTTACAAGAACTTCACTGCAGCAAGTAAATAATGGCTTTATATATACATTGTATGTTGTGTTAAGAGTTGCTCTGGAACGTCCCCACTTCATTCCTGTTAGACGTTTTAACAGTGAAAGGCGCCTCTCTGCTCTTTGTATTACATTTTCTATTTGTTTGGTCCATGTAAGTTTGGCATCAAATGTAACTCCTAAATACTTTGCTTCCTTTGTTTCTGGTAATTGTTGACCCTCAAAATTTAGTTTTATTTTTAGTGGTTTTTTTCTTAGTGAAAAGATTTGGTAGTTGGATTTTGTTGTATTAACAGTTGTGGCGGGGATTTATTAAAAAGAAGGTTAACACAAATTAGTGTGGATATAGCAGCAAATGGAGCACTGTTTTTGCTAAAAGGTGGAAACTTTGTTAGAGCAGACGCCACTCTTCTTTTCAGGGGAGGTGGTCGTGGAATGGAATGCATAAATCAACGTACTTTTGTTATAAACACATTTATTCGTTCATCTACACTTCTTTTCACAAAGCAATTAGTTAACAACTCTTAAAATTGGATAGCGTCCATGCCGGTTAGAAGTTTGGATGTAATTCACATATTCACACGCTATCAACACTTATACGTCCTTACACTCTGAAGTCACAGACGCTAATGAAAGTAGTTTTTGGCGTGGGTATAACGCAACACCGCCATTCTTTTGTATTCATCCGCGCAACAGTTCTCATTGGTCGAACTCAAACAATTGAGAAGACATTGTCTATTTTGAGTATTGAAAAAATTAGGTCCCTTATACATTCAAATTAAAAGAATTAAAAATTTACATACTCTTATAAAAATATTTACATGAACAATTTTCTATTAGTCAATATTCTGTCTCATATGCCCCTTGTTTTGTTTTTCAAGTTGTCACCTTATATACAATCTTGAAACACAATACAATACTTCTCCCTACTTCTATGATTCAATCACTTTGTACAATATATTTTTTTTTTTTTTTTTTTTTTTTTTACAGTCTTCTTCACTGTTTGTCTTTGTCCTTTGTTTTGACATAATACAACATGTCTTTATAAGTTTCACATATTCGGTTACTACACAATGCATTTGGTTATTGTACAATACATGTCCAGTTATTGCACAACATATTTAGTTATTACACAATATGTCCAATTATTATGTAATACATATTCAGTCCTTGTACAATATATCCTGCTATCATACCATATATGTTGTTATTATACAACACACCTTCTGTCATTATACAATACATATTCAGTTATTGTACAACACATTTGATTACTACACGACATGTCCAATTATTACACAATACATATTCAGTTATTGCACAATATATCCTGCTATCATAATACATATGTTCTGTTATTATGCAATACATATTCAGTTATTACACAATACACATTCAGTTTTTGCATAATGCATTTAGTTATTACTCAACATATTCAGTTATCACATAATATATCCAGTTATCATACAATACATATTCAGTTATTATACATTTGACATTGACACAAATACAATTTAAGTGTTTTATGTGGTTTTTGACTTGTATTCTTTGCTATGAGGAGAGAAAAACAGGATACAAATTTTGAGCTAATGATTATGATCTTGTTTATGGCAATATTTCATTCAGTTCTTTGCCTTCTTTGTCTTACAAACTTATGTATAGGCAGGTTATTGAGTTGGTTCTTAAACTTTGATGTTACTAATGGTACTAATTTTCTTGATTGGCTATATTCATCTCAATTCATGGGCATTGTTTTTCTGGTTATGGTTTTCCTCACTTCACCAATTGTCATTTCTTTGTCTCTTATTTTTATAAGAGAAAACTTCTATACTTACAATTATTCTGTAATTGTATTATTTTTCTTCTCCATTTACCCTCGACATCTTTGTGTCGAAATATTATATCTTTTTCATCATAATTGATTTATTTTTATTTTTGTCCCTGACATCCTTATGTCAAAAACATATTATCTTTCGTCGCTATGATTCATTTATCTAATGACAATCAGTGTCCTCATCTGTCTTTGTTGACAATGCTCTTTGTGGTCGATATAGCCAATGACCATGTTGATCTTCTTCCTTGTTGTAATCCTAATCTAAACGTAATTTCCTATAAGTAACCCATTAAAAATTGTTATCTTTCTTTCATCTCCACTACTCCTGCCTTACACATTTGTTGACAAAGGCTATTTGGCTCTTTCTTTGTATGGCTTCAATTTATTTTTGTGGTATCTTCCTACCAACTTGCCATTTGTATTCTGTAGCTCATACGTGTGGTCACCCAGCTGTTTTGTTATGACCAGTGGTCCAGTATACAATAGTTCCATCTTCCCAGATCTCTTCTCAGATGCCTTGGATGCTTTGTGGCTTTTTAAGAGCACCTTTTCTCCAATTTGTGGGGACCATTTCCTGACGAATCTTTTCACCTTGTTCCTCCCTTTTTCAGCCTTCTGTTGTAATCTTCGGAATGCCAATTGACATTTTTCTTTCTCTGATAATTCTCTTTGGGCAGCCATGGTAGTGTCAATGTCAATTGCTAATTTTCTTGGTTTCGTGTTGGTCATTAGCTCGATAGGTGCGAACTTGGTCGTGGGGTTCACCGAATGGTTAATCACCTCCTCTATATATCCGCATTTTTCCGTCCAGGAAGTGTGGTCTCTGTGGCAGAGCAAACGAAAATAAATGCTAATATCCCTCATGATTCTCTCAGTCGGGTTTCCCTGGGGGTAATATGCTGAGGAATAGTACAATTTTATTCCTAATGTTTCTAAGGTGTTCTGAAACAACTTGCTCTTATGCATGGTCGCATTGTCCGATAAAATACATTTTATTCTCCCATATTTTGGGATGTAGTCCTTGACGATTTTATCTAGGCATGTTCTGCTTTTGATGTTCTTAATGGGGTATATTTTGGTGAATTTTGTAAAGACATCAAACATGACAAATATGTATCTGTTTCCATCTTTACCCCTAGGCAGCTCTCCATGCTCGTCAATACACACCAATGCATTTTTCTCATTCCTCACAATGGATTGTGGGATGACATCGTACTTTACATTAATTGGCTTGGCCTTTTGGCATAGGTCGCATGAGGAAATTAACTTCCTGACCTTCTTGCCAAGATGTTTAATGTACAATACCTCCTCGATGGCAAGCACTGTCCTCTCAGTACCGGAGTGAAGCATCGAGTGGTGGAATGCCAAAATGACCCTGTCTTGTAAGGAATTTGGTACCATCATTTTCCATTTCTTTACGTCGCGACCATGCAGTTTAAATAGTATGTTCCTAAATTTGCCTATCTTGGCATCCAATCTTGGTATTATGTCTGGAGCCTTGTCGAATAGCCTCTTCAATTCAGGGTCTTCTTGTTGTAGCTTTGCTATGTTCTTGAAGTCTTGCAAGATCTCGTTGTTTTCTTTGCTACTTATCTGCATAATTTTGATCTCATGGTGCGGACTGTATACCGTCTCGGGTATGTGACTTTCCGACCTCAATCTTGACAATAAGTCACTGAAGATATTCTCCTTCCCCGGGATATGTTTGACCTCTATGTCGTATGACATGATCTCATGTATGTACCTTGAGATTTTGGAGTTGGTCAGCTTACATTTTTGAATGAAGGACAGGCTTACGTGATCTGTATATATAATTATTTTATAGAGATATATATATTGTCTGAACTTCTGCAACGCAAAATGGATTGCACCTATTTCCAGTTCGGTTATGCAGGCATTGGCTTCTATTTTGTTTAAAAATCTAGAAGCTGTGGCAATCACATGTTTGTTGCCATCTGCATCTTCTTGTGCTAATATCGCACCATATGAGTGCGCACTAGCATCAGTGTATACTAGAAAAGGTGAATTCGGATCCGGTCGTTCCAGGAGAATACTGCGCTTGAAAAGTTCTTTGATATTCTCAAAGGCCACCTGGTGTTCAACATTCCACTCCCACTTAGTATCTTTTTTCAACAGTGCTCTAAGGGGTACCAATTCCTTAGCGTAGTTGACCACGAATTTCGACTGGTACTGCAAAATGCCCAGAAACCTCCTCAACTGTTTTAAGTTACGTGGGGGTGGTATATGCTCTATGGCCTTGACCCTCTCCGGATTAGGTTGTATACCATCAGGTGTTATGATGTGGCCCAGAAATTCAGCCTCTTTGACGAAAAACTCACACTTTTCTAAATTTAGGGTCATGTTGCTTTCCTGGAACCTGGATAATACATAATCTATGTGATGTAAGTGCGACTCGGGATTCTCACTGTATATTAGAAAGTCATCTACATATTGCGTCACAAAAGTCTCGATGGTATCTCCAAAAACTTTGTCTAGAGCTCTCAGTAATGCACTGCTACTGGTCGATAGTCCGAAGGCACATTTTGAAAATTGGTATACCTTTCCCTTGTGTAAGAAACAGGTATATTTCCTGACCTCTGGATGAAGAGGAATTTGCCAGAATGATGCTGTCAAGTCAAGACTAGTGAAATGTTGACCTCCTTTCAATTTCGATATTAGTTGGTCTACCCCCTCAGGCCTGTAGTGATCCGGCAAGGTATGTGTGTTTATCTTCCTTGCGTCGATGGTCATCCTCAATTTTCCCCCTTTCTTATGGACCCATACTACTGGATTCACATAACATGAGTCCGACGGCTCTATTATTCCGTCCGCTAACATTTTCTGGATTACTCTGTCAGCTTCCTCCCTGATGGAGTTGGGGATGGGCCTGGATTTGTGTGAATAGGGGGTAATATCTGTTACTGTGAAAGTATGTACGTACTTGTTACACGTACCTGGCTTTTTATCGAAAACTTTCCTGTTTTTAACCAGTATTTTCCTAAGTTGGCTTCTTTCCTCTTCAGAGATGCCATGTGCCCCCCAGACCTTCTCATCGATTAGCTGTAACATCGATTCTTCTCCATCTGTTGGTAGTAGTTCAGGTTGGCAGTTGTCCCAGGCAACATACTCGTCTTCTGTGCAGATCCAATGGCTGCAAACGTTAGTTTCTTCATTGCTCGTCCAACCTGTTTTCTTCTTATGTACCCTTAGGTCTACCAATCTATTCTCGTGGACATTGATGTTTTCCACAAAGAATTGTTCATCTGGATGGATCCCTGTCTGGTCTGGTTCCTCCTGGCATGTTTCTTCCTCCAGGAACTTCGCAGTGCATTCTGAGGCTCCTTCCTTAATGATAAATTCATGTAGGTCATAGTTAATTATCGACCTCCAAAGGTTAAGCAAATCACTGCCAATGATTAGGGTAGCTGTTAATCTTGGTATTACTAGGGCAATGAAATCGAACTTCCAACTTCCGATTTCAATTACCAGCCTTACCTGGTATTTAACATGTTCTTTCTTCTTGCCAATTGCTGTGCTGCAATATACTCCGCACACAGGCAAGAATTCAGCATTTCTTTTAGTTATCAGTTCTTGGAACAGCTGTTCGTCACATACTGATGTGCTGGCTCCTGTATCGATCATCGCTGGCAATTCGATACCCCATACCTTCAGCCTAATCATTGGTGGATTGGTTATCTCCTTTCTTTCACTCGCCTGTCTTCTCAAGGTACCTACATTATATTGGTCAATATCGCCCCTACTGCCACACAGGTCAACTTCCGGGACACAAAGTTGACTTGTACTTAGTTTTCCTGGACGTTGGAGGTGATAGTAGTTTCTGTATTCTGTGCAGTATCGGTCCTATCCGGTATATTTTCATTCTGTTCCTGTTGTCTTACGTTGTCGGTGTTCCCTTGGTTTCTGCCCCTTTGACGTGAACCCCTGTTGTACGACGGCCTATGGCTGTTCATGTATTCCCTACAGAATCGTATATGATTCACTTGATGGGTACGATCTCCTGGTCTTCCACGATCATACCTGTGCGTTCTGTACCTCGATTCACCCCTCGGTATTGTGTCGTGGTACCGCTGTCTTGTGTTCTCCATCCTCTCGCCATGATTATGTGGTTGTGGGAAATGGTGTGCCCCTCTCCCCCTTTCATGGGTACTCCTAGTATTTGTATTTTCTCCTTCGCTTTGGTTGTTCGTAGCCGTGTTTCGGTTTAGGATGGGTGAGTTTGGGTGACCGTTCCTATGTCTATGTTCATTAGGTCGACCATTTTGTGTTTCGAAGGCTGTCAGCAGTTCTATCATATCTGCAAAATCTACCGGCCTTGCAACAATTAATCCTGTTCTCACTGTGTCTGGGAAATGTCTCGTTATGCTGGCAATTAGTTCTGCCTCCGACAAGTTAGGGTCTAATAGCTTTCCTTTGTTGGCTACTTTCATGAAATAGTCGACTAATGACAATCCTTTGGCTGGATCGTATCTACCTGTCGCTAGCTCTACCCTAGTTTGGTTTTGTTTAGCTGGACCCCAATACCTTGATAGGAATAAATTTCTGAATGAGCTATAAGACTCGTGACCAGCTAGTGTTAACCTGAGCCATTCTAATGCCTTGTTTTTTAAGCTTTTCTTTACTATCATCATCCTAAGCTCGTTTGGTATCCTTTTCACTTTAAAGTATTCCTCCATCTCTTTAACAAAGAGTTTTGGATCATCTCCCTTCTCCTCGTCAAATGTAGGTGGTGTAATTTCATGTAATATGCTGTTAGTGTAACATGTGTTATGTGTTATGTCATTGTTTGGTTGTGAACCTCTTTCTCTGTATGGTGAGTCAACATTTTGTACATTACTCAAGTAACTCTCATCTTGTACATTACTTACATCTAAATCATCTTGTCTTTGTAATGCCTTCACAACATCATTTACATTAGCCAAATTTTCTTTCCCTTTTTTCATTTCTTCACAAATTGATTTTAAATCATTCTTTATTTCTAAGTGGCTTTGTTTCATATTATTTATAGCATCCTGTTGTGAAAGCATCACATCATTCATTGTCTTAATTTTAGGGATTACTATTTGTTCTACAGTTTCATTAATAATGTCTTTCTTTACTACCTCAATCTCTTTCCTTAATTCCTCAGTTATTTCTGTTTTTACATTTGTTATCTTACAGTCTACACTTGTATTACATTCTGTTATTTCATCCCTACATCTAGCAATTTCTTCTTCTAACACAATTTTACTCTCCCTCATCTCTGATTCTATCTTTCCCATCCTATCTCCTACCATTTCTATCCTAGCTTCTAAGGCTTCCTTTGTTTCATTTAAGTTTTTATGAACTAATTTTAAATTAGTTTCCATTACTTTCATATTTTCTTTACACTCCTGTCTTCCTAATTCTATTTTCTGTTCTAGGTTCTGTCTACCTAATTCCATTTGCTGTTCCAAGTTCTGTCTACTTAATTCCATTTGCTGTTCTAAGTTCTGTCTACCTAATTCCATTTTCTGTTCTAAGTCTTTTCTCACTTCCTCCATTTTCTGACCTATCTCTTCCTTATTCTGTTCCAGTTTCTGACCTAAACTTTGTTCTATATCCTGTTTTAATTCTGCATTATTTTGCTCCATTTTTTGACCTAATTCTATGTTATTTTGTTCCATTTTTTGACCTAATTCTACCTTGTTTTGTTCCAGTTTCTGACCTATTTCCTTCATATTCTGTTCTAGTCTTTCAAATATCATCATCATTAACCTTTGATCTTTGCTTATTTCCGCCTGTTCACCTTCTAATCCTTCCTGATAACTAGGCCTATCTGCCCCTTCCCCCACTCCTGTTTCTATCTCTTTTCGCGACATTTTAATTCCTTTATCTAATTCACTTAATGTTGAAAGTCCTGTCACTTTTCCACTTCTAAGTATCATTAACTAATGGGAATAAGATAAAGATACAAAAATTTTGGATCCTACTTTCTTTTCTGCTGGTTCTTCGTCCGGTTATTTACGTCTCCTAGGTAGTTGGCTTCGCTAGATGATCTCCGGTGTTTTTCCCTCGTTGATTCTCCGTGTATCGATGTTTTGTTGATATCAGACGATGGTCTAATGGCGTCTTTCTCCTTCACGATAAGATAGCGTTCTTTTGGTGTTAGCACTTCGCACTCTCAATTTTGCATTCCACTCCAAATTCGAGCCCCACGTTGGGCAAGCCATTTGTGGCGGGGATTTATTAAAAAGAAGGTTAACACAAATTAGTGTGGATATAGCAGCAAATGGAGCACTGTTTTTGCTAAAAGGTGGAAACTTTGTTAGAGCAGACGCCACTCTTCTTTTCAGGGGAGGTGGTCGTGGAATGGAATGCATAAATCAACGTACTTTTGTTATAAACACATTTATTCGTTCATCTACACTTCTTTTCACAAAGCAATTAGTTAACAACTCTTAAAATTGGATAGCGTCCATGCCGGTTAGAAGTTTGGATGTAATTCACATATTCACACGCTATCAACACTTATACGTCCTTACACTCTGAAGTCACAGACGCTAATGAAAGTAGTTTTTGGCGTGGGTATAACGCAACACCGCCATTCTTTTGTATTCATCCGCGCAACAGTTCTCATTGGTCGAACTCAAACAATTGAGAAGACATTGTCTATTTTGAGTATTGAAAAAATTAGGTCCCTTATACATTCAAATTAAAAGAATTAAAAATTTACATACTCTTATAAAAATATTTACATGAACAATTTTCTATTAGTCAATATTCTGTCTCACAGTCATTAAATTTTCTTTGGTCCACCTTTGTAAGTTGGTTAAGGATTGTTGCATGGTTTTTTCTAGTTCTGTACTTTTGCTTTTTGGTTTTGAAGTCCACATTACCAAGTCATCAGCAAATAGTGCACACTTCACACCTGATTCTTGTACTTGTTGTGGCAGATCATTAATAAATATATTAAAAAGTGTTGTGCTGAGTACTGCGCCTTGTGGTAAGCCATGGTGTACTTGTTTGTATTTAGATATATTTCTTCCATATCTGGTTGCAATAAAGCGTTGTGTTAGGAAATGACATAGGCATGAAAACATTGGACCTTGTATCCCTATTTTTTTTTACTTTCTTTAGTAGTTTTGTTCTGCATGTAGAATCATAGGCACTTTGGAAATCACTAAAAACTGATAAATTATCTTCCTTTCTATTGAAGGAGTCTTTGATTTCTTGACTGAGAAGTAAGACTTGTTCATTTGTAGAGTGGAACTCTCTGAATCCAGCTTGACATGGGGATATTAAATTTTGTGATTCTAGAAACCAATTTAACCTGTTTGACACCATTCTTTCCATCACTTTTGCTATTATGCTAGTAAGAGCTATTGGTCTATAATTTTTTATTTCTGATCTTGTTTTGTCTTTCTTCAAGAGTGGGACAATTATTGCTTTTCGCCATTCAGCAGGTACAGTGGTTTTCCAGGATAGATTGTAGAGTTTCAGTAGTTGTTTTGCTGTTTTTCCAAGGTTTTTTATGGACTCTGGATGTATGTGATCTGGTCCAGGAGACTTTTTGTTTTCTAGATTATTTATTGCAATGTTCAGTTCTTGCATATTAAAATTTTGAAAAAAGATATTGCACTGAGTGTTAGGATCACATTCTCTTTCTTGTTTCAAATCTTTCTTAAATTCTTTACATTCCTTTTTATTATTTCTTGTTACTTTATGTGAATTAGCATAATATTTATTGAATGTTTCGGCTATGACTGCATCATTTACTAATATTTTATTGTTGTGTATGATAGGTGTGCTGTTGTTTTCTTTCCTGTCCTTGACATTTTTTATGAACTTATGAGCTTTGTTACCATCTATCCTATAATCCATTTTTTCTAAGAAATTATTAAAGTGATTCTCTTTAGCAGTATTAATTTCATTTTTTAGTGAGGCACATTTCTTCCACCATATTTGTGTATCCGATATGGTTTTTGTTTGTTCAGCTGTATTTCTAGCTATATCCCTTTGCTTTTTCAGTTCTTCTAACTGGGGGTTCCAGAAGAGTTTGAAATTTTTAATTCTTCCACGAGGAATATGTTTTTTTTTTTTTTTTTGCAGTTTCTAGGATGACCTTACAGAAATTTTTGTTCGTATGATCTGGTTGGTCATACAGCTGTGAGTTTGTTTGTTCTTTAAATTTATGTTCTAATTCAGCTTTATATTTGTTCCAATCTGCTTTTTTGAAGTACCAATACAGATTCGTGAGACCTTGACTGTTATTTGTATTCTCTAGTTTTATATCAGCAATTACTGCTCTGTGACCAGAACTTGGATCTTCTATAACTTGTTTTTTAATTTTTGAAACAATATCTGTTGTAGCTAACAAGAGGTCTGGGTTACTGCCCGCTCCAGAATAATGTATGAAGGTTGTGGGATCTTCTTTACTATAAATCAGTTCAAAAGTTGTGGTATTCAAAAATTCTTCTACTATTTTCCCTGTAGAATCCACTTTTTCATAACCCCATCTTTTGGAATGGGCATTGAAATCCCCAATTACGATTGTTTTATTTAATTGGTCAATAAGTGAGAGATCTGGTTCATTCCTGGGAGGATTGTAAATACTGTATAAATGTAGATGTGTTTTGTTATCCCAAAAATTTAGCTTTATTAATTCACTTTTATCTGTGCTATACATTTCTTTAACAATTTCAAAGGAGGATTTAATATCCTTTTTGACTCCAACTAATATTCCACTTTAATTTAAAAGGTGAGTTAATTAATAACACTGAACAACATTACAACATATTTTTCCGGGACGCGTTTCGAAGGTTAACTTTCCTCCATTATCAACCGGACAATAACTGGGTTTCCATGGTGTTTCATGGTGCAGATGGTGATGCTTCTTCTGGTGTTTCTTCTGGTGGCGGTTCAATGAACTTACTGAAAATGTCTCTCTGAGGAATGTCGAAATTAAAACTCAGTTTCTGTTTTTTAAAATAAAGATTTGTTCCCATGTGGACAGTTCTTGTTTTCCGGTTATGTGTTTGAGAAGTTCTGGTTCTGGCTTTATGTCATGATTTTTTGTCCAAAAGTGAAATGCAACCGCTGATTTTTCTAATTGTTTACTCTTAATGTTTCTAACATGTTCTTTGGATCTAATTTCTAAATTTCTTTTGGTTTTTCCTATGTATATTTCATTACAATCACTGCATTCAATTTGGTATATGCCAGATTTTTTGTTAGGTGGAATAGCATCTTTGATGTTTGAAAGTAGTAGGTTTTTTATGGAGTAATTGCAAAATAATATTGCAAAATTATTGAAATAGCACAAAAAAAATGGCTTTCCCAAAGAATTAGTAGATAAAAAGGTAAAACAAGCAGAAAAGAAAAAATTATTAAAAGAAACTACAACTCTCACAGCAGCAAAAACAAAAATGATATTCAAAAAATTCACACATCATCCATGGGCTTTTGATAAATTTAAAAAGGTGTTCAAGGAATACAACATTGAGCTAGCAGCAGTAAACCATTACTCCATAAAAAACCTACTACTTTCAAACATCAAAGATGCTATTCCACCTAACAAAAAATCTGGCACATACCAAATTGAATGCAAACCAAACTTCTCAAACACATAACCGGAAAACAAGAACTGTCCACATGGGAACAAATCTTTATTTTAAAAAATAGAAACCGAGTTTTAATTTCGTCATTCCTCAGAGAGACATTTTCAGTAAGTTACTTGAACCGCCACCAGAAGAAACACCAGAAGAAGCATCACCATCTGCACCATGAAACACCATGGAAACCCAGTTATTGTCCGGCTGATAATGGAGGAAAGTTAACCTTTGAAACGCGTCCTGGAAAAATATGTTGTAAGTGTTGTTCAGCGTTATTAATTAACTCACCTTTTAAATTAAATTAATTATAACAACACTATTTTCAAACTTCTATGAAAGGAAGATAATATTCCACTACTTATCTGTCTATTTTTGGGTAGTAGGTGTAGTAGAAAACCAGTAAAATTGAAGTATTTAAGTTGGTCATTTGTTAGATTTGCTTCTTGTATGAAAAATATATCTATGTATAAATGCTTGTTCTTCTATTTTTTTTGTTATTGATGGGATCCGTGTTAAGGCAAGCATGGCATCAATAGGTGTGGATTTAACTGCTCCAGTGATTAGGCGAAGAGCCTGATTTTGTATTTGTTCAAGTTTATTGATGTTAGCATTTGCTGCTGTTATTAAAGCTTCAGAACAGTACAAGAGGTTTGGTTTAACATACATTTTGTATGTTGTGTTAAGGACTCTCCTTGAGCAGCCCCATTTAGCACCAGCTAACCTTTTCAGGATTTGCAGTTTCTTTTCAACCTTTTCCGAGATGTTTGTTATATGTTTTTTCCAACTTAGCTTCCTGTCAAAAGTGATGCCTAAGTATTTGGCATCATCAACTGCTTTGAGTGGTTTACCATTATAATTTATGTTAATATTAACCCTTTAACGCTGAAATAATATTAATTTTTTTATTCACTTTCATTTTTTTATCAGCAACTCATACAGTTTTGTGGAACTCTAATACAAAATAATGAGTCATTACAGCGAACCATTTTGTCACAATGGGCCGTGTCCATATGATCACGCTAGGCGCTTGTGTAAGCATTTTACGCCTAGGTGGCCATACTTCACAACAAATGCCAAAGTTACAGTGCCAATTATATATTACAATGAAGTGCACTTTAAAGGTGAATTATAAATATTAAATGCATGCAGACATATAACATATGATCACATGAGCACAAAATTATGTTGCAAGTCCAAGAGTCAAGTCTTTTATAGGGTGTAAAACTCGACAAAACACGGGATACAGAGTCCAGCGTTGCATTTTATACACTCTGTGCGAACAGTGCTGGTGCATTCTTTGCCAGCGCAGCATCGTCGATTGCAGGGAGCTACAAGGTGGTTCTTCCCATCAAGACGAATATCATCACTAACACTACAATGTTGAATGCTGTATCTAGAGGTGGCGGGTCAGCCTCTTCCTAATGGTGCAGTTTTGTACTTTTCCAGGTATGTCTGCACAATGTACCGGCAAAAGTTGAGATGAGATATGTTATTTCCAGATTTTCTTAGAAGTAACCAGGAATTGTGAACCGCTACATCTACCAACCAAGTAAACAGGGACCCCCACCACTTCTTTCCCCAGATCCCAATTCTGTAGTATGAGACATTTTGGTCCATTCTATTAGTTCCGCCCATTCCTGCATTGTAACCCTGAAATACAGCAGGTCGACTGACTCGTACTTTCCGCTTTTCTGCCTGAGAATATCTGGATACTGAAGCAGTTGGCTCAACTCCGTGACATGTAGAAGCTATAGTAACTACAGAGTTGTCTCTCCAACGTACGATACCTATACCGTCTGAGCTTTTTGCCATGTCGTATGTACCTCATACCTGATTCTTAATTTCTTTTGAAGGGACAATAGGACAGTTTTTCGGGATTCTATTTTCCCTAATTGTCCCTGTACCGCCATATCCACATGCTTTCAAATGAGCCAGTAGTTCCATCCCAGTAAAAAGGTTGTCAAAATACAAACAGAATGGCAAGTGAACCATATTATTTGGTAGTTCATTGAGCATCTCAACCATCAGTGCAGCACACTTTCCAAAGCGTTCCTCATATTCTGCATTGCCATTAGGATTTTTTCCTTGATAAATATAAAAATTTATCAAATAACCAGAGGGGATGTTTAGACTCCAGACCTTATAGCCGATACGAATAGGTTTACCACGAATAAACTGTTTGCAGCTATGTCTTCCAAAATACTCCACCATACACTCATCAAAATCCATATTCTGCTCTGGTCTGAAGTGGGAGATGAATCTTTTCTTCAGCATATTCATAAGTGGTCGCAGTTTCCACATCATTGTCGTTCATGTTAGGTTGAGTATTGTCTGCACAGTGAATAGATCGACAAATTTCTAGAAAGCGATCTCTTCTAATGGCATTTGCAACAAGCATATCCTGCAGATCCTCTGATGCTTCCCAATATGACCTTTTACTAGGGACATTGTTGTAGCCAGATAAAATAAGTACAGCGAGGAACATTTTAAATTCCTCTGCTGTTATTTTAGGATCATCATAATTGTTGAATATTGCATATTTCCTGGATTCTTCTATCATAAATTTAATTATTTTATCGTCAAACATGAGTTCGAAACATTCCACGGGTGTTTTGTTGGATAATGATGAATACCTAATCAGCTTCTGGGAATATACCAACCAAACCTCTATTATCATCCTTAGTCCACACAAAGCTTTTCTTCACATGTTTGCTCTTCTTCTGTGGTGGAGCAAGTGCGTTTTCTGAAGTGACATCAACTGCACCACCTACACGCTCATTGTTGGTGAGGACAATTTCTGCTTGGCTAGAAAACTGGCGCCCTGTAAGGTTATCAATCTCACCACCACCATCCTCTTCACCAGAATCTTCGTCGGAGTAGACATTAGCATCTGGAGGCTCTATAAAAATGCTGTCAACGTCTCCTATTGGTTCATCTGATTCTAAAATATCCAAGGCTTCCCGGAGAGTTATATCCCTGTTAAAAACACATGGAAAGTTTTGTATACCAAGTTTATAGTTTCCTAAATAATAAGTTTTCTTATGGCAACACAACATCTAAGCCGTGCAAGGTAACACAACCGTGAAAATGGAGTAAGTCATATATTGCATACATATGCGCCTAGCGTGTTCATATTATCACGCTTCACTTTAGAAGGGTCTAGACCAAATATATGCAGTAACCTAATGTTTTGTTTCATTATAACAGGAACACTAATCATGCCGAAGGCCTTTAAAAGTGTTTATCACATGATCAAAGTCTAATTGTAAACAAAATAGGAAACTTACTTGAAGCGCACCAACATCTTGCAGCTGTGACAAGACTAGCGATAACTAAAAGTTGTGCAACGACAATGTTTGTTTACAGAAGCCGACAATATGAGTAGACAGGGATACCACACCATTCTGTAGCTGATATAAATCACCAGCGATACTCTACAGAAGCAGACGATGCATCGGAACGTTGTTAAATGGAAAGCGGTAAACCGTGATCATACAAACACACACGGCATTAAAGGGTTAACTGGTTTGTATTTTAGTGTAAATAATTCATAATTTGTTTTTTCCACATTGATAGTCATGAGGTGTTTGGAGCTCCATTCATGTACTTTGTTTAGGGCTGTTCCTATTCTGTCTTTAATTAATTCAGGTTTTTTTGGAGAGCCTGAAGTCCAAATGACTACATCGTCAGCAAATAAAGCAATTTTGGTTTCTAAAGTTTTTATTATTGATGGAAGGTCATTTATATATATGTTAAAGAGTGTTGTGCTCAGAACAGCACCTTGTGGAAGTCCTCGGTGAGTTTGTTTATATTTGGAAATGTATGTATTATATTTTGTGGCACAAAATCTTTGTGAAATAAACTGAGTTATCCATTTAAGCATGTTACTTTTCACACCTATTGATTGCAACTTCTCAATTAATTTGTTTCTCCAGACTGAGTCATATGCTGATTTAAAATCAATGAATACTGCTAAGGTATCCTCCTTTCTATTGAAAGCTTCCTTGATGTCTTGGCTTAGTAGGAGTACATTTTCACTTGTACTATGATTCTGTCTGAAGCCGGTCTGTGAACTATTAATTAAGTTGTAATATTCTAAGAACCAGTTAAGTCTAGATGCCACCATTCTTTCCATCACTTTTGCAATAATACTGGTCAAAGATATTGGTCTGAAACTATTAATATTGTTTTGTTACGGGTTTTAGAAATGGGTCTTTACCTAGCAGCGGGAATATAGCAGCAGGAATAATGTTTTTACTGAAAGATGGAAAGTTTGTTATAGCAGACGCTACTCTTATCTTCAGGGTTGTGGTCACAGAATGGAATGCACAAATCAACGTTCCTTTATCACAACATATTTATTCGTTGATTTACACTTTTATCACTATGTTAATTAGTTAACAACTTTCAAAATTCGATAGAATCTACACTGGTTAAAAGTTTGGGTGTAATTTACATGTTCACACGCTATCAGCAAATATACATCCTTTCACCTTGAGCATACAGACGCTAATAAAAAAAGAGTCCGAGGCGTCTATGACGCAACACCGCCATTCTTATGTATTCATCCGCGCAACAGTTCTCATTGGTTGAACTCAAAGTGACGAGAAGACATTGGATCTTGAATATTAAAAAGAAATAAGTCCCTGATACACTCAAATTAAAAGAATTAAAAATTTACACACTCTTACAAAAATATTTACATGAACAATTTTCTATTGATCAATATTCTGTCTCATATGCCCCTTGTTTTGTTTTTCAAGTTGTCACCTTATTTACAATCTTGAAACACAATACAATACTTCTCCCTACTCCTATGATTCAATCACTTTGTACAATATTTTTTTTTTTCTTTACAGTCTTCTTCACTGTTTGTCTTTGTCTTTTGTTTGGACATGATACAGCATGTCTTTATAAGTTTTACATATTCGGTGACTACATAATACATTCAGTTATTATACAATACATATCCAGTTATTGTATAATACATTTAGTTATTACACAACATGTCCAATTATTATACAATACATATTCAGTCATTGTACAATATATCCTGCTATCATAACACATATGTGTTCTGTTATTATGCAATACATATTCAGTTATTACACAATACACATTCAGTTTTTGCATAACGCATTTAGTTATTACTCAACATATTCAGTTATTACACAATATATCCAGTTATCATACAATACATATTCAGTTATTGTACAACACATATTCAGTTTTTATACAACACATAGTTATTGTACATTTGACATTGACACAAATATAATTTAAGTGTTTCATGTGGTTTTTTGACTTGTATTCATTGCTATGAGGAGAGAAAAACAGGATACAAATTTTGAGCTAATGATTATGATCATGTTTATGGCAATACTTTATTCAGTTCTTTGCCTTCTTTGTCTTATAAGCTTATGTATAGGCAGGTTATTGAGTCGGTTCTTAAACTCTGATGTTACTAATGGTACTAATTTTCTTGATTGGGTTATTATTCATTGTTGTTTGGTTCAACATTTCTTCGAGCTTAGCATTGGCTATATTCATCTTAATTCATGGGCATTGTTTTTCTGGTTATGGTTTTCCTCATTTCACTAATTGTCACTTCTTTGTCTCTTATTTCTATAAGTGAAAACTTCTATACTTACAATTATTCTGTAATTGTATTATTTTTCTTCTCAATTTACCCTCGACATCTTTGTGTCGAAATATTATATCTTTTTCATCATAATTTATTCATTTTTATTTTTGTCCCTGACATCCTTATATCAAAAACATATTATCTTTCGTCGCTATGATTCATTTCTTTATGACAATCAGTGTCCTCGTCTGTTTTTGTTGACAATGCTCTTTGTGGTCGATATAGCCAATGACTATGTTGATTTTCTTCCTTGTTGTAATTCCTAATCTGAACATAATTTTCTATAAGTAACCCATTAAAAATTGTTATCTTCTTTCATCTCTACTACTCCTGCCTTACACATTTGTTGGCAAAGACTATTTGGTCCTTTCTTTGTATGGCTTCAATTTATTTTTATGGTATCTTCCTACCAACTTGCCATTTGTATTCTGTAGCTCATACGTGTGGTCACCCAGCTGTTTTGTTATGACCAGTGGTTCCATCTTTCTCTTCGTGTAGCCATCATGGTGTCGATGTCAATTGTAAGTTGCCGAGATTTTGTTGTTTGTCACCCACTCGGTTGGGACGAACTTAGTTGTTGTGATTTCCCTGAGTGTTGGTGGTGGTTGTTGTTTCTGTATTCTGTGCAGCATCTGCCCTATTTGGCACATTTTCATCTACTTCCTGCTGTCTTATGTTGTTAGTGTACCATTGGTCTCTGCCCCTTTGGCGTGAACCTCTGTCATGTGACGGTCTGTGGTTGTTCAAGTGTTCCCTACTGAATCGTATGTGATTCACTTGATGGGTATGGTCTCCTGGTCTTCCACGATCATATGTATATGTTCTGTATCTCGATTCACCATTCGGTATTGTGTCGTGGTACCGCTGTCTTGTGTTCTCCATCCTCTCGCCATGATTATGTGGTTGTGGGAAATGGTGTGCCCCTCTCCCCCTTTCATGGGTACTCCTAGTATTTCTATGTTCTCCCTCACTCTGGTTGTTCGTAGCCATGTTCCGGTTTAGGATGGGTGAGTTTGGGTGACCATTCCTATGTCTATGCTCATTAGGCCGACCATTTTGTGTTTCGAAGGCTGTCAGCAGTTCTATCATATCTGCAAAATCTACTGGCCTCGCAACAATTAACCCTGTTCTCACTGTGTCTGGGAAATGTCTTGTTATACTGGAAATTAGTTCTGCCTCCGACAAGTTGGGGTCTAATAGCTTTCCTTTGTTGGCTACTTTCATAAAATAATCGACTAGTGACAACCCTTTGGTTGGATCGTATCTACCTGTCGCTAGCTCTACCCTAGTTTGGTTTTGTTTAGCTGGGCCCCAATACCTTGATAGGAATAAATTTCTGAATGAGCTATACGACTCATGACCAGCTAGGGTTAACCTGAGCCATTCTAATGCCTTGTTTTTTAAGCTTTTCTTAACTATCATCATCCTAAGCTCGTTTGGTATCCTTTTCACTTTAAAATATTCTTCCATCTCTTTAACAAAGAGTTTTGGATCATCTCCCTTCTCCTCGTCAAATGTAGGTGGTGTGATTTCATGTAATATGCTGTTGGTGTAACATGTGTTATGTGTTGTGTCATTGTTTGGTTGTGAACCTCTTTCTCTGTATGGTGAGTCAACATTTTGTACATTACTCAAGTAACTCTCATCTTGTACATTACTTACATCTAAATCATCTTGTCTTTGTAATGCCTTCACAACATCATTTACATTAGCCAAACTTTCTTTCCCTTTTTTCATTTCTTCACAAATTGATTTTAAATCATTCTTTATTTCTAAGTGGCTTTGTTTCATATCATTTATAGCATCCTGTTGTGAAAGCATCACATCATTCATTGTCTTAATTTTAGGAATTACAATTTGTTCTACAGTTTCATTAATAATGTATTTCTTTACTACCTCAATCTCTTTCCTTAATTCCTCAGTTATTTCTGTTTTTACATTTGTTATCTTACAGTCTACACTTGTATTACATTCTGTTATTTCATCCCTACATCTAGCAATTTCTCCTTCTAACACAATTTTATTCTCTCTCATCTCTGATTCTATCTTTCCCATCCTATCTCCTACAATTTCTATCCTGGCTTCTAAGGCTTCCTTTGTTTCATTTAAGTTTTTATGTACTAATTTTAAATTAGTTTCCATTACTTTCATATTTTCTTTACACTCCTGTCTTCCTAATTCTATTTTCTGTTCTAAGTTCTGTCTACCTAATTCCATTTTCTGTTCTAAGTTCTGTCTCCCTAATTCCATTTTCTGTTCTAAGTTCTGTCTCACTTCCTCCATTTTCTGACCTAAACTTTGTTCTATGTCCTGTTTTAATTCTGCATTATTTTGTTCCATTTTCTGACCTAATTCTACCTTGTTTTGTTCCATTTTCTGTTCTAGTCTTTCAAACATCATCATCATTAACCTTTGGTCTTTGCTTATTTCCGCCTGTTCCTCACCTTCTAATTCTATCTGATAACTAGGCCTATCTGCCCCTTCCCCCACTCCTGTTTCTATCTCTTTTCGCGACATTTTATTTTCTTTATCCAATTCACTTAAGGTTGAAAGTCCCGCTACTTTGCCACTTCTCAGTAGCATATGCAATGGAAATAAAATGTATGTAAAAACAAAAAATTTTGATCCTACTTTCTTTTCTGCTGGTTCTCCGTCCAGTTATTTACGTCTCCTGGGTAGTTGGCTTCGCTAGATGATCTCCGGTGTTTTTCCCACGTTGATTCTCCGTATATCGATGATATCAAACGATGTTTAATGGCGTCTTTTTCCTGCGCGATGAGATGGCGTCATTCGATGTTAACACTTCGTACTCGTAATTTTGCATTCCATTCTAAATTCGCGCTCCACGTTGGGTAAGCCATTTTGTTACGGGTTTTAGAAATGGGTCTTTACCTAGCAGCGGGAATATAGCAGCAGGAATAATGTTTTTACTGAAAGATGGAAAGTTTGTTATAGCAGACGCTACTCTTATCTTCAGGGTTGTGGTCACAGAATGGAATGCACAAATCAACGTTCCTTTATCACAACATATTTATTCGTTGATTTACACTTTTATCACTATGTTAATTAGTTAACAACTTTCAAAATTCGATAGAATCTACACTGGTTAAAAGTTTGGGTGTAATTTACATGTTCACACGCTATCAGCAAATATACATCCTTTCACCTTGAGCATACAGACGCTAATAAAAAAAGAGTCCGAGGCGTCTCTATGACGCAACACCGCCATTCTTATGTATTCATCCGCGCAACAGTTCTCATTGGTTGAACTCAAAGTGACGAGAAGACATTGGATCTTGAATATTAAAAAGAAATAAGTCCCTGATACACTCAAATTAAAAGAATTAAAAATTTACACACTCTTACAAAAATATTTACATGAACAATTTTCTATTGATCAATATTCTGTCTCAGTTTGAAGGTTTGTTTTTCTTTAAAATCGGGATGATAATGGCTTTTTTCCAGCCGGAAGGTACAGTCATTCTCCGACACGTGTTATACAGTTTAAGTAGGACGTGTTCCATGTAGAAATTTGCTATTACTGGTGACAGCGGAGAGCCCATTGCCACACCGTCTACCTGTTCATAGAATCTGCCACCAAACAGGAAGAAAGTGGACGTTAGAGTGTGCCAGAAGAGCTCAATGATGTCGGCCGGAAAGTGTTTCTTCAGAAGTTGGATGGTTTCTTGTAGCGGTACCCTTGTAAAAAGAGATACCACGTCGAAGCTGACGAGCAGATGAGAAGGGCCAGTAGTGATGTTGTCCAAGGACTGTATGAACTGTGGGGAGTTCGTCACGTGGTGTGGGCAATCCCCTACCTGGGGCATGCAGTATACAGCAAACCAACACATACTGACCTCTATTTGAATGCTCGCAGTTTCCATCATAAGTCACAACGGGTCGGAGTTCTCAACACTCTGTTCCACAGAGCTCTGTCGATCTCCGATCCCAGCCACCTAAAACAAGAGCTGCAGCACCTGAGGCACACATTCCGCCAAAACGGCTACTCCGTGGAGGATATTGAAGCCTCAATCTCCAAGGCCAAGAGAGGAAAACTGCAAACTCAGCAAACACCAGACCAGCTGACCGCCACTGCCTGCATCCCATACACTGGCAATCTTTCCGGCAGAATCAGTAGAATTCTCGCAAAACACAACATCAGAACCATCCACAAGCTGCCTTTGAAGATCCAACACCTACTCAGGCCGGTGAAGGACAAACTGCACCTTAATGTACCACGGGTATACCGTATCCCCTGTGAATGTGGGACACCGTACATAGGGCAAACCGGCAGGACCATTTCCACCAGAGTCAAGGAGCACGAACAGTCCATACGATTAATCCAGCCTGAAAAGTCAGGGCTGGCGGAGCACTGCTTTGAAAAAGACCACAGAGCTAACTTCAAAGAAACGTCCATTGTGGCAAAATGTAGCGGTTTATGGGAACGGAGTGTTAAGGAGGCTCTGACCATCTCCTCTGAGAAGAGTACACTGAACCGGGATGCTGGATTGCAGTTTAGTCCATCTTGGAAACCAGCCTTAAAATTGGAAATCGACCGACTCAGAAAACACAGATTCCAACGGAGCTGTGAACCACCTCCACACTAGACTGGTTGTTTTCTATTCGGTACGTACTGGCTGACAGTACTAGTTCCTTCACTCTTGCTAGTCATTCATCCTGAAGATGGGAGAGATGTACACTCCCGAAACGTCAATGTCTTTTCATCACTACACCTGGCTCGAAGCCCGAGCGCATCTTGAATATAACATCTTCTGTTACATTATCTAACTGTCTTGTTTTTGGTGTTCCTTTTGTTCTTCTAGCAAACAACCTTCCTTGAATTTTTCAGTTCTGATTCCACCTCTCAAACAATACAACTATTTACCAGGGTTCTTGAAAAACATACATCAGATGAGACACTTTTCGAATAACCCTCTCAGATACACAAGTATTCCTGAGCGGTAATTTAGCACATGTTAAGTCATGCAAGCAACATTTAGCCTAAAGCATAGAGCCTAGGGAGGGAATAAGTAGCAGTAAATGTCTAACTCCACCTTGTTGGAGCACTCCTCCGTCCGTTATTACACAACATTTAGTCTAAAGCATAGAGTCTAGGGAGGGAATGAGTAGAGTCTAACTCTACCTTGTTGAAGTACTCCTCCGTCCGTTATTACACAACATTTAGCCTAAAGCATAGAGTATAGGGAGGGAATAAGTAGAGTCTAACTCTACCTTGTTGGAGTACTCCTCCGTCCGTTATTACACAACATTTAGCCAAAAGCATAGAGTATAGGGAGGGAATAAGTAGGGTCTAACTCTACCATGTTGGAGTACTCCTCCGTCCGTTATTACACAACATTTAGCCTAAAGCATAGAGTCTAGGGAGGGAATAAGTAGAGTAAATGTCTAACTCTACCTTGTTGGAGTACTCCTCCGTCCGTTATTACACAACATTTAGCCTAAAGCATAGAGTCTAGGGAGGGAATAAGTAGAGTCTAACTCTACCTTGTTGAAGTACTCCTCCGTCCGTTATTACACAACATTTAGCCTAAAGCATAGAGTCTAGGGAGGGAATAAGTAGAGTAAATGTCTAACTCTACCTTGTTGGAGCACTCCTCCGTCCGTTATTACACAACATTTAGTCTAAAGCATAGAGTCTAGGGAGGGAATAAGTAGAGTCTAACTCTACCTTGTTGAAGTACTCCTCCGTCCGTTATTACACAACATTTAGCCTAAAGCATAGAGTCTAGGGAGGGAATAAGTAGAGTCTAACTCTACCTTGTTGGAGTACTCCTCCGTCCGTTATTACACAACATTTAGCCTAAAGCATAGAGCCTAGGGAGGGAATAAGTAGCAGTAAATGTCTAACTCTACCTTGTTGGAGTACTCCTCCGTCCGTTATTACACAACATTTAGCCAAAAGCATAGAGTATAGGGAGGGAATAAGTAGAGTCTAACTCTACCTTGTTGGAGTACTCCTCCGTCCGTTATTACACAACATTTAGCCTAAAGCATAGAGTATAGGGAGGGAATAAGTAGAGTCTAACTCTACCTTGTTGGAGTACTCCTCCGTCCGTTATTACACAACATTTAGCCTAAAGCATAGAGTATAGGGAGGGAATAAGTAGAGTCTAACTCTACCTTGTTGAAGTACTCCTCCGTCCGTTATTACACAACATTTAGCCTAAAGCATAGAGTATAGGGAGGGAATAAGTAGAGTAAATGTCTAACTCTACCTTGTTGGAGCACTCCTCCGTCCGTTATTACACAACATTTAGCCTAAAGCATAGAGTATAGGGAGGGAATAAGTAGAGTCTAACTCTACCTTGTTGGAGTACTCCTCCGTCCGTTATTACACAACATTTAGCCTAAAGCATAGAGTCTAGGGAGGGAATAAGTAGAGTCTAACTCTACCTTGTTGAAGTACTCCTCCGTCCGTTATTACACAACATTTAGCCTAAAGCATAGAGCCTAGGGAGGGAATAAGTAGCAGTAAATGTCTAACTCTACCTTGGAGCACTCCTCCATCCGTTATTACACAACATTTAGCCTAAAGCATAGAGTATAGGGAGGGAATGAGTAGAGTCTAACTCTACCTTGTTGGAGCACTCCTCCGTCCGTTATTACACAACATTTAGCCAAAAGCATAGAGTATAGGGAGGGAATGAGTAGAGTCTAACTCTACCTTGTTGGAGTACTCCTCTGTCCGTTATTACACAACATTTAGCCTAAAGCATAGAGTCTAGGGAGGGAATAAGTAGAGTCTAACTCTACCTTGTTGAAGTACTCCTCCGTCCGTTATTACACAACATTTAGCCTAAAGCATAGAGCCTAGGGAGGGAATAAGTAGCAGTAAATGTCTAACTCTACCTTGTTGGAGCACTCCTCCATCCGTTATTACACAACATTTAGCCTAAAGCATAGAGTATAGGGAGGGAATAAGTAGAGTCTAACTCTACCTTGTTGAAGTACTCCTCCGTCCGTTATTACACAACATTTAGCCTAAAGCATAGAGTATAGGGAGGGAATAAGTAGAGTCTAACTCTACCTTGTTGGAGTACTCCTCCGTCCGTTATTACACAACATTTAGCCTAAAGCATAGAGTATAGGGAGGGAATAAGTAGAGTCTAACTCTACCTTGTTGGAGTACTCCTCCGTCCGTTATTACACAACATTTAGCCTAAAGCATAGAGTCTAGGGAGGGAATAAGTAGAGTCTAACTCTACCTTGTTGAAGTACTCCTCCGTCCGTTATTACACAACATTTAGCCTAAAGCATAGAGCCTAGGGAGGGAATAAGTAGCAGTAAATGTCTAACTCTACCTTGTTGGAGCACTCCTCCATCCGTTATTACACAACATTTAGCCTAAAGCATAGAGTATAGGGAGGGAATGAGTAGAGTCTAACTCTACCTTGTTGGAGCACTCCTCCGTCCGTTATTACACAACATTTAGCCAAAAGCATAGAGTATAGGGAGGGAATGAGTAGAGTCTAACTCTACCTTGTTGGAGCACTCCTCCGTCCGTTATTACACAACATTTAGCCAAAAGCATAGAGTATAGGGAGGGAATAAGTAGGGTCTAACTCTACCTTGTTGGAGTACTCCTCCGTCCGTTATTACACAACATTTAGCCTAAAGCATATAGAGTCTAGGGAGGGAATAAGTAGAGTAAATGTCTAACTCTACCTTGTTGGAGTACTCCTCCGTCCGTTATTACACAACATTTAGCCTAAAGCATAGAGTATAGGGAGGGAATAAGTAGAGTCTAACTCTACCTTGTTGGAGCACTCCTCCGTCCGTTATTACACAACATTTAGCCAAAAGCATAGAGTATAGGGAGGGAATAAGTAGGGTCTAACTCTACCTTGTTGGAGTACTCCTCCGTCCGTTATTACACAACATTTAGCCTAAAGCATATAGAGTCTAGGGAGGGAATAAGTAGAGTAAATGTCTAACTCTACCTTGTTGGAGTACTCCTCCGTCCGTTATTACACAACATTTAGCCTAAAGCATAGAGCCTAGGGAGGGAATAAGTAGAGTAAATGTCTAACTCTACCTTGTTGGAGTACTCCTCCGTCCGTTATTACACAAGTCTGCAACCGCCATGAAAAAGAGAACAAGTGCAAGACAAGAAAATATTTTGTGAGATAGGAAAACAGAGAAAGAAGAAGTAAATAAGTAAATGAGGATGAATGCATGTAGAATTAGGTACCTTGTTCGTTTGTATCTGGAGAAGTGGAGATGTAGTGATTATCGTCTAGGCCATAGCTGTCAGATGGAGATGCCCTGTTAGCACCACAAGCAGCAATTTCAGTCTGGAAACAAACAAAGTCACAGTGTCACACGTATGCTGTAGGTCAGGGCTTGTGTGTGTGTGTGTGTGTGTGTGTGTGTGTGTGTGTGTGTGTGTGTGTGTGTGTGGTGTGTGTGGTGTGTGTGGTGTGTGTGGTGTGTGTGGTGTGTGTGGGGTGTGGGGTGTGTGTGGTGTGTGGGGTGTGGGGTGTGTGTGGTGTGTGGTGTGTGGTGTGTGTGTGTCGTGGTGGGTGTGTGTGGTGGGCATGGTGGGTGTGGTGTGTGTTGTGTGTGTGGTGTGTGTGGTGTGTGTGTGTGTGGTGTGTGTCTGTCTGTGTGTGTGTGTGTGTGTGTGTGTGTGTGTGTGTGTGTGTGTGTGTGTGTGTGTGTGTGTGTGTGGTGTGTGGGCATGGTGTGGTGGGCGTGGTGGGTGTGGTGGGCATGGTGAGTGTGGTGGGCGTGGTGGGTGTGGTGGGCGTGGTGGGTGTGGTGGTGTGTGTGTGTGTGTGTGTGTGTGTGGGT
Organism: Tenodera sinensis; assembly: GCA_030765045.1. Classification (NCBI taxonomy): domain Eukaryota; kingdom Metazoa; phylum Arthropoda; class Insecta; order Mantodea; family Mantidae; genus Tenodera; species Tenodera sinensis. The sequence goes on along the minus strand of CM060961.1, from coordinate 633,079 downwards.
GTGGGTGTGTGTGGGTGTGGGTGGGGGTGTGGTTGTGTGCATGTGCGTGTGTGTGTGTGCGCAGCATAACTCAAAAACAAAGTCGGTTATAAACCAAAGTTGGTATTTAAAGATGTGACATGAAGATTTTGAAGAAAATAGCCCCACCCTAAACTACCCTTTACATGGAAAAGTTATCAAAAATTTAGATTTTCTTGAAAATGGCTCTAATGATTTTTATTAAAATGTCATATATTTAAGATATTTGTATGACAAATGAAATTTTTATTTTGTATTTTCTGGCTATAACCCATGTAGTCCTGCTTACTCTGGATGACTTTTGAGTAACTCGTAAACCGTAAGACATACACAAAATCTTACTATACAAAAAACGTAGATCTCACTAAAACACACAATTCATGTCCAAATAAATTTTTTTGTAGAGTGAACCATTTTGAGGATATTCCTTGTTATTTGTGTCAGTTTCAGAAAACTTAGAACTTTCGTGAAATGGAACATTGTTGTTCACTCTTTATATGTTAGGCGTGCAAAGAGAAAAGGACCTAAAAGCTTTAAAACATTTGACTATCGCTCAAAGCCTACTGTATTCCCATATTCCACCTGTACCTACAAGGAAATAAGCAATAAGATAATTTGTACAAATGTTTATCTCAACCACCACAAAGGAAATACAGGAATAAGAGTTAGAGTTGGTAAGAATGGTTAAGTTGCTGTTAAGTATACACCAGGTGATGATTAGGGTATACCGTATTCCTTGTTCCTGTGTTTTGGTTTACATTGGAAGTACACAGCGTAGCATCAACACCACACTTACCAAACAGAAAAGAAGCTGCCACTTGAGTGAAACAGACAAGTCCGCAGTTGCCCAACATGCCATTGAAGCAGAGGGCAAACATATAATTAAGTTGCAGGACATGATCATTTTATCATCCACAATACACTACCATGCCCAGCTACAACGTGAAGCTATTGAAATTAATAAATATGCCCACAATTTCAATAAGAAATAAGAGGTTTTGAAACTTAACGGCAACTGGTATCCTGTCATTGAAGGCAAAAAACAGGAGAATTTCAAGTGAAGCAATCATGAGGAAACAACACCTTGGGTGAAGCCCGCCCCCTCCCTCCTGCTGTCTGTCATTCAGACCAATCAGCTGAGGCCACTCGAGGGATAAATACAGTAGCTCAGACAGTCCAGACCTCAGACGCTATGTTAACTTCTCAGAGGAGACTATGATCATGCCACTGAAGATGTCTGCCGCATTGTGGATGAAACATCTGGATACTTAAACTCCAACAGACCATGGCACAACAGCCCGGAAATAACTCCTAGATGTAATCTCAGTAAGGTTTTTCAGGAGATAATAGATTATTTTGAGCTCAACCAGACAACAATTAGATTTTCAACTGACTTTCTCAACAACATGAATGATTTTGAATTTGTATTTTTGGTCACTGTTTTTAATGAGATGTTTCAGTATACTTCTGTTTGATATTCTTCAAAAAAGTTTCAACATTGTTTTCCTGTAACATTCAACTGTTTTCCCCATTGATGCTCTCACTTCTATTCAGGAAAGATATCCAAATTTATTTAAAATAAGTCATTTGAAAACGAAACTTGAGATTTTTTATGGAAGTGAAGAATAAGAGTATAACATTCCAATTGTACAAATATTAAATTGGTCAAAGAAAACACTAGCGTATTTGAACTGGTGTGCAAACTTTCTTCACTTGAAGTAGCAGTGTTGTTAATGAGAGCTGTAGTGGCAGGAAGCCTTTCTACTCTGAAATGTAAAGAGTTATTTGCAGAGCTGTATGACCTAGGAAAGACTAACATCTTGATCCATAGGAAAATGTCGAAGAACCTAGAGAGCAAGCAGCCTTTTCATAACAACTTAACTCCAAAATGACAGAACAATCAGGTTGATATATCAAAAATCTGATGTGTTGCACTCAAATGACTTTCTCCTCTTGTACTAAGTATTCTTACAAACTCTTATTCTTATATTTTCTTTGTGTTAGTTGAGATAAAGATTGGCACAAATTATTTATCTTATTGCTTATTTCTTTGTAGCTGCAAGGGGAATATTAGAATACAGTAGGCTTTGAGTGATAGTCAAATCTTTTAAAGCTTTGAGATTGTGTTGTCTTTGCACCCTTAAAATATAAAAAAATGAACAACAATGATCCATTTTACGAAAGTTCTACGTTTTCTGAAACTCACACAAATAACAAGGAATACCTCCAAAATGGTTCACCCTACAAGAAAATTTATTGAGATATAAATTGTGTATTTGGCAAGATCTACATTGTTTGTGTAGTATGATTTGGTCTATTTCTAACGGTTTACCAGTTATAGAATAGTCGTCCAGAGTAAATATGACTACAGGAGCTATAGCCAGAAAATTAAATATATACGTTTCATTTGTCATGAAAATATCTCAAACATGTGACATTTTAATCAAAACCATTAGAGCCATTTTCAAGAACATCAAAACTTTCTAAAAATTTTCCATGTAAAGTGTAGTTTAGACTGCAGCACTTTTTTTCAAACTCTTTGTGTTGCATCTTTGAAAAACATTAAACGTAAATATGAACTTTGGTTTATAACTGACTTTTTGTTTTTGAGTTATGGTGTCTACAGATACACAGATACAGATGGAGACCTTCTCCTAAAAATGCTTTTTTTTTATTTAGGGGGTGTCAAAACATACATTTTTGGTGAAAATCTTGACATTGAATTTTTGGGTGCAATACAATACTTCCCGTACTTACCAGTAGAGAAAGTAAAAATAGATATGTTGCATATCATTGTTATGTGCTTGAGGTATGATTTAGATTATAAGCCCCTGCTGTGTGGCTGTTTTGTATTATAGTGTAAACTATCTTTGCCATACAAAGGGTTCAAGTGAGTTTAGCACGTGTAGTCTAGATATTGTGTGTTGTATATATACAGTACTGATTGTTTACACTTTGTGTGTTATGGCCCTCCAACCCTTGTCTACCCTTTGTGTTATGGCCCTCCATCCCTTGTCTACCCTTTGTGTGTTATGGCCCTTACCCCTTGTCAACCCTTTGTGTGTTATGGCCCTCAACCCTTGTCTACCCTTTGTGTGTTATGGCCCTCAACCCTTGTCTACCCTTTCTGTGTTATGGTCCTTAACCCTTGTCTACCCTTTCTGTGTTATGGCCCTCAAACCCTTGTCTACCCTTTGTGTGTTATGGCCCTCAAACCCTTGTCTACCCTGTGTGTTATGGCCCTCAACACTTGTCTACCCTTTGTGTGTTATGGCCCTCAACCCCTTGTCTACCCTTTGTGTGTTATGGCCCTCAAAACCTTGTCTACCCTTTGTGTGTTATGGGCCTCAACCCTTGTCTACCCTTTGTGTGTTATGGCCCTCAACCCTTGTCTACCCTTTGTGTGTTATGGCCCTCAAACCCTTGTCTACCCTTTGTGTGTTATGGCCCTCAAACCCTTGTCTACCCTTTGTGTGTTATGGCCCTCAACCCTTGTCTACCCTTTGTGTGTTATGGTCCTTAACCCTTGTCTACCCTTTGTGTGTTATGGCCCTCCATCCCTTGTCTACCCTTTGTGTGTTATGGCCCTTACCCCTTGTCAACCCTTTGCGTGTTATGGCCCTCCACCACTTGTCTACCCTTTGTGTGTTATGGCCCTCCACCCCTTGTCTAGCCTTTGTGTGTTATGGCCCTAAACCCCTTGTCTACCCTTTGTGTGTTAGGGCCCTCCACCCCTTGTCTACCCTTTGTGTGTTATGGCCCTCCACCCCTTGTCTACCCTTTGTGTGTTATGGTCCTCCACCCCCTGTCCACCCTTTGTGTGTTATGGCCCTCCACCCCTTGTCTACCCTTTGTGTGTTATGGCACTCCACCCCTTGTCTACCCTTTGTGTGTTATGGCCCTCCAACCCTTGTCTACCCTTTGTGTGTTATGGCCCCTAACCCTTGTCAACCCTTTGTGTGTTAGGGCCCTCCAACCCTTGTCTACCCTTTGTGTGTTAGGGCCCAACATCCCTTGTCTACCCTTTATGTGTTAAGGCCCTCCACCCCTTGTCTACGCTTTGTGTGTTATGGCCCTCCACCCCTTGTCTACCCTTTGTGTGTTATGGTCCTCCACCCCTTGTCTACCCTTTGTGTGTTATGGCCCTCCACCCCTTGTCTACCCTTTGTGTATTATGGACCTTAACCCTTGTCAACCCTTTGTGTGTTAGCGCCCTCCAACACTTGTCTACCCTTTGCGTGTTAGGGCCCTACATCCCTTGTCTACCCTTTGTGTGTTAGGGCCCTCCACCCCTTGTCCACCCTTTGTGTGTTAGGGCACACCAACCCTTGTCTACCCTTTGTGTGTTAGGGCCCTCCAACCCTTGTTCACCCTCTGTGTGTTAGGGCCCTGTACCCCTTGTCTACCCTTTGTGTGATAGGGCCCTCCACCACTTGTCTACCCTTTGTGTTATGGCCCTCCACCCCTTGTCTACCCTTTGTGTGCTATGGCCCTCCACCCCTTGTTTACCCTTTGTGTTATGGCCCTTAACCCTTGTCAACCCTTTGTGTGTTAGGACCCTACATCCCTTGTCTACCCTTTGTGGGTTAGGGCCCTACACCCCTTGTGTACCCTTTGTGTGTTATGGCCCTCCACGCCTTGTCTACCCTTAGTGTGTTATGGCCCTCCACCCCTTGTCTACCCTTTGTGTGTTAGGGCCCTACACCCCTTGTCTACCCTTTGTGTGTTAGGGCCCTACACCCCTTGTCTACCCTTTGTGTGTTAGGGCCCTACACCCCTTGTCTACCCTTTGTGTGTTAGGGCCCTACACCCCTTGTCTACCCTTTGTGTGTTATGGCCCTCCACCCCTTATCTATCTTTTGTGTGTTATGGCTCCCCACCCCTTCTCTACCCTTTGTGTGTTAGGGCCCTCCACCCCTTGCCTACCCTTTGTGTGTTATGGCCCTCCACCCCTTGTCTACCCTTTGTGTGTTATGGCCCACCACCCCTTGTCTACCCTTTGTGTGTTAGGGCCCTACACCCCTTGTCTACCCTTTGTGTGTTAGGGCCCTCCAACCCTTGTCTACCCCTTGAGTGTTATGGCCCTCCACCCCTTGTCTACCCTTTGTGTGTTATGGCCCTCAACCCTTGTCTACCCTTTGTGTGTTATGGCCCTCAACCCTTGTCTACCCTTTGCGTGTTATGGCCCTCCACCACTTGTCTACCCTTTGTGTGTTATGGCCCTCCATTCCTTGTCTACCCTTTGTGTGTTATGGCCCTCCACCCCTTGTCTACCCTTTGTGTGTTATGGCCCTCCACCCCTTGTCTACCCTTTGTGTGTTAGGGCCCTCCACACCTTGTCTACCCTTTGTGTGTTATGGCCCTCCACCCCTTGTCTACCCTTTGTGTGTTATGGCCCTCCACCCCTTTTCCACCCTTTGTGTGTTATGGCCCTCCAACCCTTGTCTACCCTTTGTGTGTTATGGCCCTTAACCCTTGTCAACCCTTTGTGCGTTAGGGCCCTCCAACCCTTGTCTACCATTTGTGCGTTAGGGCCCAACATCCCTTGTCTACCCTTTGTGTGTTAAGGCCCTCCACCCCTTGTCTACCCCTTGTGTGTTATGGCCCTCCACCCCTTGTCTACCCTTTGTGTTATGGCCCTCCACCCCTTGTCTACCCTTTGTGTGTTATGGCCCTCCACCCCTTCTCTACCCTTTGTGTGCTATGGCCCTTAACCCTTGTCAACCCTTTGTGTGTTAGGGCCCTCCAACCCTTGTCTACCCTTTGTGTGTTAGGGCCCTACATCCCTTGTCTACCCTTTGTGTGTTAGCGCCCTCCACCCTTTGTGTGTTAGGGCCCCCAACCCTTGTCTACCCTTTGTGTGTTAGGGCCCTCCAACCATTGTCTACCCTTTGTGTGTTAGGGCCCTGTACCCCTTGTCTACCCTTTGTGTGTTAGGGCCCTCCACCACTTGTCTACCCTTTGTGTTATGGCCCTCCACCCCTTGTCTACCCTTTGTGTGCTATATCCCTCCACCCCTTGTCTACCCTTTGTGTGTTATGGCCCTTAACCCTTGTCAACCCTTTGTGTGTTAGGACCCTCCGACCCTTGTCTACCCTTTGTGTATTAGGGCCCTACATCCCTTGTCTACCCTTTGTGTGTTAGGGCCCTACACCCCTTGTGTATCCTTTGTGTGTTATGGCCCTCCACCCCTTGTCTACCCTTTGTGTGTTATGGCCCTCCACCCCTTGTCTACCCTTTGTGTGTTAGGGCCCTACACCCCTTGTCTACCCTTTGTGTGTTATGCCCTCCAACCCTTGTCTACCCTTTGTGTGTTATGGCCCTCCACCCCTTGTCTACCCTTTGTGTGTTATGGCCCTCCACCCCTTGTCTGCCCTTTGTGTGTTAGGGCCCACCAACCCTTGTCTACCGTTTGTGTGTTAGGGCCCTCCAACCCTTAACTACCCTTTGTGTGTTAGGGCCCTCCTCAACTTGTCTACCCTTTGTGTGTTAGGACCCTACACCCCTTGTCTACCATATGTGTGTTAGGCCCCTACACCCCTTGTCTACCCTTTGTGTGTTAGGGCCCTCCACACCTTGTCTACCCTTTGTGTGTTAGGGCCCTCAACCCCTTGTCTACCCTTTGTGTGTTAGGGCACTCAACCCCTTGTCTACCCTTTGTGTGTTAGGGCACTCCACCCCTTGTCTACCCTTTGTGTGATAGGGCCCTCTACCCCTTGTCTACCCTTTGTGTGTTAGGGCCCTCAACCCCTTGTCTACACTTTGTGTGTTATGGTCCTCCATCCCTTGTCTACCCTATGTCTGTTAGGGCCCTCCACCCCTTGTCTCTCGTTTGTGTGTTATGGCCCTACACCCCTTGTCTACCCTTTGTGTGTTAGGGCCCTACACCTCTTGTCTACCCTTTGTGTAATGTCCCTCCAACCCTTGTCTACCCTTTGTGTGTTAGGGCCCTCCACACCTTGCCTACCCTTTGTATGTTAGGACCCTCCACCCCTTGTCTATCCTTCGTGTGTTAGGGCCCTCCACCCCGTCTACCCTTTGTGTTATGGCCTTCCACCCCTTGTCTATCCTTTGTGGGTTAGAGCCCTCAACCACTTGTCTACCTTTTGTGTGTTATGGCCCTACACCCCTTGTCTACCCTTTGTGTTATGGCCCTCCACCCCTTGTCTACCCTTTGTGTGTTATGGCCCTAAGCCCCTTGTCTTCCCTTTGTGTGTTATGGCCCCACACCCCTTGTCTACCCTTTGTGTTATGGCCCTCCACCCCTTGTCTACCCTTTGTGTTTTGGCCCTCCACCCCTTGTCTACACTTTGTGTGTTAGAGCCCTCCACCCCTTGTCTACCGTTTATGTTATGGCCCTCAACCCCTTGTCTACAATTTGTGTTATGGCCCTCCAACCCTTGTCTACAATTTGTGTTATGGCCCTCCACCCCTTGTCTACCGTTTGTGTGTTAGGGCCCTTCACCCCTTGTGTACCCCTTGAGTGTTATGGCCCTCCACCCCTTGTCTACCCTTTGTGTATTAGGGCCCTCCACCCCTTGTCTACCCTTTGTGTCTTATGGCCCTCCACCCCTTGTCTACCCTATGTGTGTTAGGCCCCTACACCCCTTGTCTACCCTTTGTGTGATAGGGCCCTCTACCCCTTGTCTACCCTTTGTGTGTTAGGGCCCTACACCCCTTGTCTACACTTTGTGTGTTATGGCCCTCCGCCCCTTGTCTACCCTATGTGTGTTAGGGCCCTCCACCCCTTGTCTCTCCTTTGTGTGTTATGGCCCTACACCCCTTGTCTACCCTTTGTGTGTTAGGGCCCTAAACCTCTTGTCTACCCTTTGTGTAATGGCCCTCCACCCCTTGTCTACTCTTTGTGTGTTAGAACACTCCACTGCTTGTCTACCCTTTGTGTGCTAAGGCCCTACACCTCTTGTCTACCCTTTGTGTAATGGCCCTCCACCCCTTGTCTATCCTTTGTGTGTTAGAGCCCTCCACCCCTTGTCTATCCTTCGTGTGTTAGGGCCCTCCACCCCGTCTACCCTTTGTGTTATGGCCTTCCACCCCTTGTCTATCCTTTGTGTGTTATGGCCCTCCACCCCTTGTCTACCCTTTGTGTGTTAGGGCCCTAAACCTCTTGTCTACCTTTTGTGTGTTAAAGCCCTACACCCCTTGTCTACCCTTTGTGTTATGGCCCTCCACCCCTTGTCTACCCTTTGTGTGTTAGAGCCCTCAACCACTTGTGTACCTTTTGTGTGTTATGGCCCTACACCCCTTGTCTACCCTTTGTGTTATGGCCCTCCACCCCTTGTCTACCCTTTGTGTGTTAGGGCCCTAAACCTCTTGTCTACCCTTTGTGTAATGACCCTCCACCCTTTGTCTACTCTTTGTGTGTTAGAACCTTCCACCCCTTGTGTACCCTTTGTGTGCAAAGGCCCTACACCTCTTGTCTACCCTTTGTGCAATAGCCCTCCAACCCTTGTCTACCCTTTGTGTGTTAGGACCCTTCACCCCTTGTCTACCCTTTGTGTGTTAGGGCGCTACACCCCTTGTCTACCCTATGTGTGTTAGGGCCCTCCACCCCTTGTCTACCCTTTGTGTGTTAGGGCCCTCCAACCCTTGTCTACCCTTTGTGTGTTAGGGCCCTCCACCCCTTGGCTACCCTATGTATGTTATGGCCCTACAGCCCCTGTCTACCCTTTGTGTGATGGCCCTTCACCCCCTGTCTACCCTATGTGTGTTAGGGCCCTACACCCCTTGTCTATCCTTTGTGTAATGGCCCTCCACCCCTTGTCTACCCTTTGTGTGTTAGGGTCCTACACCCCTTGTCTATCCTTTGTGTAATGGCCCTCCACCCCTTGTCTACCCTATGTGTGTTATAGCCCTCCACCCCTTGCCTACCCTTTGTGTGTTATGGCCCTCCACCCCTTGTCTACCCTTTGTGTTTATAGCCCTACACCCCTTGTCTACCCTTTGTGCGTTATGGCCGTCCACCCCTTGTGTACCCTTTGTGAGTTATGACGCTCAACCCCCTCCCTACCCTTTGTGTGTTAGGGCCCTATAGCCCTTGTCTACCCTTTGTGTGTTATGGCGCTGAACCCCTTGCCTACCCTTTTTGTGTTATGGCCCTACACCCCTTGTCCACCTTTTGTTTTTTACAGCCCTACACCCCTTATCTACCCTTTGTGTGTTAGGGCCCTCCACCCCTTGTCTACCCTTTGTGTGTTCTGGCGCTCAACCCTTTGCCTACCCTTTGTGTGTCATGGCCCTACACCCCTTGTCTACTCTTTGTGTGTTAGGGCCCTACACCCCTTATCTACCCTTTGTGTGTTATGGCCCTACACCCCTTGTCTACCCTTTGTGTGTTAGGGCCATCCACCCCTTGTCTACCCTTTGTGTGTTATGGCCCTACACCCCTTGTGTACCCTTTGTATGTTATGGCCTTCCACCCCTTGTCTACCCTTTGTGTGTTATGGCCCTAAGCCCCTTGTCAACCCTTTGTGTGTTTTGGCCCTACACCCCTTGACTACCCTTTGTGTGTTAAGGCCCCACACCCCTTGTCTACCCTTTGTGTTATGGCCCTCCACCCCTTGTCTACCCTTTGTGTTTTGGCCCTCAACCCCTTGTCTACACTTTGTGTGTTAGAGCCCTCCACCCCTTGTCTACAGTTTGTGTTATGGCCCTCCAACCCTTGTCTACAATTTGTGTTATGGCCCTCCACCCCTTGTATACCCTTTGTGTTATGGCCCTCCACCCCTTGTCTACCCTTTGTGTTATGGCCCTCAACCTTTTGTCTACACATTGTGTATTAGGGCTCTCCAACCCTTGTCTACCCTTTGTGTTATGGCCCTCAACCCCTTCTCTACATTTGTGTGTTAGGGCCCTCCACCCCTTAACTACCCTTTGTGTTATGGCCCTCCACCCCTTGTCTACACATTGTGTATTAGGGCCCTGCAAGCCTTGTCAACCCTTTGTGTTATGTCCCTCAACCCCTTGTCTACCCTTTGTGTTATGGCCCTCCACCCCTTGTCTACCCTTTGTGTTATGGCCCTCCACCCCTTGTCCACACATTGTGTATTAGGGCCCTCCAACCCTTGTCTACCCTTTGTCTTATGGCCCTCAACCCCTTTTCTACCCTTTGTGTGTTAGGGCCCTCCAACCCTTGTCTACCATTTGTCTTATGGCCCTCAACCCCTTGTCTACCCTTTGTGTGTTATGGCCCTCCACTCCTTGTCTACACATTGTGTATTAGGGCCCTCCAACCCTTGTCTACCCTTTGTCTTATGGCCCTCAACCCTTTGTGTGTTATGGCCCTACACCCCTTGTCTACCCTTTGTGTGTTATGACCCTATACCCCTTGTCTACCCGTTGTGTGTTAGGGCCCTCCACCCCTTGTCTATCCTTTGTGTGTTATGGCCCTCCACCCCTTGTCTACCCTTTGTATTTTAGAGCCCTCCACCCCTTGTGTATCCTTTGTGTGTTATGGCCCTCCACCCCTTGTCTACCCTTTGTGTGTTATGGCCCTACACCCCTTGTCTACCCTTTGTGTGTTATGGCCCTACACCCCTTGTCTACCCTTTGTGTGTTATGGCCCTCAACCCCTTGTCTACCCTTTGTGTTATGGCCCTCCACCCCTTAACTACCCTTTGTGTTATGGCCCTCCACCCCTTGTCTACCCTTTGTGTTATGGCCCTCAACCCCTTGTCTACCCTTTGTGTGTTAGGGCCCTCAATCCCTTGTCTACCCTTTGTGTGTTAGGTCCCTCAACCCCTTGTCTACCCTTTGTGTCTTAGGGCCCTCAAATCCTTGGCTACACTTTGTGCTTCAGGACCATAATTCTGTTACTAGAGTCTGCGTCTTAGGGCCATCAATTCCTCGGCTAAGCTTTGCGTCTTGGGGACGTAAATCTCGCGGCTACGGTTTGCGGCTTGGGGACCTACATTGATCGGCTACGCTTTGCGACTTCAGGCCCTCAATTAGGCGTTATTTTCATAAGGATAGCAGTGTTAGTCTCATGTTGGCTGCTGTGCGTGCGGGATAGTGGTGTTTTGTTAGTGGCATGTTGGCAGCTATTGCATCTGTAGCATAAACATAGGATATAGCGAATACAGTAAACACTCGATTATCTCTGATCAATTAAAAAATAATTGACAAGCTTTTCTTCTGCAAAAAGGCAATGTATGTAGTTCGTTGTTCGTTACAGAAACACCGCGCTATGGTAATGCATATGTACAATTTACGTCGTTTCCACCCGATTGCTATTGTTCGTTGACTGGATTTATCTGGGTTTGACAATCTTCTGCTAATGTACCGTCTCCGAAATTCAATGTGATTTTTTCTGAATTAAAATGTAAACCCCGCTTTGTGTTATGTTTTCTAACATGACAACAGCTGATTTGTTTATGAAACTAGTGGTCTTGTCAAGGAATGAAAATAAACAATGACTGACCTTGAATTCTGTATTTGGATCCACTACAGAATTTAATGCTTGTTCCACATTTTCTTCTTCCCACTTTTGCACAAAGTTTGTGTCAGCGTTGTGATTAACTTGCTCTACATATAGATTGAGGTTAAATTGGTCCATCATTTGGTCTTAACCACAACACGGTTATCATGCTTTCTTCAAGCTGAAAATCCAAACAAATTACATTAGCAAACACTAGGGGTATGATTTGTGTTAAGCAAATAAATGTTTTCTTTCTGCCGATAAAGAAGGGTTAAAAAAACTTTCTATCTCTGAATTCGTTCTGTCAGCTGTCATTCTACTAACTTTAACAAGCATTAACGTTTGATTGCTTAATGTTAACACAGAATAGCAAACAACCTCATTTATTTCAGCTTCAGTACATTTAACAGCTCTGACTTTCCTCATATTTTGGTTCACCTTTCCACATTTGCAATACTTCACATTTCGATACGTGGCTAAACCACCCCTCCCCTTTCTGCCAAGTTGCATGTTCAATCCACCGAGTCCCTTTAAACCAGTGAACACCCTATAGCTGGAACTGAACTTTCGTTGTGAAGCACAGTAGTCGTCAAATGGGACCTGCAGCATAAACGTAACCATTCATTTATGGAATTCTTCGTAGTCTATTGGTGTTTAGCCCTATTTACCAACGTAAGGATGAGTATCTTGTGTTTATTTCGCGTCTCTGCGTTATTTCTCCGGTACATTGTGTATATTTTCATCTTGTAATACGTCTCCTGCTTCCCCTGCGGAAAATGTTTGCATGTTAAAACATACTTTGTTTTATTTTGGGCAAAAACATTAGTGCAGCATAAAACTTAATCATAGCAAAATATAGTTTTATATCCCTTTCGACAACATTCGAGAACAGCCTTCTGGGTGGCTCAGTTGGTTAGGCGCTGATTCCAAGGTCGCGGTTTCACACTCGGTCCAGACCGATGTTTAGTGTGCTTAAAATCGACAGCACCATGTCACAAAGGAACTCCTGCTGGACAAAGTTCCGGCACATCGGCGGCGCTGACGTGATCCTGGCAATTGACAGTGTCGCTAACATTTGTTGATTTATTTGGGCAGCGTGCAAATGATACACCATTTTCGCTAACCTTTTCCTCGGTTAGAACATTTCTTTTTGCTTCTTAATTTAAGGTTTTGCAATACAGTTGTTCTAAACGCATTGACCACACATCTTACAATTTCCCTACTCAGAAAAGGTGAAGTTCGAGAAAGGTCCATGTTACGCCATCCTCGCTATATAAGGAGGCGAGGCAACGAGAAGAGTTACTTAATAGTTATTGACATGAGTCGTCGCAGCGGTCAGTTTTAATGTTTGTTCGTGTGTTTGAGTGTGTGTGTGTGTGTGTACGGTAGTCGTGAGAGAACCAGCGCATCATGAAGGAAGACAGTAAAATAGTGAAGGAGTGTCGAGTGATTGTATCGCCAGAGTTAGTGTATGAAAGACAGAGAAAGTGAAAAAGACAACGGTTACAAGAAGAAAATAGTTGAGAGTAGTGATATCCAAAGATAAAACAATTCCTTCGTAACCAAGATATCAGCGTAACGTCAACGCACGCTATATAAACATTACGTCACTGAGAGGGGATTTTCTGTATTGTCTTGTGCACCTGGAACCTGCTATTGTTGACCTCTGACCGGGTGTAAAGTTCAGAGCCAGCTACAGTTTATGGTTTATGCGTAACCAACTTCGCGTCTATTGAAGGAATTGTTTCATCTCTAGTTATATCTCATCAAGGACTGTAGACTGTGTTAGAATCAGTAAAAGAGAACTGTGTTGTACCTTCAAATGTTGGAAAATAAAGTGACAAAAAACTAACTGGACTTTTGTCATTTTGTCACAATATGTAACGCAACCTTGTGCCATAACAGACCATCTGGACTAAGGCTTGCTGCCGGATCGCTGCGTCCACCATCTCTGCACACCACAGGCGTCATGAGTGGGGTGCAATACGTGGCCAGCACCCCGGGTCCTCCCGGCCGATTATGCGGTCGTCTCGATCAGGTGCCGTTACTTTTCAATCAAATAGCTACTCAATTGGTCCCTCAGGGACCTAACGAGGCTAAGTGCACCCCAGATCGGGTCTCCCAGCGGGAGAAAATCCCCACGCCGGTAGCGGCAATCGAACCCGGCAGCAGCAGCGCTACCAACCGCTAAGGAGACGACCTGTCGCAATATGTAGGTGTCCTAAATAACAATTCTTCGTTCAAAGGTGAATTTTTTCAGTAGACATTTCAGTGGATTAATAACAAGACAAGGACATCAACGATAATAAGAACAGTTCAGAGCAGTTCATAAACAATACACATATTTGAATAAATTTCCACTTTTGAGATGCACAATAAACAAACTGTACTCTTTACAGCTAGAATTGACTGCAGAAGCTGTGCGAGGTGTTCTGTGTGTACGAGTGCAACACAGTTGATAAACATGACCTTGTGTGTCATTCATACTATTGGGCAGCAGAAAAATAGAGGTCACTGCAGTGAAAGTGAACTGCGCAAATATGGCCCTACTATAAAGCGAACGCACGCGCGTGTGTGTGCTGGTTTCGGAAAAAATGTTAACTGAACGGTAAAAAGTAATGTGCTGAACATATTGAATCTTACAGAACGTAAAGTAGGTTATCAGTGCAAAAATATGACTGCAATTATGGTTGTTCTTATGTTTTGAATTATATGTCACATTTTTGTGTCACGAGCTGCCACTGGATGAATCCATTTTCATTTTAGGAGCTCTTTCTTTTTTTACTGGTCTCCCAAGATAAGTATTTTACTAAAGGCCTAAAGGAAGAACACATCCGGAAAAGCCAAGGGAACGATGGTCAGGCACATTTTGAAACCGGAACAGGCATTCTCAGGCATTCTGGCCTAGTCCCTGTTGTAGAAGCAACGTTCTGTTGCATTGCAACAAGCGTGGGCGTTATGGAAGCTGGCCACCGGCAAACGGGCGCTTTATCCGAAGGCTGTATCTACGGCGTTGAGTTTGGTCGATGTTTCAGCTACAGCTGTATGGGTTATGGAATCACAAGGCATGGGGAAGTTTTAAAATTGCTTGTCATTTAATACATTTATCAGTACTTTCATTGCACTAACGCAATAAAAGTCCAATGGGTCAATTCCATGAATTTTAAGGTAAAATGATCATTGTAGTAAACAGCACTTTACCAAACTAGAAACTAACCTTCACAAACAGCGAATTCGATAGGCATACTCGAATTTTTTAAATTCCAGCTGCTTTTTACGGTAGAAAATATGAAAACAAAAGGTTTTATCCATTTTGAAAGGAATAACGGACTAGTAGACTAGTAGTATCAGTGCAAAGTTATTTTATGTCAAAACGCAAAACTTTGTTTTCTGGAAAATAAAGACCTTAAGCATGTCGTTTTCTGCTGTGCTTATGCAAAAATCTTGCTATGAAAGAAAACCTAAATAGGGAAGTCAGGTGGCCATTAGGATTCCCAGCTTTATTTTCTCCACATGCAAATTCAAAGGCATTCTGTTTACCCACTTCTTTTACCTTTACCATCATGACCCTCGTTCAATTCAGTTCAAGCAAGGAATGTGCGAATAAAATGATTAAAGTAGTCTATTCAAAACATTCATCAGTGCTATATGTTGATTATAAAATTATTGTGTAATGTGTTTAAATTAGAATTTTAGCAAGGAATGTTCAAGTTTATGTATAGGTTTAATTTAAAATTGGCAAGAAAACACTTGATGACTCCATGTATGATTCCAGGGGCAAATGACATAAAATTAAATGTTATTTTTAGTTTTTATGATCCATATTTAGCGAAGTTGGTAATGTAAATATATCGTTAAGGTAGCAAATGTAAGGGTAGACATAATATATGTGGTTTTTTCATATAAAATGTAAATTATATGTTTACGATACATATACCTTCTCCAGTGATTACAGAAGTATGTGGCATATGGTGACAGTTTAGACCAAGTAATTTGTAAAACTATTTAAGTATTAGAGGTAAAGGTACAGCCATATCCAGGTCACTTGCACCCGGTAAAATCAGGCTTTAAAACTCCTGCATGGAAACAGCCGCCCTGTAGTACAGTGTTCCGCAAACACCTCTTGGCTGTTGAACATGTGTAACTTGTCCAAGGTTTAAACAATTCTTAGAGGCAATAAGCTTCTCTTATCTTAATATCTGCGACAGTTCTTGTTACGGTGGCAACCTGTATAAGCAGGATTCGCACTTGATACATTTGTATTCTGCAGTCTGCGTTGGAATTGAAGAATTTTCAGCAGATATTAAGATAAGTGAAGCTTATAGTCTCCAAGAATTGATTAAACTTTAGATTTATATTGCTTCTCTGTTAATAGCTTGTTTTTCTGTAATATGTGTAACTTGTGTTTAATAAAACTTAGAAACATGAAACTAGTAACAATGGAAAGAGAAACCTCAAAAAGTTTAACCTAGAATCACAGTTGACAACAATTACATACAACATTGCACATTGTTGAAAGTTACAAAATGGCTGGTATAGATAGGTGAGCATTCTGAATTCTAATTATTATCTGTAATTGTTGTTTGATATTTTGGAACAAGACTTAATGTATATCCACTCAGTGGCCCATCAGTGAATTTGAGGTTCTCTGGTGTTAGGAAATCAGGAAATCTTGTGAAGCTCAACACCAGGCTGGTATTAACAATACACAACTTCTTTGCTGGCCTCCAGATCTCACACCCCTTGACTTTTTTTTGTATGGGATTATGTTAAAAATCTTGTACACAAATCACCCCTTTTCCAGATTGTCATTGATCTAAGAGCTCTGATCGCATGCTAGAATGTAACTGGGTGGAAATGGACTACAGACTTGACGAGTACCGAGCTCACATGGAACATCTATAAGGTACCGTAACAACTGAAGCTATTAACATTGAAGCAGTATAATTATAAAGATTATAATAAATATCTTGAATTCAACTGTTGTTTATAGCAATATAAAGAAAAACACAGCTAATATACTGTGCAACTATGTGGTGTGCGTTTAATTTCAACAATTTTCAGCAGATATTAAGATAAGTAAAGCTTATAGTCTTTAAGATATTTGTTATAATCTTTAAATTGTTTTGAACGTTTGTTTATACTGGTGGGCCCTAACGACCCATAGTGCTGGTAAAATAAGAAAGCCACTAAAAGAAAACAAACGCTTGTAGTGGCTGTAAGCATGTGACTGCAGAGAACACTGACTGGTTCCTGGTTCCTGACCTAAGCTCTCTGAAGAAGAAAACTAAATGTATCAATTTTTTAATGTTACTGCTGTTTTTTTTTTACAGTAGCAGTGTAGATGTTAAGTGGCTTTCTTAGGCCAGATTTACTATGGTTGTTGACAGGCCCTTAAATGTTCACTCACTCACTCACTCACTCACTCACTCACTCACTCACTCACTCACTCACTCACTCACTCACTCACTCACTCACTCACTCACTCACTCACACACCACTCATTCACTCACTCACTCACTCTCTCTCTTTACACTGGTAGTAGTTTTAAGTTTCTAAGTTTGATTAAACAAGCTACATATGTTTGAAATCTGAAAAGCGTCATTTGTCGTAAACCTGTATAAAAGGGCAGTTTTTGGTGCAACAAAAGATTTTGTTGTCCATTGAGATTATCATGGCTTTGATGTGAAAGTTACTTGGGTTGATGAAGCTAACAATCAGTTTGCTAATTAAGCTCTTGATGTTGTTTGTTGCAACAGATTAAATTGTGCGGCACAAGAGATGTGGGAAAATAAAGAACAGGTTTTGATTATGGCTGGTGCAACACTATTGTTGGCAATTGGAGCGTTCATACTATGGGGACCAGCACAGCAGCGGAGAAAGAAAGGTAAACTGACTGTTTCATATCAACTCTGCTATGTAAATGTGACTTAGAAGGAAAATGGGTATATACAATTTAGAAGTTGTTGTTAGCTAATGCTGGATTTCTGACAATGAAGTCACTAATCCTCTTGCTCTCCAATATTTTTCACTGATATTGAGGAGAGCAATAGCAGTATACTAACCGCTTTTTAGAGAGCACCATAGTTTTATGTTTTGGCGGTCACATCGCTCTCTCACAACCCCCAGAATGTCTGGAGGACCACACCTGTCGTTGGTTTACGGGTCTCACTGACCTGACCGGGAGAGTTATCAAAATAAATTCACCGACCATATCCTCTGATTACCAATCAGAGGACGTATTACATGCCACGACAGGTCAGCATGTTAGGCGTTAAGATTTTGTAGAGAAATGGAGAGGTTGGAAAAATAAAGACTCCCTAGCCTTCGGGAACCCTAATAGCATCGGGGTCGGAAGAGAACAAGAGATGACCAAGGTAAGGTCAGATAGGAAAGTTACAGTGAGGAGCAAAACACCAGTAAGTGGTAGTAATGTTCTGCTCAGCTTGGGTACCTTGTGGTCGCTATTCACATATCCCCCAGACGGAGACCCCTGAGTCTAGTTTATTTATGTAAATGTGTATAAACTTCACTTTATTGAGGCAAGGTCCAGAAAAAAAAAAAAACGAAATTATCTACACGCAGTTCACCCAATGCATCATGGGAGCTTTCCTCTCCCCCTCCTATTCAGATGTTGCCAACATCGCCATTTGACTTAAAAGCACACACTCCATTTCCTGCATATGTACTTCTTGTGTTTCACATGTTGGCAATACCACTTTCCCCTCCTTCCCCTTCCACGCTATGTGCTATCGCTATGGATCATCTGCTTTCTAACGAGGTTTCAATAAAGGTCACTTGCGTGTCTTTAAGAGTTTCAAGAAGCAATATAATGATCGTAAAACAACAATAATGTACTGGTGTTATTTATCAAGGCACCCAACATTCCCTAACGGAAGTTTTTGTGACGAAAATTGGGTTTTGATCAATGTTATACATTGTCCTAATTATGAAATGAAAAATAAAGGCTCGCCAACATTAACCATGTGACTAACTTAAATACGTGAATTACTTGTTTGAGCCTTGCATTTCCAAAGGAATCTCATTCCTGGATTGAGTTCAACATGGAAACGCGGAGATGGTAAAGTACTCAATATCTACATACAAAATGTAAGCGTATATAAGATACATTCTATTGCTTTCTTTATGAGATTACTGGATAAACCATATATGTCTACACTATCCGAAGCCTTAAGACAATTTACAACGTTTTGTACATGTTCCGCACTGACTTCTCGGAACACAAAGCTACCCGGACTGTACTTGTTTTGTGTTCAAGAAGTTCATTCATAGATTCCTTTGGCTTTACTATGCTTTGACTGATTTTTTTCTACTGAGCTAATGAAAAAACTGTTCAAATCATTTGGTGCTAACTCTATACTATTTCGTTTGTTAGGTTTTGCTTTCTTACACTTATTGGTGGCTGTTTCAATACTATTTATGTTGTATAATTTTTTAGCCTCGTTTATCAATAGATTATACTCCTTTCTCTTGTTGATATATAAAATCCTGGCCTTGTCTGATTTATCTTTTCTATATAAATCTAAGTAAGTCATAACTTTGTGTTTCATACTAGTTAATTGGGGAGTATACCATACATTTTTATCCTTTTTGAGAACAAAATTTCTTTTTGCATTGGTGAATATTTTACATTTTCTTTGGGGGATACACGTCTCAAATATATTTATAAATAAAATATTAAATCTTTCAAAAATTTCACTTGCTGTTAATCCAATGTCAGAAAGGGAGCTGCAAAGTACGCTGTTCCATTTAACGTCAATTAACATGTTTCTGAAGAATAATATTTTGTCACTGGTTACCAGTCTTGTAAGTAAGGTGATTGCCTTTCTTGGTGAGGACAAGTTAGGTATTACATTTTTTATGGTCAACCACACTGAGTCATGATCTGAGACTGGAAAGACTGCTGTATCACAGGTTAGCACACTCTCTTTGATGTTTGTGAAAATGTTATCTAAACAGGCTGTTAGTCTAGTGGGTTTATTGTTGGTACAACTGCCTGAGAATATTTTTAAAATCTATGACTGTTTGCTTATCTTCTGTGATATCAAAATGTGACTCTAGATCACCACCTAAAACTAAATTAAAATGTTTCCATTTAGGACCAGTATAAAGGGTTAGTAATTCCTCAAGTTTTTCAAGAAAAATAGTTGGATTTCCCTTTGGAGACCTACATAGGGCAATTATTAGCACTTCATACTCCTGAAAATGTACCCCAGTGGCTTCAAAATCTATTTCTTGACAGAAAGATCCCAAATCTAACCTTTTACAGCAACCTGCAAGATTCTGTTTTATATAGATTGCAGTTCCTCTGCAGTAACTATTTGCTAGATGGTAGAATTCTAATACCTTAAATGCTATTTCATTCTTCTGGCACCAATGTTTACACAGACAGATAACATCATACATATTTTCCTTTGCGAAATCATTAATAACTAATTCTTTTTTCCCCATTCCCTGTACATTGGTAAAACCTATTTTAAATTCAGTTCTGGCAATAGCTTAATAGTTAGAGCACCCGCCCAGCAAGCGGAGGGTCTGTGGCCCAAATCCCAGCTGTGGCACTGAACTCCCGAGTTCCAGCTCCACCTCTCAAACAATTTGGCACCCTTTTTTTTAGAGAATTAACAGACAGGGAGCGTGATTTTGCCTTTTTTCAACAAGACTCTGTAACAATTTAGAAGTAGATGTGATCAATTAGAAAACCCCCCACCCTTCACTTTGTAACAATTTGGCATCCACGGAGGAAAGTGCTGACCCACGAGTAGTAGTGGTTCTTAGTCTTCCAGGCACACCTGTTACCAATTATGTGTTGCTCATTATTTGAAAGCAAGTTTTTTCCCTATGACTTGAACTCCACGATTACACTCTTGTTGTGATTGGCTGCAACTGCTTCACATCTCTCAGCTACGCATTAGAGCTTAGGGCCTTGAAACAATGTTTTGTGTGTGAATTGCAATGTGTTGTTCACTCTTTGATTCAGATGTTGGCAGCTCTTCTGTATAAGTAGCACAGCCCCAAAGTGGGTGCTGCTAGCTAAAGCATTTTGGGCTCATTTTGAGACAAAGTTGAGCTATTCTAATCTGGGAAACTTCAAACTTACAATTTTCTCTTAACTGACTTGAAAGTTTTACATTTGCAGAATATTAAACAAATGGAAAATATTAAAATTTAATTAGTTTATAACCTTTTTATTTTAAAGTTAGAAAGCCTGTTGTGCCTGATACACATTAATTTCATTTCATTTACTAGAGCAATATTTTGTGGTATATATAGGATACTAGAGGTATAAGTTACCTACAAACCAATCACATAGTTTACTGCTTGATGTTTATTTGCATGGTCATAATTGTGCTCAAAATGAACAACGCCCATAAGTTAGACCATCTATTTGCTTCATAGCTCAGTGCATGACTCACTGGCCTAGGTAATGTGAGGTCATTGGTCTCGCAGAAAGCAGTTGAACTTAGTTTCATCACTCATGTAAAAATGCAAATCTATCAGGAACGACTTTTATTGAACTGACGCTATTGCAATGTAGGATATAGTAAGGCGATTCGCAACACACAAGTTGTGCCAAGAAGACTATATCTGTGAACTGTGCAACTACCATTGTGAAAGATATCGCACAGGAAACGGCAGAACTAGACCTAGAATAATTTAATTGAGTTTTATATTTGCACATTGTGCATACTTCTTTCATATAGAAACAAAACTAGTTGAAATACCTGACATTGATCCTGGTTTAATGATTTATCCCTATTTTAAAAAATATTACTTAATATGCTTAAACAAAGAGTTAAACCCTTAGGATACCATAAATAACAAAAAATAAACAAAATAATGATGATGTTTATTCACCACTTAGATCATGTTACATGATATGGGCTTCGTCAAAAGAACAACTTCTATAAGATTTACAGAAGTAATTTTACAATATTACAAATAAAATGTCAAATATTCACTTATTAAATAAAGATTTACAGAATAATGATATGTTTACAACTTACAATGTCAAATATTCACTTACTGAATAAAAAGTATGTTGTAGTAGAAAGGATTTGACTTCTTTGTTAAATTTTTTTATATTAGTTATTTCTTTGATATTTGCTGGTATATATAATTTAATGCCTAAGTTTGTCAGGTTATTTTTTTGAATATTTGTTCTGCATAAGTGAACATGAAGGTAATTTTTCCCTCTAGTGTTATGAGAATGGATATCCATATTTGTGTCTAGTTCTCCTTGATTTCTCTTAATATGATTTGAAACTTCAACTATAAAGATACACGCTAGTGGTAGGATGTTATGTTTCCTAAAATAAGATCTACAGGATGTATTATTGTCTATTCAACTTAAGATTCTTATAGCTCTCTTTTGGATTATAAATATTCTTCCGCATTTTTCCCCCCAAAATTTTATCCCATATTTTAGTCGACTATGAAGCGGGACAAAATATACATTTTTCAGTCCAGCAAGATTTATTGCACATTTTAGATATTTGAGCATATAACACACAGAACTAAGTTTACTTGCTAATTTGTAAAAGTGGCTATCCCATTTTAGGTTTTCATTCACGCATATACCTAAGAATTGTGTTTCTTTCTTGCAATCAACATTATTTCCTTCAAAAGAAGTTTGAGGTCTGATACTGTTTTTACATTGCCATGTATGAAATGACATTGCAATAGTTTTCTCTTTGTTTATAATTAGTGCATTTATCTTAAACCAGTTGCTAAGGTTAGTCATTACTAGGGCCCGGATTTTTAGGTTCTTAAAATTAACTTTTTAGTTATTTTTGTCTCTTAAAAAAGTTTTTTTTAGTTCTTTTACCTCCTGAAATAGTTTTTATGTTATTATTGTTTATTAATTTTATTATTAATTGTCCTCTTTTTTATAGCAACGTTGCTGATATGTCCTGTAGATCCTTTGTGCTGCTCAAAA